>CM028380.1:72452650-72566331 GCA_013146195.2 Codonopsis lanceolata
GAACTGCTTGACCGTTTCGCTTTAGTTTCACTTGTGTTCCACGCATACTCAAGAATCTATATCAAATCTCATTACGCATTTAACTGCTTGAAACTAGAAATCGTTCTTTTTAAAACAAAACACAAACTATTCGGTGCATTTTTCGTGTTTGTTTCTGCATCAGCTTTCATAAAAACCGCTTTTAATCATAATCTGAAAGTACAAAACAAATTTCCTCGCCGCTTTATATGGTTTAAGATACACACTCCTTCGATCGCTACAAATTCAAGCTACGCTTTCGCTTCGCATGATAAATGCTTGTTTTCAAAAACCGTAATAACCGGTTCATGTACCGACAAATATGTTTCATATGCATTTTAATTGGTTTCAAACCGCATTAGCTTGTGATCCGAATAGTTTGCTTTTAAATTGCTTTGAAACCGTTGCATCTCGCAAGTCGCTTGTGCTCACAAGCATCGCATTATAATCGCTCCGATACGCATTCTCAGATCATCTCGCTTTTAAGACTACGCTTAAGTCCATCCTGTTTCTAAAACGCTTCCGCACATTCTATAATCGATTCTGCAAGACGGTTGTATGAAGTCTCGTAGTCACAAAGACCAAGCCGCCGTGACAATACACATGATTCTCGACGCTTTTGAAATAAGTGTGCGATTTATCACATTTTGTTGTTTGAAATCAAGACATAACCCGAACTCCTGCTTATACAAAACAGATTTAAGCCTCGAATCAGCTTTAACCTCGAAAATCTATTCTCCTCGCATAATTCTCGACGTAACATCCTTAGTCTATTTTGTCATATAATCTGTCCAAATTACGCATTCTATATCTCTGCTCGCTTTGCTTAACCTATTACCGAATTACACCTCCCCGATCAATTCTCGATTCAATCATTTCTCAGGCAAAAGAATGACTACTTCTCGAAAAAGCAAAAGGAAACTGTTGTTGTAGTCGAATACCAGTTGTTGCAAACTCCCGCCTACCGCCACGGTTCACGCCACCATGGCGAGCGAAAAAATTCAACCAATGTAATTCAAGAGATGGCAACAAAGAAATGCTCTTTTACTTGACCACCTTGAATCTGCCCAAATGTTTGAAAGAAATGCCCCGGCCCTAGACCCTAACGAGACTCGACAGACCACATGCGCCACCGAGTCGTGGAAGCACTTTATTTCTTATGTCGCAATTACATTCTAAATGGACTTAATAATTCATTGTATAAAATTTATAGCCCATTTAAGAGTGCTAAGGCACTGTGGGAGTCCTTAGAGAAAAAGTACAAAACCGAGGACGCCGGTCATAAGAAATTTGTGGTTGCTCGTTTTCTTGATTTTGCCATGGTCGATACTAAGCCTGTTGTCTCTCGTGTTCGCCTTCGTGTTTTGTTGCATGAGTTGGAAGCCGAGGGTATGCAACTCCCGAGCCTTTTGTGTTCTTTGCGGTCGAGAAGCTCCTTCCCGGTTGGAAGGACTTCAAAACTACCTCAAGCACAAGCGAAAAGACATGTCTCTCAAGACTTGATCCTAAGGTCGCGGATTGAACAAGACAACAAGGTGGCGGATAAAAGGAACAACCGCATTGTGGGACGAGCCAACGCCATTGAGCAAGACCCGAAGGGGCAACAAGCGCAAGCACGCCGAAAGTTCCAAGAAGCACAAGCGCCTCTACCGAAGAGCCTAAACAAACAAAGACAAGAACTACAAGTTCAAAGGGAAGTGTCTGAATTGCGACAAGGTCGGCCACAAAGCTGCTGAGTGCCGCGGGAAGAAGCGGGTCAAGCGTGAAGCAAATATGGTTGATGAAGAGATCAACATGATATTTGTCGTCTCCGAGACAAACATGGTTGGCACGGGCTGCGAGTGGTTTGTGGACACCGACGCGACGCGTCATATCTGCGGCGATGCCAAGATGTTCTCAGCTTACAACAAGGTGACGTCCGGGGAGAAGCTTTTCATGGGAAATTCATCTATTTCAGGAGTGGAAGGCAAAGGCCAAGTGACCCTGAAAATGACGAGTGGGCGGGAGTTGGTGCTAACCAATGTCCTTCATGTTCAGACATTCGTAAAAATTTGATCTCCGGTTCTCTTTTGGTTAAACATGGGTTTAAGTTGGCTTTTGAGTCGGACAAGTTTATCCTAGAGTGGGGTTTTTATTGGTAAAGGTTACTTCGATGAGGGCCTTTTTAAGTGTAATGTAATGACGGTTAACACCGCATACAAAGTTGATAATAAAAGTGCTACAACACCATCTTCTTCTTACTTGCTTGAGCATTTTAATCTTTGGCATTATCGATTAGGTCATGTTAACTATGACTCTATGAGACGATTAATGAAAATGGAATTAATTCCTCCAAGTCGCATTAATAAAAATAACAAATGCCATACTTGCGTTGAAGCTAAGCAAACAAGGACGTCGTTTAAGACAATCGAGCGTGACACGACACCATTAGATTTGGTTCATAGTGATCTATGTGACTTAAAATCCATAGAATCTTATGGCGGAAACAAATACTTCATCACCTTTATTGATGATTGTACCCGGTTTTGTCATCTCTATCTCTTAAAAAGTAAAGTTGAAGCCTTCGAAGCTTTTAAACTTTACAAAAACGAAGTCGAGAATCAACTTTCAAAGAAGATAAAAATTCTTAAGTCTGATCGAGGAGGCGAATATGTTTTTCCCTTCAAAGACTTACGTGGCCGACCACGGGATTATTCACAAGGTTACACCCCCATATAGCCCACAATCCAATGGGATTGCCGAAAGAAAAAATCGAACCTTAAAGGAAATGATGAACACATTATTGCTTCAATCCGGTCTACCCGACGAAATGTGGGGGGAGGCGGTGCTCATTGCCAATTACTTGTTAAACAAGCTTCCCCACAAGAAATTGGACAAAACGCCCTATGAATTATGGCATGGTCGAAAACCATCCTACAAATACCTCAAAGTGTGGGGGTGCCTAGTTAAAGTAGCTGTCCCACCACCTAAAAAGGTTAAAATCGGTTCCCAAACCGTGGATTGTACTTTTATTGGTTATGCAACCCATAAAGCGCTATCGGTTCTTAGTCCATAAATCTGATAATCCGAAATCGAGGTGAATACCGTTATGGAATCAAGAAATGCCACGTTTTTTGAAGCTATCTTTCCTCTAAAAGTTGATACTTCAGTAAAACGCTCATTCCCTTGGTCAATTGACGAACAAGATAACACCTCACAAGCAATAGTCCCTATGGTCATTGATCAAGGTATTCATCAAGATGAAGACATTGATGAACCTCGTCGAAGCAAGCGAGCTCACACGAGTAAGACCTTTGGACCAGACTTTGTGACCACGTTTCTCGTGGATAATGAACCACGTACGTTCAAGGAAGCAATGTCTACTCCCGAGGCTCCACAATGGAAGGAAGCCGTCCAACGGCGAAATATCTTCCATTATGCAAAACCACACACGGGAGCTCGTCGACCTTCCCAAAGGTTGCAAACCCCTAGGGTGTAAATGAGTCTTCAAACGAAAATTGAAACCCGATGGGTCCATTGATAAATACAAGGCCCGCTAGTCGCCAAGGGTTTTAATCAAAGGAAGGTGTTGATTATTTTGACACATATGCTCCATTACTTTCGAATTACTTCATTCGCTACTAATTGCCTTCGCGGCACTACACGGTCTCGAGATACATCAAATGGATGTCAAGACCGCTTTCCTCAACGGTGAACTTGAAGAAGAAATTTATATGAAATTGAAGGCTTTATTGCTCCAGTAATGAAACTAAGGTCTGCATCGGCGGTCAAATCTTTATACAGTCTAAAGCAAGCACCAAAACAATGGCATAAACGTTTTGATGACGTTATACTTGCTAATGGCTTCAAGACTAATGAATGTGACAAGTGTGTATACGCTAAGAATACACAACAAGGTTACGTCATTATCTGTCTCTACGTTGATGACATGTTAATTATTGGTAGCAATAATAACATGATCAAAGACACCAAAACGATGTTGGCCAGCAGATTTGACATGAAAGATTTAGGGTTAGCTGATGTCATCCTAGGTATTAAAATATCTAGAACATCCGAGGAGATCGTTTTATCACAATCTCATTATATTGAGAAACTGCTAGAGAAATTTAGCAACAGTGATACAAGTATTGCTAAGACTTCAATCGACCCTAACTCTCATCTCAAAAAGAACCTACACGAGAGCGTATCTCAAATTGAATACTCTCGAATCATTGGAAGTCTTATGTATCTTACGAAATGCACGCGCCCTGACCTCGCGCAAACAGTTAACCGATTGAGTCGGTTTACAAGTAATCCCGGCCCCGATCAATGGAAAGCCATTGTAAGGACTCTTAGATATCTTCGATACACTAAGGACTACGGGTTGCATTACTCCAAGTATCCGCGCTTATTGAAGGATACAAGGTGACTAAGCCGGATTTACGATACTAACGACTCCAAGTCAACAAGTGGATTTGTATTCACTCTTGGTGGCGGTGCCATCGCATGGAAATCTTCCAAACAGACTTGCATTGCAAGGTCTACTATGGAATCATAATTTATCGCCTTAGATAAAGTAGCTGAGGAAGCTGAATGGTTACGTAACTTCCTTGAAAATATTCCAAAGATGGCCACGGCCGATTGCCGATATATGCATTCTTTGCGGCGTCAAGCCGCAATTGGAAGGGCACAAAATAACATGTATAAGGGTAAGTCCCGCCATATAAGGCTTACGACGACAATACCGTTAGGCAACTACTCTCAATGGCATGATCACCATCGATTATATTCGATCTAAGGACAACCTAGCGGATCCATTAACTAAAGGATTGTCCAGAGAGTTAGTATGCAGTTCATCGAAGGGAATGGGCCTCAAGCCTATGAAATAAAGAGAACCTTTAGCGGAAAACCCCACCTAGTTGATTGGCAACCCCATGGTCTAGGTTCAAAGGGACAACCAAACTAATTGATCTCACTGTTAACACTAACGGACTCACACTCCTACTCATTCCTATGGTGACAACACTAGTGTTACCTGTTACGGTTTAGGATAAACACTGCTTTTAATGATTCTTATGACTTGATTTGATCAAGCAGGGTACTGACAGGATACACCTTTTATAAGAAATCACCTATGTGAATGTAAGACTGGCCGATCTTATGGAAATTTTGAGACGAAATTTTCTAACAACATTCACAGAACCAGGAAGCGTTCAGGGCCAAAATGAACACAAACGTAGAATCAAACGTTGTTTGAGGGCAGCTATGTGAATACTATTGTCTTGGTTGACATCAAACACTAGTCAGTTCAAGACACACCAGTCACTGATTAGTAAGTCTTCCCAATAGTAACTCATAAGGAAAGGTTCAAAGCCAAAAACCACCTCTTCCACTCTAGCTACTCTCAGTTGTATCTCTGTAAATATCAATATGTCATCAACTTACATGATATCTTATTCAATGTGGGGGATTGTTGGAAACTTGTTTCCATAATAGCTTGAATAAGGGAGTTATGTAAGTGTATAATGTGGGAATCCCACATTGGGAACAAAATGAAACAAGCTCTACCTTTTAAGGTAGAGCTTTGAGGCTTTGCTTTCAGGCCCTTGGTCCACTATACTTTTGTGTAGGAGGGAAGACCTACCTAGGTGTAGGTCCAAAGGCAGCGCGCCGCCCACTCTCGGCTCGGCCGGTTGGTTGGTTGGTCGGTCGTTCGGCCGGCTTTGCTGAACCTATCTTTGCTACCGGTTCATTTGGTGTGTGACCGCTTTCGGCATGAACCTTTTGCACCTTTTGAGTTGAGATTCGGCCGCCGAGGGAAAGCATGTTATGTCGAACAATTATGATTACTTTGAGCAGTTGTGAGCGCCTTTCAGCGCGCTCCCAACCGTCATCCCCAACTGCCATTTAAATACTGCTTCAAATCAGTTTTTCAGTAATGAAAATTCTACTCTTTTCTATACTCTCCCTTCTGCCCTACAGAGATTACAGCAACGGTTTGCATTCGTTGGTGATTGAGCTTTGAAGATCTGCCATACATTCAATCACGTAAGATCAATATCCTGGGAGACTCATTGGATTCACACCGTGCAGATCTAAATCACGGTTTCCAGTTTTTGTCTTAAGGCCAAGATCCAATCTCGTTGATCTTAATACAAAAACAATACTCATACTTTCTGCAGGAATTTTCACTGCCGGGCCTATAACAGTGATTTATGTTATTAATTCGTGACATGATACTTCCATAATATTCTTCGACACCCACATCGGAGTCGGTCTTCGACGCCCACATCGGATCGAGTCTTCAATTTTTCCATTTAATTACTTCATAAACTTGTAAAGATATATGTTTATATCCATTTGATTCTCTTATGTGATTTTGAAAAAAGAAAAAAGAAAAGAGATTGATGTAAATAGCTTAGTTGGTACGCTTATCACCGCCATCAGAACCCATATTTCTGTTTTAAAGGCTTTCAAGAACAAGAATTTCCCCTTGGCAGCCTCACGTTTTGATTTCACTATTATAACTGAAAGTGCAATAGTATCTAGGATTTTAAGAATAATGTCAATGCAGCTTCTAATGCAGTTGCATTCAAAAGTGCATTGACTAGATAACTAATCAAATAAACAAACAGCAGAACACTTTATAAATAAAGTAATAATCAAAACAGATATTTAAATTATCAATCTAGAAGTAATACTTGTAGACACCTCATGACAAAAACAATTTCACTATAAAGATTTTGTCTTACAAAGAAAATAGTGAAATTTTACAAAATACCAAAAACCTTATACAAAATACCAAAATTTACAAGATTATGAAGTCTGTAGAGAAAACCACAAAAAACACAGTAAAACAAACATGAGATTAAAAATAAGTTTCCTATCAACTTGGAAAACAAACAACCAAACAGCCAATGCAATTCTTGATGTTACTGCATTCACAGCTGTACCAAATACTCCAAGCAATGCTCTCAGCTTTTTTCTCTATGCATTTTTTCTCTCTTTGTACCAATCTGCACGAGTTCTTTTTGTATATACACTTGAGCTAGAGTCCTGAACAAACAAGAAAACCAAATATTCCAAGGAAACATAGAATTAGGAAATAAAAAGGATTAGTTTCCAAAAATGGTTTCCTTATTAAAACCAAGGATTTTACCAAAGATTTTTTCATACTTAAATATGACTCTTGAGAGATTTTGAAAGTATTAAAATATGGCAACTACTTACTATAGCTTTTGGACCAAGAAAGGGCACAACAATTAATTAATAAAATAAGATGTCCCTATTTTACCCTTACAATCTCCCCATTTGTTGAATCTTTCTGGTCAAATCAGATGACAAGTGTTATTCAACACTAACACACATCTAACCTGCATTGGTTAGAATATCTCATCTCCCCTTGAATTTGTGCAAGTATATAAAATCAGAAATAATCACTAAGCACAAATCAGAAATAACCAAAATGCAACCACAGCTGAAATTATCCAACATACAAAACAGAAACATATTGTTTATGGGAGAAACAAGAAACAAGCATAATGATGGATTTACACATAATCAGATTCATCGTCATCAACTTCATGCTTCATCTTCTGTATCTTCAGCATCTTCACCATCAGCAGCACCTATAGCATCTATACAAGCAACAACACTTGTCTCTTCTCCCGCTATTTGACCAGTATTTGAGGGAACAGTGTAGAAAGCAAGCCAAGCAGTATACTGAGCTTCCATGGTCTGGAGATAAGCAATCTTAGCAGCATTACCAATTGCATTAGTCACACCAGCTGCAGATGCTTGATGTTCTAGTTGCATAACTTGAGGAGGAGTAGGGGCAGATTCTGTATATGGTGTAAAAGGATACACAAAAAGCAGATTTCTAATCCTATCTCCCTTCAGTAATTTTGATGAAATGGGAAGGGGATCCAAAACAGGGGTTAGTCTTTCCTTTTCCAAAGGTTCAACACCTTGAACAATTAACAAGATATAAATGAAGGAGGGAAAAGGAAGAGCTCTTTTATCACCTTTAGATTGAGCCAAGGCAACTACCTTTCTGAACACCAAATCTCCAAAATTAAATGGCAACCCTAAACCAATTTGATACATCAGCTTAGCATGTTCTTCAATTACAGAATTAACATTGGATGTAGAGGCCCAGTTTGTACAAGAAATTTTGTGCATAACAGCATATAAAGAGGTCAACATAGCTGTGCTAACCTTGGACTTCTTTCCTAGCCAATCTCTTATCAGGCCACCACTTAATTCCTTTACACACACATTCAAATCACAAATTAACCCACTCACATGCACATCAGATGTTCCAGAATGCCTATTTATGAGAGAAGGGGAAAATTTTACCAACTTATTCCTAACAAACACTCTTTCAAACATAGGATCTCCAACACAAGCAATTCTTTTCTCTAGATTAGCATAAAATTCCATGATCATTTCCTTGATGTAAGGAGCAGCAAAGGTAAGGGTGGAAAGCAGGTTCCTATCACTAAAGATCTGGACTAAATTATGTGCAGTTAAATCCTCTACAGGGATTAACCTTTCCTCAATAACTTTCTGATGTAGCGGAAGGTAATTAAAAGTAACCGATAGAAATCAAAATTGTTGAGATCACGCACGACTACCAGCAATGATCTTCTAAATCCTGTTGAGGTTCGCAACCTACCACGATCTAGGCATCAATTCGCGTTGATTCAATGAATACCGGAATTGGGAGAAAAGTGTATTATTCATAAACGGAAAAAACTGCCTCTCAAACAACCCTAAAAGTGTTTAAATATGCTCAAAACCCTAAAAGCAATAAATTGTCGAAATTACAAAAAAACCCGAAACTAATAAAAAAACTTCAAAGGCCCGTAACCCTATTTTAATGACGTTTTTTGGCCTTAAAAACAGCTTGTAACCGTGCTTCGCTCAGTTAATTTTGTCCGTCTTTCCGAGAGCTTCGATTTGATATGCGGCGCGCCCCGTAACTCCACCCGAGTCAAAAGTTATGCCCTTTTCCGCGCACCCGGTCCAAACGGTCGAGATAATCAAGTGTGAGACTGCCTACATCACTTTCCTACCTAGATTATATCTAAGAGAGGCTTCTTGAGTAAAGAAAACTGAAGAAAGGGGATTACCTACTTCCAGATCATTTGATGTTACTCTGGATACAGTTTCACTAACAACTGCATTGGTAATTGGAATGGCTTTGCTTCTTAGAATTCTGGTTGGAGGAATGCCACTTTCTTTTGAGGCATATTTTTCCTCAAAATCCTTGTCTGAGCTGTCATCAAATTCTGAAGAGCTTGCTGAGAAAACATGACTAGATATTGGAGAAGGAGGTCTTGGAGCATTCCTTAGATTTGCCATGAATTCAGCCAAAGTGTGTATGCTCATCAAAAAATTCCAGCTCAGGTTCTTCAGCAGGAGCTGATGGAGGAGACAGGTCTTGTGCTTGACTGGGAGATTCGCGTTCGAAAACAACCTTGGGGGATGGAATAAGGTAGTTGTCTTCTTCAGGGACATCAACAGCAGTATCCAAAGGTGATGCTGCTCCAGAACTGTTTCCAATTTGAAAAGAAAAAATACGTGGAGCCAAAACAAATTGGGAGCCATCTCCAGAAAGGTCAAAATTTTCATCATCACTATCTGATTGAACTTGGATTTCTTACTCCATTTGACCTGGATTAACTTTTGGTTTCTTATCTCTTACATATCAACATCAGTAGGGTTTTCGTAATTTGTAGAAATTCCCTTTAACCTTTTGGATTTTCTTACCATATGGTTTCCAATTTGGGGGAAAATAGTCAAATCCCCATGGGCTTTGACATCAATCACATTCTCTGGTTCACTAGGTAGAATGCTGGAAAGAGGGGCTGGCAAAGGCTCGGTTATGACAATTTTCGAGGCAACAAAGGGCTCAGCCACTGGAATTTCTAGTGATGTAGCTTTGGGTGAAGTCACATTTAGAGCTTCATCAGTCTGATTGGTGGAATTATGAGGGTTTGAAGGACTGGAAGCCATTAGAACAGAACTAGGGTTTATAGAAGATGAGAAGAAGAAGCAAGGGCTTTTAGCAATTTTGGGGAAAATTTGCCAAAGAAGAATTTGTGGGGGAATGAGTGCACTGGCGTCTTCAATCTGTTAATTAAAAACACATCAAAGAGCTACAAGCCAGGAAATTAGCCGTTGGTAGATAAGAATTTGAAGAGACCAAAATGGATGAGATTGAATTTGATTTTTGAAAAGAAGGTTTCATTGACTAGCTTAACCACAAGTCCACAATGTATGTACTTAGGGCATAAAATCAGGTGTCGATAAATGGAAAGTACAAAATTAGGGCAACATTAATCTCTTTTTCAAAAATAATTTAGGATTCCTCAAATTAATCCAAATTTTTTAGAAAACACAATAAATTGTAACTCAAAAATTGATCAAACCTTAGCAACAATTTAACAGCCCAGAATTTTCAGCTTCTAGAATTTGTGAGACTGGAACGGTGCCTGACTGTTCTCCTTTTGCAAATTTTGAATCTTATGGAGTTGTTTCTAGATCACCAAAATCAAGTAAACCTGAAACATCATCCCCAACAGTTTTGTAGCCAAGATTTGTTAGGTCATCAAAGACAACATTTATGGGCTCCAAAATAATTTTTGTTCTAAGGTTAAACACCATATATGCACGACTAGTGGAGTATCCGATGAAAACACACTTGTCACTCCTTGAATCAAACTTTGATAGATGATCCATATCATTAAGCAAGTAACACACACACACACCAAAAAACATGGAAGTATTTCAAAGCGAGTTTCTTTCCTAACAAAATTTCATAGGGAGTCATGGTACTACCAGGTGTCAAGTAAACCCTATTACCAATTTGACTAGATGTATTTAAGGCTTCAGCCCAAATCTTTTTGACAATTTTTTTGAACTTAACAGGACTCTAGCCATCTCTTGCAATGTACAATTCTTTCTCTCAGCCACTCCATTTTGTTGTGGAGTTTTTGGAGCAAAAAACTCATGTGTACAATTCTAGCCATCTCTTGCAATGTACAATTCTTTCTCTCAGCCACTCCATTTTGTTGTGGAGTTTTTGGAGCAAAAAACTCATGTGTTATTCCATTAGTATCACAATAGTTTGAAAATGAGGAATTTTCATATTCTGTGTCATGATCTGATCTAATTCTAATGAGTTTTAGACCATACAAGTTCATAACACGGGCAGACCAAGCTTTAAAAGCCTCAAAAGTGTCAGATTTTTCTCTTAAGAAAACAACCCAAGTATATCTAAAAAAAATAAAATCATCAACACATACAAAAGTAAATCTTTTCTTACCAAGATTTTCTACCTCAAAAGGATCCATGAGATTTGTGTAAATCATCTCAAGTCAATGAGAAGTGGAGCAATGTTGGATTGTAGGATGGGATGCCTTAGTTTGCTTACCTTTTTGACATGGTCCACACACCTTTGTGGAATTTTTGTTCAAATAAGGTAATCTTCTCACAGCCTCTTGTTTCACAAGCTCATGAAGCTTACGATAGCTCATATGCCCCAACTTTTGATGTCGTAACTCAGTAACATCAATACTAGCACTATGACAGGTTTGCACATTGTTGTACATGTAGCAATTAGCTGAAAGATGTTGTACATGTCAATAAACATTTGTTAGCTTTATCAAAAACTTCACAAGAATTTTTATCAAAATGTACCTGAAGATCATCATCACAAAGTTGACTTATGCTTATGAGATTGGTTTTGAGCCCTTCAACATGGTAGACATTTTTTAGCCTAAGTAAACCATCCAGGTTTATATAGACATTTTTTAGACATTTTTTTGACATTTTTTGCCCTTCAGCATTTTTCTGGTAGCAGAAAGGTTGAATGTGTCCAGGTTTATGGCAGTAATGACACAAAATTTCTCTTCTTTAGTTTAGGTTTTTCAAAGAAGTTTATGTTTTGGAAGGTATGTGAGGGCTGATTTAGTTCAAACGAAGATGAAGAGGTTCCTTCACCTTCCTTGACAAAGGTGTTTGACTTGAACCCAAGTTCAGATTTGCTATTTTGTCCAACCATCAACATCTCATCAAGTTTGAGTTTACCTGAATTCCACTTAGCCACAGTTTCATTGGCTTTGTCAAGTTTACCTTTCAAGGATTCTAACTCAACATCCTTCTTTGTGAGCAAACACGCTAACCTTGCAATGCACTCCTTTTGATTTTCATTCTCCTTCTTAAGTGCTTCATTTGTTCTTACAAGAACCTTGACTTGGGAAGCTCTTTTCTCACAATCATTGTACAGTTCCTTGTAAGCTTCCATTAGTTCAAACTCTTCTGTGCAATCTGATTCTGGGGTATATTCAGTTATGGAAGAATTAAAGCAGAGAGAATCACCCCAACTTTTGCTCGATGTAGCTTTTGATGCAGCTGCATTGCGAGCTTCACCACGCGAAACACCTGCAGGATTAATCTGTAAACATTGCACTGCTGTGAAAGTGATAATATCATCTAATTCCTCATCATCACTATCACTCAAAACAGCAGAGAAATTCAAATCCTTCTTACGGAAAGTATTCGCACATTGATTAGCATAATGACCAAACCCTTGACAAGCCCTATATTGAATAGAATCAATATTTTTTCCACTAGATGTAGACTGTTTAGCAAAAAGGTTGGTAAAAGTTTTTTCAGGGGTTTGGAAAGAGTTTTTTTAGGAACAAACTTACTAGGCTCAGATTTAAAACAACTTTGGTGTTTGAAGATGGAGGTATATTTTTTCCTTTGGCTTTCAAAATATTTTTAAACTTTGATGTTAGGAGGGCCATAAAATCTTCACCAAAGTCAGATTCTTTAATCTCTTTGTGTAACTCAAGTAAATCAGGAGAAACATCAACAACAATAGGTAAGGCAATGCTTTTCAAAGGAGGTGTAGAGAATGATGCACCTTTGTCTTTTTACTTAATTTTCTCATTTAGGTTTAACTCAAAATTTTGGAGAATACCAGCCTGTTTATCAAAACTCATTTTATCAATGTCATGAGCTTCCTCAATAGCACAAATTTTGGCATTAAATCTTTCTGGCATAGTGTGCATCATCTTACTAACGAGATGTTCATTGGTGATAGGATCACCTAAAGCAAGAACATTATTGGATATATCAAGTAATCTACCATAGTAAGACATAATATCCTCATTCTCATTCATTCTAGTGTTTTTAAATTGAGTGGTAAGCATTCTAAGTTTGGAAGCATGAACACTAGCAGATCCTTCACATAAGGTTTGAAGGGCCTCCCAAACATCTTTAGCAGAGTCATAATTTGTAATAACTCTGAAGGTGTTGGCATCTAAAGCCTTGTATATGACTGAAAGAGTCTTAAAATTAAACGAGTTGTGATTATATCTTCAGTGGTCCAATCTACCTCACTGATGATTTTAATATCACCGTCATCATCAGTGGTTTTAGGTGGAGTCCAACCATTCAAAACAGTAAGCCACGCTCTCTCATCAATTGATTTGATGAAGATACGCATCTTGACTTTCCAAATTTAATAATTAACATTAGTCAAGGTAGGAGGACGAACAACATTCTCATATTGAGAATCCATTATGGCTACAACCAAAATCTTCTCTTAGTAATGTCAAGAGGAGGCTCTGATACCAATTGAAAATGCAATAGTAGTTAGGATTCCAAGAATAATGTCAATGCAGCTTCTAATGCAGTTGCATTTAAAGGTGCATTGACCAAATAACTTATCAAATAAACAAACAGCGAAAGATTTTATAAATAAAGTAATAATCAAAACAGAAATTTAAACTTTCAATCTACAAGTGGTACTTGTAAACGCTCCATGACAAAAACGATTTCACTATAAAGATTTTGTTTTGCAAAGAAAATAGTGAAAACTAACAAAATACCAAAAACCTCTAAAAAGACTATGAAGTCTATAGAGAAAAATCACAAAAAACATAGTAAAGCAAACGTAAGATTAAAAAATAAGTTTCATATCAACTAGGAAACCAAACAACCAAATAGCCAATGCAGTTCCTGATGTTACTGCATTCATAGCTGCACCAAATACTCCAAGCAATGCTTTCATCTTTTCTCTCTATGTAATTTTTCTCTCTCAGTGTCTATACCAATCTGCTAGAGTCCTGAACAAATAAGAAAATCAAATATTTCAAGGAAACATAGAACTTGGAAATAAAAAGGATTAGTTTCCAAAAAATGATTTCCTCATTAAAACCAAGGATCTTACCAAATATATTTTCATACGTAAATATGGACTCTTGAGAGCTTTTAGAAAATATTAAATACGGTAACTACTTACCATAACTTTTGGATCAAGAAATTACACAACAATTAATTAATAAAATAGGATGTACATATTTTACCTTTACAATAACTAGAGAAGATTCAATTAACATATGTGAAAATGTTGCATATTCATACCTCTGCACCAGTATACATGTATCGCCTACCACCGCACCCTAGCTCTTTGTAATAAATTTGTTTTAGTTAGTATCAAGTAAAATTAGCACCATCGTAATAAACAAGAAAATGTGTTGTTATTATCTGTTTTGAGGTGGTCTCCTGTAAGACAGAGCCTCATTTAGGAATTCACGGGTTAATAACTAAACATGTTAATAAAAATCATAATAATAAGTTTGGCATGATGGACGGAAGTGTTGCTTGAAGATTTAGTCAACTGGAGGTCAGTTCGTCAAATCCCCTTAGCTACATAATTTAGTTTTAATTCTCATTAATGAGAAGTTCCTCTATTTGCTCCGGCGCCCCTGCATTTTCATTATTTGCCATCGAAATTCTTATGTTTCTCACGCCTTGCAGTTTAATCCTTTGTCACTTTTTAGTATTAAATGTGTCACTTTTTAGTATTAAGAGTGACACTTTTTAATATTAAATGTGTCACTTTTTAGTATTAAGAGTGTCACTTTTTAGTATTAAATGTATAACTTTTTAGTATTAAGAGTGTAACTTTTTAGTATTAAATATGTCACTTTTTAGTATTAAGAGTGTCACTTTTTAGTATTAAATGTGTAACTTTTTAGTATTAAGAGTGATACTTTTTAATATTAAATGTGTCACTTTTTAGTAGTAAGAGTGTCACTTTTTAGTATTAAGAGTGTAACTTTTTAGTATTAAATGTGTCACTTTTTAGTATTAAGAGTATTTCTTTTTAGTATTAAGAGTGTTACTTTGTATTTTAATGAGAATTATATAAATTTCCTTTTATAGTTTAACTTTCAACCTTAAAATATGTCACTTTTATCTTTTCAATGTGTCACGTTTGGTTTTAAATGTGTCATTCAACATTTCGTTAAAGTTCATTAGGGTCCGTCAAGTATCCCAAGACAATTGATGCTAACGGATGGCTAACGGAGCTGACAAATGATTAAACTGCAAGGTCTCCCAACAATTGCCCGCTTCAAGCAGGCGAATTCCCTCGGTATTCATGTACCCTCAAAGCAGGCGAATGAAGAGTAGAGGGCAGACGATTAGGCAGAAAGCAGGTATAGTCGCCAGAATCCGTCCCACCGACATCACCGTCGACATCATCATCGTCCCAGCCAAATTTTGGCAGTCAACGTTAGTTTTAAAGTGACACTTTCTAGTATTAAATGTGTCACTTTTTAGCATTAAGTGTGTCACTTGTTAGCATTAAGTGTGTCACTTTTTAGCATTAGGTGTGTCACTTTTTAGTATTAAATGTGCCACTTTTTAGTATTAAGAGTGTCACTTTTTAGTATTAAAAGTGTTACTTTGTATTTTAATAAAAATTATAATAAATTTTCTTTTATAGTGTCACTTTTAATATTAAAATGTGTCACTTTTTAATAAACATTAAAAGTACAGGGGCACCGGAGCAAATAGACGAATTTCTCATTAAAGAGCATTAATAAAACTAAATTTTGTAAGCTTTAGAGTTTCAAACCCTTGACCCTCCACTGGCTAAACCCTAAAGCAATGCAACCAACCAACTCGGCTAATATACAATTATGATATTAATTAACATGTTTATTTATTAACCCGCGAATTCCTAAATGGGGCTCCGTCTTACGGATTTAGGATTCGTAAGACCGTCCTACACAAGTCTTTGCCATCTATTTTAACCATTTAATTGATTTTCCAATAATGGTAGCTACTCTTATGTTTCAAAGAGAATGATCGGGAAGAGGGTGAGAGAGAGAATGACAGTGAAGAGTGAATTTTTTCGAACATATTTATAAAAAAACATTTTACCCGTTGAATAAAAAAAATGAACTAAAGAGGTTATAATTTTTTTTTCAAAAAGTACCGGCCCCAAAATATTCCAAATATGTTTACCCCTTTATCCACAAAAATTCCATCATTTATAAATACAAGTAGGTCCTCTATAAGATCATCTTACGGATTCAGTCTAATATACAATAGAGATCATATTCACATATATGCAATTGACTAAAGGTATTTAGAAGTTTATATTAAATTATCTCAAAAAAATGTAACAATTGTAATTCACCCTCACATTCACATGTGTGAGAGTAGTTATCTACTTTAACCCACTATTACAAAGTCACCCCTACAATTAATATTATGAGTAGTCACCCCTTTTTTTCCTGAATAATCACCCCTTTGATAGACTGAGGCTATCTAGCGGTGGAGATTGATTCCAGCCGCAAGACCAAACGGTCATGAATCATTTATATATAACTCCTTACAAATAATCCCCCTCAACTATAAGTCGAGTTTAAAATCGCACTTTTATTTAGACATTATCGTTTCAATGGACGAAATCATATATATACTGACACCGTGCCATAGGCACGAATAAGATCTAGTAAGATAGAACTCGACTTCATCACAACTCAGTCCAATAACATACCGTGCATCAAGTTAAGGAGATATGTGTTATAAAAAAGACCGTAAAACGTCTTTCGTAAGATTTTACCTAGAAATACTAACAAAACTTGACATGTGCATCGCACATGACAAAAAATGGTGGAAATTATTATTTCTCATTTTTATGGCCCACTTTCCATTTTTCAGCTGTCTAAATTTTTTTGGCCACTTACCCCTATCTAAATTTAGTATTTCTTGTTGATTTTCAATACCATTAAATAAAGATACAAATGATATTAAATAGTCATTGTTGAGACATTTATATGGAGTTCTAAAATGATCCGTCTTTTTTCTTGTAGCCAATATAAACCATACTGAGAGAGTAACATGATAACTTTTATGCCTGCCACCACTCATTACTCAACAACGACCTCCAAAATCGCATAACTAGGAGCTTAGAGATGGTGGCTCACATGAGACAACTTCATAAATAAAGCTGCAGCCAACCAACAAAATAACCCTCGAAACTACCAATATGTTCATATAGTTTGTGCCAACATTTATTTGCAAAGATTGGATCTCATGCAAACCGGTTGCCATTGTGTTAGTTAACGGGAAGCAGAAAACTACTTACTGACTAGAAGCAAAGTTGCTTACAAGTACCTATGACCGTTTCTTATACAGGAAAACGAAGAGAAAAAAAAGAAGCAAAAGGTCAAAGTTCTATGCTCCTACACTACTACTCAACAGAGAGTTGATCTCTCCAATAATCTTGACAGGTCTTCCATCAAACATGGAAGAAAGTGTGCTCTCACAAAGCTTCTTCAACTCCCTGGTTCTTAACAAAGCAGCTTCCTGCAATCAAATCAAATGACAGAACATCCACTGGTGAAGGCGAGGGAGAAAATTTATTCAATGGTTTGTTGTTTGTCTAACTAAAGAGTTTGAAGTGAAATTCGAAGAAATATGGACTTCAAATGATCGTCCTTAAAAGGAAAGATGGACTCTTTAAGTAAATTGGAAGAAATATGTCAGAAAAGCATTAGAAAAGACATCAGAATAGGACAATACTGTATCAATCATTTGACAGCTAAAGAGGGGGCTTAAGTTTAATTGGTTAAATGAGACAGCGCTTGGTACTATGTGAGTTATATTAGCATTCTTTCATATTCTCGGTATACTTTGTAAAACGATGAACAAAAATCTACACATCCATTTTATAGCATTCACACATCACAATTTTTTTGGTTCAAAAATGTATTTCCTGATTTCCAATGCTAAAAGGCAATTGGTTTTCTTCGTATAAACAGATGAGGCAAGTTACACACACACACATCCATCGTTTTCTTATCGTCAACACAGATTCTGGAAACTTAAAAGGACCTTTCTTAATTTTTGTTGGACAAGAACATATATTAAAAAAGTGACTATCATATTAACATTTATATGAATACACAGGTTGATGTGGAAAATGACAGGACAGGATCATTAATGTCTGTCACTTTGGGTTCATAGGAGACTGTGGTTTGGTAGGTCACAACTCACAAGGAATGAGTTATCTTGGTTTAGAATCTGAGAGGTGGAGCCACTGCAGTGCAAATGCATTTGCACACAAGGTTGTTATAAATGGTACTCGTCCCAAACAAAATAAAAAACAAAAAACGTTGGTTCTACCTTGAACCTCATTGATTCTTACCCTTGTCTAAGTTTTGGAAAAATAGAGGGGATGGAATAGTGACATGTGCTTCCAGCATGCTATACATGTGTCTTTATTATAAGAGCTCGCTATAACTCTTAATTTCAGAATGTTCCCCTATATTTACCCAGTACTTACATATGAAAAAGGTTCCAACTTTTTTGATAAGTAATGTAATTGCATTATAAATAAGAGTCAAACCAGGTGACGTCCTTTGTACACTAGAAGTATACATATACTAAATTAGACTAAAGTTACGCTATGCACAAAATCTGCACAAGAATCCATGTACAGGGTGTGTAACAGCGAATTCCTCAAACCAGCAATAGTCCAACTTATTTCAGTCGGGGAAACTATAGAGAGCTTAGTAGGGTCTCAAAGACCTTCTCTTCTTACTTTTGGTTACCTTAGGGAGCTCATATATTCTTCCTCCATGTCTCTTCTTCTTTGCCTTACCCCCTCCTACCATGGCCTTCAGATCTTCTGGGTGGAATTTGTTCACAAACATGTAATAACCTTTTATCTTCTGATTTAATTTCACTTATCGAGGATAACACATTCGTACTTCTAATCAACAATAATGTCGTGTCACATTTGCCTTGACACCACGAATGGATTCATATGGACAGAGATTTTGTAGCAAAATTGGAAACAATGGTATGTCATATGTAAATTTCAGAAGAATAATTGAGGATCTTATAAAGTTATAATATTGGCAGAGTAATAATGTTATCATCAAGTGAGAAAAGCACAAAAATGAACTCACTTGCTTTGGCCACAGAGAAGATAATGAATTTTGCAGCTCCATGCGTTTAACTGCCAAGTCCTTTATCCCCTCTTTCAACTTCACTTCGTGATGCTTTTTTTCTTCTAGCGTTCTCACTAGTCGATCAAGGAATCTGAATTTCCAATGGTCAGTTGGTGACTATAGTCAAATACTCTAAAGTTATACAACTCTTCAGGCAAACAAGCCATGAAAAATGTTGGCCAATGTTAGCAAAATAAAGTAAAAAAATGTATTAAGGCCTGGAAACAGGGCAAATAAAGAAAAACCAATTGTGGACACTGACAGGCTGCTGACAACATAATAAAAGTACTTATAATGAGCTGTCACCACAGAACTTATTTAACTTGGCTACACTTCCAACTTCCTGCCGTCGGTTACATGCGTCCTAGTGAGATATCACCGTTACAAGTACACAAAATCCAAAGGGAATGTCCTGGAGTTGCAAAAAGTGATACGACAAACAAAAATCCTTCAAAAACTGTGTATTATCAAACTATTGTGGTTATAAGTGAGCGTCCAGAAGAATTAAGTTTCACAACTTAACGGAAGGGAACACAGGCTTTACAAGTGAAAATTAAGAATCACAAAACTCCACTACAGTTTTTCAGGCTCTCGTGACAAGAATAAGAATATCTGATATAAAAATAGGAGGACAAAAAAAGATGAAAAAGCGAAAGAGTTCATAACCAGTCAATTAAGTCATGTACCTTTTTGAGTTGAGAATCATAATCAGATCCCTTGTTTTTCTGTTTGTGAGTAACATAATGGCCGAGGAAACATCAGATAGCATTTTATGAATTGCATCAGAAGTGTATTGCTGCAACACAAATGGTGCAACTGCCTGAACTTGATGTTGTAATGACAAAGTTTCTCCATTTGTCAGCTCCAGTAACCGTTGATTCAGAAATGCTTTAATCTTGACATAAAATCATCAAGTAGTTTAGAATGGTATCATCTAACAAACAAGAGCTGATATAAAAATATAATTCAATCGTACTATTTTTTCCAACAATATCAAAAGGAGACAGCAAAATAAAGATAATTGCAACAGAATGGCAAATCTGATACAGCTCTACAGCAAAATTGGATATACCTCAAAAAGATCATCAAGGATCTTACTCCTATATTCTGTCTCCAGAAGTTGGCTCCTGCCCTGGTTATTTCCTTGGCTTACGCTTATAGTATTCAATCCAAATGAATGTGTATCTGGTAATATGTTTGTGAAGCCACTTTCTTGGCTTAACTCAACTTGAGGGTTCTCAACACTAATATCCCAAGAGATGTCCGAGGCAGAAACCTCTGGAAGCAAGTTCTCTTCATTTAACACGGTCTGGTCTGATTCCAGGGCATCACTTTGTAATATTTCACTGGCATTAACTATTTCGTAAGGACCCAATCCATTGTTAGTATCTTCTGTTTCTTCGACAGTGCCAATATCCCAATCAATCTGAGAGCTGTCCACAGTAATATCCCAGTCAATACTATCAACTGCGATTTCGGTATCCAGAGCCGTTTGTTTTGTTTCATCAAGGGTTTCTTGAGCATTAACAGCATCAAGCACTTCAGAGACAAAAAAAACATCAAGAGAAGGGGGGTTTATAAGGACATTCTGAAGATTTCCTAGCACTGTCTCTGAAGTTTTCTGCAAAAAGAACAGCTAACTGGAATTAATGACTGAATATATCATTAAGATCTTCTCCCGCATAAATAGACAACTACTTCATCTATTAATATCCTCAATACTGATGACGTTACATTGGTCTTACATCCTTTTCTGTGTGCGCATCTTTAACAAAGTCCGAATAGAACTCAATAGCCTGTGACACGGAATCACAATTTAAAACTTCCAGTATCCTGCCAAATGTGCCAGGAAGTGATTTCGTTGCAGTTTCTAATAGTTCCAACCTCACATTTGTTCCCTACAAAGCACAACAGATCCATCCATAAATTGTGGAGAAGACAGATACTCCCTCCGTCCCAAAAAAATATAATTTCATTTCACAAGTCAAACTTTTAAGATTGTAGCTTCACTTGTTTGTACCATCTTTAAATTGCACTAAAATTATTACTATGTTTAGAAATGGGAATATTTTTTGGGGACCAACCAAAAAGGAAAGGACTATTTTTTGGGGATAGAGGGAGTATTAAAAGAAACTGATGGCTATCAGCCATGAGGCCCACAATCACAACCTGAAGTCCTAAATCATGACAGGCCTCGGTGTACTTAGCAGCCGAAAGAGCTGCATTTCTTTTGATTTCAGCTTCCTTTCTCTCTAATTCCATAAGCTGTTGTTGGGCTTTTTGGACCTGCTTTTTCTGGTATGGGCTTCAAAACCGAAAGTGAAGTTGATCAATAATGAATAATTATGACACCACCGCCAATCAAAATGACTACTGTAATAGACAGTTTAGACTAAATAAGATGACAACCAGGTGCTCACATACATTTCGTAATTGACATTTTGAATCATCGTCTGAGCAGCCTCACCAAGGTAAATGTGGTCCTTCTCATAAGCTCGTACGATTGCCTCCCAAACCCCCTGTCAAATATAATGAGCATAGTACATTTCGTAAAAGAACAAAGAGAGAGAGAGAGAGGGTTGCTTTCTAGGGTCTTACAGAAGCACCTGAAAGCCGGCCAAAAATATTACGGCTATCTGGAGTTGACTTTAGAAGGACAGCATATACTTGTTTAGCTTCCAAGTAACCAATCCCTGGCAACGAGAAGAAGAATCACTGAGTAACAATATGCAACCCAGAATTACAAACACAAAAAAGAGGCAACAAACTAGAAGAATAACAGGTACTAAAGTAGTTGTAGTCTCTCTTTTAAATGAATATTAAGCCTTCTCGTTACTCCCATTAATACCTAAACAGCATATACATCTGAAGTCAACACCAAAGGCACTCAATATGATCAAAATGCCATGTCATGCATTTTTTTCAATTGACTTGTTTGTTCTCTTTTTGCTTTATATCCTTTTGTCCCAATTGACTCATTTATAGTTTTCCTTTTGCTTTATTTCCTTTACTTGTCTACGTATGTCCTGAACATATTTAAGTCTCTTTGAGAGAAATTATAAGTTATAACCCGAACTATTCTTTTTTTTTTTTGATAGGTAAGTGTGACCCCTTGTTGGTATGGAGATTGGAACCAAGGACCTCAAAGTCTTTGCCTGAGTGCCCTTGCCATCTCTCCCACCCCTTGGTTCAATTATCAAGATCAAAGACCCAAAGAATTACCATAGTTTGACCAGAAATATTTTCAGCCAATTCATTTTAAAAAATGACTCCGTTAACAAATTTCAAGTGGTTGAAGTCTGAGACTAGCACAAACAAAATGAAGCAAAAGAAAAGAGGACAAAAATATGCGATAGCATTTTTTTTTTATATAAGTAAGATGTTATATACCAACAGCGTCAAAACAGGTTACGCGTCCTTGTACAGTAGGAGTATACACAAAAGTCTAATCTAAAGAATAATTATTAACAAAATCAATATATGAAGAATTAATGTCTTCGGCACACCAAAAATGTAACGTGCAGCAATTCATCCTTCAATCCTTCAATTTATCCACTGTCCTTTCCTCATTCTCAAACACCCTTCTAATTCTTTCCCTCCAAATGATCCAACAAATACCCAGCGGGGCTGCGTGCCATATGCAATTCCTCCTCCCTCTTTTATAGAACTTCCGGTTCAAAAAAACATCTTTTACTAATCATGGCATAACCGAAGCAATTTTGAACAGGCTGTTGAGACTCCACAATTCCTTTGTTATAGGGCAGTGAATGAGTAGATGATTTGTAGACTCATCATCCCCTTTACACATGAAGCATCAATTGACATATGTGACATTCCGTTTTCTCAAGTTATCACCAGTAAGAATGGCCTCATTGCTAGCCTCCCAAGCAAAAAAAGTAACCCGGCTAGGGGCTTTAGACTTCCAGATCACTTTCCAAGGAAGGATTGTATGATCACTAACAGAAAGGATATCAAAATAAGACTTAACAATGAAACATTTAGGGCTAGTTCCCTTCCTCCACACCTTATCTTCTCTTAATCTACCAACCTCCTGGGAGTGGATCAATTCAAAGAATTGCAAAAACTGCTCCAATTCCCAGTCATGGAAGTTCCTCCGAAACAAAGGATTCCAAACCCCTTTGCCATCCTCCATTTGAGCACCGAACGCACCAAACAATCCTTATCCCTGGCTAAGTTGAACATACTCAGAAACGATCTCCACAGTTCTACATCCCCGCACCATTTGTCTTTTCCAAAACCTAACCAAGGCCCCATCTCCTATTTCAAATCGAAGGCACCTCACAAAAGGATCCCACCCTTTTCTTATTCCTTTCCAAACTCCCACCCCATACGGAAGATTAATAGCAATCGGAATCCACCTCATGTCTCCCACACCATACTTACTAACCACTACTTTCTTCCACAGATTATCACTGTCACCCATGTACCGCCATAACCACTTACCTAGCAGAGCACTGTTAAAGACCTCAAGATTTTTTATCACAATACCTCTATTCTTCAAACTGGAACATACCACTTAACCAAGTGATATTTGCAAACCTCCTCCTGACCTTCCCACAGAAAGTCCCTTTCCAATTTCTCAAGTCTATTTCAAACTGAGATACGCAGCACAAATAGAGATAAGGAGTAAGAAGGCAGATTGGACAGAGTACTTTTAATTAGTGAGTCGCCCCCCTTTGGACAACAACTGTTTTTTCCACCCGCCAAACGACATTCAAATCTCTCAATAACCGAATTCCATATCGCCTTGTTTTTGTACTCGGCATTTACTTCCAAAATAGGTGAAATTGGCAAATACAACTTGATTCATTATGCTAAACACTGACTTCCTCAACTTACACACGCAGAGCCACACCACACACAAGAACAAAGAAAAGATAGAAAATAGGAAGCACAACATATATATATTGAGAAAATGAAGGTTTTAGTAAAATAATTAATTTATACTGCCTAATCAGGCAGTCAATTTTATACAAGAGTATACTGGCAAATAAAATCATATTGTAATAGAATAACTTTCATGGTCTAGTATACAAATTAGCTCTTGCATGAAACTTGGTCCACCTAAATTTAGTTCACACTTCACACTTTGTACTTGATAAAAGTGGTCAAAATGAATAGTCCATAACATTCTATTTACTTCACCCGAGCCAATTCAGAACATAACATAAAAAAATTATTAAAAAAAAACACCCAGATTTTAATCCCTTCATCAGTGTCACTTCTGAGTTCATGGTTTCTCCATAAAATAGGCTAACCTGGTGAATAAAACTTGATTTACTACATTAAATACCAACTTCCTTTAGTTTAATAGAAACAAAGCATAAGTGACAATGAACTGAGGTTGCAGTAGATTGAGATAAAATGAAAGTTTGTGACACTCTGTCTCATAAAACTAGTCTTAGGTTGACTTTCTAAAATCACTTTGATCATTTCTGCGTGATTATCGACACTTTGTTTATTTGGTTTAAATAATACTTCCTATGTTCCGGGTAAAAAGTCCACTATACTATTTTGGGATGTTTCACGTAAAAAGTCCACTTTCAAAAATTATGTCTACAATCTTCAAAACATTTCAGCTTTACCCTCCACATTTGATATAAACATAAAGTATTATAATAATTATGACCTGCTAGTTATAAATCCCCTAATTATTAGACTTTACAAACATGGACTATTTGGGTGGAACAAAGGGAGTAATCCAATAGCCATCGCAAGCTACACTAAAAGGATAATGAATGACAAGTTCTGCAGTCTTGCAAAAACCAAACTCTTGCCCTAGATAAGAAATGTCAAATTTTAAATATCATACTCAGCCTCTATCAAATGGATGAGCTAGAACAACATCAATAAATTTCAGGATTTTCAATTGTTATGAGTAATGCTATGTAGTCCTAAAAAATTGATGAATTTAATTAGTCATTTACTATAGAAACCCTTACTTACAGAGCTCACTAAAGTAAACAATTTATCATTGCTCAGTTGAAAGTCAAAAGTTCCAACGATTATTTTGGATTACTTACTGAATTTTCATATGCAAGTATATATTCTAAAAATACAATTTGTAGAAGAGTAATCAACCTTCAGGGTCAAGGGTTTGGAAATAAGGATCAATGTCTTTGGGCAGCGACTTAAAAGCCGTTGATATCTTCGCTTTCACCACCGCTATCCGTTTTCTCCAATCAAACGGTATCCTTTTCCGATCGACCAACCATTCTACAATTCATCACAGAATATAAATTGAAATCAGTTGAAGAATTAAGATCAAGTAAGTCGAAAATTTAGAATTATATACTCCGTAGTAGATTGAGAGAGAGGGAGAGCTTACCCCCGAGACGGCCAAAGGCGATGTCGATCGGGAGGTTGCGGACGTCGTCCTGGTTCTGCATTTTCCGGTGGACTCTGAGAGAGTGTGCGCGAGATTTTGTTCTTTTTCAAAGAGACTATTTAATGGGCTGGAAATACCCGGGGGAGAAATCAAGGCTTGTATTGCTTAACGCCTAAATTTGTTAACCCAATCCAATATGGCCCATTTGTTTTTAGCAAAATTAATGTGGCATTAATCAAATACGACCAATTTGACCCGATTGATGAACATATATAGCTTTTAACCATAAATCAATTGGTCGACTACTGGTCGATCAGATAAACCAGTTGTCGACCAAGTGGTTTTACACTGAATTATTGATAAACCAATTGTCGATAAAGTGATTTACATTGGTTTATCAATAAACCACTGTACACCACTTGGTCGATCAAGTGGTCGATCTATCGATCACACTGTCGACCAGTGATTTCGGATGTTGAGGGGGTGCATTTTTACTGATTTACCGATAAACCAGTCGTGGTTTATCAGTATCAATAAACCAGACCATAAAAGAGTTTTTTTTAAGTGAGGCTACAAATGACCAAATCATCTTTGACTTGATCATTTTTGTAAATCCCCCTAAATTAATGGTCCATGTTTTCCTTAAACTTTTGAAAAAATTTAGTGGAAAATTCTGGCCGGTCCCTTTTTTAAAGTTTCTAATCACAAAAGTCTATCATTTTTTTTCAACCGTAAAAGACTACTTTTTGAAATTTTGTTTCAAAAATGCTACCATCTTCTTCAACAGCTCTGGTAACACACTTTGGATTCAAAAATCACGATTGTGCACAACGAAACTGGGAGCGACCTACTCGGTTTGGTCGCGGGGGTCGAAGGGGCAACGCCCCCGAAAGGTAAACGAGTTTTTGATTCATGAAATACGAAACTATAATAGATCTGTGATGGGTTGAATGATTTTTTAGTTGAGACTAAGGTGGAGAAGGAGGAGGAAGAAGAAGACTTACGACGGAGAAGATTGAAGAAGAAGGGGGAGGACGTAAACTAGTTCTTAAAACTTTTGTTTTGTAACGCGATCCATAAATTTCATTGCATTATTTTTACACCGCGGTTCAAAAGTTTAATTCATGTAAAATTGTTGCGCCGCGATATGTTCACACTTTATACTGTAATTTATTGAAAATTAATTATTTTCTTGCACTTTAACAACCTTTCCAAACCGCGATTCAGAAATTTTTGCACCGCGATTCACAAATTCAAAATCTAGTATAGTTTTGTACCGCGATTCACAAATTCAAAAAGCTAGCATAGTTTTGCATCGCGATTCTTTTCTTAAAATAGTTGCACCGCGATATATTTGCACTTTATACTGTAATTTATTGAAAATTAATTATTTTTTTGCATTTTAACAACCTTTTCAAAAGTTGTACTGCGGTTCAAAAGTTTGGTTTATGTAAAATTGTTGTACATCGATTCATAAAGTTTAATTATAACGCACATACAGTTCATTAAGGGTATCGTAGTCATTTTGCCACCAAAAGTAACTTTTTCCGGTTGAAAATAAAAAGGGTGTACTGTAGCGATTAAATACTTTAAAATATGGACCGCCCCGTAATTTTTTTCAAATTGCGAGTCGGTCCACTTTTCAAAGTATTAATTCGCTCTAGTACCGTATTTTTTTCAACCAGAAACTGACACTTTTTGGGGCGAAAGAACTGTGATACCCTTAATGACCCTGAAGCACGCTACAAAAATACATCGCGATTAGATTTTTTTGAAAATACACCGCAATTCAAGAATGTATGCAACCACAATTCAAAAAATTATGAACCGCGATCATTTTTTTTTTGAAATGCACCGCGATTCAAAAATGTATACACCACGATTCAAAAATTTTCTGAATCGCGATTCATCAGTTTAATTACTTAGTTTATTTTTGAATCGCGATACAAAATCATAAAAAAAACCAGACCACGTCATCCACCTTCCGTCGTAAGCCTTCTTCTTCTTCCTCCTCATCCGTTTTCATTTCTACTGAAAAATCACAATCTAGTACAGATCCATTACAGTTTCGTATTTCATAAATCAAAAAAAATCATCGTTTCGTTGTGCAACAATGGTGATTTTCGAATCCAAAAGTGTGTTGTCAGAGATGTTGAAGGAGATGATGGCTTTTTCGAAATAATATTTCGAAAAGTAGTTTTTTGCAGTTGGGAAAAAAAAACGGTGGGCTTTTGAGGTTAGAAACTTTGAAAAATGGACAAGCCAGAATTTTACTTTAAACTTTTAGGAAACATTATGGGCCGATCCACTTTTCAAAGTTTCTAATCGCTAAAGTCTCTTGTATTTTTTTTAACCGGAAAAGGACACTTTTGAGGTCAAAAAGACTACAATGCCCTTAATGAGCATGAGGCGCGCTACATAAATGAATCGCGGTGCATTGACTATTGAACCGCGATTTATCAATTTTATTGTATTAATTTTTGCACCGCGGTTCAATAGTTTAATAACTTTAATTGTCTAGTCTAATTCACACCGCAATTCATCAATTTTATTACATTAATTTTCGCATCGCGATTCAATAGTTTAATTACCTAGTCTAATTGCACCGCAGTACCAACTTTTATATATCGTGATGAATTAATTTTTGAATTGTGATACGTATACTTAATTCAAGTTGCACCGCAGTATCAACTTTTATATGTCGCGATGAATTAATTTTTGAACTGCGATACATAAAATATTATTAATTCATTTTTGTACCGCGATACAAAATGATAATGAATCAGACCATATCCTCCACCTTCTTCTTCCATCTCCTCCGTCGTAAACCTTCTTCTTCCCCCTCATTCTTCGCCTTTGTCCTACTGAAAAAACATTTAACTCAACACAGATCCATTACAGTTTGTACATAATAAATCAAACAAATTGTTTACTTTTCGAAGGCGTTGCCCCCGAACCCCCACGAAGGGGCACTGCCCTCCCTCACGACCTGACCGACCAAATCGATCCCCTTCTCGTTGCCCAACAATGATGATATTCGAATCCAAAGTGCGTTGCCAGAGCTATTGAAGGAGAAGATGACATTTTCTGAACAATATATTGAAAAGTATCTTTTGCGGTTGAAAAAAAAAAGAATGATGGACTTTTGGGGTTAGAAACTTTGAAAAATAGACCGCCATAATTTTACTCAAACTTTTAACCGCCATAGTACTCATGTTTTTTTAATGAGAAATTATTGGCTAGTAGCTTTTACCAAATATTTTTTCGCTACAATCTCCCTTTTTTTTCAGCCACTAAAGTCTATTTTTGAAAATATTTTCGAACACTTTAGAGTTCAAAAATCAAGATTGTTGCGCAACAAAACGGGGATCAGTTTGTAATGAACCTGTGATGGGTTGAAGAATTTTTCTGTAGAGACGAAGGTGGGGGAGGAGGAATAAGAAGAAGACTTATGACAGAGGAGAAAAGAGAAGAAGGCGAAGGACATGAATGTTTGGTTCATTATAATTTTGCAAAATTGGATTAGGTAATTAAAATTGATGTATCGCAGTGTAAAAATTGATGCTATTTAAATTGATGCAACACGATGTATTTAAATGAGTGGTCCATAGTGCGCCTCAGACTCAGTAAGGATATCGTAGTCTTTTCACTTTCAAAAGTATCTTTCTCAATTTAAAAAACATAAAATACTAAAATACTGTAGCGATTAAAAACTTATGGTGAAATTTGGTCTGGTCCACTTCATTAAGTTTCTAATCGCTAAAGTACTCTCTTTTTATTTTCAATCGGAAAAAGTCACTTTTGGACGCGAAATGATTGCGATACCCTAAATGAGAAAAAGTTGCGCTACAACAAGTTTATATATCGCAGTGCAAAATATTGTGACAGATGAAGTATTCAATTTTTATTATTATTATTAGTTGGCAAAACACACCTCCGGGCCACTGTACTTTCTAAAAACTTGCAATTAGGCCACTGAGACTTCAAAATTTTCGGGATGGCCACTGTACCAGACTTATCTTGCACGTTAACCCCTTTTTTGGATGGACGTTAAGTTTGGACGTTAAATTATGTTAAATGTCCTATTTTGCCCTCGTCTTCATCATCATCGTGACAAAGAAACCCAGATCTGGGTTTTAAAACTGGGTTTACAAACTGCACAATTTGGCATCTAGCTGGACTCCATTCTTTCTGAATCTACGCAAACCTCACTAGATGGAGTTTTTCTACTGCATTGAAGAAACAAAAACATCTGAAACCGCCATTGCTGAACTTGGAAATTTCAGTTTCGAAACTCTCCGCCTGCAATCGAAAATTAAACAGCAGTGGAACTTGAGAAAAGGGGGAGTTTGAGTCGGTGTATTTGCATTCAACTCCTACTGAGATGGCAATGGTAGATGATTTAAGATCTGTGATGAAGATCATTCTGCAATCTTCAAAAATAGAGAAGTAAGAAGAATCCATATCTTAGATCTTGATGGCGTGGTAATGAGTGGCTTTAATAGCAGTGATGGCATCCAATTGGTGGGAGGGAGGTAGAGGGGGTTAAGATTTTGAATTTTGTGTCTGGGTGATCAGAGATAGAGTGGTAAAGCCAAGGCGGCCACCGTCGCCTTTACCCCAAATCCACAACTTGCCATCCACCAGCAACGCAGAATGGAAGAGGCCGCAAGAGATGCCCACCTCCACTTCCGCCTTGAGCAATCTCGTGGTTATCGGGCGGTTCAATGGCGGCGGGGATAGAGAGGGTGACGACCAGGGAATGGGTGAAAAAAGGCGAAATGAGGAAGGGAGAAGGAGGGAACCAATGGGAGCAGGATACAATCGGTCTCTTCTACACCACCGCCCAATTGTCTGAAGCACCTTGGCCCCATGAAAATAGGCCGTGACGCCGGTGGTGGTGGAGTTACATATGATTGGAACTTCGATAGGCGGCGGATGAAAGTAAAGAAGAGGAGACGAAGTTAAATTTGTAACGCCACCAGTGGGAGACAGCAGGGGAGCTACGACGGCAGCGTTGGCGAAGCGCCATCGTGGATTGTGGACGAGTAAAAGTGCTTTTCGTTTTCACCTTCAGATCTGATGTTCCGAAGCCGTCTTTCACGGCCTCACTCGAATCATTGCTCGAACACAAAGATGTTAAATTAGGTTAATTGTGCAGTTTGTAAACCCAGATCTGAATTTTAAAACTCAGATCTGGGTTTCTTTGTCACGATGATGATGAAGACGAGGGCAAAATAGACATTTAACATAATTTAACGTCCAAACTTAACGTCCATCTAAAAAAAGGGTTAACGTGCAAGATAAGTCTGGTACAGTGGCCATCCCAAAAATTTTGAAGTTTCAGTGGCCTAATTGCAAGTTTTTAGAAAGTACAGTGGCCCGGAGGTGTGTTTTGCCTTATTAGTTTGCATTGCAGTTCACAAATTCAAAAGCCAACAAAGTTTTGCACTGCGACTCACAAATTAAAAGCCAACATAGTTTTGTACCGCAATTTATTTTGGATTAAATAATTATTTGGTCCCCGAACTATCCAAAAACTATGGGTTTGTGTTGTTTCTCATTGTATCTTTATTTGCATTTGCTCATTCATTACATTAGATTATATACTTAGTGGCTAGATGGGATGCGTACCAGTTAGCGTGGAAACTGTGTATAGAACTTAGCCTTAGAATAGTTTTTAGACTTCACAGGTTTCGACAGAAGACTTCGGCCGAAGGCTTCACCAACATACTTCATCATCAGCCTCCAGCGGCAGACCTTGTCTGCACTCGGACAGCATGACGTGTCCAGCCCATCCGGATATCAAGCTTAAGTGGATTATTTAATCCAGCTTTATTTAGTTTGAATTTGAATTAATCCATCTTCAAATCAGCTCCTGACTTCCAAGACACTTCCTTCCAGCTTTTCCGAAAGAATGAAGACTTTCGCCTCCTGAACATGGTAGAGCAGGTGCACAGTCTGACACAAACAGACTGTACCAACTACTACAGGTCTGCAACTCTGTTTGTCGCCCTCCTGCCAATTGCTACAACCATTCTTCACCATTCCCTGATCAGTCTCAATTGAAGATGAAGTCAACAAAACAACTCCAGACATTTAATGTACTTAACCTAATAGAGTTGTTTCTCTCTTCATCTTCCCCAACGGTCTCAAGGATGCCTAGATATAAATACTGTCATTAAAGACTAAAGAAAACAATACTCTGAATTTATTCAACAACATCAAGTCTTTATACCCAGTGCATTCAAGAGATCATTAACTGATCTACGAAGTCCTCAACAACAAGAAGAAGATTTGCATCAACTGTTAATCTTTTACTTCTTATTGTTGTACTTTTTACTATTCTTCTGCACGTTGAATATTATGTTTCTCCAGATATTCAATTCCCCCACCCCCAAACACAAGTCAAATATTTAAATCCAAGGTTGACTGCCTTGGTGGTGGACGTAGCACTCTTTATTATACGAACCATCTCAAAATACCAGTGTTCCTTGCTTACTGTTTTATACTGTCTTCATTGTATTTACTTATTCCCTGGAGTAGCAAACTTAAGTAATCAGCTAAGTCTACCGGTAGTGCTTCACCAGTAGACTTAGTCTGTCCTCCTTACAAGTCTTCCGCTACTTCAATCTTTTTAATAGACTGCAAGTGCTTGTTTTAGGAATCATTACAAAAAGTTTTAAGTGTTTAATAAGCTATCCAACCCCCCTATTCTAGGTTATTATTGTGCCATTTGGGACTAACAATTGGTATCAGTGTTTAACTCTTCGAAAACTAGTTTTTCCAAGATTAACCTCTTGAGAGACACGATCCAATGGCACAAACACATTACATGCTACCTACGTCAAATGCGAACCACGTCCCAAAATTGGACGAAGGCCAATTCGATGTCTGGAAGGATAAGATAATGTGTTTTATGAATTCTATTGACAACAGGTTATGGAAGTGCGTGACGTCATGTACCAATGAAGCAAAACCTTCTAGCAATGGTTGGTGGAAATCCTCCAGAAATCCCAAAAGAAGAATCAGAATGGACTGAGGACGAAAGAAAGCTAGTAGAGCTGGACAGTAAAGTCATTAACATCATTACGAGCTCACTAGACACCAGTACTTACTAACAAGTGATCCGATGTACGTCTGCCAAAGAAATGTGGAAAGCTCTTGTCGAATACTTGGAAGAAGACCAAGATACAAGAGACAACAGAAAGTACACATTCATCCAGCAATTTGACTCTTTCAAAAAGGATCCCAAGGAGACCTTAAGACAAGCATACAATCGCTTCAGCAAGGTAATAAATAGCTACTTTTCTCTTGGTAAAACTTATGATAAGAAAGAAATGAATATGATATTTTTAGGCTCACTAAGTAGTTTGTGGCATGTTAAGACTACCGCCATGAAGGAATATAAAAACTTAAATGAAATTACTCTTCGTAGTCTTTATGCAAGTTTGAAGGTTTACGAGCTCGAAGTTAGTCAAGCTCTAGAGCAGGACAAGCAGTTCAAAACTTTGTCCCTGCTAGCCATGGTACAAGAAGTAACTCCAGTTGAAGACAAACCCTCTACTTCCACCAGTGAAAATGATGTTCTTTCAGATAAACAATTTGCTATGTTTGTAAAACTCTTTAAAAAATTTACAAAATATTGAAGGAATGACACACACCAACAGCCGTTTAGAAAAACTGCCGAAGGCCTATCTAACAATGAGCTTGTATGTTATAACTATAGAAAACTTGGTCATTTTGCCTCTAAATGTCCGAAGCCAAAGTTTGAAGCATACCGAAAGCCTCCTTATAAGAAATTTCAAAAACAGAAAGGTATGATGGGTGAAGATATTGAAGAGAAACATGTTGCTACATGGTTTGAGACGAATTTAGAAGAGGACGAGGACGATTGTGAGCACACCAATATATGCTTAATAGCTCATGAATCAAGTCCCACCTATGACTCTGAACATGAAATCAAAATCTCACCTAGTCCCTTCGTAAAGGTTGAGATCAAATGTGAAAGTTTCAGTAAGGAAGAACTGCTCAAGGATAATCAAGATATGCTTGAGGAGTTCAACTCCTTCAGAGTAGCCTAGGTAAAACTCACGAAAAACTATGAAAATCTTGCTGCTGAGAAATCTCTAATGGCAGCTGAGATTCAAATTCTCAATAGCTGTCAACTAGAGAGTATCAAGCTAAAAGGAGAAAACAAATTCCTTTGTCACAAAATTGATTGCTTAGTTGAGCATATCAAAGGAGAAAACTGCCCTGCAAAAGACAATTGACTCCTGGAACAACTCTAAGGAAACGAATGAATCATCTCTAGCCAAAAGCTAAGTGGAGACAAATCACGCTTAGGCTATAATGATGAGCCCAGCTGTGGGTGCCCCGAATCGCTCCCGGACCCAGCGCGCCCTTTTATAGGGGAGCGGGGCGTGCGGAAGGGCATCACGCTTTCCATTCCTTCATCCCTTGTTTAGGGGAAGACAAAATTAAAAGTGCAGAAAGAGTGTTGTCAAAAAGCGCGTTGAATACGCCTCGGTCACCGAGTGAGCTTTGGTCCATTATGAGAGCTTTAGATTTTTCCGTATCTCACCCTCCCTTTTTTAGGGGAAAATAAGATACAGAAAACGCATCACCCTTTTTAGTTCCATCTTCCCTTGTTTAGGGGAAAACGGAAAAGTGCAAAAAAAGAATGTTGTGAAGGCGCGTGAGAACACGCACAGCCTCACTGTGGACTTTTGAAAATTGCCCTAAGTCATTATGAGTGCATTGGATTTCTCCATATCTCACCCTCCCTTGTTTAGGGGAAAACAAGATACAGAAAATACATCACCCTTTTCATTCTCATCGTCCCTTGTTTAGGGAAAAACGGGAAAGTGCGAAAAAAGGATGTTGCGAGCCTCACCATGACCTTAGGCTTATTTTGGATCGCTATGAGTGCATTGGGCTTCCCCGTATCTCATCCTCCCTTGTTTAGGGGAAAACAAGATATAGGAAATGCATCACCCTTTTCATTCCCATCATCCCTTGTTTATGGGAAAACAGAAAAGTGCAAAAAAAGGATGTTGCGGGCCTCACTGTGATCCAAAATGTTGTAACAGAGTCGCCATCTTTATCTTAAGGAGAAATAGAGAAAAACCAAAAATAACCAGAGTTTGTAAAAAGGGGTTCGGAGGCTAAGTTACGAGGTGGGAAGGTGTTAGACACCCAACTCGCCCTTTTAGTCTCAAAAATGGTTTTTGGCTAAAATATGTTTTTATTATATTTATCTAGCAAATGAAATAAAGCATTAAAAGCAGATATATCTGTATCTACATTATTTACAAACTTGCAGCCACCTCCTTCCAATAATTACAAATACATTTAAAAATATTTGGCCATAATAATGGCTCTTTTTAATGCTATTTTTATAGAAATCCAGGCAGAACAACTGCTTATATTTTTTTACATTGGGGCGGATGAAAATAGCATTTTTTATATAAAAACTCTTAAAGGCTTACCTTTAAGAGCGTGGGGTGTGCTCGCTCTATCATTCCGGGAGAGGGAGTCTTTTGATGCTGTTACGATTCGGGCAGAATAATTGCTTCCGAAAGTTGCTTTCGTGGCAAGTAAAAGGGCGAAGCAACCGCCATGCTTTTGTTGTTGCTTCTTCTTTGGCGTAAATAGGGCATAGTAATTGCTTGCTTCTGGCAGATTTGGCCTTTGGATTCGGGCAGAGCAACTGCTCTTTTTGGGATTTTTGGACTGGGGAAATAGGGTGGAATCCTAGCTGGAAGACTAAGGTTCACTTTGACTAGTTGGATTTGAGTTTGGAGGAGATTTGGCAGAGCTTCGAGGCTTATAGGAGGAGGGGATTCTCTCTATCTCACGATCGCTCTTCACTGCGTAAAATAAACGCTGTGCGTTAAGGGTGAGAATTTCTCGGCCTTGAATTCTGAAGCCGAAGCCCTCTATTAATAGACTGAAGAAGGGACCTCATCGTCTTTAAAATTTCTTCTATGTGCTTCATCAGCTTGTACCACGCGCTTGAGAGCTTGTACAAAATGTCAAAACGAAGTGTACTGTTTGAGCTCTGGGCGCCGCGCCAGTTTGGCTTGGCGGTGGTGCCTAGATCCTTTTTTAGCTTAATTTTTGACACTTTGGCCCCTGCATTTCACTATTTTACGCATCCTGCTTTTCCTTTTGCATTTTTAAACCCTGTAACTTAACATTTGTTAAGTTTTAACATGCCTTGATATCGCATGTCATGTAATCTAGGAGTGTAACGGTTCGATTTGGTTATAATCTGGTTGATCTCTTCATCTTCTTTCTTATATTTGTTGACTTCAGCATTGCCATTTCTCATTTCCTCAATTATATACCAGAATGACGTTTGTTGTAATACATTTAATTGTTTGTTTGTAAAGTCAATGGATTTCAATTGTTTTTTTAGAAGTTGAATACTACATCTGTGTTTGCATACTTTTTTGGTTGTATATGCACATAAAATATTTAAATAAATAAATACTATTTTCAACTTTCTTCTTACATTACTTCCTATATTAGACATAAAAACAACATAATATAAAACAATTTATATTATAATATAAAACAATTTAGAATTTATAGGTAAGTTGATAAAACAATCATAAAAACAATTATAATATAAAACAATCGTAATATTAAACAATCGTAATAATGTTAATAAAATTTTAGTTATTAAGGTACCTGTAGCATCTTCAACTGCGTATTGATCTTGAACATTGTTTTTTGTTCGATTGCCTTCAACATGTTTATTGATTCGTGAACTCTTTCTTGTAGCCATAATTTAGGTAATGTTTAGTGAAGAAGTAAGATGGGTCTTTTCGAAAATTTTAGGGTTTGTATTGAAATTGGGTGTGCCGTGTTATGTAATGTTTTGTTTCAAGTCCTGATGCATGTCGTTGACATCCGAAAACGTTAACTCAATTTAATGCTGTGAAATCCATCCTGATGCCAATGTCTGGCATTAGAGTTTTTGTATTAATTTTGATCCTGCAAAATGCTTTGAAATCCATCCTGATGCCAAGACTTGGCATCAGAGTTTTTCAATTAAATTTGGTCCTGCATAATGATGTGAAATCCATCCTGATGCCAAGCCTTGGCATTAGAGTTTTTGAATTAATTTTGGTCCTCCAAAATACTGTTAAATCCATCATGATGCAAGGGCTTGGCATCAGAGTTTTTCAATTAATTTTGATCCTGCATAATGCTTAGAAATCCATCATGATGCCAAGGCTTGACATCAGAGTTTTTGAATTAATTTTGGTCATATAAAATGCCGGATCACTTTTGTCTTCATTAATGGCATTTTTGTCATTTGACATTGGTAAACGTTTAATCCATTTAACCATTAATATTTCTTGATGCCTGGCCTTGGCATCAGAAAATTTGGTTCATTAATTTTTCATAGCGCCAAAATCCTGATGCCTTGGTTTGGCATCAGCAAAATACTGTACATTTCACCGCCTTTTTGTATTCATATATACACAAATATACATTTTTTAATGAACCCCCAAATACAGTAAATATACATACACTAGCAAATTTTAAAAATAGATTATTCAAAATCAGATTACCCTTATTACGAAATTCGTCAAAAAAAACGAGCTCTTCACGCTAACGATACTTGGAAATGGAAAATCAAAATTTACCTGTTTCATCTTCACAGCAACCAGAGAGAGCGGTAGAGAATGCAACAGGTGAGTATTATTTCAAAGTTTTTTAGGGTTTAAATGAAGAAGTTATAGTGTTTGAAGTTTATTATGATTTTTTTTTATATTTGATATTTTCTGATGTCTGATTGTTTAAATTATTACCATGAACAAATTTTACTGTCTAATACAGTTTCAAAGAAAGCCAAAACATCAAAGAAATCCAATACTGGTTCTGGAAGAGTAAGATCAAATGTGCTTCTATTAAAACAACACTTGAAGAAAATAAACATCTGTGATGAGCATATTCTTATGTTGAAGAAGACACCCCCTGCAATTTTGGTTGAAGCTCTACTTCAAAGTGAGAATGTTGATGAATACTGCAACATTAATAAGAACTTATTGTTATCAATGGTTGATTGTTTTGTAAAAGGAGGGAAGAAATACTTTTCTGTTGGGAAAAGTAAAATTACAATTGAAGAGGGACATGTAATGGATGTTTTTGGTGTAAAGGATGGGGTGAAGGAAATTGATGTTTCCCTTTACAAGATGAATAGAACTCAGTTTCTTTTAAAACATTTTCCACACAAGTTTGGGACAAATTTTTTTAATGAAAGGTTGATGCCATATGTGATTGAAAGTAGTATTAGTAGAATAATTGGTATTGGAGAAGAAGAGGATTTGAAGGATGTTGCATGTTTAATAACTTTATTGGTGTTAGCGGTTTTTTTTCTTCCAAAGAACAGCTCATACATACCATGGTCCTATGTACATCTAGTATCAAATATTGATGAGATCTGTGAATATAACTGGTCAAAACACATAGTAGATAGTTTGATAAATGGATTGGAGAAGAGGACAAATATAAACGTGGAGAATTGTGCGCCTTTGATACCGGTAAGTTATGTTAACTTTATCATAAAATAGTTTTAACTTAATTTTTTATATATTTATTACTTATATCTTGTTTGAATTCCAAATTACAATATGTTTTATGTGAGAAAGCCAACATTTGTATCCCATCAGACAATGATGCTACACCACAATTCCTTAAATGGAACATATCTTCTATATGTTCTAAAAAGTTTGATTCAACCATGACCAATATTGTAAGTTTATATTATTATAATGAACTTCAATTTTTCTTCAGCTATGGAACATATCTTGTCTAAATATTTTTTGTTTTATATTTTCAGCTAGATCATAACGAAGCTAACGAAGAGTTTTGTAGTGAAGAATAACAACATTATGCAGATGATAATGTTTTTACAACTTCAATGCTTGATTTTCCAATAGAAGAAGAACATTTTTCAGATATTCATTTACAAGTTAGTCACTCCTCTTATCCTATTCAATTTTCTGATGTCTGGCTTTTTGCGGATATTCATAATAATAGCTTAAACAATTTTGATACCAAGCTTTTTTGTTAACAGTCCTAATGCCTGGCTTTTTTTTCATTATTATAGCTTAAACAAACCAAAGATGGGGTTTGGCATCAATAACCGATGCCTGCCCTGGCATCGATTATTGGATTTTTTTCCTTGAAAAACTGCGTGTTAACGGATTAACATTATTGATTGGATTAACATTATTGGATTTTTTGATGCCGTGTTAACAGATGATGCTTGCCTTTTTGGATGGGGGTTATTCGATTTGAAAAAACTGTGTATATATTGATAGAATTTTCTGATGCCTGGCTTTTTGGGGATAGTCATAATAATAGCTTAAACAATCTTGATGATTCCTAGGGTTGGCAACAGAAATTGATTTTTTCATGATTTTTTGTAGGTTTCTGATGATCTAGCGACAATAGAAAGCAATCTTAGGAAAGATAAAGAAAATGAAATTAATAAGTTGGAGTCTGAGATGAATGAGATTCTCTCTACAGTTGATGGCCTCAAAAAGACTTTGTCTGATAAGGAAAATGAAATTAATAAGTTGAAGTCTGAGATGAATGAGATTCTCTCTACAGTTGATGGCCTCAAAAAGACTTTGTCTGATAAGGACCATATTGTAACGACCCGAGCCCGAGAGCCCGGTCCGCTACGTATAGCCAGGCCCACCGAGCACGCAACACTGGGGTCATCGGGCCCACCACAAGCCCAAAGTCCATGGATGATGTTGGTGCCCGAAAGTAGCATGCTACCTTATAAATCAAACACAAGTCTCACATCTACCCGATGTGGGATTGGGGTATTACAATCTCCCCACTCAAATCCTTGACGCGTCAAGGCCGAATCGCACTGGCGTGTAGGATTCAAGAGGTGGCTCCCACCTGCGGTATAACACTTTGTTCACATTTCGGGGACCTGATACCATTTGTAACTCCCGAGATCATACGTATAGCCCATGGCCCAGCCCACCTTGTCATCGGCCCACCACAAGCCGACCCAAAAGTCCATGGATGATGTTGGTGCCCAGTAGTAGCGCATGGCTACCTTATCAATCAAACACAAGTCTCACATCTACCCGATGTGGGATTGGGGTATTACACATATAATGCAATCAAATGATATTGAGATGAATGTTCTTTTGTCAACAATTGATGGCCTCAAAGAGACTATTGCTGAAAAAAGATCATATTATTCAATTGAAAGATATTGATATAGATAGACTAAAAGATCAGGTAGAAGTTTCGCAAAAGTCAAAAGCTACCCCAACGTTATCTTCTGAGTTGTCACCAACATTTGAACTTCATGTGAAGCTTCTTGAAGTTCAAACAGAAAATTCAATGTTGAAGAAGAATGTAATAGAGTTGGAAGAAGAAATTTCAATGAACAAGGCTATTGATTTGAAGGCAATTACTACAGAGAATATTAATTCTGTTTTGAAAGACGTCAACAGCATGGATGACTTTGTCAGTGTTTCGTCTTGTCATGAAGATCCTTCTGTTAATGAAGAAGGCTCTACACTTGCAAAAAGAGTTCATGGTCGTGTTGATCGTAAGAAGAAGCATGTTGGATCCTCATGTGATAAAACATTTGAAAGAAGAAAAAAAATTAAAAAAATGACAGAAATTGAAACAGTGAATCAATCTTTAAAGATTCTTTCAGTGGAAGCAAAAGAGCTACTTAGCAGAATCTATTCTACATTAGAAGACAAAATGCAGTAAGTAAATGTAACTCACAAAAAGATATTTTATATTACTTTTAAGATTATTTTTCAATTGTGTTTTTTTGATAAAATTTGTCTTATGCAGAACAAAATTATTTACTGGTGGAGAGATCAAACCAGTGATTTTGATGCATGACATTGTACAAATCTTGACTGATAAGTTGGAAGAAAAAGTACGTACATTACTTGTTTACCATTATTGTTAATCTTTTTTACTTGTGTATAATATCAAATTAATATTTTTCTTTGGTACAGCACATAGAAGCATGGTCTATAATGTGTGAACAAATCATCTCCAAAGAATTTGGTTATATCAGATACGACACTGTTTTTTGATCCTTGTTGTTGGGTAAGAAATTGTCAGTTATGTGCTTAAAAATTAAAATATGTCTTCTTATTTTCTTAATTTTTTGTTATTAGGTGTATGCTGCAAATATTAAGATTAATGATTGGTTTTCTGAATTGCTGGTTCAAGCAATTGATAATAGACTTAAAGAAGCAATGGGGTATGAGATTCTTATTTTTCCTATAAACACAACGGGGCAAGGTAAAATAAAGTCAGGTGTCTCCGACCATTGGACTCTACTTTTATTTTCTGAAGGTGACATGAGATGGGCATTATACAACTCATGCATACACTCAACAACCAGTAATGATTGACATTTGAAGAGGGCTAGAATTCTTGTAAGTTTTATTAGTAATGTATTTTGTTTTATTAGTATTGTCTTTTAAGTAATGTCTTTAGATTAAGTTTTATTGGTTATTTTCTCTGTAGGTAAATTATGTTGAACGCAGAATGAAAAAACTTGTGAATTTCTTTCCTGGACAATACAAGGATCTGAACAAGCCTAAATTCAAATACAGCATTGGAAGATTTGAAAAATCACCACAACAAAATGCTAACACAGAAGATTGTGATGTTTTTGTATGTTCTTTAATTGAATGTTTGCTAAGAGGACAAATGATTCCTAGTAGTATTGATGCTGTTAAATATATGGTAAAGATGGCTGAAACATTTATTTTGAAAGGGGACATCAAAAAACAATGACAAATTTGTTTGAAAATGTGATAATTAAATTTTTATGTTTATTCCATGTTTGTGTTAGTGTATTTTGTTTTGTAATCGTAAAATATTGAATTAATTTGGTCCTGCATAATGCTGTGAAATCCATCCTGATGCCAAGCCTTGGCATCAAATTTTTTGAATTAATTTGGTCTTGCATAATGCTATGAAATCCATCCTGATGCCAATGCTTGACATCGGCATTTTTGAATTAGTTTGGGTCCTACATAATACTGTGAAATCCATCCTGATGCCAGGGCTTGGCATTAGAGTTTTTGAATTATGTTGGTCCTCCAAAATGTTGTGAAATCCATCCTGATGCCAGGGCTTGGCATCATAATTTTTTGATTAATTTGGTCCTGCATAATGCTGTGAAATCCATCCTGATGCCAAAGCTTGGCATCAAAGTTTTTGGATTCATTTTGGTCCTGCAAAATAATGTGAAATCCATCCTGATGCCAAGCCTTGTCATCAGAGTTTTTGGATTAATTTGGTCCTCCATAATGCTGTGAAATCCATCATGATGCCAAGGCTTGGCATCAGCATTTTTGAATTATTTTGGGTCCTGCATAATACTGTGAAATCCATCCTGATGTCAGGGTTTGACATCAGAGTTTTTGAATTATGTTGGTCCTCCAAAATGCTGTGAAATCCATCCTGATGCCAAGGCTTGGCATCAGAGTTTTGAATTATGTTGGTCCTCCAAAATGATGTGAAATCCATCTTGATGCCAAGGCTTGGCATCAGAGTTTTTGTATTCATTTTGGTCCTGCAAAATGCTGTGAAATCCATCCTGATGCTAAGGCTTGACATCAGATTTTTTGAATTAATTTGGTCCTCCATAATGCTGTGAAATCCATCCTGATGCCAAGACTTGACATCAGCATTTTTGAATTATTTTGGGTCATGTATAATGCTGTGAAATCCATCCTGATATCGGGGCTTGACATCAGAGTTTTTGAATTATGTTGGTCCTCCAAAATGCTGTGAAATCCATCCTGATGCCAGGGCTTGGCATCAGAATTTTTGGATTAATTTGGTCCTCCAAAATGCTGTGAAATCCATCCTGATGCCAAGGCTTGGCATCAGAGTTTTTGGATTAATTTGGTCCTCCAAAATGCTGTGAAATCCATCCTGATGCCAAGGCTTGGCATCAGAATTTTTGAATTATTTTGGTCCTCCATAATGCTGTGAAATCCATCCTGATGCCAAGGCTTGGCATCAGCATTTTTGAATTATTTTGGGTCCTGCATAATGCTGTGAAATCCATCCTGATGCCAGGGCTTAGCATCAGAATTTTTGGATTAATTTGGTCCTCCAAAATACTGTGAAATCCATCCTGATGCCAAGACTTGGCATCAAAGTTTTTGGATTAATTTGGTCCTCCAAAATGCTGTGACATCCATCCTGATGCCAGGGCTTGGCATCAGAGTTTTTGAGTTATGTTGGTCCTCCAAAATGCTGTGAAATCCATCCTGATGCCAAGGCTTGGCATCAGAATTTTTGAATTATTTTGATCCTCCATAATGTTGTGAAATCCATCCTGATGCCAAGGCTTGGCATCAGAATTTTTGAATTATTTTGGGTCCTGCATACTGCTGTGAAATCCATCCTGATGCCAGAGCTTGACATCAGAGTTTTTGAATTATGTTGATCCTCCAAAATGCTGTGAAATCCATCCTGATACCAGGGCTTGGCATCAGAATTTTTGGATTAATTTGGTCCTCCGAAATACTATGAAATCCATCCCGATGCCAAGACTTGGCATCAGAGTTTTTGGATTAATTTGGTCCTCCAAAATGCTCTGACATCCATTCTGATGCCAGTTGACATCAGAGTTTTGGATTAATTTGATCGTCCAAAATATCGGATCACTTTTGTCTTCATTAATGACATTTTTATCATTTGGCAAGCAATTTGTAGTTTTATGAAATGTACAAAAAATTAATGATCCTAGATGAAAACATGTTTTCAAAATTGTATCCACTTGAAATTTGACTTGAAAAATTTATGATTATGAAAGTGTACCACCCGATATTAGCCCAAAAAAGACTTAGGACTGGGCTAGAGCTCCGTCTCTTTCCCCGTGGACCTGCCCAATCATGCCCTGGCGGGAGCTTTTCAAGCCCTGTTCGAGTGAAAAAAGGGCTTTGGCCAGCCTAGCCTTGTACATTTTACATGCATTATTTTACACATGTAGAGCTTGGGCTCGGTGATAACAGTCCAAACACACACTCTGTCTCGCTCTCTCTCTCTCCCTCCCTCTGATAGTCGCATTTGCCCCGCTCCGGTCGATCAGTATCACTCCGGTAAGCAACCAATCTCTCTCTCTCTCTCTCTCACAATCTGTAATTTGTATATGTGACTTTATCGTAACTCCATTTGTCTTTCATCGAAGCAATTGATAGTAAATTATGTTTTTAATTACTGGGTTAGGGTTATAAAACTGCACGATTCACATGTTATGATCCATTGAACCGTGAATTAATACTGTTGGAATTGATTCATCACCAAAGTTCGTCTCTTTCTGCTATATACATTTACGAATATCTGTGTAAATTCAATTTCATTCCTGTTTGTATTCAGCTGGGAGAAATAATGTTCTAAATAAAATTTCACTTTGGCTTTGTTTGGTTTTATGAAAATATCAGGGAAATGATACTGAAGGTGTTCCAAAGTTTACTCGATATATATTTTAATTTTGGCAATGCTCTATGTTATACCTTAGTCACATATTTGATATGTGAAGAACAAATGTGTGATTTTACTAATAATTTGGTACTGAGTCATATCCGTCGACCTTTAGGTGCACATATGGTGGACAAATTAAACCGAGTTGATTTTTACTTTAACTTATTTATTACTCCCTCCGTTTCGGGCAAAGAGTTCCTGTTTGAAAGTCAACTTTTTTAAGAAAATGACATTTTTAGTAGCCCATTAATAATAAAGTGACACTTTTATGCCTTAATTTTTGAAAGTGGACTTTTTAAATGAAACATCCAAAATTGGAATAGTGGACTCTTTGCCCGGAATGGAGGGAGTATAAAATTTATTTTATTGGGGGAAGGGGGACGCGGTATGGAGGGATATAATTTTTGGGCAGCAGCTCCGGTCGTGACTGTCTACTAGACTTTATTTTATGGAGAGACATAATTTACAGGCAGCAGCTCCAGTTGTGATAGTCTACTAGTCTTGATTTTATGTTTGTGATTAATTATGAGTTTAGTGGAAGCATGAACTGTAATTCTTTCATCATAGCAATGCCATCTTATTTAGTTTTATACTTTCCCTCATTTTCTTGAACCAAACACAATACTTCACATTGATCAGTGAATTAAGTTTCTTACCTTGGCTGTGTTGGCTAATGCAAAGTTTGCCTAATTCATGATGACAATAATCAGAAATTTATTTTTATTTATTTAATGCCATCTTGAATTTATTGTTGTACCTATTGACTAATGCCTTGACAAGAAGTGATTAATGCTAGTGCCTGATGTTTGTAGAGAAATTCAATTGGTTCATAGTTAGGAAAATACACTATGGATCCTGCCGAGCGTAGATATCTGGAAGAGGAGGATTCTCCCACAACGAAAACGATTAAGGGTGCCACCCTGGGGCTTGTCACGGGCACAATCTTTGGTACAGTAGTAGCTACTTGGTTAGATGTGCCTCGTGTCGAGAGAAGTGTTGCTCTACCGGGTCTGATGAGGACTCTTAAAATGATGGGTAACCATGGGGTGACTTTTGCTGCTGTGGGAGGAGTTTACGTTGGTGTAGAGCAGTTGGTGCAGCACTATCGAATGAAAAGGGATTTTGTTAATGGAGCCGTCGGTGGTTTTGTTGCTGGTGCAACTATTATTGGTTTCAAACGTAAGTTTCTGTTTATTTAATTTTGTCTTAAAATTGGTTTTCCATCATAGAATTATTATTGCTGCCCTTTTAATGTCACTGGCATGGTAATATATATGTAAATATATATACTTCAATCATTATATATATAGCACTCATCTTAATTCAAACTAAATTCCTCTTCATGCACTATACTTCAATCATTATTAACCTTCGAGTGATTCCGTTAGGTTTTGGGGTAGCTAGTCTTTGTGGTTATTGTTTTAGAATTTTCAGTGTATAAGTTAGGCAGTCTGACCTTACTGTACGATAGTTGTGAATCTTTAAGGGAGGACCTAAAGTTTTATTGGCAAAATGTAACAGTTTTTCTTCCTATAAAGAAAATGATAGGCTAGAGACATTAATTAAAAAGAAATGAGGAACATATTTGCTATAAAAAAACATATTTGCTAACCACTTCCCCAACCCCCCTCCCTCTAGGAGTGTAACGGTTCGATTTGGTTCGGTTTGAGGCCAAAACCACAAACCAAACCGACTTTCAATGGTTCCAATTTTCTCAAACCGAATCAAATCGTGCAATGTTTAGAATTGAACCGAACCGAACCACACGGTTTGGTTTGGTTTGGTTCGGTTTGATGGTTTAAATAGAATAAAAAAACAAAAACAAATTAATAATAGTTATGAGAAAAGATGCATACTTATGTTTCAATTTTTTTGTAGTTAAAGTTGAATGGACTGCCACCCTCCAAATTCTTTGTTCCTATCTATCTTTAAAAAGATGTGGAAAGAAACGAAATAAAATGCTTATTGTTCAATAAGTTGTTTCGTACTTCCAAAGCTCAAAACATGCATGAATTACAGATTACTCAAGCAAGCAGTACATGAGATGAGAAGGAGAGGGAGAAACCACTTTGAAATTAAACAATCAAAACTGAAGATTAAATATTACATATTACCATATTATATTCACATATATAAACTAAATCATGATTCTAATACAAAAAAAGTTTATTTAGATCCCAGTGAAAGTGGCTCAAAAACAGATCTAGAGAGAAAGGCAGCTAACTGGACAGATTGAGAGGGAGGGAGCGATAAATAGATCGAGAGAGAGGGAGGGAGAAACGTATCGTGAAGGAGGGAGACAAGATCGAGAGAGAGAAAGAGGGGGATACGCAGATCAAAAAGAGGGGAGAAGGAGGAAGAAATAGATATAAACATAAGGGGAGAAAACAAGAGCTTACCATGGTGGCGACGGCAATGCAAGATCGTTCTACGAAGTTGTGGTCTGAAGACTCGAGTAGACTGTGGAGACTGGAGATAGAGAAAGAGAGCGTAAGAGGCGTGCGTCGCTAGGGTTTGGTCGAGACAGAGACGTGAAATGAGGGAAGGGAATTAATGGTCTATAATGGCGATGCCGGCGAAGAAGTCCTGGTCTGAAGACTGCTGGGGGCTGTGAAGACCGGAGAGGGAGAGAGGGGGAGAGAGGCGTGTGACGGCAAGGGTTTCGAGAGGGAGAAAGACATGAAATTAGGGAATGATAAAAGGTGGAGTAGATTTTTTGGTAAATATGTTTTATAATATATATATATATATATATATATATTTATGTATATAATATATTAATTTATATTATAAGAAATATATTATTGACGATTCGATTTGGTTCGGTTTAGAAGCAAAAATCGCAAACCGAATCGAATAGACCGGTTTATAGAAAATTCAAACCAAAACCGAACCATTATACACGAGAACAAAACCAAACCTCCCGATTCGACTCGATTTCACAATTCAGCGATTCGAACGTACACCCCTACCTCCCTCACACACTCAAAGAAAAAGAAAGAAAATAGAGAGAAACATATGGTCAATGAAACAAAGACCTAACAAACTTAGTTTGTGGCCCTGTGGTACCTATTTTTTTTATTTTGGAATTTTGATATACTCAATTCAATTTTTCTGTATCACACTATAACAGTATAACTTGTGAAAAGAGGTTTAAGAAAAGAAAATGGAAAAAAAGCGTACATTATTGGTTGTTTTGGCCGAAGCTGTAAAAAATAAACTAAGCAGAGTACTTTGAGTGAAGTGGTATTTAGTTTGGGGTTTATCATTTTAGTCACGAAAGAGCACATCCCATGTATAGTACTAAAGTGACAACAGTTTATTGTTCTGATACTTGAGTTCTGCTAGGCGAGCATGGATGTTGCCTGTTGGCCTTTGGATTTGAGATATTTCAGGCCAAATTACCTGGGCTTCCAGCATACTTTGGTTAGGTACAGAATGGGATGCTGGATTGTTACTTTAGTACCGATTTGTAAATGGAATGCATATGACCATGGTATTTGGAGTACTCTTACTTGATTATTGAGAATGGTTTCGGAGGAAGGTGTGGCAAGTGGATATATTCTTGTATTGCCACGATTCTATTTTCTATTATATTTTGTGTGCCTGAAGTTTATCTCTGTTCCAACCTTTCCTTTACATGGTGGACGCTTTTAACATTATGGTTTCTGGGGCAGTGCATTTGAAGTTTCCTAGGACTTATGAGACTGGTTGGAGTATTCATTGGCTTCTCCTTTTCTTTGCTAATGGCACTAAAGGTTTATGCGATATAGGAGGATCACCGTTCATACTTGAGGGCCTTGTTTCTGTGATTTAGGCTTGAAAATCAGTCTTAGTTAGGGTGCTTTTGTGTTTTCCATACAACCTACCGATGATATCAAAGCTCAATTGATATGGGGTGCTTGAGTGCTGAGAAAATGCCTGTAGAATCGAAGGCCATCACTTGGCTGGGGATTGACCCACGTTGAGTGAAAGGACCCTATTCAACCTGCCTACACATTTTCTCTCTTCAATCCTAGAAGGGAAAGGAATAGTAGAGCTTTTGATAATGTGGAAGGATCAATCCCTCTTTTGAAGAATACGTTGCTTCGCACCTTATTCTTATGGTGAAGAGTTTGCAACTCCCTCTTATATTTCTGATAATTCTTTTGTGGAGTTTGTGAATAGCTTATCTTTTGTCTAGTGCTTTATCTTAAGTATACTCGTAGTGTACACAGGACGCGCCACCTATTATGACGCATGTTGGTATATATTTTAAACCTATAAAAAAATAACCTAGGGGCTTCCAGAATTTGTATGCAAAGAGTGTGAAGAGTTCAAGAATCACCCAGTGAATGGAAAGCCTCTTGTTATCTCTTTTGGTTCAGTATATTGGGGTGTAAAACTCTTATTGATTCGGTTTGCCTCTTTCTTGAATTGCTGTCAAGATTTGGAGTTAATAGAGAAACTCTTGGAAAAGGGTGATTTTTTGAACATGTATGCACTTGGGGAGAGTGATACTGGAAGCTAGAAGCTCTCTTGGGTTAGATCATTGGAAAAGATTTACCAATGGTGGAATAAATGTTTTCATTCTGATTTGACATGAATGGGAAGAGATTACAATCATTACATGACTTTTCTGATTTGTTTATATATATATGTGTGCGTATGTCACTTTTTTATTTATTTATAGTTGAGCCACCAATTTTGTTTTAAAAATAGTTGCTCCCCCCGTTCTCAAATAAATGTCCACTTATTTTTGGTAGGTGTGACACGGATTTTAAGATACTTTAGAGACATAACTAGATAACATATTATACAGATATTATTACAAAATATCGTCATTTAACGTCCAAATATTGATTTTTCGTGAACATATTCTCTTAATATGGCATATGGATGCTCCATCCACGTGTCTTAAGATCTGTGCCACTCTTACTGAATATAAATGGTCACTTATTTGGGAACAAAGGGAGTATAACTTGTGAAGTTTCAACACCCAATCTCTTAATTCTAGGAGGCGGATGATACCAACCCCAACCAAGCTAGATATTTTTGCTGAAATTATTTTAGTTGATGAATATGCGCCATTTCTGACTTATTATATGTTCCAGATCAGGGCTTCTTAGTGGCTACCATGTTTTCATAGGAATTTCCATGACTAGGATTCTGAACACAGAGACCGGTCATGCTTCATCTTCCTCTGGGATGGGAGGATAACTTTTGATAGTGGTCATCAACTTACACTGCTTCAAGGTTGTTTCGTTTTAACCCTGGCCTAGTCGAAGTGCCTGCCTTGGTTTGTTTCTGAAAGGAATTCTGGAAAACTATGCTCCGCTCTTGAATAAGCATTTCCTTGGTACAGTGGGCATCTCTGGATATTATATTGTTGGCAGATACATTGAGGCACAAATGGAAATTGTTAATTAATTGCTGCTGCGTGCTTTTCAGTGCACCAGTTTGTGAACCATTATCATCCCTGATTTGTGGCAAGTGTGCTTTGGGCTTCCATTTGTTCTGCGGGTTAGTATTTGATACTCTTTTTTGTAGGAGCGAGTAGGGGTGAGAAGAAAAGCTTACACTGCGGTGCTCTCCTTTGTAGGAGTGAACGGGGATGAGAAGAAAGCTTACACTGTGGTAGGGTGGCTTCATAAGTAGATAAAGAAATCTCTGAATGTTCAGCGTCATCAATTTTTATATTGGGGACTGTGGAAAGAAGGAAGGATGAGACTGCTGGTCTATGGCTCTTATTTTTTGTTTTTTTTCTTAACCGCTTTGGCAGGAAAGAAATAAGAAATGTTAAGAACTCAATCGGCATATACCAATCAAAAAAAGAACTTAATTGGCATACTGGATAGTTTCGCAGTTCTTTTTTTGTTTTGAGAATACCATGCTCTAGGGTCAAAATGTCCCGGGTTTGTGTCACCAGGTCTACCTGATCTTTTGGGCTAGTAGATTAGGCTAACTTCTGCACTTTTGGGCTATTTAGTAAGCTGACTTGTGAGTTCTATTTTCGCTAATTGGTAGGCCTTCATGATTCCCAGAGGTCCTGGATTATGGTTAGTCAGAAGTATGCACTTTTTAGGGGTCATGTACTTTTTGTGTTTTCAGTTAGGCAAAACCCTCCATTTGGCCACCAAACTTTTCAAAAACTTGCAAGGCGGCCACCGAAAGTTTAAAACTTGCAATGAGGCCACTGTACATTTGTTAGGATGCAAGCGAGCCTATTTTTCGGACGGCAGTTAAATTATGTTATTACCTATTTTTCCCTTGTAATTACTAAACCTTTATGTGAAATTAGAAACAAAAGGGTGGAAATAAAAAGATGGTTAAATATCAATAATAGAGATTTTTAGAAACCAGGAGCTCTTCGATTTTTCCAATCCTAGCTTTCTCCTCACCGGATCCAGCTTCGAGTCCGACCTAAAGCAGTCCGCCGGCCTCCGTTTTTGTCTTCCCCAGATCTGGTACGGCAACCCCATCATCGGCCTCCTGCAATTTTGAGCTCCTGCGCCATCTTCGACAAAGCAAACCCCTCTCAGTCTCTCTCCCCAGTTTGTTCCGGCTTCACCATCTCTTTCTTTATTGTTGCCAGCCTTCTTTCTGGCAGGCGGCGATGGAGCAGGGGCCGACGACTTATCCTTGTCAGTGGAGATGGAGCAGGGGCGAAGCTTTGCCGGCTCTGCTCGGCTGGAGATGGCAAAGGAGAGTGGGGGTTGGTGCCGGAGGTAGCCAAGCCAGTGTAGATGGAGAAAGAAGTCGGCGCTTTGTTGGAAGCGCGAATGAACCAGATTTGCTGTTGTTGGAAATTGAGAAGAGAAATGGGGATGAGAAAGAAAATCGGGGCTCACCTTGCTGATGATGGAGGGAAGAGGAGGGGTTTGGCCGGATCTGTGGGTGATAGAGAGAAAGATCGGCCGGATCTGTAAGGCTGGAACAATTGTGGGTGGAGATGGAAAAGAAAGCAAAGTGGAGGAGATCAAATTGATGGGAGGAAGCCGATTGGACTGGAATTCTGGCGCTGTATTGTGGAAAAAGATAGAGATGGAGATGTCGGGCGATTTGGCTGGATTCAGCGATATGGAGATGGTGGGTGATGGCGATGGCAACGGAGATGAAATCAAAGTTGGAGAGAGAGAGAGAGAAAGAGGGAAGAGATGGCGATTGTGAGCGGTGGATGGGAGATGGCAGTGTTCGCCGGCAATGGAGGATGGCTGCTGGGCGGATTTAGGGAGATGTCTGGAAGATGGAGGGAGTTTGAACCGGAAGAGAGAGAATGAGTGATAGTTAGGGACAAAATAGATATTTTACATAATTTAACGAATGAATCTAATGTCCATCCAAAAAATGGGCTCGCTTGCAGCCTAACTAATGTACAGTGGCCTCATTGCAAGTTTTAAACTTTCGGTGGCTGCCTTGCAAGTTTTTGAAAAGTTGGGTGGCCAAATGGAGGATTTTGCCTTTCAGTTACATTCATCCGGTAAACCGGGGTTCTTAGATGTTTTCAGTCTCACTTTCTTACTGATGACTTACCTTGTAATCTGCTACTCCCTTTCTCAACTGTGCTTATCGCCAATGGAACCCATTATCCCTTTCTCTTGTGCCATGGAAGTGTGCCTTTCCTCTTCAAGTATCTGTAATTTTCCTTGACTCCTGGGCTGGGTTCTTTTTTGTGCTTGTTTTTAATAATATGTTGTCAAAATTACAAAAGAAAAGAAAAGAAAGTACTGTAGTATTTGTAGCTTGGCTAAGCATGCTCAAGTCTTATCAAGCCTTGACCAAACACTGCTAGTGAGTTGCAAGCTATTGGAAGGCAGTTCTTTTTTTAGTGTAAAGAAGAAAATATAAGACTCATGAACTCTTTGAGTTGTTTTAAACTTGTAGCTCTCGTAATTGATTAATAGCAAAAGGAGGTGATTGACAATCAATTGCAATTTTTCTTTCTGAACTTGTGGTTGTATTGAATGGAGGGCATTAAGCTCCTCATTCCTGTTAGCCTCCATTTATCTACAGTAGGCATTACCATCAACATCGTTACTGACATAAAACCCATTTCTACAGGAAGGAGCATTACGTCGGCAATCTCTGCTGGATCAGCTCTTGCAATTACGTCTGCATTTATTGATGTTGGGGGCCAGACCACAAAGATGGATACAGGTAAAGAATACTACCCTTACACCACCAAGACAAGGGCTGATGTTAGTTAAGAGAAATCTCCATGATGCTGTTGTGAAGGAAGCTGTTAGTGTGTCAAATGTGATAACCGACCACTGTTTTCTAGCTGTATGTTTGATTTTGGAGATGTAAAACATACTCTATGATGTCTTCTTTACGGCCTGCTTTCGCCTCTTAAAGTCTGAACAATCGGCCAAATAATGTATGTTCCGCCATTTTCTGGACTTCCTGTGAAAGAGAATTTTCTTACTTCAAGGGTTTTTTTTTTTAAATGTATGTTAGCGCCTGGCTTGTAATGCTTTGAAGTGGATTACTGGTGAATCAAAGCAAATAGTGCAATAGAAAGAAAGAAAAGAGAGTTCATAAATCATGTATTAAGGCTGGCGGGTCTCTACCCCTTCAACGCAAAGATAGAACCTCGACTTCTGCTTCATATTTATAGTCGAGACAGATTTGTTGAATTGACGGGAAAGTGTGAAACAAAGCTTCGGTCTGGCATCAACTGCTTCAGTTTGTCTAGGCTGAGCAGCGGCCATCAGTGCATTTCCGGCTGTAGATGATGGTACTTGTATTTTATGGTAGATGGATTTCATTGGCCCGATCTACCAGTGTGATGGTGGGTTGAGTTGTGAGAAAGTGAAATTTCGTTTTACGAATTAAGATCATAAGACGGTCTTACATGAGATTTACTCATCAAATTACTCCCTTTGTTGCTAAATAACGTTATGTTTGACTGAATATATAAATTAAGAAAAGTTAATTGACATTCTTATAAATATTGACATAATATGTAGTTTCTTTTAAAATTTTTATGTATATGACCATAATTAAAGTATAAATAAAATGTAAGTGTAAAGTAATGAATATTTTTTTTAAACAAATAAAAAAAGAAAAATGAGACAATTATTTAGTAAGTGATAGAATACTTAGCAAGTAGGTGACAAAGAAATATACAAATTATTGTTAAACGATCCGTTATTATTGTGTAAGAAAGTAATATGAAAGAAAAATAATAATCTTTTCATCTTAAACTTATTGTCTTGTTTTATTCAGTACACAGATTAAGAAAAAATACTCCCTCCGTCTCAAAATTATTGTATGGGTTGATTTGACGCACGATTTAAGAAAATATATTTGATTGAATTATTAATATTAGTTTGATGTATAGTTTATTTTAAAGTCTATGTATGTGACATATAATTAAAGTATGATAAAAAATAAGGATAAAGTGGTAAAAATATTTTCATAAATTTTTTTTAACAAGACAATTATTTTGGAATTGTTTGAAACAGAAAAAAAAAAAAAGAAAACATGAGAATAATTTTGGAACGGATGTAGTAATTAATTTGATTATTAATATTGATACAAGATGTAATTTCTTTCAAATTGCGTGACTCTTGTGTAAGTGTCTATAATTGAGAAGAAAGAAAAAATAAAATAAAAATAATAAATTGTTGTACTAAAAAGATAATTTGTAATGTAGATAATTATTTTGGGAGGAGGGAGTAGATCATAAAGTAAAATGATGGGACTATCCACCCCCCCCCCCCCAAATTTTTTTTTTGCTAAACAACGTTCATTTACATGATTTACGGCTTAAGGTAAACCCGGAGGCATTGATACCCCGCCTATAGAGATGTTAAATTGAGTTGGTTCTAAGTCCTAACCCTATAGGGTCAGTTTTATAGGATTGTGACCTTATAGGACCGCGGGTTAAATGAGTCATATAAACAGGTCACTCAAATCACAACCTTAACCCTGACCCTGTAGGGTACGGTTTAACATGGTCAATCCTATTAACACATGATGTCTTATTTAAATCAAAAAAATTGAAATTAAGTAACAAACATATTGATGGATAAATTGACAACGATTAACAATACGAATTAAAAACATAAAATCGAGTTTTCTTTTGAGAAAATATCTTCTTCAACATCATTATCCTTTTCATCTACAATAATAAAATAACATAAAATAAATGTTGGTAAAAATTAATAAAATCAAATATTTTAATCAAATAGTAAAATATAATACTAAGGTCAACCCGTTTAGCACAGAATTTAAATGAGTTGCATTTTCCCGACCCTAACCCTTTTCGATTCCCGATTAGCAGGGTCAATCATGCAGTTCTCGACCCTTTTAACATATCTAATTATGTATCCAAAAATCTCATTTTGACCAATTTTAGAAACTTATATGTCTTAAAACTGTACTTATGACTATGTTTGAGTTTGACTTTCATCAAGTACACATACATCATCACAAAATTAGCAAGGGATAAACATTGATTTACCAAATAAAATGATAATATATATTAAGCATTTGAATTTAAAACAAACAAGTTAGGATAGTTGATTGGTATAAAGGGTCATTTATAAGTTCTTATCCTCTTAAATGGTTGTGGGTTTGAAAATCTCAATTCCTATTTTTTGAACCCTTATTTTAGTCGAAAGCCTCTAAGCCGCAGGCCGACCCAAAAACCCCGGCCAAAGTAAACACTACTCAACCCGCATCAGGATAAAATATGCCTTCCTACTTTTGCAAGATTCCAGCAGATGCATTATAGAAAATCCAATCCAAAATTCAATATGTGTGACACGTGGCAGAAACCCATTCATTCTCTTGAATTTCTTGGGCCATCCATTTCATGGCAAACAACACTCGTAAAGCAATCACAGTCTGCTCAAGAAAGAGAGTGGAAGAGGAAAGAGAGAGAGAGAGAGAGGTCAGATTCCAAATTCAGTCATAAATGGCGGGGATTGGCTGTTGTTGGTCTTCTACACTCTCTTCTCGCAGGTAAATACGAGTATTAGATACATGCTTACTAGCTACATACGAGAACCCTTTTTGGTTTTGTAATAAGTATAGAAAATGAAAATAAGCTGGGCATTTTATGTAGGCAAAATGCCAGATTTCAATTTTAGCCTTCTGCTTTCAGCAAAGTGTTTTCTAGAAATTTTTGGTAAAAGAGTATAGAGGTGCATTGCTAAGATTCAAGGTTGAACAGAATGCTATCGTCTCTAGACTAGTGTCACTTTTAAATAATCACAAAGTCCAAGATAATTGTTATGATAATTGAAGCTCGTGCGAGATAATTGGAGTTCAAAGAGTCATATTTTGCAATTAAATGAAATTTTTGAGGGAAATTCAAAGTATTTAGTTCTTGGATTGGCACCTGAATTGAAAAGTTATCAAATTTACAGTAGCCCATATGGTTTAGTGCCTATTTGAGTCATTTTTGTTGACAATGATGCATTTGTGTTGCTTATTTACTTCTTCTAACAAGCCTATTCATGGGCTGCTGAGTTCATTTGTTCTCGGTGTTACCTCTTTCATTTTGTAAGTTTTAAGGAGAATTTATCATTGTTCCACAATGATAATAGCAAATGTTCTTGATTGACAATTATCTGCATGATGGGACATTGTTATTATGATCGATTTTTCTGCAACGACTTCATGGCTAGCTGGTAATGATTGTAAAATCAACTAATAGGGATTAAGATGTGTTTTCAGCAATTCTGGGACGTACTCACTGGTGCTCAATTCTCAACGGGGAAGGTCCCTAGCAGGGCAACAACTTCATCGGAGAAATTTTGTAATCAAAGCGGAAGTGAATTATGTAGATGCCGAAGAGGCAAAGAATCTTACAGCTGTAGAGGGATATGCAATTTTAGATGTGCGCGACAAAATTCAATACGAACGAGCACATATAAAAGAATGTCATCATGTTCCCCTTTTTATCGAGAACAAGGACAATGACATAGGTAAGGAGCAAAGGACATGTCTCAGTCATATATCAGATGTTTGGAAAAGTTTCTTGTGCTCGAATTCAGATTATTGTTCAGTTGTTCTATTATTATTTTTTATTTTTTGATTGACAAAAGAAATTTATATTGGGAAACTACAAACACCACAAAAAGCCAATAAGACATATTGAGCATTGTGACTTCTTATGAACAAAAAAGTCCACCCAAAAATATATACATACCTACTCCACATTAACCCACCCAGCTCGACCCAACACCATAGCTAAAAGACCAAGAAAGAAAAACTTTCACAAAAGACTTAAAGCTTATCGCACTACAACACCAGGCTGGCATTTGAATGCCGAATTCCCACTCCCAAAATGATGGCAATTCAGCTCAAGGATCTTCCTCATACTTCTAGTTCAGTTGTGCTAGTTAACGATGTTCTCGTCTCTGTTTACTAGAAATGTTGTTATTTGTGCAGGAACAATAATTAATAGGACATTGCACAATAACTTCTCTGGCCTATTCTATGGATTGGCTTTTACTAAACCTAATCCTGAGTTTGTGCAATCTGTAAAGAGCAAGTTTTCACCGGAAAGTAAATTGTTACTTGTTTGTCAGGAAGGACTGAGGTAAAGTTTTCTTTTGCTAGTTATATCTTCATTTGTTATTTGTGAACTTGTGATGATGCTACTTTTATTGAGTGTCAAGTTGGTTTTTGTTAGTGAATAAGGGGTATTATAAAAGGGTGTTATGTGTAACTTCTTAATATATGCACATATGTATAAATACCCTAGCCTAACCTTTTTAGGGTTTAAGGCTTCCAAATCATATTCTTCTTCTTTCTTCTCTTCTCCGTTTCTTTACATGGTATCAGAGCAAGAGGATTCATGAGTCATGCCATTGTCATGCATAAAAGTAGAGAAAGGAGTGGAGAAATATTCTTTTGCATTGTCACTACGAAGAATTTTAATAGGCACACCAAACTGGGTTTTAATTTCAGCACAAAAACCACAAAAAATGGAGAATAACTCAGAACGATTTCTCATTAAATAAATCCAAGTTACACGTGAAAAATCATCGACAAATGTAACAAAGTACCGATAACCAAGTTTCGACACTACCGGAGACGGACCCCAAACATCAGAATGAACCAACTCAAACGGGACACAAGCCCTTTTATTGACTCTAGGAAAGTATGAAACACGATGGTGTTTAGCATACTGACAAGCTTCACAATTTAATGTAGACAAAGACTCTAAACTAGGACACAATTTCTTCAAATTCGAGAGACACGGATGACCCAAACGACAATGAATCTGATGTGGTGTAAGGGAAGTGACACCGAACATGCAACAGGAGAGACAACATCATCCAAAGAAGTAAAGCCCTCCGATTCGTAGCCTCTACCAATAATCCTCTTCGTCGTAAGATCCTGAAAGACACAAGAATCAGAAAAGAATGAGACGCTACAGTTGTAATCACAAGTTAATTTAGTGATTGATAGTAAATTGAACGGAAAACCAGGGAGGTAAAGGACAGAAGACAAAGATAGAGATGGAGTGATACTAGCGATCCCGCCTCCCCGAACACATGCAATGCACCCATTGGCTAAAGTGACAAGAGGCAATATAGAAGAGGTAAAGGAAGATAAAATACTGCATCACCGGTCATATGATCGGTAGCACCAGAATCAATGACCCATTTGCGACTCGAGGAGGAAAGACACGCAGGTGGGTTTACCTGAATGGACAAGAGTGGCGCAGAAGAGGAAGATGAAGACGGTTGAGACCAAACTAGGTATACCTAGCATACTCTTCATCTGACATCATAACCATCTTCTGTTCAGGCAAAGGAGAGGACTGACTAACAGGGTCGGGATGAGTAGCGACATTAGCAAATCGGTTACCAGTAGGTTTCCCATGTAACTTCCAACCATTGCGTTGCGGATGCCCTGTGTCCCCACAATGGTAACATACCTTGACATCCTGATGCCCCCCACGGCCATGGGCATCATCACCACCACGACCACCCCGACCTCCTCTACCACCTCTACGTCCACCACGACCACGACCACGACCACGATGATCAGAACCTCGATGCCCATGAAATGCTTGTGTGGCAAGAGCAGAAAACTCACCCGTATCTCCTTCGACTGGAGGAGGCTTGGGAAATGTGCGTAAAACCCGCGAGAAAGCCTCAGAATAAGGAGCAAATGTCAGTACCTGACAAAATCTTCGAGCGAGCAGTAGCAAACTCAGGGCGCAAGCCAGCTAAAAAACCTATGACAAGGAGTCGTTTCACGCCAGGCTCGCATCACCTTAACATCGGCCGTAATTGGAAGCAAAGTGCACCATTCCTGAGACATTTTCTTAAAGTCTGCAAAGTACTGAGTCACGGTACGATCTCTTTGATTTTGTCGAAACACATCAGTCGACAAGTCATACAAGCGATTCAGATTATCACGACCCGAATACAACACCTCCAAATACTCCCAAAGATCTTTGACTGTTTCGGTATGTGAAACTAACTCGGCAACATTATCAGTCATGGAATTCATCATCTGGCCAAAGAGTAATGCATCATCTCCTATGGATGCTAATGTGAAGCTTAGAGATGATGATGGTGAAGAATTGAATCATCCGGAGAGGTATCGTACGCTTGTAGGGAAGTTGAACTATTTAGCTGTGACTAGACCGGACATTGCGCTTGCGCTAGTAAAGTCGCCGGTTTATGTCGACTCCACGATCTACTCACTGGGAGGCTGTTGTACAAATCCTCCGATATCTCAAAGGAGCTCCAGGCCGTGGGTTACTTTATCGAGATCATGGGCACATAAGAGTTGAGGGTTTTTGTGATGCTGATTGGGCTGGATGTCCTATTAGTAAGAAGTCAACCACATGATATTGTATATTTGTTGGAGGCAACTTAGTGTCTTGGAAAAGCAAGAAGCAGCAGGTTGTGTCGAGATCCAGTGCGGAGGCGGAATATAGGGCCATGGCTCAGTCGACTTGTGAATTGATGTGGATTCGCCAAATACTTGAGGAGATGGGGTTTGGTAGTTCAACACCTATGCAGCTATGGTGTGACAATCAAGCAGCCATTCATATTGCATCGAATCATGTGTTTCATGAACGCACAAAACATATTGAGGTTGACTGTCATTTCATTCGCGAGAAGCTACAACAAAAGATTATTGTCACAGGCTACGTCAAGTCCGGTGATCAGCTAGCTGATGTTCTGACAAAGTCGGTGGTTGGAAATAGGTTGCGTTATATGAGTAACAAGCTGGGCATGCATGATATTTATGCTCCAACTTGAGGGGGAGTGTTAGTGAATAAGGGGTATTATAAAAGGGTGTTATGTGTAACTTCTTAATATATGCACATATGTATAAATACCCTAGCCTAACCTTTTTAGGGTTTAAGGCTTCCAAATCATATTCTTCTTCTTTCTTCTCTTCTCCGTTTCTTTACAGTTTTATTTACTTTCCAAAAATCAGTATTGATATATTTATAGATTTATTATGCTTTAAGGTCTGCTGGTGCTGCAAACAAGTTAGAACAAGCTGGTTTCCAGAATATAGCTTGTGTAACGTCAGGGCTTCAATCTGTAAAACCAGGTTCAAGGACCCACTTCCAACATTTAGTTCTGAGCAGATACAACTCATCTGAATTGAGAAGTAACTAACGCACAATGGCTGTTTGCAGGAATGTTTGATTCTGTTGGTTCTACTGAGCTGCAGAATGCAGGAAAGGCCGGCCTGGTCACTGTTCAAGGCAAGATCTCGGCTGTACTTGGAACAGTTCTTGTCTGTAAGTTATCCATTCCCGATACTTAGAAATGATTTTTCTTTTTCACTCTCTATTTACTTCTTTATTGCATTTCCAGGTGCATATCTTTTCATAACTTTTTTCCCCGAGCAAGCAGAGAAGATCTTGAAACAGTTCCCTGCAAGCTAGCACCGGTAGTGAGCCATTCTTCTGCAGTTGAAGTCATTGTCACTGTCACGAGGTAATCTGATGGAACTGAGAAACTTGGAGCATTATAGCATGGTATCTCATACAGAATGGAGAAAAGGTTCAAATTGTTAAGGAATCTGTTAGGAACTAGGACTAGTGTGAATGACCTACTTCTTGAAATTTATTCGATGTATATGCTATTTTTGAGAGGCCCATCATGTTCTAAACTGTAACATGTACATTGGTACCAAGAATCATGCACAAGTGTAACGGGTAGGTTGTAATATCATTTTTGTTCAACAATGCAAATAAGGAGAGTTACGTTTTCGAATGTTTTTCCCATTGCCTTGTGCCATAATCACACTTCCTAGTTTCTTTTCTAGCTAGTCATCCATTCTTGATCCCCAAAACAATTAATTCCTTACTTTATGATCTGTATTTTGGTTTTGTATGATATTGAAACTGAATCAGAAGCCCTAAAAAAAGAATAAAGAAAAGCAAGGCACCTGATGATTAGAAGCATGTTGGTCCATAGACAACAAAGTGCAGCTTAGTGGTAAGACACTTCACCTACACCAAATAGGTTGTGGGTTTGAGTCACCATGGGGGTAAGTGGGGGACCACTATTGATCCTCTTTAAAAGAGGTAAAAAAGAAAAAAGAAAAAAAAGAAGCATGTTGGTCCATGTAGGCAGGAGCTTTTAAAAGAGGAGCTGTTTCTGAACGCTAGCAAAATGGTACTAGTCTAGCTAGCAGTTCCATTGGTCTAAGAAGCAGTGAGCTTTAAATCCTGAATGAAAGCTTCTCCAAATATTTCTAAGATGAAGAAAACCCTAATAATGATTAATGACATAGAGGAGACAGACATAAACCTTACTCCTCGATGTTCTAGGAGTAGATAAATGTCTGGTTTCAGCCTCAACTGATGTAGAGTGGCTGTTTGTCTTTCTTTTTTTCTTTTTCTTTTTTGGGTGAAAACACAAATATGTTTGTGTGTTGAATGATTTTCGGTAAGAGGCAGGTAAAGAATGAGCATGTGTGGCGAAACTTGAAAAATGATCTTTGTGCGAATGGATAAGGGAGGAAGATAATCCACATGAATTAGTGTTGAAAGCGTGTAGGCGGCACCCTTCTTGATCTGCAAGCACAAGCAAAGTGAGAGCTTTTTCTGATGAAGGTTCATAGAACTTGGGAGCGTAGAACCTTTTCAATGATACACACGAATTCCCTTATTTACTGGTTGGATGTCTTGGAGACCGGCCAAGAAAGATTGGGATACATTTTACTTTTTTGTGTTGGCCCAGCGGCACTAAGAACATTGTGATCATGAACTACTTCATTAATTGATTTTTAGGGCTCTTTTGATGGTTCTTTAGAGCTTATTATATCTTCTGCTCTTGTTTTACTTACAGTCTGCTGAATCAAAATAATAGATATACAAATCTTTTATAGTTCATCGGCCTGCATTTGTGGCTATAATGTTGACATGTCTTGTATTTCTACATCTACCCAACATGCCTCATGTTTCAGGCGTATTTAAGAGTGATGACCAGAAAATCCTGGATTGCAATGAAGGCATTGCCTGATTTTTGCACCTTCACACTTTGTGCAAAGCCTTCTAATATTTCTATCAAGGAGTGTTATTCTTATTGCATGACTTGATAAGCTTGTAAGCTTCTATGCAATGTTAGTGACACGTCTTAGGCAAAGCCGGAAAATAGCACCAATAAACTGATTTGGGACCAGAAATCATCCAAATGATTCAGGAAAGGGTGCATTGGGAGCATCTGGTTGTTGAGCCTCTGGGCCAATTACTTGAACATTCAAAGAAAATGACGAATTTGGATATGAATAATCCAAGTAAGCTGGAATACACCACAGAAGAAGAAGCTAAATAACGCAAACTAACAATTTTACAATCATAATTCATGGAGCTGTCATTTAACACTTTGAGATGTTATTGTAAGATGTTGACCCTGCTTTATTACACAAGTTCTTACTGTTAATTAAGTTCTGCTTGACCTAGCCCAGAAACTAGCAGGACCTCTATGTGAACCGTATACCTTCAGTTTTGCAGGCACATGGTGGGCAGAGTTTGAAACGACAAGGGGCACACTCAGGATAGGATGACCATTCAAATCTTTTCCACGGCGAGGCGTATTTGCTTTTGCTATTTCGAATGAATGTGAGAAGATGTTGTGGGTTATTGTCAAAATCAACTGTACCACCAAACTTGACATTTGAATACCAGTCGGATGGTGAAATGCAGTGAGTATGAAAAGACTGGTTTCAATCCTCACAATGGTAGAACCAAAACCTTGGGTTTATATTGGAACGACCCGAACCCGAAAGCCAGGTCTGTTACGTGTAGCCCACATATTGACCCATCACCATGGGTCATGGATAATGAGTAGATATAGTGTGGCCACGTAGCACTTTACAACACTTGTTCCCACATTTTTGTCATAAACACGTATAACTCACAGTCCATTGAACCAATTAGGCCCATCAAAGGTCCCCCACCTTATAAATCGAACACAATTCCACACCTATGGGAACCCGTGTGATGTTTTATGGAGCAAAATGGTTGGTATTATTATGATGTAGGTGCAATCTCCTCCACCATCAAGCAACGCTCAAGGCCAAGTCGTACTACCCATATTTATGTATGTGACGAGTATTTTAGAGATCACCCTTGTGATCTTTCCTGAGATTCAGGAACAAACGATTTGTGCATGCTTTCGGAGATTAAGTCTCAAGCTTTTCATTTCCTAATTGAGCGACACGAGGACTCCCATGTTAACGCCGTTGATCCGTAATAACACACACCTCACAGCATCGGACCCATTATCATTGTACACACACTTGGTCATCGTACAACGGCAATTACTCATCACAAGCCGACTCAAAAGTCCGAGGATAATGTTGGTGCCTAGAGGTAGTGTGTAACCACCTTATAAATCGAACACAATTCTCACACCTACCCGATGTGGGATGGGGTATTGCAATCTCCCACACTTAAATCTTTGACGTCCTTGTCAAGGCTAAATCGTACCACGAGCGATGCATGATTCAAGAGGTAGCTCGTACGGGGATCAAGAGGTGACTCTCACATTCTGCCGTGTAGCACTTTGGCCCGCACATTTGTAACGCCCCGAGTCCGAAAGCCCAGTCCACTACGTGTAACCCACACATTGGCCAACTGAGCACGCAGCACCTTGGGTCATCATCAGGCCCACCACAAGCCGACTCAAAAGTCCATGGATGATGTTGGCACCCAGAGGTAGTGTGTGGCCACCTTATAAACCACGCACAAGTTCCACATCTACCTGATGTGGGATTGGGGGTATTACAATATCCCCCATTTAAATTCTTGACATCCTCGTCAAGGCTAAATCATACCTCGGGCGATGCGGGATTCAAGAGGTGGCTCGTACGGGGATAAAGATGTGGCTCCCACCTTCAGCGGTGTAACACTTTGGCCCGCACAACACTTTGTTCCCATATTTTCGGTCGGGACCCGCTCTAATACCATCTATAACGCCCTGAGTCCGAAAGCCCGGTCTACATGTAGCCCACACACTAGCCGACAGATTTCAATTGTGCATAGCTGATAGACGTAATTTATACGTCTTTATCGGGTACTTTTATGACTTAAAAGGAGCAATTCCACAAGGTTTTTGGCTACTGATATGTGTTTTTGAGCTATATTGTGAGTTTCAGGGTTTTAGGTGAATTTAAGGGATTTATGAAACTTTTAGGGAAGATTTCGAGGAAGGGTGCAAAGTGCAACATTAAGAAAGACACAAAAAGATTAATCTGGCCACCTTGCGGCCGCAAGGTCAAAGGACCTTGCCTTCGCAAGGTAGGCAAAAACTTCAAGACTCAGTTCAAGACCCTTGCGGACGCAAGGTGAAAACCCAATGCGGCCGCAAGGTGCCCAGAACCGACTTTACGGGGTTTTTGACTTGTATTGAACCTCTTATTCCCCTACAACACCCTGGTATAAATAAAGGACGGTAGCCAAAGCCTAAAGACGTCCAAGAAGTGGTAGGAAACAGCTCTAGCTTAGAATTGAGATTGTATTACGTAGATTAGTTGTTGTAATTACAGTTTTGAAGATCAATCCATGTATTCCTTCATCTCGTTGTGCAGTTCATCTTCAAGGATGAACTAAACGACCATTAATCTAGGAGTTATGAGGTAACTTGTATCGAATCTATGACTTAATATATATTTTTATTCATTCAATTCTTATTGATCATGATGTTTATCAACCCCTTTATTATCTAGCTTTGACCAAATAAATGGAATCGCAAGTAATAAAGGCCTAGAGGTGCGAAAACCTGCACGACCATATGCATATGTCGTACACTGGCTCACCATCATGATAAATTGAACCTATCGATGCACGAGAGTGATAAGTTAGGGTCAGGTTCTATATATAACCTAAGTGACAGTTAGGATCCATATGTTCTTGTGCCTAAGATATAGAATGGATGAATTATTTGGAGATGGAGACTGAACGGTAATTTGACAGGCTATATCTATCTTTCGTGAACGAACCAAAGTTATTGAATGCTACTTTATCTAAATAAGCTATAGAGTAGATGCAAATGAAACCTTTATCCTAGATTTCCCTCCTCCATCAGATCTTTACAACTGTGATTGCTGCTTAGTTTAAATTAGATTTATTGTGTTAGTAGAATAATTAGTTTAGATAAAATCAATAAACAACCCCCCTTAGTTTAAATAGTTACCGATAATCTTGCCATCAATATTCTTCTTGTCTATGTGGTTCGACCCTTGCTTCCCAAGCTGTCCTACGATAGTCTTGTCCACTTGCAAGGAAATAATTAAAATAAGACACGATCAAATTTTTGGCGCCATTGTTGGGGGCAAGCTAGTTTGCTTAATTAGTTTGTTGGTAGCTTGTTTTAAATTCAATTTTTATAAAAATAAAAATACAAAAAGATTTTATTTATTCTTAGTTGTTAGTTTTTAATTGTTTTATTTGTCTTTATTATCTTATGCACGGTCGTAGATCTCTAAATTCTAAGCTGGTAGAATTAAATCAAAATATAAATAATATTGGAAAGAATTAGGAAGACCCTGATAATTTGGAAAACCAGCCTGTCAATCAAGAACAGTTGAATCAAGATGATCCTTTGGTTGGTTCTCCAATGGATAACAATAATCAAAATCCTAAAAATCCGGTTCCTCCGATAAATGTGAATCAAAGAATGGAAGAACCTGCTGATAGAAATATGGAAGTAGTAATCAATCAAAGAACTATAAGTGATTATGGTTGTCCCATGTTGAATACAACACCATCATGTTTAGTCTTACTAGAAGCGGTAAGAAATTTTGAACTTAAAGGTCATTTTTATAATATGTTGCTTCATTCCATGGAATGCCATCTGAAGATCTAGTAAATTTTGTTAAAGAATATGAATTCATGACTGAATTTTTTTCGTTAGGAGGTCTGACTGAAGATCAAATAAAAATGAAATATTTTCAATGTGCTTTAAAAGATGCAGCGAGAAAATGATTTATGAATCTAGCACCGAGAAGTGTTTATACGTGAACTCAATTATATGATTTGTTTATGGGTAAATTATTGGGTAAAACCCTATACAATCTTATAGATTTTTTAAAACAAATAAAATAAGAATACAAAACCGTTGAGTTGCTGGTTGAAGGAGACTTGTGAAGTCTGCTGGTCGCTCTGAATGAAGTCTGCCGGTAGCTTGTCTGCTAGTGACTTAATCCAAAGTCTGCTGGTGACTTGCTTTGAAGTCTGCTGGTGGCTTAGTTCCAAGTCTGCTAGTGACTTGAACTAAGGTCTGCTGGTGACTTGCCGCAAAGTTTGCTGGTGACTTTGGATCAAGTCTTTTGGTGAAGGTCTACTGGTGGTTGTACTGGAAGTCTACCGTTGGAAGACTTGATGTCTGCTGGTGGAAGGTAGTCGTGACCGAGGTCTGAGTAACACATAGTTGCCTTGAAACGTTATTCGTCCCACTCCCTGTAAGTGCCTGGAGTTCTTACTTAGGACGAATGTCTCGCAGGATACAACAGCAGTACCAGATGGCTTTGCACTGAAGGTCCGGCAAACTAAATACGTGTCCGTAATCTATCACCAAACAGGAGGCCAAAAGGAAGATATTCAAGGTGAAATGCAATGCAAGTGTATAAGAGGAAGAGGAATTTCATGTTCTCTGTTAAGTGTGTCCTCTGTTGTGGAGAATGGTTCCTTTATATAGGCCAGAAAATCAACGCGCTTTAATTACTAAAATGTTTTGATTATGCCCATTAACTACTCAATTAAAGCAGACATTAAGACAGAGTTAATCTGCCCATTAAAACAAAATTAATCTGCTCTTTAATGTTGGAGTTACGGAAATTGAATTTAAAATTCAAAAGAAAAATGTGCAAAAGACGGGTTTGTCTAGGTAGCACAATTTGGTCCGACATTCGTGCCCGCAAGCTGCAGGCACACAAGTACGTCAATCCAAGCCAAATTGTACCTTGATTTGCACCCCCCTGCAAGCGCGAGAGGGATAGTTCTTTCTATACAAGCTTACCCAAACACAAGGGAGCCTTTGTATATAAACCCTTCAAGCCTTTCATATTTTTCCAATGTGGGATAACCCACTTCCAACATTTTCAATGTCATACTTTAAACCTCTATAATTTATTCATCCGATATCCTAATTGGACAAATAAATATAGTATTCTTATGTACTCACGGAGAAGAACATAATTCCACAATTACCATAGTCATTACATAAATGACTCACAAATAAATTAGTGCCTAAAAGCCCCACTTTACTTCACTTAAAAAACACTAGTTTTCCAACATAAATTTTATCAACATGCATCTCTTTCAGAATATAGAAAACAAATTATGTCTTTTCAAAATGAACCAGGCGAGACATTTCATGAAGCATGTGATAGATTTAAAAATTTACTTATCATGTGTCACCATCATAATCTATCTCAAGATGTGCTAGTAACTCAATTTTATCATGCTCTTTCGCCTGCATTACAAACTATGGTTGATAGTGCGGCCGGTGGTTCTATTAATAGAATGACACCAGCTGCATTAGAAAACTTGCTTGAGATGTTAAGTGCAAATTCTCAACGTAAAAGTACAAGAGGTAAAAGTAGAAGTTTATTTCAAGTTCAAGAAAAACCAGATATGCAAGCTCAATTTGAACGTTGGCAAATTCAAGAAGCATGTTCTATTTGTGGACTAAATTCTCATGCTACTAATTTGTGTCGCTCTAGTGTTGTGTATCCTGAACAAGTTAATGCAATGAACATGTACCTTTAAAGACAAAGGAATGATCCATATGCCAACATTTATAATCCTGGTTGGATGAATCATCCTAACTTTTCATGGGGAGAAAATAAGCCATTACAACCTCAACAATTTCCTAAGCAAGGACAATTGCAGATTGAAGAAGTTCCAAAGTCAGAAGGATCGAACAGTGGTCAAGCTGCTGTTAACAAATATTTGCTAGAAACTGTGGAAAATTTAAGGAATGAACTCGCAAAATTTAAAGAAAGAGAAAGAGAAGAAGGGAAGTTCCCTAGTCAGACAGAACAAGCAAAATCTATCACTACTCTGCGAAGTGGTAGAATAATTGGAGAAGAGGTAAGTAACCCTACTCAATCTACTGATGTGCCTGATAAAATAGATAATTTTGACAAAGAAGATGAAACAGATAAAAGTCAAAATATTCAAGCAAAAGATAAAGAAGTAGAAAAAGAAGTTTTAAATAGTCAAGAAGAAGTCATCCAAGAAAAAGAGCAAGAGGCAGAACCTCTTGAGGAACCATATGTGGCATCCCTACCATATGTTCTTTCAATACCATTCCCTGGTAGACTTATGAAAAACAAGATGGATAAGCAATTTACAGAAATTTATAATATGTTATCCAAATTGAACTTTAATATCCCTTTGCTTAATGTCATTAAAAATATTCCGTCTTATGCTAAGTTTTTCAAAGATCTCCACTCTATAAAACACAAATTCGAAAAGAATGAAAAGATTATTGTTTTTGAAAACATAAGTGCAGTATTACAACCTGAACTTCCTCCTAAATTAAAAGATCCTGGTAGTTTCAATATCCAAGTGTTCTTGGGTAGTTCTAAAAAGATGAAAGTTATGCTAGATCTAGGAGCAAGTATTAATTTGATGCCTTTCGCTGTCTATAAACAATTAGGATTGGGTGAATTGAAACCCACTACTATGTCTTTACAATTAGTCGACCGTTTGGTTAAACATCCTTTAGGTATAGTAGAGGACATTCTAGTACAAGTAGATAAATTAATCATCCCAGTCGATTTTGTGGTTCTAGAGATGGAAAGAAAGATATGTACTAACAATGAAGTCCCTATTCTGTTAGGTAGACTTTTTATGGCTACTGCTAACACAATGATTAATGTTAAGAATGGTAAACTTTCAATGTCAGTTATGGGTGAAACTGTAGAAATTTCAGTTTTTGATGCGTTAAATAGACCGAGTGACATAAATGCATGTTTTTCAATTGATGAAATTGAAAAATTGACAGCCCAAACCTTTGAGGAAAATTTTGAAGATGATGATTATGAGAAAGATACATATGTAGGATTTGATGATAGAACCTTCGCCCATATAAAATTCGACATAGAAGAAATAGAAAGATAAATCCGAGAGACAGATGCTAGAAAAGATAAAGAAAGATTAGAAGCTCTTAAGAGTGAAAGTGAAGATAAGAATAAAGTGGAAGAATCCAAATCAGAAATCAGTTCTGACAAAATAGAAATTGGTGAAAATGATAAAGAAGAAGTAGAAAATCAAAAATCTGATTTTGATGAAACAAAAATGGATAAAGAAAAAGAAGTGAAATCTAATGAGGAAGATAAAAAAGAGACAGTGAACTCTAAAATTCCTAAGTTTATTCTGTATCTTAAATCCCTTCCTGAAGTAGAATTAAAGCCGTTACCATCCCATTTAAAATATGCATTTTAAGGGGAAGGTAAAACTTTACATGTTATAATTGCTGTGGATTTAACAGAAGAACAAGAATCAAGCCTGTTAAAAGTTCTATGGACACATAGAGAAGCTATAGGTTGGTCTTTAACAGATTTGAAAGGAATTAGTCCTTCTATGTGTATGCATAAAATTCATTTAGAAGAAGGTAGTAAACCTTCTAGAGAAAGACAAATAAGACTTAACCCTCATATGGAAGAAGCAGTTAGGAAAGAAGTGCTTTAAGCTTCTCGATGCAGGTATAATTTACCGATATCTGATAGTAAATGGGTTAGTCAAGTCCAAGTAGTTCATAAGAAATCAGGAATTACAGTCGTTAAGAATGAGAAAGACGAGTTAGTTCCCACACGAACTATTACTGGTTATAGGATGTGTATAGATTTGAGGAAATTAAATGCGGCAACAAGGAAAGATCACTTTCCCTTGCCTTTTATTGACCAAATCCTTGAAAGATTAGCTGGCCATGAGTACTATTGTTTTCTTGTTGGTTTTTCTGGTTATAATCAAATTCTAGTAGCATCAGGAGACCAAGAGAAAACCACTTTTACATGTCCCTTTGGTACCTTTGCATTTAGGAGAATGCCCTTTGGACTTTGTAATGCCCCAGTTACTTTTCAAAGATGCATGATTTCTATATTTTCCGATCTAGTGGAAAGATGTGTAGAAGTATTTATGGATGATTTCTCAGTATTCGGAAATTCTTTTGATCATTGCCTAGAAAATCTAACATCGGTTTTAAAGAGATGTTACGAAAGTAATTTGACCATAAGTTGGGAGAAAAGTCATTTCATGGTTAAACATGGAATAGTCTTAGGTCATGTTGTATCTAACAAAGGAATTGAGATTGATAAGGCTAAAATTGAAGTTATATCACAACTACCTCCTCCAACTTCAGTCAAAGGTGTTAGAAGTTTTCTAGGACATGCAGGTTTTTATAGAAGATTTATAAAAGACTTTTCAAAAATCTGTAAACCTTTATGTAATCTGTTAGCAAATGACACCGAATTCATTTTTGACCAAGAATGCTTGAATTCATTTAATTTATTAAAAGAAGGATTGACATCAGCCCCAATTTTAACCAGCACTGATTGGTCTTTCCCTTTCGAGATCATGTGCGATGCTTCAAATTTCGCAATTGGAGCTGTGTTAGGACAAATGATAGACAAGAAACCGCATGTAATTCATTATGCGAGTAGGACATTAAATGATGCACAACTAAATTATACAACCACAGAGAAAGAGTTTTTAGCAGTTGTGTATGCATTAGAAAAATTTAGATCATACTTGTTAGGATCAAAAGTTATCATATTCTCTGATCATGCAACCCTAAAATATCTTTATTATTGCAAGAAGGAGGCAAAGCCTAGACTCATAAGATGGATGTTATTATTGCAAGAATTTGACATTATTATTAAAGATAAAAAGGGAACGAAAAACGTTGTAGCCGATCATTTGTCTAGGTTGAAATTTTTACCTTTACTTGAACGTCAATTTCTTAATAACAAAATCCCTATGAATGAATATTTCCCCGATGAACAATTATTGGCAGTTAAAAATTTTAAACCATGGTATGTTGATTTTGTCAATTACTATGTATCTGACATCATCAATCCTGATTTTGATTTTGACTTTGATCAAAGAAAGAAAATTTTAACTTATGCAAAACATTATTTTTGGGAAGAACCACATTTATTCAAAATATGTTCCGACTCAATAATTAGGAGATGTGTTCCAGAACAAGACCAACAAAGTATTATGACATTCTGTCATGAATACTCTTGTGGTGGTCATTTTAGTGGTAGCAAAACTGCTAGAAAAATCATGCAATCTGGATTATATTGGCCTACTGTTTTTAGAGACTCTGACATATTTTGTAAAACATGTGATAAATGTCAAAGAACTGGTGGAATAAGTAAAAGGAATGAGATGCCCTTGCATATTAATATAATTGTTGAAATTTTTGATGTTTGGGGTATTGATTTTATGAGCCCTTTTCCAGTTTCTAATGGTTGTGAATATATTTTAGTTGTTGTTGATTATGTGTCCAAATGGATAGAAGCCATTGCTACCCGAAATAATGATGGCCATACTGTTGTCAAGTTTTTGGAGGATATTTTTGCCCAGTATGGAGTACCAAAGGCTATAATTAGTGATCAAGGAACACACTTCACTAATAAATTATTAAATTCGAGCCTTCGAAAATATGGTGTAACTCACAAGCTAGCTACACCATATCATCCTCAGACTTCTGGCCAAGTAGAAGTTATTAATAGATAGAGAAAAAGCAGTCTTAGAAAAGACTGTGAGACCAAAACGTAAGGATTGGGAACCAAAACTTAAAAATGCTCTTTGGGCATATCGTACTGCATATAAAACCCCAATAGGTATGAGTCCATATCGGATGGTGTATGGCAAAGCTTGTCATTTACCAGTAGAGGCTGAACACAAGGCCTATTGGGACATTAAAGCTCTTAACCTTGACTTAACTTTGGCTGGTGAAGAAAGACTTTTTCAGTTAAATGAATTAGAAAAGCATAGGTTAAATTCGTATGAGAATGCAAAGACCTATAAAGAAAAGACCAAGAAATACCATGATATGAGACTGGCTAACAAGATGTTTCGCCCAGGATTAAAAGTACTTCTTTTTAATTCTAGACTCAGATTATTTCCAGGAAAATTAAAATCAAAATGGTCTGGTCCTTTCATTATAGTTCGAATTTATCCACATGGAGCTATTGATATCAAAAATCCAAAGACCAACGAGATATTTAAAGTTAATGGTCACCGACTCAAACCGTACCTTGAACCCATGTCAGTTGAGAGAACTTTAGAACTTATTCGTCTCTCTGACACCGAACCCCCGAGAGAATAGGTTTGCAGTTGGGTCGAGCCAAAGACGTTAAACAAGTGCGCTAGGTGGGAGGCAAACCACTTTGATGAAATTTTATTTGCTTTCGTAGAATAATTTAAATATGCTATTCTCCGTCTTATTTAATTATGGACATTTAATTTGAATGTTTTCCAGTAATGACATAATTCAAGTTTGGGGGAGAAAAGCATCTTAGTGTTGTATTTATATGTCTCTAATATTTTAGTTTAGAAGTTTGTGTAGAATTTTCAGAGTGCAGGAAAGAAACGGACCTAACGAAACGTAACGGAAGGACCAAAACGAAAACTGCCAAAAAGTTATGAAGCAGCTCTCAAGGAACACAATCTGTGGACCTTGCCGATACAAGGCCTACATACCTTGCGGTCGTAAGGCCCTAATAATGACAAAACGTGTGAACCTCATCAATTTTCGTGCCCTTTGACTGTGAACCTTGCGGACGCAAGGCATAAACACCTTGCGTCTCGCAAGGCCCTCTTTTTAAGCCAGATCGAAGCAGCCTCAGAAATCACAGTCTCCATTTCTCTCAAGCATCCGAAAATTTTTTCTCTCTCTCTCATAAGAATTTTGGCAAAGCTTCAAAATTCCGGCTAAGTCTCAAGGTTCAAGCTCTCCTCCTTCAAAGCTTCATCGGCATCTCCATCCTCCATCTCCCTCCATTGAAGCATTGAAGTAGGAAGCCACCATTGATTCCGGAAAGCAAAGCTTTGGAATTCCGACCAACTTTTCATCTCGGCTACAAGCATTGCTCAATTCATGTATCTTCTATCCCCCCTCTATTAAATTTTTGAATTATCAAAATTTTTGCATGTTAAGGTGTTAGAATTAGTTTGATTATTTTTGATTGCATGCTTTAGTTGTTTTGTTAGGTTGATAAATTTTAATTTTTAGAGAGTAGATTTTATTTGTGCTTTATATAGAATGGCCCCTAAGCATAGAAATACCGGCGCGTCCTTGTCCTGCTCCCAAGAAGAGGAGCAACATTATTGAAAGAACACAAGTATCTAGGATTCTCCAAACTGCCTAATACAGTTTCCAATGTAGCTTGTGAAAAAGCTACAATGGAAGTCACAATAGACAGAAAAATAACAAAAACAGCGGAAGACTTAATACTAAAGCACGAAATTAATCACAAAAGTTTACCAAACAATCTACAAGCTTATACTTGTAGATCTAGCCTCATGGCCAAAAAGATTTCACTAAAAACGATGAATTGTTTTACAAAAACTATGAGAAATCACACAAAAAATATTCTCACAAGACAATGAGTCTTGGAGAACAAAAACCCCACATAAACAAGTTAAACAAAACGTGGGAAGAAACAAAATCAGCTTCCTTTAAACAAAACAGGAAGACAAAAACAGTTTCAGAACTTCAATGTGACTGCCAATGTAGCTACATTGACAAAGACGATCTAACCGCCGCACTTCGGGACCGAAAAGCGCCTTGAAACACCTCGATTCTGCTCACAGCTTCTATGGTTTTTGTTCTCTTTCTGGAGCTCTGAAAGAACCACGAATCGTTGCTCCTGAATATATATTTATGCGTCTCCTATACACACCGAAAAACAGTCCGTCTACTACAAGGAAAATGATTAGTTATTAAGGAAAAAATCAACAACTTACCAATTTAATGGGATTTTATTACCAAATATGAAAGTGGTCAAGAATCTTGGTTTGACAAGGATTTATGCTAAGATTTTGTTACCAAAGATGATGAACCATAATCTAATAAAGGATTTTGTTACCAAAAATGACTCCTAGACTTTAGGATCAAGAAAACAAAAAATCTTTAGGAAAATTATGTTTCCAAAAATGCAACTAAAGATTTTGTTACCAAAAATCCACCAAAAACTTTATGACCAAGAAAGGTGAAAACAAGACTAAAATAGTTCATGCCTATTTTGCCCTTACAATTATGACCCGTATCGATTCGTATCCTTTGACGCATTGGAGAGCTACACTAGGAAGCTCTCCAAGAGCATAATCCCTGAAAGGGGATTTAAGGCTGAAGATTTTGCTCTCCCTGCCCACTTCAAACGTCGAAGGTGGGGTAACCTTTGTGCGACCCCGGGCGTGGCCATTGTGGCCTTAGTCCGCGAATTCTACACCAAGAAGCGTATTTCTATTACTGGCGAGGTAGTTGACCGTACAGCTGTTAGGGGTAAGGATGTCGATTTTTTGCCCCATAGCATTAACCGTTACTTCGGCACTCCCAACTTTGCGAGTGGTGCTGACCAGTACAGTATCCACATCGCCGACCCTGTCCCTCTCCAGGTGTTAAATGCGACAATTGCAACACCTGACGCGGTTTGGACCCACCATCAAGGTCCACCGTTCGGCCCCCACACCATGGACGAGACCCATCTCACGAACACGGCCAAGGCCGTGTTCAAATTTATCTGTGCACATCTTATGCCTTCTAGTCACCAGCACACAGTGACTTGGCATAAGGCCATTTTGATCTACACCAGTTTGACTGGTGGGTCTGTCGATGTTGGGCATCTGATCAACGCCCAAATTCAGACCCTTATTAGAGGTACGACAAACGTGGGATTCGCGCTCCCGAGTTTGATTACTGCATCAGTGGGCCGAGTCGCTTGGACTCCGTGATTCGGAGAGAGAGTTCGGGCAGTCCCCGACATCACTAGGGTGCTTCTGTTTGAGCACCCTCGCCAGCCACGTGAGAGAGGCCCACATGAGGAGCAGCCAGAGGAGGAGGATCCCTTAGAGGAGATCTCCAATAGGTAGGAGGAGCTCATGCTCCAAAATAAGATGATGAGTCGCCAGCTGTCGCAAACGCGTCGACTGCACTCAATTTTTGGTTGTTAACTGTGGGGGCACAATGTCTCCACATATTTTGGGATGCCACCTGGCACGATCCCCAAGTTTCGTCCTCCTTCGTTATTTCCTCCCGACTCACCATGAGTCGAAGCTCAAGTTTCTTCCTCTTTCGTTAGGCGGACCAGCTATGTCTTTTTGATATTTCTCCTCCATCAACCCTCTTATAGGATATTCCTCAATTTTGAGGACAAAATAGAATTTATGTTTGGGGGGGGGGGATTCTAAGCCTAAGGTCTTTGCAGGTCCCAACCTAAGGAAGAGTGGAGCTGGGCTACGTTTTTAGGGTGAGGGAAATTTTTTTGTCCCTCTATCGTCTCGTCTCCTCACTCTATTTTCTTGCTTTTTATATTTTCTTATTTCAGGAAATGTTGCCGTGACCAGAATACAATAATATTTGGTTCCCTCGGGGACCCATCAAAAGAGTCTTCGTCATCACCCATCTCCAATTTCTTTTTGTAAAAATTTTCAAAAATGAAAAAAAAATGCTTTAATTCAAAATTTTCATCCTCGAGTTTTGGTATGGTCATTTCGGTCGATGAGGAGTTAATGCAATGAACCACATAACTTTTCCATAGATCATTCTGGAATTTACTTGATTCTGCAAAATTCTTGATTTTCCCCAAATCTTTGTGTACTTACACCAATCATGATTATGGATTGATTTGAACATTTTTATAAAGTTTATAGCACACATTTCATTTTAGCAACAAGATATGTATAAGAATATGATGAATAGCCGTCCTAACATGATTGTTGCATTTAATTGTAACTTAGAGTAAATTGCATGATAAGTTAGATCCCTTGGATTTTTCTTGCTAATATATCTCAAGCACACTTTCGAACCGTGTCTGCATGTTAGTCTCGATTGTCTCTACCATCTGCTTTAGTGAATGCTTATGTGAAATCCAGTGATGCTAAATCTTCGATTCCATAACTTTCATAATTGATATGATATTTTATGTGTTTTACTTTCTTAAAAATTGCATGAGTATTTTGGCATTAAGATATGATATAGGCCATCTTTAGATCGTTTGAGCTAGGGCCGGCCCTGAATTTTCAAGGGCCCTTGGGCAAAAATGAAAAGTGAGGCCCCTTTAGAAAAATAAAAATAAAGTCTTACTTACTTTTTTTTTTCCACTTTTCAACATTAAAAGTAATGAAAAAAGTACAAAATCAACAAACGTACACAAGTAAATAAGCATCAAATAATTATTGAAAAATGCTAGATCTTCTTGCATTTTGAGAAGCAAAATCATCAATAAGGTCGTCAAAATTAACTTTTTTCGCCATCTCATTTTCAATGCATAAAATTGCTAAGCCATTTAATCTTTGTTGAGACATAGTTGAACGTAAGTATGATTTTATTAATTTTAGTTTTGAAAAGCTTCTTTTGCGATGCAAGAACCGTATAGTTAATAAAATTATATAAGCAATAGAAATATTAGGAAAACAATCTAAAGTTTTAACAAACTCAAGAATTTCGATGGCTGAGTTTGTATCTTTTGGTAGACACGTTTGCAACACTTGCAATTCAGAAAATAAACGTACACCCTAAACGTCGCACCTTAAAAACACTAAACGTCGCACCCACTTAAAAGCTAAATTACAAAAATACCCTTAAGAAAAAAAATAACATTTATTTCTTTCACTCCTCTTTCTTTCACCAGTTTCAACAATAAACCCTCCCACTATCAAATTTTACACTTTAATGAATTTTATTCCTGATGACAATGGGAATCCTAACGATAATGTGAATCCTAACGACAATAAGAATCATTACGACAATAAATAAAGTGAATCCTAACAACAATAATCATATAGATTCTTTCGCTCCCCTTTTTTTTATCACTTTCAACAATAAATTCTTTCAATATCAAATTTTACTCTTCAATGGATTCTAATCCTCGCACAATGGGAATCCCAACGACAACGCGAATCCCGGCAACAATCCACATAATGTTCAAAATAAAGCGAACCCGAACAACAATGATCATATAGATTCTTATTTTACGGTATTTTCAACTTTTTTAATTTTTTTTTTGCTATTTTAAAGTCTAAATACAGAGCTGAAAAACGGAATGAGATTTGCTTTAAGTCGCCAGGGTCTAGCGACTCTCTTTGATACAAGTCGCCAGGGTCGAAAGACTTAAATCCAAGAAGTCCATCAACCCTGGCGACTTGATGCAAATTAAGTCCGAATCGTATTTCAACTCTCCGCAGTATAACTCGAATGCACCATTTTGAAAACCTTAATGAAGTCGCCAGGTTATGTGGACTTAAAATCATCAAGTCCACTAGGGTTTTGGACTTGAAGCAAATCAAGTCTAACTGGTCTAGCGACTTATGTCATATTAAGTCGTCGGGGTCGAAGGACTTACATCTTATAAGTCCATCAACCCTGGCGACTTTCTATAATTTAAGTCCGAATCATATTTCAACTCTCTCGCATATAACTCGAAATGCACCATGAAAACAATGAAGTCGCCAGGGTATGTGGACTTAAAATCATTAAGTCCACTAGGGTTTTGGACTTGAAACAATTAAAGTCTAACTGGTCTAGTGACTTGTTCTAAACCAAGTCTCCAGGATCGATGGACTTACACCTTACAAGTCCATCAACCCTGGCGAGTTACTGCAATTTAAGTCTGAATCACATTTCAACTATCCCGTATATAACTCGAAATGCACCATTTTGAAAATGTTTCTGGTGACTTTCAATCATTTAAGCTTACGTTGCTTGGCGAGTGGTGACTTAAGCTAAAATTAGCCAAAAATATATATTTTTAAATTTTTTCTTTTAGATTATTTCTGATACTAATTTTTATTTGTTTACAGGATTATCAGTTTCCGAATCAGCAGCAATTTCCAGATGTATCGCATTTTTTCAAAACTGATAAAATATTTCAAGATCGAAATGAGGCAGAAGCTTGGGTTAGAGCTACCGGACACAGGGAGAAAATGTGTTTCTTTGTTAAGAGACACAAAGTACATAATGATGGATCACGTAAAATATGGCTTGCTTGTGAGATAGGTGGCAATTATAGATACGACGGTGATTGTGATGAGAAGAATAGAAAAAAGACTACAAAAAAAGATGATTGTAAGTTTGAAGTTTATTTAGTGGAAAAATTATCTATTGGGTGGAAAGTGAAGGTTAGTACGTCAAAGAATGCACACAACCATTCACTAGCTAAAGCTAATCAGTGGCATACATCTGCAGCAAAGTTAACGCCGGCAGAGATTGATAGGGTGTCTCAGCCTACACAGGCAAACGTGAAGCCGCCAAGCATATTGAATGAGTGAAGAAAGAAACCCCGGAAATGTTAGCACCAAAAAGCATGTAGAGAATGCCTTGCAAAAGATAAGAAAGACTAAGATGGGATCGTGCTCGAAAATGCAGTATTTTTCAAGGAGATGAGGGTACGTGGATATGCTACGTGGTTCAGGCATGAGCATAACAATAAAAAATTGACTGATGTTATGTTTGCTCATCCGAAAGCCATGGAGTTATTGGTCTTATTTCCATATGTTGTTGTTATGGATGCAACATATAAGACCAATAAGTATGAGATGCCTTTGTTGGAAATGATTGGAGTTACATCAACAGGGAAAAATTTTCATATTGCATTTGCATTTTTGAAGAATGAGAGAAGTGATACCTTTAGTTGGGCAGTAGGGAACTTGAGGACATTTTTCTCCCACTGTGCAGTCCCGGATGTAATCATCACCGATGAGAGTTAGCTTTTAATGAGTGCTGTTGAGACACACTTTCCTGAGTCTCACCATTTGTTGTGTAGGAGACACATAGCGAAGGATGTTGAGAAGTATTTAGTTGGGCTGACTAGTACTAAAAAATATTCAAAGGCATTTAGTAAGAGGTGGAAGGATATAGTGAATTCCCAAACTGAGGCCGAATACATGGCTAATGTGGCAAAGATGGAAGAAAGGTGGGAGAACATCCCTCGTGATGGTTAGATATGTTAAGAAGGAATGGTTGAATCTCAAGTTCAAGAAAGATTTGTTAGTGCTTGGACAAAAACTACATGCATTTTGGTGCACAAACAACCAACAGTAACACTTGTACATTTTAAGAAATGAAGTACATTGAAAAGTCAACAAATTTATTGATAATGTATATTTTTTTTGATGTATTACAGAGTTGAGAGTGCACATTCCCAATTAAAGAGATGGTTATGCACATCGGCCGGGGGCTTCGATCACATATTCCAACAAATTCATGATCTAATCGAAGCCGGTTCAATGACATAAATAGTGAATTTGAAAATCTCGGACCGTAGCCCATGATCATACCGACAAATTCATTATTTTTCGCCGATTGAGATATAAAGTGTCACACCGCGATTAAGTTACTACATGCCGAGTATCGACGATACCAAAGAAGAAAATCGAAGATAATTCGACATATGTGGTTGTGAGATGAAGTTTAGCTTCGGCTACCATGTTCGTGTGAAATGTTCAAGTTGTCAAATGATTTGGTGGCGATCGAACCCCATTCAATTCATCCTTTTTGGAGGACGTTGTCTATGGAGGGAAATGAGGACATGAGTTGTTTGACAAGAGAGTCTGCTATTGATTTGATCAACAACATCGTGGAAGATATCAAGGATGATCCGAACCGATGATATATCATTATGCTAGACAGCTTCCATAATATCGCACGCCCCGACTCGATAATTGAAGGAACCAGATATTCGGTACATAAAGGGAGGCCAAAACGTAACTCGACTAAGAGAGATCTATCGTTTGCCTTTAAATTTTACGTTAATTTACGTTAAATATTTTAACTGCTTACAATAAAAAATTAATGTTTACCTAACTTTACCTTACCCTATAATAATTGTGGTATGAGCATGCCGACGAGCCGCAGCACAAAGCAAAGACGAGGTCGAGGTCGGGTCGTGGTCGGCCGGCCGAGGTCAAGGTCGAAATGGTACTTCTTCATGCTCGGCTCACCATCGATGGGTGGCGCGGCTAATTCATTTGCATACATCGATCGATGCCACCATTCATGACCGTGTTCATAGAAGACGCTTAGATGTCGTGGGAGATGGAAATTGTGGTTTCGAGTAATTGCCGACTCGTATAACAACCAAGAGTTGTGGGATCAAAAGCGCCATGAGTTGATGCTAGAGCTGAATGAGAACTTCAACTTTTATATGGGGAAAATAGGGGAAGATTCTTTTATGCGCGGTTACCGTGTATGTGATTGGCACAGCATGCCGACGCCAGAACCGCATTGGTTGGATTTGCATCTTCTAGGATTCGTGATTGCTACCAGGTATCAGAGGATTGTGACGTGTTACACGAGTCACGTAATGGGTTGTAATACATTCATGCCATTGCAGCACGATTTGTTGATGCATACCGCCGAGTAGCAGATTAACTTCGGCTTGGTCAACGGAAGAACCCACTTTATAGCTCTTCGATTAAGACCCTCTAGTCCGTTGCCTCGCATGTGTCTATATCCGGTATGGGAAAGAATATGTGAGCCTAACATAGTTCATTGAGTCAAATTTTGGGGATCGGTTTGACGAGTTTGTTAATTTAGAAACGGCGTCAAATGTGTAAAATCTATAGAGATGCGATTTATTTTATTAGATTGTGTTTTTCTAAATGTATTTTCATAGTTCATTTAGTTTTATCCAGTTTTTTTTTTGCATTTGTTGCTTGCCTTGCTAATTTGCATTTCATAGTCAAGTTAAAAGCTTTAAATTAGTAGTTTTGCGTTCTATGTGTCAAAAATGAGTAAACAGCTTCCGATTACTATAAAATCTGAAACAAAGTGACTTAGAAGTATTATAAACATGCTAGAACAGTTGGTTTGGTTATATCTTGCACCGATTGAATTTTGCGCAAGAAATGGGTCAATAGGCAAGTTAAAAGCTTCAAATTAGTAGTTTTATGCTCTAAGTGTCAAAATGAGTAAACGGCTTCCGATTACTATAAAATCTGAAACAAAGTGACTTAGAAGTATTATAAACATGCTAGAACAGTTGGTTTGGTTATATCTTGCACCGATTGAGTTTTGCTAAAAAATGGGTCAATAGGCAAGTTAAAAGCTTCAAATTAGGGGTAGTGTTGAGTAAACGGCTTCCGATTACTATAAAATCTGAAACTAAGCGACTTAGAAGTATTATAAACATGCTTGAACATTTGGTTTGGTTATATCTTGCACCGATTGAGTTATGCGCAAAAAATGGGTCAATAGGCAAGTTAAAAGCTTCAAATTAGCAGTTTTGCGTTCTAAGTGTCAAAAATGAGTAAACGGCTTCCGATTACTATAAAATCTGAAACAAAGTGACTTAGAAGTATTATAAACATGCTAGAACAGTTGGTTTGGTTATATCTTGCACCGATTGAGTTATACAAAATGGGTCAATAGGCAAGTTAAAGCTTCAAATTAGCGCTTTATGCTCTAAGTGTCAAAATGAGTAAACGGCTTCCGATTACTATAAAATTTGAAACAAAGTGACTTAGAAGTAATATAAACATGCTAGAATAGTTGGTTTGGTTATATCTTGCAACTGCTTGGAGACCAGAAGAACATTGCCTGCTGATGTTCTAATTGGTACGCCGCGAACAAATGAGCCAAATGTTAAGAATTTCAGATAAACAAGAACTACAAGATTCGTAATGCAAAACATACCAGGAAAAAACCAAAGATAAAATGCAGCCATTCTCGGTAGGTTGTCTTCCCTTAAATTTAAAATCTTCCATTCAACAAAGTATCTAAAATCTTTTTAGGTTCCCCTCGCAAAATCTCTCATTCCTTCAATGCCTTGTTTTCAATGAGCTATTCCAACCGTTAGTCAACCTAGATGGATAATGACTTACAATCCTAAAAATTAAGAACGCAACAATAATTTTAAACTCAAAAACATTCAATGGAAAATGAACTCGAGAAATGTTGATGCCGATACTAAATGAGAAAAATGCTAATACTAAATGAGAAATGTTGATAGCAAAGAACAAATGACATTCCTAGTGTGGAAAAGAAACAAAGAATCATTGAGCAAGCAAACAGCAGGACTGATACCTTATTTCACATTGGTAGGGCAACAACCTAATGTGATATGCATAATATCACCTGAAGAAAAATTATCTAAGCAATCTAAAATTTAATGTTTTCCTAGTGCTTCCAATCTTTGCACCCCTCGGCTTCCAAATAGTTGATGGCTTACTTGACCGTAATAATTAGCTATAGCTTCGCATCGTATAATAAAACACACCATTGGTGGAATAGTGAATAACACACGTAAATTAGCAACAACAAACAGATGAATAGTATCTAAGGGATCACGTTGCACTGAGCACTATATGAAAAATTCCCAATCTTCAACTACTACTAGTTATGGTTCATCGACATTCTAGATCCAACACAAGAAACATAAGAGTATTGACATAATAAAAAATTACATGCTCAAAATAAAAGTTACAACATCAAAATAAGTCCTCAAAATGTCGAGTCACTTCGCCCAACGCCTCCCAAAAAGTTAGCCTCATCGACGCCCATCGTGATGCAATAACTTCATCCGGGGAGCTAGGTATTGTAGTCGCTGCAATTGCAATTTTTATGTTAAATTTTTTTATCAATCAAATTAAATTATTACAAAATTTTAAGAGAGTAAACACTCACAGCGTCAGAAGTCATCTGATGCGGAAGAACATGATCATTCGCATGAGTGTCATCGTCCTCGGGAGCACGGGTACGGAGCGACACCCGAATATGTGAGCGCTCCCTAAACCAAGGCAGGTATCCATGTACGGCTTGAGATGGGGTCGTGGCTATCGATGAACCAATATTGACTGGGTTAATCACATATTGCTGCCAACCGTCAAAATTGCGAAGCATCATATCGTGGTCGCAGATGTACTTCATAGGCTTCCGACCTCGTACACCTTTCTCGAATATATACTGAATAGGAATCGATCGCATAAATCCAAACTGCCTCAAGCATCAGCATATACGGCTCGGTAATACTCCTGCAATGAATGATACCCGAGAAAAGAGAAATAGGGCAGTCCGTGGCAGGAGTCCTCCCAAATGGAGTCCAGTGAACCTGCTCATATCACATTAACATGTATTTAATATAATAAGAACAAATGTTAGCTTAAATCATATATGAAAAATAAAATTAAATTACCATGTCAGCAGACATGCGATCAAGCGCAATTCGATAATCCTGCTGAGCTCGGGGATTATGTCTATGAATCAAAGTAGGGACCATCTTAACGCATACCTGGCCGGCCCGGGCCCATGATCGTTTTCTACTCTGGTCCTCAAGTCCGAAAATATTCATAAATCCAAGCCTACATAATATAATGTAAATAAAATGTAATTATAACAAATAATAATTAGATGACAATCTTATACAAATAATAATAGTTAGGTTTTACTTTATTATTTATGAATGATAAATCAGTACATCAAAATTCTCAAATATGAATTATGTCAGCCTCCAACAAGACTTATAGACTATATCACAAAAGATTTAGTTCAATATAATAAAACCTCAAAAGATAAACTTGTAAATTACAGATATGCATCAATTTAAGTGAATTTCAATTTGAAACGCAACTCAAAATCTGAAGCTTAATGAAAAAGTAATCTTCAATCCCTAAAATAAAATAATCATAAAATGCAGAAATAGATATATAAGGAAATATAAATACCTGCAACAGAGTCATGCACCCGGCAATTTGTGCTGTATCAGCTCTGGATGCTACACCGAGCTGACGATATAAATAAGCTAGTGTAGCTGCACCCCAAGCATAATTGGGCACATTAGCTAAATGCGTCAAGAACATGATTGTGTGCACATTAATTCTATTGGATGTCTTGTCCATGAAGATGGTCGCCCCCAATAACCAAAATAAATACCCAATCGCTCTCGTGACGCATCTCCGGGGGGAGAAAGACGCTCATACACGACCTTGAATTTAACCCCACGACTTCACCTCGCCTTCAATCTCACACGCCATCCGTAGGATGTTCCCAAGTGTATTCTTGACGGACGTTATATTGGTATCAGAGATAACAGGTCTCCCTTGCACAGGGAGATCTAGTATGTAGTGCACATCATGTAGTGTGAGTGTCATCTCTCCAAATGGTAAATGGAAGCTGTTTGTTTCCGGTTGCCATCGCTCAACAAATGCAGATATGAGTGGCATGTTCAGGTGCTGAAACATGCAGTCCTTCAAATGACATAAACCCGTTTTACCTATGAGCTCAGTAGTAAGGGGATCCGATATGACCCAAGATGATAGGCGATCGACGGAGCCATGACAAGCCAGCACATCCCTCTCCTGTTGAACATAACAAAATATCATCAATCCTATAACACTATTAACAACATGAAAAGAAATGAACTTAATAAAATGTTATCATCTAAAGAAAAGAATTAATTATTACCTCGCCATTCCATATCGCGTGTGCAACATGGCCAAGAAATCCGGTCAACACATCGTGATAGTAGGCCCTCCCCGAAGTGAATGGGTCAACCTCCAACCATCATCGTCACCAATACCACCCTCCCCACCTCGTCTACCACAACCAGGACCTCCTACTCTACCTCGACCTCCTACCCTATTTCGTGCTCGACCTCCTCGGTGTGCTCGACCTCTACCGATATCCAACTCGGGCTCAGGTTCCCTCTCTTCCTCCTCCTCGCCTCCTCATGCTCGGTGTCTCCGATCAAATTGCTGACCTAAATATAGGAGCACTCATAAGACCCTTCCCATGCCCAGTCATCGTGCTGGAACCAACCATCTCGCTAACACCCGAGGCACCCGACTGAAACATAGGCCCCCCCATCATCAGTTCATCCTCTACCGCCGCATCATCTTCTGACATTGGCGAAGGACCTGACTGAACAGGTGGAGTATGAATCTTGGGCGCAAATGGAGTCTCCACATGATCAGTGCTGACCGGAGACTGTGGAGGGGTGACATGTTGCTCTGTAACTCTCCGTCGTGACGATGCTGTCACGCGTCTATCGGCTACTCTGCTAGGACGATCTTCTTGAACAACCAATCGTTTTCCTAACCGTACACGTATTCGACCATCACCATTGCCTCTGCCTGCGCCTGACATCTAGCATTCAAACAAAAATAATTAGTAACTGATAAATAAGATAAACTGATAAAACAAACATTTATAACTAATTAAAATACATTAATGAGTTTGAAGAAACATTTATAACAAACATTTAATTATGCTTTGTTCTCGTACCACTAAAAATTTGTAGATATGAGTCAAAATTTATTTAGAAAGTTGTTGAAGAAATTGACGCTAAGCTGAAGCACGTAGTGTTGAGTATTACACCCAACCTGATTCGGATACACTCTCGAGCCAAAAGGATCAACGCGTGGTTGTAGGATGGGTCAACTGATGTTAGTATAATTCTAATTTATGGGGGTGGTGGTATGGGAAAGTCAACTATAGCCAAAATTTGTTTATAATCTAAACTTCCAAAGGTTTCAAGGTTTTAGCTTTCTTTCAAATGTAAGAGAAACCTCACATAAGTCAAATGGTTTAACTAATTTGCAAATGCAACTGATGTTGGATATTCTAAAAAGGAAACCGAAAAAGATACGAAATGTTGATGAAGGAATTGTAAAGATTAAAGATACCATGAGCTATAGAAGAGTTGTTGTTGTTCTTGACGATGTAGATCGACCTGACCAACTAAAATCAATACTTGGAATACGTGATTGGTTTCACCAGGGAAGCAAATTATTATAACTAGACATGAGCGGTTGCTAGAGGCCCACGAAACTTATGAGGTGCATAAGGTTGAATATTTAGACGATGATGAGTCGCTTGAACTCTTCAACTAGCATGCTTTTGGGCTAAACCATCCAATTGATTATTACATGGAACTATCCAAGAAGGTAACAAAGCGTTGCGAGGCCTGCCTTTAGCCCTTCAAGTTTTGGGCTCTTCTCTATCTGGAAAAAGCATAGACATCTAGGAGAACTCACTAGAGAAACTAAAAGTAGTTCTTGATAGAGAAATCTTCGAGAAGCTTAAATTAAGCTACGATTCTTTACAGGATGACTACGACAGAGAGTTATTCCTTGAGATTGCTTGTTTCTTTATAGGGAAGCACAAAGATTTCATGGTTACCGTACTATATAAATGCAACTTCTACATAGCAGTGGGGATTCAAAATCTCATGGAGCGGTTTCTATTGAGCATACTGCTTATGGTAAAAAATTAAAAATTCCTCAGATACAAGCAATGAAGCAAGACACAACGACCAAATTAGCAATCAGATTCAGACATATTTTATTCTAGCTTTCTTAAATGTCAATGAAAACAAAATGGAATGAATGGTTAAACAGAGAATCTTACATCCCTTTCTCTGTGAGTGGGCATTACCAAACACAAATCTTAAACTGTGATTGATTTCAGTTCTATTGAATTTCCCATTTACGATTAAAATTTTCAAGAATGCAAAATGTAACAAATGGTATGCTATCTGCAGATAATTATTGAGAAACAGAAAAAGGTTGTAATAACAGATAGGATGTGGGCAAGGGTCCTATCTTCAACCAATCAGCCAAGCTTTCTGAGCTCGAAAGATGATGTACAAAGTCTACTACGATTTGGGAGTTAGACGGGTGTAAGTCTAAATACCCTAGCGACTTGAAAAAAAACAACAACCCAACTGTATTGCCGATTTGCCGTCTGGGAGAGAAATTGAGATTAGAGTCGATTAGGGTTTGGGACTTACACAAATGCAAGTCCAAAGAGCCTAGCGACTTGAAGAAATACATAGCGTACCTTGTCTTGGGTGTTGCTCGTCTTGGGCGTCGCTATTGCTGGAAAAAATGAAGTCGTTTCCTGCGGGAGATGCAGGAGAAGAAGGGCAGTGATAGAAAATTTGGCTAGGGAGGGGGTATTTAGAAAATGATGAAAAATAGTGGCTTATTTTGTTTAAAGGGAAGTAAGGGTATAATTGTAATACGACAATTTAAAATGGTGCGACGTTTAGTAAATGGGGTGCGACGTTTAGTGTTACCCATTTTTTAAAAAACTACAAAGTAAAATATTGAGAAATTGAATGACTCAATTGATTAGGCTTTTAGAACATCATGATTTGGTGTTAGAGCAAATGGATGTAAAGACTGTATTTCAACATGGTGAGTTAGAATAACATATTTTCATGGAGCAGCACAAGTGTTTAGTTAACCCGGTCATGAGCATTTGGTATGTAAATTGAAATAATCACTTTATGGGCTAAAACAATCTCCACGGTAGTAGTTCTAGGTTTGACTGTTACATGGTTAGTATTGATTACAAGATGAGTAAGTATGATTGTTGTGTTTATGTGAGTAGTCTTGATGATGGTTCCATTACTTTTCTGTTACTGTATGTTGATGATATATTTATTGCTAGTAAAAGTATGAATGGCGTCACGAAATTAAAGGTCTTGTTAAGTAAGGAGTTTGACATGAAAGGTTTGGGGCAACCAAGAAGATTCTTGGGATGGAGATTCCCAGAGACAAAAAAAATCTAGAACATTGTTGTTGTGCACAGCGGAAGACTAGTAAACAAATTAACAAAGTATAATAGGATCAATCACAAAGAAGAGAGAGAGAGATTGGGGCTAACGGACTGTCGAAATTTTATTAGAGACTCCCTTGAAAACGTTCTAGGGATATATACAACTATTTTTATGGATACAATAGAAATTCTAAAATCCTTAAAAGGATACAAAAAACAGACAAAGCAGCACAACCCTAAAAAACAGGACTGAGAGGTCGCTCAGCCCAAGCACTGGCTGACCGCGCAAAATACTGTAGCACGCCTTGAAGGATCCTTGATCAAGCGGTCGCTCAATCAAAACATTGAGCGATCGCCCAAGCCAGAAAATTGTGATGCACTTGTCCAACAATCTACACCTTGGCGAGTATTCACCCAACCCCTTAGAACACAAAGAACACGAACCCGAAACCACCTTGAGCACCTGTAGAACTGGACCTCCTACATCTCTAACAGCTAGCGATGTGCAACAAATCCAAGAAATGCTTGAACTTGCCAGTTACAGCTGTCTTCGTCAACATGTCTGCAAAATTATCTGTGGTGTGAATCTTCTCGAGCAGAATATCCCCATTATTAGCCAACTCATGAATCTTGTGAAACCTCACATCGATGTGTTTCGTCCTTGAGAGATAAATTTGTTTCTTCGCTAAGTAGATTGCACTTTGAATGTCACAATGCAACAGAACTCCACCTTGCTGAACACCCAACTCCTTGACTAAGCCCCTAAGCCATAGGGCTTCCTTTGTAGCTTCAACAATTGCCATGTATTCTGCCTCGGTCGTAGACAATGCAATAATGGCTTGAAGCATAGTTCTCCAACATATAGGTCCACCTGCAAGGGTAAACACATAACCTGTGGTAGATCTCCTACGATCATTATCGCCTACATAATCTGAATATATATACCCTATGATTGAAAGCTCCACACTCTACCTCTCAAGCATGATACCATAGTCCACAGTGCCCTTCAAATATCTGAAAATCCACTTGACTACCTCCCAATGCTGTCTGCCTGTCCACACTGATTGCCTGTGCCAAATCTGGTCTAGTACATACCATGGCATCCATGAGACATCCCACTATGCTTGCATAGGGAACTTTTGACATGTGTTGAGTTTCTTCAACTGTAGTTGGGGAATCTGAGGTAGATAAACTATAGTGATTCACCAACGGTGTTTTCACTGGTTTTGCATCTCACATTTTAAACCTCTGTAACACCTTCTCAACATAGCCGGATTGAGAAAATCAATTGGTTGATATATTTACTAAGAGTCTAGATTTTGAGAGATTTTCCAATCTTAGAAAATCTCTTAGTATGTGTGCCATATGATTTTACATTTAGTTATAAAAAATAGGCATCCTTGCAATTTTTATTTAGGGGGTACTTTAGATCAATTGATTCAGATGTATGTGCCTTGTGTTGTTGCTTGTGAATTACATTCTTTAATAGTTGTGACTTTGTTTTATGGTTCTCATTCTCTCTCCCAGTTCTTGAGCAAGCTTAGAAGTCCACAAAGGAAAGAGCTACCTAAAGTACAAGCGTTATACCATCTTATCTTGGTACTGTGAAACTTTGGTTCTCATAGGTTGATCTTGAGAAAAATGAATACCCTTGGAAGAGTGTGAAAAGCTACCTAAAGGAAAAGAGCAACCTATGAACAAGGTATGTTTCCATTCTCTCTTGGAACTATGAATCTTTGGATTTTATGGGTTGATCTTGTGCAAAATGGCTTCCCTTGGTAATATTATGAAAGGTTCCTAGTGTCATGTCTTGTATAGCTTGAAATAAATTAAAGCTATACTCCTAGGGAAATAAAGTACCTATAGAATCTAGTATATAAGAAAAAGTTTGGAAGAGGAGTATGTTTGAGAAATGAAAATATGTGAAATTGTACAAAATTTCATTGTTGTTGAATGCACCTCCCAATGCAGCTGCAACAGGAACTACATCCGATTGATCTGATCATTTTTCACATGTGTGTGATTGCATGCCCAAAATACATGTGTTATGGACATATGTTTGATTTGGTCAATATAACCTCCTTTCAAAAATAAAAATTTCAACCTTATCAGCATTGGCCTATTCATCTTCCATTGCATTATCATCTAACGACTAATTTCCAGATTGATAGCTCTTTGAAGGGTTTTGATGCCAGGCTGAAGAAATCAAGGTTCACTCATTCCCTCTCAAATTTCTTTTTGGCAATTTTCCCCTAATTTGTTGAGATCATGTGCTCCTTCTCTTCATCACTTTTCCCCCAAAGCTTCATCACAAGAAAACTTTGTGGCAGAGCCCTCGATTACCATTGAAATCATTGTAGCTGAGCCCCTTCCTGAACCTTTGGCCAATATTCTTCTTGGTGATCCAAACAATGTAATAGATGTTGATGATCATGAGAACTTGACAATTTTTTTGGAAACCCTTTTGTAAGAAAATCCAAAACCCGTCTCATGTTGATGTTGATAGAGCCAAGAAGCTGAAGGTGACTCCAGGCTAAATGAAGGAAGAAATACAAGTACAATCTGATAGTGATGATGATGGCTTTCATCCTTCTGGTGATGGCTCTCAGTTTGTGGTGGCTTCATGTGCTCCTTTTCATCAAATTGGAAGCAACTCTGGTGTAGCATCACCTATGGGTGCAGCTGTTGATGCTCCTAAAGAAGAGAATTATTCTATTCCATCTCCAAAAGTTGTGTTCTAGAATGACTCTCCCAATCAGGCTCAAGATGTGGATTCTCCTTCTGTTCCTGTTGAAGAACCAGAGCTTGAATTCTCTGATGAGCAATGTACATTGGCTAAATTCATGGCCAATTTGAGGAATGTTCCAAGGCTTGCTTCTTCAAGGCCAAGCCCTACTCCTTCCACAAGCTTATCTGAATTTGATGACAGCTTAGAAATTTTTTTTGAGGAGAAAGATGCCTCAGAAGAAAGTGATATTGCTCCAACAAGAATACTCAGAAGCACGACTATAACATTGATCAATGCAGCTACTGGTGAACCTGCATAAAGTGGTGCATCCACTGATCTGGAAGTAGGTAATCCATTCTCCTCTACCTTCTTTACACAAGGTGCTTCTCTAAGATATAATCTAGGTAGAAAAGTAGTTGAGGAAAGACTAATTCCTCTGAGGACTTGTTTACTCAGAATTTAGTCCAATTATTTACTGATAGGAACCTACTGTCAACTCTCAGATCTACTGCCTCTTATATTAAGGAAATGGTTTATGAGTTCTATGCTAATCTAGAAAAGAGAATAACCTCTATTGGTGATCCCTTGTTTGAGAAAGTTTTTGTTAGGAACAAACTAGTAGAATTTTCTCATTCTCTTATTAATAAGCATTGTGGGACACCTAATGTCCATGTGAGTGGGTTTATCTGTAATTGAGTGGTGGCCTCATCAGAAGTTGGCTAGGAAAGAAAACTAAGGTTAGCACAGCCAAACTGACCTCTTTCTATGCTGTTATGCATAAGATCTACTGTGCAAACTGGGCCCCTACTTCAAATGCCAACTCAGTAACTAAAGAACATGTCAAATTGATGTATCAAATAGGCTTAGGACTGGCCTTTAATTTTGGTGACTTGGTGTTGAGAAAGGTTGTTACCTTAACAGAATCTGAAGGTGATAAGAGAGCCCTTCATTTTCTCTCCCTCATTTATAGTTTATTGATATATCAGGGTGTTGAACCCTTGGAAAAGGAAAGACTAACAACTGTCTTGGAACCCCTCCCAATAAAACTGTTGAAGGGTGATAGGATTAGAAATCTACCATTTATCTATCCTTTCACACCATATTCAGAATTTGCTCCTCCTCAAGATCTATAACCAGAAGTTCTAGCATCTGCAGCTGTTGTGACCAATGCAACTGCATCTGTAGCTACATCAGACCCTTCGTTCTCCCTTGTTTGTTATATGAGGAAACTGCTCCTATGGCCCTGTCCTTCATCAGCAAACAGCTTATATAGGTAGTCTCAAATTGCCTATCTTTAGACCTTGCAAGCTCAATATACAACCTGGCTTTCCATCCACAACGTTCCGTCCATCAATTCTGGTCAAATAGGGGGATAGACAAGTGCTGCTGCTACTGCTACTGCTACTGAGGGTAATGAAGATGATAATGAAGTTGTTGAAGATGATGAATCTGATTATGTTTAATTCATCATATGCCTTGTGGTTGTTCTCAAAAATAATTTATAATCTATTTTGATATTCTGTTTTGTATGGTGGATAATTTTTACTATGGTTGCATCATCGGTATATTCTGATTTGTGCTTAGTAATGATTTCGATTTTACACCCTTGCAAAAATTTAGAGGGAGATGAGATATACTAACCAATGCAAGTTAGATGGTTTGATTGGTGTTAAATAAATACTTGTCATTTGATTTGACCAGAAAGGTTCAACAAAGGGGGAGATTGTAAGGGTAAAATAGGGACTTCCTATTTTATTTAAATATTGTTGCTCCATTTCTTGGTCTTAAAGCAATGATAAGTAATTATCATAATTAAATACTTCCAAAATCTCTCAAGAATCCATAATTAATTTGAACAAAATATCTGGTAAGATCCTTGAATTGAATTAGGAAACTATTTTTGGAAACTAACCTTTTATTTCCTAATATTCTATGTTTCCTTGGAATTGTCGGTTTTCTTGTTTGTGTAGGACTCTACCTAAAATATAAATACAAGAAGACTTCGTGCAAACATACACAGAGAGACATAAGTTCAGAAAGATATATTGCATAGAGAGAAAAAGCTGAGAGCATTGCTGAAGTATTTGGATGCAACTATGGATGTAGTAATATCACGAACTGTATTGATCTTTTTGCTGTTTGTTTTCGTAATTTATAGGAAGCTTATTTTTTTAATCACACGTTCGCTCTACTCTTGTTTTTGTGGATTTCTACTTTGATGTCATGTTATAGGTTTGGTATTTGGTTAGATTTCACGTTTGTTTTGTAAACTCATAATCTTTTTAGTGAAATCATTTTTGGCCATAAGGCTGGATCTACAAGCATAAATTGTAGATTGTTTGATATACCTTTGTGTTTATTACTGGTTTATTAATTAGAATAAAGACTTATGTTGTTCACTTGTTTTGTTACCTGCTCAATGCGCCTTTTGATGTAACTACATCAGAAGTTGCATTGCTAATATTCTTGGAATCCTAACTACTATTGTTCTTTCAGGTACACGACATACAATAGTTGTTTTATTTTCTTTCTTGAAATCTTTTATTTTATATTTAATCTAACGTGCTCGAGAGATAATTTTGTTCCAAAAAATTTAAATATGGTTATAGTATTATTTAAAATTTATTTGAAAGGATTTAGATATAAATTATTTTTAAAAAAACCATAATTGAAAACATATATATACGTAAATATTATGTTGTGGATGGTATAACTCGATTACGCAGGCTAAAGGCTGGGTCCTCCAAAAAGGAATGAGGAGAAGCGAGTGTACGCAAATATTAGTTGAAGCAATCGCTTTGGATGGAATGAAGCCGCCGCATCAGGAGTCACATCATCAATATTTTCTTGCAGCTAATGGTGAAACCTTCATCATTGATAAAATCAGTATTCCCACAAGAGAAGCCCAATACTTGAGAAGGCCGCTTGGAGTGACCACAAAGTTTTGGCCATTTTTTCCAGAAATTGAAGTGATCTTGTGAAGCGACTTTGTTGTTGTCGAGTAAAAGTTGCGTCTCTTTGTACGAAGCAACCGCTTCGGTACTGTAACTCAGTTTTTTTGTTTCCTTTTCTAAGTCATTTTAAAGTTTGGTATTAATGTATCATATATATAATTGTAACATGTACAAGTTATAGACATAATTAATAAAATTTCAAGAGCTTGATGACCCAATCTCTCTATCTTTTCTCCTTTGATTGTTCACTTTTATTACTTTTTCTATTGTTTGTTTGTGTGTGTTTGTTTATGTCGAAGACTAGTCTTATTGTGTTATTGCGCTTCTTCAAAAGGGGTAGCAGAGACCTATTTCAGTGAGCCTCAAATTAAGAATGTTCCGACAACTCATGCTTTAAAGCTGAAATGTCAACGTGATAGAATATTTTTCTTTTGAATTACATTACATATAAACTAGCTTGTTTGACTCCTGTAACTGACAAAAGGGAACTAAAAAACAAATTTTTGTATTTCATTGCTTGACAGAAGCATTACAATAATAGTTCAGAAAGATTCATACTCTGAGGATCTCAATTATTCACTAATTCGAGCACAAAGATTAAGAATTAGATTCAACAATAATCACTGAAATTTCTTCCAAGTGTCTCTAATTCTCATCGCCATCCAAGTTGATCTACTGGAGGATACTAATACCTTAGTAGTGCCTTGGAGGTGGAGGAGAACTGTAGTAGTAAGCGGGAGGAGGAGGAGATTTCAATGGCGGTGGTGGAGACTTGTAGATGTATGGAGGAGTTGGTGATGGTGAAGGTGGTGGGGGCGACTTGTAGTAGTATGGAGGAGGTGGGGATTTCTTAGGAGGTGGCGGAGAGTTGTAATAGTATGGAGGAGGTGCGGACTTTTTTGGAGGTGGTGGGGATGTGTAATGGTATGGAGGAGGAGGTGATTTTTTGGGAGGGGGTGGGGATGTGTAATGGTATGGAGGAGGTGGGGACTTCTTAGGAGGTGGTGGGGATGTGTAGTGGTACGGAGGAGGTGGGGACTTCTTAGGAGGTGGTGGGGATGTATAGTAGTATGGAGGAGGGGGAGACTTCTTAGGAGGTGGTGGTGATGTGTAGTGATATGGAGGAGGAGGTGATTTCTCAGGTGGGGGTGGGGACTTGTAGTAATATGGAGGAGGTGGGGACTTTTTAGGGGGAGGTGGAGATTTGTAGTAGTAGGGAGGTGGTGGTGACTTAACTGGTGGAGGTGGGGACTTGTAATAATGTGGGGGTGGTGGGGACGGTGAAGGTGGAGGGGGAGATTTGTAGTAATAAGGCGGAGGAGGTGAGGGCAAGGGTGGAGGTGGGGACTTATAATAATAAGGGGGAGGAGGTGATGGAGATGGTGGTGGAGGTGACTTGTAAATGTATGGAGGAGGTGGTGAAGGGGATGGTGGGGGTGGAGACTTATAAACGTATGGTGGAGGGGGTGATGGTGATGGTGGAGGTGGTGACTTGTAAACATATGGTGGAGGCGGTAACGGAGATGGTGGTGGTGGGGATTTATAAATGTATGGCGGGGGCGGTGAAGCATAAATATAAGGCCAAGAATCAGCAACAACACTGGTGGCTATCAAACAAAATGTCATAGCATAAATTAGCTGAGGCCATTGCCTCAACTTCCCAAGGCTTGCCATTGTGAAATGAGTAGTTAGAACCTTCTTCTTGTGTTTTTCATTGTTAGAGAGTAACCCTTTATATACTAAACCACAAAACATTTTTGGACCTATTGATGTTAATTTAAAATTTAAACAGCCTGTTCTATCAATACTTTAATATTAAATGCTTGTTTGGTAGAGCGTTTTGTCAAAACGCTGGTAAAAAACGCAGTGTTTTCTCTTTAAAAGTGTTTCAATGCAGCGTTTTAAAAACGTGGAACGTTTTGAAAATATGCTACGTTTTTAACTAGTCTGTTTATGAAAAATAGCGTTTTGAAATAATTTTCCAAACGCGTTTATAAAAATAAAACTGCGTTTTGAAAACGCTGCGTTTTGAAAAAGTTACGTTTTCAAAACGCCGCATCAAACGAGCCCTAAGTCTTACCAAATCTCACACTTTCTTTTCACATCATGATTTCCATTACTATGATCTGTGAGAGAGAGAGAGAGAGAGAGAGAGAGAGAGAGAGAGAGAGAGAGAGAGAGAGAGATGAACAAGTCAAGAATCACAAGGTAGAGTTGGGTAAGGACGGATAATCAATTTTATTCACTACAAAACGCGTTTATAAGACGTAATAGTCTGCAGTTTCCCTTATAATGAATGAATGAAAACAAAACAAAAAGAAACTTTTAGTAAATGATAATATAAGTCAAAACGTTGGAGTTCAAATAGTATGTAACTAGATCTTCGTGTCCCTGCTTATGACACGTTGTTAGTATATATGATTTCGTCAATTGAAATGACAATGTTTAAATAGAAAGTGTAATTTTAAACTCGACCCATAATTGAACTATATGTAACTGACACATAACTGCTCATAATATAGAGTAATGCTAGAGCCACTCAATGAGCACTTAAATTTGTGCACCAACTGATGTGGTTTCCAATGTGTCATCTTATTTGACATTTTATGGGCTCCACTATAAGTTAAAAAGTTATGTTAACAATATAACACATAAGATGCCACATCATTTGGTACCCAAAATTAAGTGCTATTAGAGTGGCCCTAGCATTAGCCTAATATTAATTGTAGGTGGGGGCTTTGTAAAAACTAAAAGATGATTGGGCATAATATTAATTGTAGTGGGAGAATTTGTAATTGGGAGTTAAAAGTTGATAACTACTCTCACACATGTGAATGTGAGGATGAATCACAACCATTAATTTTTTTAAGGTAATTTAATCTCAAAATCTAAATATTTTTAGTTAATTGCACATATGTGAGTATGAGCTCTATTGTATTATAGATATTTCATAGAAATTCGCTGGGTGACAGTTATTGTTGAAAATTATTTTTCTCACAGTTGTAAGATAACTAATATACAATTCACTAGCCGCCTTCTATATTATAAAAAAGCTCGGCGTCTAACTGGTGGTTCTGATAGAGTTGTGCTAAACTCAAATGACAGTTCAGATTGAATCGTAAGTATGTAAGTTACAAATAAACTTCTCAGTTAAGAGTTATGTTTGAATTATCTCTCTACAATTACATATAAAACCTTCACTTGTGAGTTTTATTTGAATTTCCCATCAGCTATGAGTTTTGTTTATCCCGACCATTCATTGAATTGATCTCATACTGACACCGTGCATATGACACGGACACGTGTACTAGTAATGCACAATATTAATTGTTTCCTTATATATTTTTTTCTTTCTATTTTTTTTCTTTGACTTTTTTCCAGCTATGTTATTGTCCGAAAATTTAATTTTGGATGAGACCTTTGTTGGATTAGAGTATACTGAAAGTAATATAAATATTGAAAGAATTCTTTTTTCCTAAAAAAACTTGCATTATTAATATTCCATTTTTATACTATAAAGCTAGATGACTAAATATCTATCATCCACTAATTAATAAATGTATGTGTACCATGAGTCATAAAAATTTTCTACCAATTATTTATTATTTTGGAAAAATTTCAACTTTGAATGAAGGGGGTAAGTTAGTCTATAATGTATAGTTACATATTACTAAGTATTTATATAGCCAAAAACAAAAGAACAACTACAAAGTAAATAAAAAATATATATTTTTTAAAAAAACTACAAAAGTCAAATATTGAGAAATTGAATGACTCAATTCACGAGGCTTTTAGCACATCATGATTTGGTGTTGGAGCAAATGGATGTGAAGACTGTATTTTTACATGATGACTTAAAATAATATATTTTCATAGAGCGACATTGCTTGGATTTATTGCACATCTCTAGTTGTTAGATATGTGGAGGTCAAGTTCTACATGGTGCAAGAAAAAAAGTGGCTTCAAGTGTTGGATTTTGTGTCTTTTAATGGGTTGGGTGAATACTCACCAAGGTGGATATTGTTGAGAATAAATGACTTGATTCACAAAGCTTTAGGCTAGTCCTTCGTAGCGGAGCGAGCGTACCAAAATGGAGGAGGATTGGCCTTGCAGGTTGTTAAAGTTGGTTATGCCTCGAAAGGGTGCGGGGGGAATAGCCCCATGCGCTACAAAGTTTAATTTTGGGTTTATCGTCAGGAGGCGGCCACGTCTGGATTTGGTATGGCCATCGTGTCGGCAAGTGGTCGCATCAAGCGACCACGTCTCAGTTTGGAAGATGTTCTGGAGCTGAAGCGATCGCGAGCGAAGCGATCGTGTCAGGAAAATGCAGTTGTGTCTCGTGGGATGATGCAACCGCATCGGTGTGGCAAACCCGCTTTCCTGTTCCCTCGTTTATGTCTGTTTAGGGTTTATATTTTATCCCTATATATAATTGTAAGCATAAAACGTGTACAATGTGGACCATAATAAAATTTCAAAAGTGCGTTGACTCCAATCTATCTCTTCTCTTTCAATTGATCTTACTATTACTATGTGATTGTTCGCTATTTGTTTCCAATGTGCACAATATAAAAGCTATAACATCCATACAACATAAGACAAATTAGTCTTGTTGTACACAACGGAAATAATTACAAACAATCACAGGCTAATAGCAGGATCAATTGAAAGGATAAAGGGAGAGATTGGAGTCAAATGACTTTCAAAATTTTATTATGTCCAACCATTTACACGTTATAGGGTTATAATTATATATAAGATACAATATAGAACCTTAAACCTATTTAATAACATATATACAAAAACAGCTTGTCGTATCGATGCAGTCGTGTATGACGTGATCGTCTTGTCCTAGCGCAACCACTTTGCTCCAACGCACATGTTTGCATCAACTTCAGAGGCTGCATCCCGAAACCGCGTGGTCATTTGATGCCATATATAGGATGGTGAATTGAGTCATTACATTCTCAACAAGTCTAATGTGACCATGTAGTTTTTAATTGGATGTAAGCTTAGCAAGAATGATTCAAAATTGTTAAATGGTAATTTCTCGTGAATTTGATGTTAAGGAGTGATTGATGATAACAAATGCATGTGAAAGTATTCAACAAAGATTATGTCATGGTGAAAATTAATAACGAGGTAGTTACATATAAGGATTGTTTGGTAGGTGTATAAATAAGTGGATAACACTTATATTTCTAAATTAACTTTTGCATGTCATATAAAATTAACTCTATACAGGTATAACCCCTTATCAATATGCTCGATAAAAAGACATATAATACTAAAATATCTCTATTTGATGTTGACTTTTACTCTAATAAAATTATCTCAATATCCGAGTAATCCCTTATTAATATGTGATCATAAGGAGACAAAACCATTAAGGTAGAGTAAGTGAGAGATTCAAAAGTATATTAATAGTTTGTTTGATGCATAGATTTATAGTTCAATAAATATTCAAATTTTATAGAATTTAAATAATGTGAATTTTTTTTAATATCATAACAATTCTATTATTTGGGTAATGTTTGGAATTTAATTATAACTATTTTTTATACTTAAAATTAAATTTCAACAAATATTCAAATAACTAGTCTAGTTTAGTAGTAGCTATTAATAAAAATATAGGTTCAAACCCTCCTAACAACAAATTTTCAATTTTATTAATAATAGTTTAAAAAATAAGCAACATTTAGTGGTGGTGGTGAATAGCGACGGTGGCGGATGGTGGGTGCTTGGGTGGTGGGTGGTGGCCGGAGCCGAAAGCAATTGGAAGCAACATTAGGCGTGGGCGGTGGCTGTGCCTACCAGTGGGAGTGAAGGGTGGTGGTGGCTGGATGTGGGGATTGTGGAAGAAAGGTGTTGTTGTTGTGTAAAGTAGTGTAGATAAAAGTTGATATTTTATCCAAAATTTCGAATTTAAATTCTTATCTTTTCGTATAGAATTATATTTATGGAATTGAGGTATGTAGAAAAGTAATTTAATTCTAAGTCAAATTTTATCATTGTTGCTGGACACACACACACACACATATATACAAGGTGCTAGCAGCCTGGCAGCCTCCTATTTTCCCGAGTCAGATGTTCATCCTAATTCTTACAACCTTAAACCTAAACACTAAACACTAACTTAACCTTAATCCCTAAACCTAATCCCTAAACCATAAACCTAAACCTAAACAATAACACTAACCTTAAACCGAAACCTAAACTGAAACCATAAACCGAAACCATAAACCTAAACCCAAACCCAAACCCCAACCCAAACCCAAACCCAAACCCCAACCCCAATCCCAACCCCAACCCCACCCCACCCCCACCCCCACCCCCACCCCCACAGCAGCAAGTCAGGTACCATGTTTTAGGATTTCTCATTATTCAATTCAATCAAAATTATGTCAACTGTGGATTTTTATTCAATCTTTCTATCATTAGCCTTGATTTCAATCCGTTTCTTCGTTTGTAGGAGCTCGGTTTGCTGTATTAGGCGCGAAAATGGTGTCGGGGAAGAAGATGAAGAAGGCTCATGAGAGTATCAACAACAGGCTGGCTCTTGTCATGAAGAGCGGCAAGTACACTCTTGGTTACAAGACCGTCCTCGAGTCTCTCAGGAGCTCCAAAGGTCAATTATTTGTGTTAAGTTTTTATCGATTGTCATTAGTTTTAGTTTTTTTTTAAATCGCAGAGAATGAATGTGTTTTTTAATGTTGTGGAACTGTAGGTAAGTTGATTATCATTTCCAACAATTGTCCACCGTTGAGAAAGACCGAGATCGAGTATTATGCTATACTCGCCAAGGTTGGAGTTCACCACTGCAATGGAAGTAAGTGCACCTTTTTTGAGCTCAAGCTATCTATGATTTTTGAAGAATGTGTTGTCTGGTTGTAACTTTTGGTTATGAAAAGCCTTTTGTCGTACCATAGTGGTAGTACTGTGGTTTTGGTTGTTATGATCGTGTGATGTGTTGGCTTGAGTTCTGCAGTACTTATGGAGATCATCTACCATTATTAAAGTTAATGTATGATATCTTATTAGAAATAGCTAGTTGACATTGTAGTTTTAATTAATTGAGATATTGTCGAATTCTCCTTTTATATGTACTCTACTTTATTTTCGGATCTTTCACTTATGAATCATTGAGACATTGTTGTTTATTCCCCCTCTTCCATGTTAGTAGTCTGCTAATTTAGTTGGGGATCTTCTTCTTAAAAGAGTCTATTTTATAAAAGTTTGCCTTTATCTCCATAACCTTTCAACCTTACCCTTGTATTTGATATAAGCATCTTGTACCACTTAAATATCATTTATTTATAACCAAAATTCAGCCATTAATTATTAGAATTTTCAAACATGGACTTTATGATTGGAATGGAGTGTGTATTTGATTTGCTATTAGAGAGACTTCCAGCTTGGTTAAACTGAATGAAACTTCAAAAAACTAAGTAACTTAAAGTTTCCAGTAACCTGTTGGGTCGAAGGGGAGCCAGAAGAAAGTAAAACAACATAATAATTGACAATGATACTGAAATATTCATAATCATTGCCCATTGGATCCTTACTTATATTAACTTGAAAATCAGAGAAGACTTATTTTTCATTCATAGTTCTTCTACCTTACATATACATATTTATAGATCTGTGGAGATCCTACAATCAAGCTATACCTATAATTAAGTTATTACAATAGGAAAGGATTACAATATCAATTACAATATCTTACAATATCAATTACAATATCGCAACACTCCCCTCAAGTTGGTGCATAGATGTCGCACATGCCCAAGTTGCCCAAAAACTTTGAGAACACTCGACTTGAAACAGCTTTGGTGAGGATATCAGCCAATTGATCTTCGGATCGAATCTTAGGCAACTGGACAATTTTCTCATCTAATTTCTCCTTAATGAAGAATCTGTCGACCTCCACACGCTTTGTACGATCATGTTGTACCGGATTATGGGCAATATCACAAGCAGCTTTATTGTCACAATAAAGCTGAATCGGTTGCGTGGGAAAATAGCCCAAATCCATCATTAGAAGTCTTAGCCACAATGCTTCACATATTCCAAGTGCCATTCCTCTAAATTCAGCCTTTGCGCTTGAACGTGCAACAACATTCTGCTTCTTGCTCCTCCATGTAACGAGATTGCCACCTACAATGGTGAAATATCCTGAAGTAGATCGTCTATCATCTTTTGCTCCAGCCCAGTCAGCATCACTATATGCATCTATACTTTTACAATCTTCATTTTTAGTAAACAAAATGCCCTTTCCAGGGGCGGACTTCAGATACCTTAAAATTAATGTGCATAACTGCATTCATATGTTGTTCTCCAGGATTATGCATAAACTGGCTAACAATACTTAATGCATAGGCAAGATTTGGCCTAGTATGAGCTAAGTACATCAATCTTCCGACGAGCCTCTAATATCTCCCTTTTTCAACAGGTACCTGATTAGTTTCAACACATAACTTCAAGCCTTCTTCTACTGGTGTATCAGCTGGTTCACATGCTGACATACCAGTTTCCCGCAACAGATCTAAAGCATATTTTCTTTGAGACAAGAAAATCCCTTTATCAGATCGAGACACTTCGATTCCGAGAAAATATTTTAAGTCACCGAGGTCTTTCATCTCAAATTCGCTTGACAAGTAACTTTGTAGAGCCTTCCTTTCATCAGGGTCATTTCCTGTAACCACCATGTCATCAACATACACAATAAGGGCAGTGATCTTACCATGCCTCTTTTTCAAGAATAAAGTATGGTCTGAATTACTCTGATGGTAGCCAAAAGACCGCATGGACTTTGTGAATCTTCTAAACCATGCTCTCGGAGATTGTTTTAGCCCATACAATGATTTCTTTAATTTGCACACTTTCTGACTATGCACTTCTGGTATCATGCATCCTGGTGGCAAATCCATGTATACTTCTTCGGACAACTCGCCATGCAAAAAGGCGTTTTTCACATCAAATTGTTGCAATGGCCAATCCAGGTTCGCAGCTAGAGACAATAAGACTCGAACTGTGTTGATTTTGGCTACAGGTGCAAACGTATCTGTATAATCAATTCCATAGGTTTGAGTGTACCCTTTTGCCACCAATCTCGCTTTAAAACGTTCAATTGTACCATCTGATTTGTGCTTCACAGTATAAACCCACCGACATCCAACTGGTTTCTTTTCTGGGGGACGATCAACAAGTTCCCAAGTTTCATTCTTCTGCAAGGATTTCATCTCCTCATTCATAGCAGCTTTCCACCTTGGGTCAGCTAAGGCTTCATGCACACTGTTAGGAATAGATACAGTAGATAATTGATTTACAAATGACTTATTTGATTCAGACAAGCGATGGTTAGACACATAATGACTCATGGGATATTTAACTTTACTTGAAAGTTCGGGTTCATATGTGGGTTTAGGGATACCTCTGGTTTGACGTGGTGGTAATTGTTTTCTTGATGATTCAGACACTACATCGGACACTATAACAAGACCATCCCCAGCAGGCGATTGGTTTGGTGTATCAGTTGCCTGTGGTGCGAGAGATTCAGATGGAGGTTGATCCCCAACTTCCTCTTCTGGGTTTTCATCACGTTCATCACTATGGTCCAAATTTATACCACTCAAATCCAATTCACCGGGATTTTCATTACCGGGTTCAGGGCGTTCCTTTTCATTTCTATTCAGATTGTTACTAGGTTCAAAGAGTTCCCCTTCTATAGAGATCAGAAAGTCATAGTCTAGAGCTTGAACCTCTTCCAAGTACTCCTTTTGAAGTTCAGGCTCAGAGGAAAAATACATAGAGTCTTCATGGAAAACTACATCCATTGTAACAAACATTCGTTTGCTTGGAGGATGATAGCATCGGTACCCCTTTTGATAAGCAGCATACCCTAAGAAAACACATCGCAATGCTCGAGGTGTCAACTTGTTGCGTTGATGCTTGTGAAGATGTACAAATGCTACACAACCAAAGACATGAGGAGGTAAGTTTGGAACAACTGGAGCGACAATTGCTTCAATGAGAGCACAGGATGGTGTCCGGAAATTAATAGTCTTTGGAAGGTACTCGGTTGATTAAATATGCTGCAGAGGTAAGTGCGTGTCCCCAATAGGATAAAGGCATATGTGCTTCTATTAATGAAGCACGGACAACCTCCAACAAGTGTCGATTTTTCCGCTCGGCCACCCCATTCTGTTGTGGTGTATCGGAACAAGTAGTTTGATGAATGATTCCATGGCCTTCCAAATACCGATTCAATTCACAACTCAAATATTCGCCTCCATTGTCACTATGGAGAACCTGAACCTGTGCATTGTACTGACTACCAACCATTTTATGAAATTTTTGAAACAACAAATTCACTTCACTTTTGGACTTCATCAAACATACCCAAGTCATTCTAGTACAATCATCAATAAACGTAACGAACCAACGTGATCCATCCAACGTAGAAAATTTAGATGGACCCCAAACATCAGAATGTATGATCATAAAAGGAACTGGACTTTTATTCAAAATTAATGGAAAAGAAGCACGATGGCTTTTTGCAAGTTCACAAACGTCACATTTGAAACTAGAAACATCTAAGTTTGCAAATAAATTAGGAAATAATTTCTTCATGTACCCAAAGGAAGCATGCCCCAGACGTCGATGCCATAACCATATCTCGGATTTCTTCTTTTCCTCGTGAGAACCCCCAATCTTTAAAGCGTGTCGCAACTTATCTGAACTTTGAGACACCAAGTCTAAATAATACAGCTTCCCTCGTCTAACACCACAACCAATCGTCTGCTTTGTTCGAATGTCCTTAAATACACAAAATTCTGGCCAAAAAATGACAACACAAAATAAGACAGTGGTTATTTGAGAAACATACAAAAGGTTATAATTCAAAGAGGGAACAACCAAAACAGAATCTAAATTCAAGGTGTTAGTGAGAGACAAGGATCCTTCCCCAATAATCGGAATTGAGGTACCATTGGCAGTGGAAACAGAATTTTGTGAGGAAGGTTTAAGAGGTGAAACTTGTCTAGAATCAAATGTCATATGATCCGTAGCACCGGAATCAATTATCCATGCACTATTAGAAACAAGTGTAGAAATATTTAAAACCTTACCACCATCACCTGCTGCTGCTGCTGCTAAGAATTGTTCATCGCTATCATCCTTTGTCTTTGTTTCAACCATTGCAGCAGTAGAGGCCCCTTTTGAATTCTTCTTCCGGGAATCACGACTGTGATCCCACCATTCCGGATACCCGACAAGTTCATAGCATCGATTTTTTGTATGACCCGTTTGATCACAGTGAGTACATTTGTATGATGGTTTGTTGCCACCATTAGCAGTCTTTGGATGGATAGACCGGTTCCGGATCACCATGGCTGAAGCTTCAGAATTTTCCAGTTGTTCGTTCATCACCCCACGACGAACATCTTCGCGACGGACTAGGGCATAACACTCTTCCAATTCAGAGATAGGATCCTTCCTCAAGATTTCGCCTCGCACTTGCTCGAACTCACCCTCTAATCCAGCGAAAAAGATATGCACCCTTTGTCGCTGAAGCAATTTCTGATAGGATGCAATATCTGTCTCATCTACCATGACCACCTTATCACGATGATCCAACTCACTGAAGATTTCAATCAATTCTCCATAATATACAGAGAGAGGTCTACCATTTTGTTTGGCAGAGAAAGCCTTCTGGTTCAATGTAAAAACTTGTAATTCATCCGCTCCGTCATAAAAGGCTTTAGACAGAGCTTTCCAAATATCTCGTGCGGTAGTTAAGCGAATGTATTGCTTCATAATATCCGGTGACATAGACATCAACAACCATCTTTTGACCTTCTGATTGTCTGAATACCACTTTTCATAGCCTTCTTCTTTCTCCTTATGTGGTGGTGATGTGCCACAGATGAATGAGAGTTTCTCTTTTTCAGCAATTTGCATCTCTAACATTTGAGACGCAAATCATAGTTAGTCTCATTCAATACAATTCCTGCATTGAATGATGAACCTTCATGTTGAATAATGATGGATTTGGTGCTAGATGTTTCGGAATCTGGCTTGCTCATGGTTTAGGGATTCGAGGAAGAATAATTTTTTTTTTAGCTCTGATACCAACTTGAAAATCAGAGAAGACTTATTTTTCATTCATAGTTCTTCTACCTTACATATACATATTTATAGATCTGTGGAGATCCTACAATCAAGCTATACCTATAATTAAGTCCTATAATTAAGTTTTTACAATAGGAAAGGATTACAATATCAATTACAATATCTTACAATATCAATTACAATATCGCAACAATTACCAAATGTCACATTGTTAATCTGTGCGTCTCCTAATGAACTGGGTAAATTCCACCCTTCTTCTTCGGCCGCAACCCTCCACATGATAGCAACTCCATATTACAGCCTTACTCGTGTCAGTAAACACCATATTTGCTTCTTCTGTGCATCACAATCTTTTCAATTAGTTTAGTTTTGGGATTTTCAAAGCCTTATTTTGATGTTTTAACTAAGTACTGATATATTTTTTTACTGAACAGAATGATTACTTGAATGAAATTTAGTTTGTTATTAAATTTAGCATTTCCTTGATTCTGTGATTTTCATGATGTGAAATATAAAATAATTTGTTATGTCCTTAGTCTGCTAGTTAGGGTGTGGTGGGTTTTTTAAAATTGTTGGTTCTTTCTAAAGATTTTTTTTCTCATCTAAATACTTTAATAGTACTTACATGATGTAGCTAGACATTCTTGTTCCCGTTGGGCTCATTATTTTTTATTAATTTCTTCAGCTAGGGAGAATGTATCACGTCCCAATTAATTAATGGATCAGTAAACACATAGGTCTGCAATAGTTATCTCAGTTGTTTCAAGTGATATTAGATAATTATTATCTCATTTAGCGTACACTTTCATTCCAACCTATTTTAGCTATTCAAGTTGCTTTTTTAATTTGGATTTTCAGGTCACTAAATTTGCCCATCTCGCACCCATGGGTTGTTTGATTCATATGATCAACAAGTTTATGGCAGAGCTGATTAAATGTTTTGTGATCAGAGAGCATGTGTTGACTACTTTTCTCTCCTTTATCCCATCTTTACTTTGTATTGTGCATATGAACGCCTTTGTGCGTAATGTTTTTGTCCTTTTTTTAAATGTATTTTTAAGTTAAACCGAATTGCTTGTGCCTGATCAGATGTGGTGCTCTTACCATCTTCTTGATGTTCTTTTTTGTGTGCAGACAATGTTGATCTTGGGACAGCATGCAGAAAGTATTTCAGTGTCATGCCTTAGCATTATTGATGTAGGTATAACATTTTGTTTATATGGGGGGTTTTCTTTTATATGTGTGTCTAATGATTGTTCACTCTAGCTAATTTTTCTGTTCTTTAACATCTCAGGTGATTCTGATATCATCAAGACTCTGCCTGGAGATCAGTGAGAGACATTTTGTTACGTACTCGTTATTGTGTGTCTTTTAACTAATATAATTTTTTTCCTTGTTTAGTACCTTCAGCCCGTTGTTCTTTTTGGAAACATTGTTTTGTATGAGTTTGATGAATGCATGGTTATCAAATTTACATTCATGAGATTTGAAAGTTGAGTTTGATGTTTTTAAATTAATTTTATAACTATTGTTTATTTTGTATCTTCAATTTTGTATTAAATGTTATATTATCAGGTACAAAAATTTATAATGATAGTATTTTTGTGTATTTTTTTAAATTTTTTTCCATTATTAGCGACAGAATTTTTCGTCGCTGAATTTAAATTTTAATTATTTTTTAAAAGCCTTTAGTGACGAAATTTTCCGTCGCTGAAATTAAAATTTAATTTTTTTAAAAGTCTTTAGCGACGGAATTTTCCGTTGCTGAAATTATAATTAATTAATTTTTTGAAAGCCTTAGCGACGGAAATTGTTCCGTCGGACATCTGCGACGAAAAATCACCGACTGAAAAATTATGTCGTTGAGGAGCTTTTAGCGACGTAAAATTCCGTCACTAAATATTATTTTTCTAGTAGTGCGATCGCATCAGGAGTCACATCATAAATATTTTCTTGCCTCAAATTAAGAATGTTCAAACTTTGCTCATTTACTTCATATGATCCGACAACTCATGCTTTAATGCTGAAATGTCAACGTGATAGAATATTTTTCTTTTGAATTACATTACATATAAACTAGCTTGTTTGACTCCTGTAACTGACAAAAGGGAACTAAAAAACAAAATTTTGTATTTCATTGCTTGACAGAAACATTAAAATAATAGTTTAGAAAGATTCATACACTGAGGATCTCAATTATTCACTAATTCGAGCACAAAGATTAAGAATTAGATTCAACAATAATCACTGAAATTCCTTCCAAGTGTCTCTAATTCTCATCGCCATCCAAGTTGATCTACTGGAGGATACTAATACCTTAGTAGTGTCTTGGAGGTGGAGGAGAACTGTAGTAGTAAGCGGGAGGAGGAGAAGATTTCAATGGCGGTGGTGGAGACTTGTAGACGTATGGAGGAGGTGGTGATGGTGAAGGTGGTGGGGGCGACTTGTAGTAGTATGGAGGAGGTGGGGATTTCTTAGGAGGTGGCGGAGAGTTGTAATAGTATGGAGGAGGTGGGGACTTTTTCGGAGGTGGTGGGGATGTGTAATCGTATGGAGGAGGAGGTGATTTTTTGGGAGGGGGTGGGGATGTGTAATGGTATGGCGGAGGTGGGGACTTCTTAGGAGGTGGTGGGGATGTGTAGTGGTACGGAGGAGGTGGGGACTTCTTAGGAGGTGGTGGGGATGTATAGTAGTATGGAGGAGGGGGAGACTTCTTAGGAGGTGGTGGTGATGTGTAGTGATATGGAGGAGGAGGTGATTTCTCAGGTGGGGGTGGGGACTTGTAGTAGTATGGAGGAGGTGGGGACTTTTTAGGGGGAGGTGGAGATTTGTAGTAGTAGGGAGGTGGTGGTGACTTAACTGGTGGAGGTGGGGACTTGTAATAATATGGGGGTGGTGGGGACGATGAAGGTGGAGGGGAGATTTGTAGTAATAAGGCGGAGGAGGTGAGGGCGAGGGTGGAGGTGGGGACTTATAATAATAAGGGGGAGGAGGTGATGGAGATGGTGGTGGAGGTGACTTATAAATGTACGGTGGAGGAGGGGATGGAGATGGTGGAGGTGGAGACTTGTATATATAGGGTGGAGGTGGTGATGGTGAGGGTGGAGGAGGTGACTTGTACACATATGGAGGCGGTGATGATGGAGAAGGAGGTGGAGGTGACTTGTAAACATAGGGTGGAGGCGGTGAAGCATAAATATAAGGCTTATAATCAGCAACAACACTGGTGGCTATCAAACAAAATGTCATAGCATAAACTAGCTGAGGCCATTGCCTCAACATCCCAAGGCTTGCCATTGTGAAATGAGTAGTTAGAACCTTCTTCTTGTGTTTTTCATTGTTAGAGAGTAACCCTTTATATACTAAACCACAAAACATTTTTGGACCTATTCATGTTAATTTAAAATTTAAACAGCCTGTTCTATCAATACTTTAATATTAAGTCTTACCAAATCTCACACTTTCATTTCACATCATGATTTCCATTACTATGATCTGAGAGAGAGAGAGAGAGAGAGAGAGAGAGAGAGAGAGAGAGAGAGAGAGAGAGAGAGATGAACAAGTCAAGAATCACAAGGTAGAGTTGGGTAAGGACGGATAATCAATTTTATTCACTACAAAACGCGTTTATAAGGCGTAATAGTCTGCAGTTTCCCTTATAATGAATGAATGAAAACAAAACAAAATTTTTTTTTTAGTAAATGATAATATAAGGCAAAACCTCGGAGTTCAAATAGTATCTAACTAGATCTTCGTGTCCCTGTTTATGACAAGATGCTAGTATATATGATTTCGTCAATTAAAATGACAATGTCTAAATAGAAAGTGTAATTTTAAACTCGACCCATAGTTGAACTATATGTAACTGATACATGACCACTCATAATATTAATTGTAGGTGGTGGCTTTGTAAAAACTAAAAGATAATCCGATCATAATATTAATTGTAGGCGGTGATTATTAATTGGGAGTTAAAAGTTGATAAAAACTCTCACACACGTGAATGTGAGGATGAATCACAACCATTAATTTTTTAAAGTTAATTTAATCTCAACCTCTAAATATCTTTAGTCAATTGCACATGTGTGAGTATGAGCTCTATTGTATTATAGATATTTCATGGAAATTCGCAGGGTGGCAATTATTGTTGAAAATTATTTTTCTCATAGTTGTAAGATAACTAATATACAATTCACTGGCCGCCATCTATATTATAAAAGAGCTCAGCGTCTAACTGGCGGTCCTGATCGAGTTGTGTTAAACTCAACTGACGGTCCAGATTGATTCGTAAGTATGTGAGTTACAAATGAACCTCTCAGTTATGAGTTATGTTTGAATTATCTCTCTACAATTACATATAAAACCTTCACTTGTGAGTTTTATTTGAATTTACCCATCAGCTATGAGTTTTGTTTATCCCGACCATTCATTGAACTGATCTCATACTGACACCGTGCCTATGATACAGACATGTGTACTAGTAACATACAATATTAATTGTTTACTTATAGTTTTTTTTTTCTTTCTATTTTTTTCTTTGACTTTTTTCCAGCTATATTATTGTCCTAAAATTTAATTTTGAATGAGTCCTTTGTTGGATTAGAGTATACTGAAAGTAATATAAATATTGAAAGAAATTTTTTTTCCTAAAAAAACTTGTATTATTAATATTCCATTCTTATACTATAAAGCTAGATGACTAAATATCTATCAACCACTAATGAATAAATGTATGTGTACCATGAGTCATAAAAATTTTCTACCAATTATTTATTATTTTGGAAAAAATTTCAACTTTGAATGAAGGGGGTAAGATCCCAGATTCTCAGTATGGTTTGAAATATGCTAGAAGGAGAAGAGGGATAGGATTGGTTGGTAAATAGAATAATTACCTACTATTAGCGAAGTTGGGGCAGCGGAAGACTTATTTTGGAATGCAGACATACAAATCTACCAATAAATGTAATATTCAAGAAAGCAGTAGACTTTGTTTGACAACTACAAAGTAAATAAAATATATATAAATATATATTTTTAACGTACACCCTAAACGTCATACCTTAAAAACACTAAACGTCGCACCCACTTAAAAGCTAAATTACAAAAATACCCTTAAGCAAAAAATAACATTTATTTCTTTCACTCCTCTTTCTTTCACCAGTTTCAACAATAGACCCTTTCACTATCAAATTTTACACTTTAATGAATTTTATTCCTGATAACAATGGGAATCCTAACGACAATAAGAATCACTACGACAATAAATAAAGTGAATCCTAACAACAATAATCATATAGATTCTTCCGCTCCCCTTTTTTTTATCACTTTCAACAATAAATTCTGTCAATATCAAATTTTACTCTTCAATGGATTCTAATCCTGCAGACAATGGAAATCCCAACGACAACGCGAATCCCGGCAACAATCCTCATAATGTTCAAAATAAAGCGAACCCGACAACAATGATCATATAGATTCTTATTTTACGGTATTTTCAACTTTTTAAATATTTTTTTACTATTTTAAAGTCTAAATACAGAACTGAAAATCGGAATGAGATTTCTTGAAGTCGCCAGGGTCTAGCGACTCTCTGTCTGATAAGTCGCCAGGGTCGAAAGACTTAAATCCTACAAGTCCATCAACCCTGGCGACTTGCTGCAAATTAAGTCCGAATCATATTTAAACTCTCCCGTGTATAACTCGAATGCATCATTTTGAAAACCTTAATAAAGTCGCCAGGCTATGTGGACTTAAAATCATTAAGTCCACTAGGGTTTTGGACTTGAAACAATTCAAGTCTAACTGGTCTAGTGACTTGTTCTAAACCAAGTCTCCAGGATCGAAGGACTTACATCTTACAAGTCCATCAACCCTGGCGACTTTCTGCAATTTAAGTCCGAATCATATTTCAACTCTCCCGCATATAACTCGAAATGCACCATTTTGAAAACCTTAATGAAGTCGCCAGGGTATGTGGACTTAAAATCATTAAGTCCACTAGGGTTTTGGACTTGAAACAATTCAAGTCTAACTGGTCTAGTGACTTGTTCTAAACCAAGTCTCCATGATCGAAGGACTTACATCTTACAAGTCCATCAACCCCGGGCGAAGTTATCGCAATTTAAGTCCTGAATCACATTTCAACTATCCCGTATATAACTCGAATGCACCATTTTGAAAACGCTTCTCGTGACTTTCAATCATTTAAGCTTACGTTGTTTGGCGAGTGGTGACTTAAGCTAAAAAGCTATATATATATATAATATATATATATATTTATAAATTTTTTCTTTTAGATTATTTCTCGATACTAATTTTTATTTGTTTACAGATTATCGGGCTCGAATCGCCAGCAATTTCCGATGTCTCGCAGATTTTTTCAAACCGATAAAATATTTCAAGATCGAAATGAGGCGTAAGCTTGGGTTAGAGCTACCGGACATGTGAGAAAATGTGTTTTTTGTTAAGAGACACAAAGTACATAATGATGGATCACGTAATATAGATACGACTATGATTGTGATGAGAAGAATAGAAAAAGACTACAAAAAAGATGATTGTAAGTTTGAAGTTTATTTAGTGGAAAAATTATCTATTGGGTGGAAAGTGAAGGTTAGTACGTCGAAGAATGCACACAACCATTCACTAGCTAAAGCTAATCAATGGCATACATCCGCAGAAAGTTAACGCCCAGAGATTAATAGGGTGTCTCGCCTACACGTGCAAACGTGAAGCCAGCGTATATTGAATGAGTCAAGAAAGAAAACCTAAATGTTAGCACCAAAAAGCATGTAGAGAATGCCTTGCAAAAAGATAAGAAAGACTAAGATGGGATCGTGTTCGAAAATGCAAGATTTTTTCAAGGAGATGAGGGTACGTGGATATGCTACGTGGTTCGTGCATGAGCATAACAAAGAAAAATTGATCGATGTTATGTTTGCTCATCCGAAGCCATGGAGTTATTGGTCTTATTTCCATATGTTGTTGTTATGGATGCAACATATAAGACCAATAAGTATGAGATGCCTTTGTTGGAAATGATTGGAGTTACATCAACAGGAAAAATTTTCATATTGCATTTGCATTTTGAAGAATGAGAAGTGATACCTTTAGTTGGGCAAGAGGGAACTTGAGGACCCCATCGTGCGCTCCCGATGTAATCATCACCGACGCAGAGTTGGCTTTAATGAGTGCCGCTGAGACACACTTTCCTGAGTCTCACCATTTGTTGTGTAGGAGACACATAGCGAAGGATGTTGAAAAGTATTTAGTTGGTCGACTAGTACTAAAAAATATTCAAAGGCGTTTAGTAAAAGGTGGAAGGATATAGTGAATTCCAAACCGAGGCCGAATACATGGCTAATGTGGCAAAGATGGAAGAAAGGTGGGAGAACATCCCCGTGATGGTTAGATATGTTAAGAAGGAATGGTTGAACTGCTCAAGGAAAGATTTGTTAGTGCTTGGACAAAAACTACATGCATTTTGGTGCACAAACAACCAACGAACACTTGTACATTTTAAGAAATGCGGTACATTGAAAAGTCAACAAATTTATTGATAATGTATATTTTTTTGATGTATTACGAGTTGAGAGTGCACATTCCCAATTAAAGAGATGGTTATGCACATCGGGGGGCTTCGATCACATATTCAACAAATTCATGATCTAATCGAGCTTGAGTTCAATGACATAAATAGTGAATTTGAAAAATCTCGGACCGTAGCCCATGATCATCTTGACAAATTCATTATTTTTAAATCGATTGAGATATAAAGTGTCACACGTCGATTAAGATTACTACATGTCGAGTATCGGCGAGTCAAAGAAGAAAAATCGAAGATAATTGAGACATATGTGGTTGTGAGATGAAGTTTAGCTTCGGGCTACCATGTTCGGTGTGAAATGTTCAAGTTGTCAAATGATTTGGTGGCGATCGAACCCCATTCAATTCATCCTTTTTGGAGGGCGTTGTCTATGGAGGAAATGAGGACATGAGTTGTTTGACAAGAGAGTACGCTATTGATTTGATCAACAACATCGTGGAAGATATCAAGGATGATCGAACCGATGATATATCATTATGCTAGGCAGTTCCATAATATAAATGCGTCGACTCGATAGGATTGAAGGAACGAGATATTCGGTACATAAAGGGAGGCCAAAAGCAGAACTCGACTAAGAGAGATCTATCGGGTTTGCCTTTAAATTTTTACGTTAATTTCGTTAAATATTTTAGCGTTTACAATAAAAAATTTAATGTTTACCTAACTTTACCTTACCTATAATAATATCGGGGTATGAGCATGCTCGGAGGCTGCCGACAAACGACGAGGTCAGTCGAAGGTCGGGGTCAAATTATACTTCATACTTTCGGGTCTACCATCGATGGGTGGCATAATTCATTTGCATCATCGATCGGATGCCACCATTCATGACGGGTTCATAGAAGCGTTTTAGATGTCGGGGAGATGGAAATTGTGGTTTTGAG
>CM028380.1:72566431-72629345 GCA_013146195.2 Codonopsis lanceolata
TTTGAAACTATAAACATCTAAGTTTGCAAATAAATTAGGAAATAATTTCTTCATGTACCCAAAGGAAGCATGCCCTGCACGTCGATGCCATAACCATATCTCGGATTTCTTCTTTTTCCTCGTGAGAACCCCCATCTTTAAAGCGTGTCGCAACTTATCCGAACTTTGAGACACCAAGTCTAAATAATACGCCTCGTCTAACACCACAACCAATCGTCGCTTTGTTCGAATGTCCTTAAATACACAAAATTCGGCCAAAAATGACAACACAAGACAATGGTTATTTGAGAAACATACAAAAGGTTATAATTCAAAGAGGGAACAACCAAAACAGAATCTAAATTCAAGGTGTTAGTGAGAGACAAGGATCCTTCCCCAATAATCGGAATTGAGGTACCATTGGCAAAGTGGAAACGTAATTTTGTGAGGAAGGTTTAAGAGGTGAAACTTGTCTAGAATCCAAATGTCATATGATCCGTAGCACCTAATCAATTATCCATGCACTATTAGAAACAAGTGTAGAAATATTTAAAACCTTACCACCATCACCCGCTGCCGCCAAGCTAAGAATTGTTCATCGCTATCATCCTTTGTCTTTGTTTCAACCATTGCAGCAGAGAGGCCCCTTTGAATTCTTCTTCCGGGAATCACGATCGTGATCCCACCATTCCTGATACCCGACAAGTTCATAGCATCGATTTTTGTATGACCCGCTTTGATCACTGCTGAGTACATTTGTATGATGGTTTGTTGCCACCATTAGCAGCTTTTGATGGATAGACCGGTTCCGATCACCATGGCAAGCTCTGAATTTTCCAGCTTGTTCGCTCATCACCCCACGATTTAACATCTTCGCGACTGACTAGGGCATAACACTCTTCCAATTCAGAGATAGGATCCTTCCTCAAGATTTCGCCTCGCACTTGCTCGAACTCACCCTCTAATCCAACGAAAAGATATGCACCCTTTGTCGCCGAAGCAATTTCGATAGGATGCAATATCTGTCTCATCTACCATGACCACCTTATCACGATGATCCAACTCACCAAGATTTCAATCAATTCTCCATAATATACAGAGAGGTCTACCATTTTGTATGGCGAGAAAGCCTTCGGTTCAATGTAAAAACTTGTAATTCATCCGCCTCCGTCATAAAAGGCTTTAGACGAGCTTTCCAAATATCTCGGCGGTAGTTAAGCGAATGTATTGCTTCATAATATCCGTGACATAGACATCAACAACCATCTTTTGACCTTCCGATTGTCCGAATACCACTTTTCATAGCCTTCTTCTTTCTCCTTATGTGGTGGTGATGTGCCACGATGAATGAGAGTTTCTCTTTTTCAAAGAATTTGCATCTCTAACATTTGAGACGCAAATCATAGTTAGTCTCATTCAATACAATTCCTGCTGATTGAATGATGAACCTTCATGTTGAATAATGATGGATTTGGTGCTAGATGTTTGAATCCGCTTGCTCATGGTTTAGGGATTCGAGGAAGAATAATTTTTTTAGCTCGATACCAACTTGAAAATTAGAGAAGACTTATTTTTCATTCATAGTTCTTCTGCCTTACATATACATATTTATAGATCTCGTGGAGATCCTACAATCAAGCTATACCTATAATTAAGTCCTATAATTAAGTTTTTACAATAGGAAAGGATTACAATATCAATTACAATATCTTACAATATCACACAATATCGCAACAATTACCAAATGTCACATTGTTAATACTGGCCTCCTAATGAACTGGGTAAATTCCACCCTTCTTCTTCTGGCCGCAACCCTCCACATGATAGCAACTCCATATTGCAGCCTTTACTCCTCGTCAAAAACACCATATTTGCTTCTTCTTGGCATCACAATCTTTTCAATTAGTTTAGTTTTGGGATTTTCAAAGCCTTATTTTGATGTTTTAACCGAAGCTTGATATATTTTTTACCGAATGAATGATTACTTGAATGAAATTTAGTTTGTTATTAAATTTAGCATTTCCTTGATTCTCGTGATTTTCATGATGTGAAATATAAAATAATTTGTTATGTCCTTAGTCGCTAGTTAGGTGTGGTGGGTTTTTAAAATTGTTGGTTCTTTCTAAAGATTTTTTTCTCATCTAAATACTTTAATAGTACTTACATGATGTAGCTAGACATTCTTGTTCCCGTTGGACTCATTATTTTTTATTAATTTCTTCAAGCTAGGGAGAATGTATCACGTCCCAATTAATTAATGGATCAAGAAACACATAGGTCCGCAAGTAGTTATCTCAGTTGTTTCAAGTGATATTAGATAATTATTATCTCATTTAGCGTACACTCTCATTCCAACCTATTTTAGCTATTCAAGTTGCTTTTTTAATTTGGATTTTCAGGTCACTAAATTTGCCCATCTCGCACCCATGGGCTGTTTGATTCATATGATCAACAAGTTTATGGCGTAGGCCGATTAAATGTTTTGTGATCGAGAGCATGTGTTTACTACTTTTCTCTCCTTTATCCCATCTTTACTTGTTGTATTGTCCGCATATGAACGCCTTTGTTCTGTAATGTTTTTGTCCTTTTTAAATGTATTTTTCTCGTTCTCGAACCGAATTGCTTGTGCCCGATCGATGTGGTGCTCTTACCATCTTCTTGATGTTCTTTTTTGTGTGCAAACAATGTTGATCTTGGGACAGCATGCAGAAAGTATTTCAGTGTCATGCCTTAGCATTATTGATGTAGGTATAACATTTTGTTTATATGGGGGGTTTTCTTTTATATGTGTGTCTAATGATTGTTCACTCTAGCTAATTTTTCTGTTCTTTAACATCTCAGGTGATTCTGATATCATCAAGACTCGCCTGAGATCGGATGAGACATTTTGTTACGTACTCGTTATTGTGTGTCTTTTAACTAATAGAATTTTTTTCCTTGTTTAGTACCTTCAGCCCGTTGTTCTTTTTGGAAACATTGTTTTGTATGAGTTTGATGAATGCATGGTTATCAAATTTACATTCATGAGATTTGAAAGTTGAGTTTGATGTTTTTAAATTAATTTTATAACTATTGTTTATTTTGTATCTTCAATTTTGTATTAAATGTTATATTATCAGGTACAAAAATTTATAATGATAGTATTTTTGTGTATTTTTTTAAATTTTTTTCCATTATTAGCGACAGAATTTTTCGTCGCTGAATTTAAATTTTAATTATTTTTTAAAAGCCTTTAGTGACGAAAATTTCGGTCAATGAATTTAAATTTTAATTATTTTTTAAAAGCATTTAGCGACGGAATTTTCCGTCGCTGAAATTAAAATTTAATTTTTTTAAAAGCCTTTAGCGACGGAATTTTCCGTTGCTGAAATTATAATTAATTAATTTTTTGAAAGCCTTAGCGACGGAAATTGTTCCGTCAGACATCTGCGATTTAAAAAATCACCGATCGAAAAATTATGTCGTTGAGGAGCTTTTAGCGACGTAAAATTCGTCACTAAATATTATTTTTCTAGTAGTGCGATCGCATCAGGAGTCACATCATAAATATTTTCTTGCCTCAAATTAAGAATGTTCAAACTTTGCTCACTTACTTCATATGATCCGACAACTCATGCCTTAATGCTGAAATGTCAACGTGATAGAATATTTTTCTTTTGAATTACATTACATATAAACTAGCTTGTTTGACTCCTGTAACTGACAAAAGGGAACTAAAAAACAAAATTTTGTATTTCATTGCTTGACAGAAACATTAAAATAATAGTTTAGAAAGATTCATACACTGAGGATCTCAATTATTCACTAATTCGAGCACAAAGATTAAGAATTAGATTCAACAATAATCACTGAAATTCCTTCCAAGTGTCTCTAATTCTCATCGCCATCCAAGTTGATCTACTGGAGGATACTAATACCTTAGTAGTGTCTTGGAGGTGGAGGAGAACTGTAGTAGTAAGCGGGAGGAGGAGAAGATTTCAATGGCGGTGGTGGAGACTTGTAGACGTATGGAGGAGGTGGTGATGGTGAAGGTGGTGGGGGCGACTTGTAGTAGTATGGAGGAGGTGGGGATTTCTTAGGAGGTGGCGGAGAGTTGTAATAGTATGGAGGAGGTGGGGACTTTTTCGGAGGTGGTGGGGATGTGTAATCGTATGGAGGAGGAGGTGATTTTTTGGGAGGGGGTGGGGATGTGTAATGGTATGGAGGAGGTGGGGACTTCTTAGGAGGTGGTGGGGATGTGTAGTGGTACGGAGGAGGTGGGGACTTCTTAGGAGGTGGTGGGGATGTATAGTAGTATGGAGGAGGGGGAGACTTCTTAGGAGGTGGTGGTGATGTGTAGTGATATGGAGGAGGAGGTGATTTCTCAGGTGGGGTGGGGACTTGTAGTAGTATGGAGGAGGTGGGGACTTTTTAGGGGGAGGTGGAGATTTGTAGTAGTAGGGAGGTGGTGGTGACTTAACTGGTGGAGGTGGGGACTTGTAATAATATGGGGGTGGTGGGGACGATGAAGGTGGAGGGGGAGATTTGTAGTAATAAGGCGGAGGAGGTGAGGGCGAGGGTGGAGGTGGGGACTTATAATAATAAGGGGGAGGAGGTGATGGAGATGGTGGTGGAGGTGACTTATAAATGTACGGTGGAGGAGGGGATGGAGATGGTGGAGGTGGAGACTTGTATATATAGGGTGGAGGTGGTGATGGTGAGGGTGGAGGAGGTGACTTGTACACATATGGAGGCGGTGATGATGGAGAAGGAGGTGGAGGTGACTTGTAAACATAGGGTGGAGGCGGTGAAGCATAAATATAAGGCTTATAATCAGCAACAACACTGGTGGCTATCAAACAAAATGTCATAGCATAAACTAGCTGAGGCCATTGCCTCAACATCCCAAGGCTTGCCATTGTGAAATGAGTAGTTAGAACCTTCTTCTTGTGTTTTTCATTGTTAGAGAGTAACCCTTTATATACTAAACCACAAAACATTTTTGGACCTATTCATGTTAATTTAAAATTTAAACAGCCTGTTCTATCAATACTTTAATATTAAGTCTTACCAAATCTCACACTTTCATTTCACATCATGATTTCCATTACTATGATCTGAGAGAGAGAGAGAGAGAGAGAGAGAGAGAGAGAGAGAGAGAGAGAGAGAGAGAGAGAGAGATGAACAAGTCAAGAATCACAAGGTAGAGTTGGGTAAGGACGGATAATCAATTTTATTCACTACAAAACGCGTTTATAAGGCGTAATAGTCTGCAGTTTCCCTTATAATGAATGAATGAAAACAAAACAAAACAAAATTTTTAGTAAATGATAATATAAGTCAAAACCTCGGAGTTCAAATAGTATCTAACTAGATCTTCGTGTCCCTGTTTATGACACGATGCTAGTATATATGATTTCGTCAATTGAAATGACAATGTCTAAATAGAAAGTGTAATTTTAAACTCGACCCATAGTTGAACTATATGTAACTGATACATGACCACTCATAATATTAATTGTAGGTGGTGGCTTTGTAAAAACTAAAACATAACTGATCATAATATTAATTGTAGGCGGTGAATTTGTAATTGGGAGTTAAAAGTTGATAAAAACTCTCACACACGTGAATGTGAGGATGAATCACAACCATTAATTTTTTAAAGTTAATTTAATCTCAACATCTAAATATCTTTAGTCAATTGCACATGTGTGAGTATGAGCTCTATTGTATTATAGATATTTCATGGAAATTCGCAGGGTGGCAATTATTGTTGAAAATTATTTTTCTCATAGTTGTAAGATAGCTAATATACAATTCACTGGCCGCCATCTATATTATAAAAGAGCTCAGCGTTTAACTGGCGGTCCTGATCGAGTTGTGTTAAACTCAACTGACGGTCCAGATTGATTCGTAAGTATGTGAGTTACAAATGAACCTCTCAGTTATGAGTTATGTTTGAATTATCTCTCTACAATTACATATAAAACCTTCACTTGTGAGTTTTATTTGAATTTACCCATCAGCTATGAGTTTTGTTTATCCCGACCATTCATTGAACTGATCTCATACTGACACCGTGCCTATGATACGGACATGTGTACTAGTAACATACAATATTAATTGTTTACTTATAGTTTTTTTTTCTTTCTATTTTTTTCTTTGACTTTTTTCCAGCTATATTATTGTCCTAAAATTTAATTTTGAATGAGTCCTTTGTTGGATTAGAGTATACTGAAAGTAATATAAATATTGAAAGAAATTTTTTTTCCTAAAAAAACTTGTATTATTAATATTCCATTCTTATACTATAAAGCTAGATGACTAAATATCTATCAACCACTAATGAATAAATGTATGTGTACCATGAGTCATAAAAATTTTCTACCAATTATTTATTATTTTGGAAAAATTTCAACTTTGAATGAAGGGGGTAAGATCCCAGATTCTCAGTATGGTTTGAAATATGCTAGAAGGAGAAGAGGGATAGGATTGGTTGGTAAATAGAATAATTACCTACTATTAGCAAAGTTGGGGCAGCGGAAGACTTATTTTGGAATGCAGACATACAAATCTACCAATAAATGTAATATTCAAGAAAGCAGTAGACTTTGTTTGACAACTACAAAGTAAATAAAAAATATATATTTTTTTTTAAAAAAACTACAAAGTAAAATATTGAGAAATTGAATGACTCAATTGATTAGGCTTTTAGAACATCATGATTTGGTGTTGGAGCAAATGGATGTAAAGACTGTATTTCAACATGGTGAGTTAGAATAACATATTTTCATGGAGCAGCACAAGTGTTTAGTTAACCCGGTCATGAGCATTTGGTATGTAAATTGAAATAATCACTTTATGGGCTAAAACAATCTCTACGGTAGTAGTTCTAGGTTTGACTGTTACATGTTTAGTATTGATTACAAGATGAGTAAGTATGATTGTTGTGTTTATGTGAGTAGTCTTGATGATGGTTCCATTACTTTTCTGTTACTGCATGTTGATGATATATTTATTGCTAGTAAAAGTATGAATGGCGTCACGAAATTAAAGGTCTTGTTAAGTAAGGAGTTTGACATGAAAGGTTTGGGGCAACCAAGAAGATTCTTGGGATGGAGATTCCCAGAGACAAAAAAAAATCTAGAACATTGTTGTTGTGCACAGCGGAAGACTAGTAAAAAAATTAACAAAGTATAATAGGATCAATCACAAAGAAGAGAGAGAGAGATTGGGGCTAACGGACTGTCGAAATTTTATTAGAAACTCCCTTGAAAACGTTCTAGAGATATATACAACTATTTTTATGGATACAATAGAAATTCTAAAATCCTTAAAAGGATACAAAAAATACAAAGCAAAGACAACCCTAAAAACAGATCGAGCGGTCGCCGCCCAAGCATCCGGCCCGCAAAAAAATACCGTAGCACGCCTCGGGATCCTTGATCAAGCGGTCGCTCACCAAAACATTGAGCGACGCCAAGCCGTAAAATTGTGATGCACTTGTCCAACAATCTACACCTTGGCGAGTATTCACCCAACCCCTTAGAACACAAAGAACACGAACCCGAAACCACCTTGAGCACCTATAGAACTGGACCTCCTACATCTCTAACAGCTAGCGATGTGCAACAAATCCAAGCAATGCTTGAACTTGCCAGTTACAGCTGGCTTCGTCAACATGTCTGCAAAATTATCTGTGGTGTGAATCTTCTCGAGCAGAATATCCCCATTATTAGCCAACTCACGAATCTTGTGAAACCTCACATCGATGTGTTTCGTCCTTGAGAGATAAATTTGTTTCTTCGCTAAGTAGATTGCACTTTGAATGTCACAATGCAACAGAACTCCACCTTGCTGAACACCCAACTCCTTGACTAAGCCCCTAAGCCATAGGGCTTCCTTTGTAGCTTCAACAACTGCCATGTATTCCGCCTCGGTCGTAGACAATGCAATAATGGCTTGAAGCATAGTTCTCCAACACATAGGTCCACCTGCTAGGGTAAACACATAACCTGTGGTAGATCTCCTACGATCATTATCGCCTGCATAATCTGAATATATATACCCTATGATTGAAAGCCCCACACTCTACCTCTCAACCATGATACCATAGTCCACAATGCCCTTCAAATATCTGAAAATCCACTTGACTACCTCCCAATGCTGTCTGCCTGTCCACACTGATTGCCTGTGCCAAATCTGGTCTAGTACATACCATGGCATCCATGAGACATCCCACTACGCTTGCATAGGGAACTTTTGACATGTGTTGAGTTTCTTCAACTGTAGTTGGGGAATCTGAGGTAGATAAACTATAGTGATTCACCAACGGTGTTTTCACTGGTTTTGCATCTCACATGTTAAACCTCTCTAACACCTTCTCAACATAGCCGGATTGAGAAAATCAATTGGTTGATATATTTACTAAGAGTCTAGATTTTGAGAGATTTTCCAATCTTAAAAAATCTCTTAGTATGTGTGTCATATGATTTTACATTTAGTTATAAAAAAATAGGCATCCTTGCAATTTTTATTTAGGGGGTACTTTAGATCAATTGATTCAGATGTATGTGCCTTGTGTTATTGCTTGGGAATTACATTCTTTAACAGTTGTGACTTTGTTTTATGGTTCTCATTCTCTCTCCCAGTTCTTGAGCAAGCTTAGAAGTCCACAAAGGAAAGAGCTACCTAAAGTACAAGGGTTATACCATCTTATCTTGGTACTGTGAAACTTTGGTTCTCATAGGTTGATCTTGAGAAAAATGAATACCCTTTGAAGAGTGTGAAAAGCTACCTAAAGGAAAAGAGCAACCTATGAACAAGGTATGTTGCCATTCTCTCTTGGAACTATGAATCTTTGGATTTTATGGGTTGATCTTGTGCAAAATGGCTTCCCTTGGTAAGCCTTAAGGTTACCCGTAGACTCCCTCGTTGAGGGGCTCTGTAGACACCCCAATTTCGTACCCCTGGTATGTAACTGACATAAAATATCAAGAACTGTTAAAACTTAACAAATGTCAAGTTACAGGAGTCAAAAATGCGAAAGGAAAAGCAGGATCGCAGTGAAGCCGTAGGGGGAAAGTGCAAAAATTTGAAACTTGGAAGGCAGCATGGTGCCGCACCAAGGGTCTCCTTGGCCGCACCATGCAAGCCACTGTTGTCTCTCTCAGAAGCCGTATTGTACAACTCTTGAAGCTTGGAGTACAACTCACTGATGCATGGAGAACAAACCAAGAAATTCCGGCCGTGTCCCTCTCCTCTACTATAAATAGAGACCCCCGGCCTCTCATTTCAGCTGCTCAGTTCCGCGATAAAAAAAAATCGCATCGAAGCTCTGCTTCTGCGATCTTTCGATACAGTTAGTATGAGAGGTGCGAGATAGGTGAGTGGAAGCCTTTAGAGTCTCCAAACCCCGTCCAAACTCTGCCAAATCAAAAACCCATAGGTTATTAGTGATCCCTAGCCTAGTTGTTAGGTATCCACCTCACTTCCCTGGTCCAAAAATCTCAAAGTAAGCCGTTACTCTGCCCGAGTAACGAGTTGAAAAGTCAAAAACTAAGCCTAGGTTCCGCCCAACCAAAAAGGCCAAAACTTACCCAAATAAGCTGTCACTATACCCGAGTTGACAAGCCCAAACTCTAAAAAAAAAAGCAGTCATTCTGCCCAACTCAAAACAACAACCACACAAACAACAAAAGACTCCCTCTCCCCAAGACGAAGGCAGGCGACACACGCCGCTCTAAAAGGTAAAACCTTTAAGAGCGCCGTTTATTTTATTTATTTATATTTTCTGTCTTTTATTTATTTTTAAAAGATTGTTATTTAAATCCGGCGCAATGTAGCCAATATAAGCCGTTGTGCTGCCCGGATTAGAATAGGAAATACTATGTAAAGGAGCCGTTATAATGGCCAAATATTCTTAAATATGTCTGTAATTATTGGAAGGAGACGGCTGCGAGTCCGTAAATAATGTAGCCACGAATGTATTTGTTTAAATTTCCCTGTCATTTTAATACCTTATTTATTTGCTAGATAAATATAACAATAAGCATACTTAAGCCAAAAACGTTTTTGAGACCGAAAGGGCGAGTTGGGTGCTTAGCACCTTCCCAATTCGTAACTTAGCCTCCGAACCCGTTTTTTCTTTTTCTCTGGTTTATTTTTCTTTTCTTTGGTTTTGCTTTATTTGCCTTAAAATAAAAATGGCGACTCTAAAACTTTCAGATCCAGTGGGGCCTCGCAACATTCCCTCTTTGCACTTTCCCGTTCTCCCCTAAAAAAGGGAGATATGGGAATAGAGGGGTCATGTATTCCCATATCCTGGTATCCCCTAAACAAGGGATAAATTGATGTGGGAAACCCAAAGCTCCCATAGCGATCTGAATGGGCCATAAGGCTATTTTGAATAAATCCATAGTGGGGGCGTCGCAATATCCTTGTTTGCACTTTTCCGTTTTCCCCTAAAAAAGGGAAAATGTGAATGAAAGGGTAATGCATTCCCATATCCTGGTAACCCCTAAACAAGGCATAACTTGATGCGGGAAACCATAAGTTCCCATATTGGATACAAAATCCACTCAAGGCAACCGAGGCACATTCAAACGTGCTAACATAGACAGCACTCCTCTCGCACTTTTGATTTCGTCTTCCCCTAAACAAGGAAGGGTGGAACGAGAGCAGTGGTGTCCCGCATCCGCACGTACGCGCACCCCTATCCAAAGGCGCGCGGGGCGCGAGTCGCACCCCGGGAACCTCACAATGAACTAACACTATTCCCTCTTGTACCATAAAATGACATTTCTCATAATTAAGAACCAGGTTAGTGTCTATGCAACGTTTCATGACTTTAGATAAATTATCTAAACATTGATCAAATGAATCACCATACACCGTAAAATCATCCATAAAAATCTCTATGCAATGTTCAATCATATCAGAAAAGATACTCATCATACATCTTTGGAATGTACCAGGTGCATTACACATACCAAAAGGCATACGGCGAAAAGCAAAGGTACCGAATGGGCACGTGAAAGTTGTTTTTTCCTGATCTTCGGGTACAACTAAAATCTGATAATAACCTGAATAACCATCTAAAAAACAGAAATATCTTTTACCTGCCAACCTTTCTAACATCTGATCAATGAATGGGAGAGGAAAATGATCCTTTCGAGTGGCGGCATTTAACTTTCGAAAGTCTATGCACATTCGCCACCCATTTTGCAATCTCATAGGTACCAACTCATTCTTTTCATTCTCCACCAAGGTAAAACCTGTTTTCTTAGGAACAAGATGAACGGGACTTACCCAAGTGCTGTCAGAAATAGGAAAAATAATCCCTAAATCCAAAAGCTTCAAAATCTCCTTGAGAACAACTTCCTTCATGGGCGGATTCAATTTTCGCTGTGGGTCACGAACCGGTTTCGAATCAGCTTCTAACAAAATGCGATGCATGCACATTGAAGGATTGATTCCCTTAATGTCTGCAAGTGTCCAACCAATTGCTCCTTTGTTCTCTCTCAAGACTCTTAGACTTCTCTTCTCTCAGTCAAGTTATTAGCAATAATGACTGGCAAAGTTTCATTTTCACCTAAGTAGACATATTTCAAGTGTTCAGGTAACTTCTTTAATTCTAACTTAAGTGCTTGAATTGTGGAAGGAAGAATTTTTTTCACTTGACGTTGGTAATGGAAGAGTCGGAAAATCTGATTTTGATGTAACCTCAGGTGTGGAATAAAGAGCCATGATACTCTCTTGAATTTCAACATTGTTTTGAAAAGGTACATCCTTATCAGTCAAACTTTTCAGAAGAACAACTTCCAATTTGTCATCAAGAACATTAGACTCAAACTCATCTCGCACGACAGAATCAATAACACTCACATGAAAAACAGACTCCGAATCACTTGAATATTTCATGGCATCAAAAACATTGAAAGTTACCACATTGCCATCAAATTCAAGTGTCAAAGTTCCCTTATCTACATCAATTTTTGTTTTTGTTGTTTTCATGAATGGCCTCCCTAACAGAATAAGAGAAGGATGAGGAGAACATGAATCATCCATATCTATAACATAGAAATCCACCAGAAAAATTAAGTCATTCACTTTCACCAAAACATCCTCTACCACACCCTCAGGATAAGAATTAGACCTATCTGCCAATTGTATGATTACTCTTGTATCTCACAATGGGCCTAAATTCAATTCTTTATACACATATAAAGGCATGACATTTATGGACGCTCCTAGGTCAAACATGGCTTTTTCAACTTCTTTATTACCTATAATACAAGGAATAGTATACATACCTGGGTCCTTGCATTTCTGAGGTAATTTCCGTTGAATCATGGCTGAAACATTCTCACTTACCAACACTTTCTCATCCTGTCGCAACTTCATTTTTTTTTGTGCACAACTCTTTAAGAAACGTGGCATACCTAGGCACTTGCTTAATAGCCACCAAAAGAGGAATATTAATTTCTACCTTGCTAAAAGTATCCAAGATTGCCTTGTCATCTTGCTCTTTCTTTTCCCTTGCCAATCTTCCTGGAAAAGGTGGAGGAATAATTATCTTCTGATTTTCAGAACCTGATCCTCCAGCTTTTTCCTTCACCGAACTCTCATACATACACTCTCATCATTGTGGTACGGTTTCACCTTCTTTTTCCTCTTTTGCAAAATCACTGTAACTCTTTACCACTCTTAAGAATTCGCACACGCATTCTCAGTGGATTTTTTCAACTTGAGAAGGTAATCTACCTTGGTTCACATCCATTTTGCTCATTGATCTGACCGGTTGCGAGATCGATCTTCAAAGACTTAATGCTAGCCTTAGTTTCTTTGTCGATCTTCTTTGTCAGTATCGCGAACTTTTGATCAAAGTTTCAAGCGAAGTCCCTGGAGTATTAACAGGCTGAATCGGCTGAACAGGTGGGAACGAAGGCCGAATTTGCTGCTGTGAAAAGTTAGGGTTTCTTGTGCCATAACTCAAATTCGGATGATCGCGCCATCCCGTATTATAGTTATTAGAGTATGGATCATACTTCCTTTGTTGCTTCCCTTGAAAACCGCCAACAGCATTTACTAATTCCTTGGGATCTTCTTGCAATGTTGGACACATATCTGTCGGATGACCCACGTTTGAACAAATGTCGCATGCTTTAACTTGCTGAATTTGCCCTGAAACGAGTTTCTCCACAACAGAAGTTAGAGTGTCTAGTCTACGATCAATAGAAGAAACATTTACCTCATTCACTTTACTTGGAACCTCCGATTGCCTTGTCCCAAATTGCTGAGCATTTTCAGCCATATTATTAATTCATCGCTTGGCTTCCTCCAATGTATTGTTCATGAAAGCTCCCCCACTCGCAGCATCAATCATGTTCCTATCTGCAATTAATAAACCTTCATAAAAATATTGGATTAGCAACTGATCAGAAATTTGGTGCTGAGGACAACTCGCTCACAATTGTTTAAATCGCTCCCAATATTCATACAAAGTTTCTCCCACAAACTGCCTTATTTCGCAAATGTCTTTACGAATATTCGCTGCTCTTGAAGCAGGGAAAAATCGCTCAAAAAACTTCTTCTTCATTTCAGGCCATGTACTTACTGCTCCCGGATGTAAATCAAACATCCAATCCTTTGCTTTGTCCGCCTATGTGAAAGGAAAAGCCCTCAATTTCATGTTATCTTCAGTCATTCCTTGCGGCCTTTGACTCGAACATGTTAGATGAAAGCCATCAGATGCTTATGAGGATCTTCGCCCGTCAATCCATGAAACTTGGGTAGCAATTGGATCAGAACAGGTTTGAGTTCAAATGGAGCATTTACTTAGGAAGGTGATGCCAAGGCGGGCGATTCACATCGAGTGTAGCCATTTCCCTCAAGGTTCGTTGAGGGTCTGCCATTTCGGCTTGGGGTCCAACTTCCTCAACTTTGACTTCCTCTTGTTCTTCCTTAACTTGCTCTCCTTCTTCCAGCTCTTCGTCACTTGAATCACTCGAAATAGCCAGTTCAAATGTCGACTTCAACCCCGGCGAAGAGATATATGTTTGCCGACTGAGCTTAGTTTGTTTTGTTAATCTTCTTGCTGTTTTCTCAATCTCCGGGTCATAAATCAATTTTCATGTACGAGAAGATCGAGGCATAAAAAGAGACAAAACAATAATAAAATTCTAACGAAGAAATAAATATCAGAACCGCTCCCCGGAAACGACGCCAAAATTTGACGTGTGTCAAATCGTCAAAATTATTTTTCCTCCTTCCTTAATAACGAGTATAAAGTAAGTCGGTATCGTATCCACAGGGAACGTTGAAATTATTCCTTTTAGAATTTTATTGAAATAATGGAACACAAACTTAGGTTTTAAATTAACTAAAAATAAATTTAAAGACTAATTAACTAAAAATAAACATCTTTAATTAAGCTACCAGGTTAATACTTAATTTAATTCAGTGAAATAAAATCCAGCCAATGAACCAATTTCGTCTCGCATTTTATTTCTGATCATCGATGCAAAAATATCTTATTGGATTTCAAATAAACCAGTTAAAAGTGTCGACAAACGCCTAACACTCAATCTCTCCTTACCGTATTGATAATCAAGAGACGCTCGTTAATTACCGCCTAACCGAGTTACAACCTCCGAGACGCTCGCAAGATTTAATAACTCGGTTGCATTAAGAAAAGAGAGACCCGATTCAGAGCCATGTGTATTGAAGCAATATCATGTAACAATGATTATCCGTACCCGTAATACGGTTCGATTATGCTTGTGATGCCTAAAAGGTGTATTACTTGCCACTTTGTTAAGACCAAGGACAATTACGGATCAACGGCGTTAACTAGCTTTAGATTATTATGTTAATTAATATTCTGGCCATTACACATTAATTAGACACAATAATCTTCCAACGTGTAAAGCGGAGAACGAACAAATATTCGAAACCCAAACAAGAAATAACTCAATTAGATCTCACAGAAATAAAAAGCTTGAGACTTAATTTCTCATTGACTGGAAGAAGATTCTTAGCTATTAAACATGATTTAAAAACAACTTACAAGAATAACCAAATTGTTTGTTCCCAGCAGGTAATGAATCTCAAAGAAGATCACAAGTTCTTTACACTTTGCTCCTAACAATTGTTAGTGACTATCTATCTCTCAAGTTACTGTCTGATAGCCCTCTCTCTACTGGCCGCCTCCCCTATTTGCAGAAAAATACATCCATAAATATCACTCTACTCTCCCATTAAAACCACTACTCGGTAATTTTAAAACTACCGGTAACTTCCTAAAACCGCCCACTACTTCCAAATCAGTATTTCCTTTAATACATAAACAGAATCAGAAAGAAGTAACAGTATTTTCTAACTGCCCAACAGATCTGCTCGATAATTCAGCAACTAGCCAACAACTCAGCTCTGAAATATGAACAGCACGTGCCCATGTGACAACCCAGGTTTCCCTCTTGTCTGAAATCCAACATTTTCTTCTTAACTCCCCTCTTTTGCAGCTCCCTTTACACCTACATCAAAATCATCACAAAACCAACTGAAAGTGTAATATTTACTCTAAAATGAATAATAAAATTGGCTCATTCTATCACACTTTCGAGCTCCCATCACTAATGCTTTACATAAGAAGGGTTTGAATTTTTTTGCTATTCTGAGCCATAGTGATGATGAAGATCCAGGTGATCTCGATCATCATTCTCACAGCAGTGCAATGTTTATATATTCATCTTCCAGGTGTTTTGCGTGGTGTAGCTCGCAATGCTATTGCATCGGAAGCTGAATTAGATATAAAAGTTGGGGTGATTCTCTCTGCTTTAATTCTCTCGTAACTGAAGATACTCCAGAATCAAAGTGCACAGAAGATTCATAACTAATGGAATTTTACAAGGAAATGTACAATGATTGGGAGAAAAAAGCTTCCTAAGTCAAAGTTCTTAGAAGAACAAATGAAGCACTCAAGAAGGAGAATGAAAATCAAAAGGAGTGCATTGCAAGGTTAGAGTGTTTACTCACAAATAAGGATGTTGAGTTAGAATCCTTCAATGTTGAGCTTGACAAAGCCAATGAAATTGTGGCTAAGTGGAATTCAGGTAAACTCAAATTTGATGAGATGATGAAGGTTGGTCAGAATGGAAAATCTGGACTTGTGTTAAAGTAAAAAACTTTTGTCAAGGAAGGTGAAGGAACCTCACCATCCTCTTTTGAACCAAATTAGCCCTCACATACCTTCCAAAACATCAACTTCTTTGAAAATCCTAAACCAAGGAAGAGACTTTTTTTGTGTCACTACTGCCATAGACCTGGACACATTCAGTCATTCTGCTACCAGAAAAAAAAGGCATACTATGCTAAAGAAGTTAGACAAGCTTACCTGAATCCACTACTAGAAAAATGACCTTTAGTGACGGAATTTTCCGTCGCTAAAGGCGAAATTCCGTCGCTAAAGGCCCCCAGCGACGGAATTTTTCCGTCGCCATTCCGTCGCTAATCCTACGTCGCTGATGCCGACGGACCGATTTCCGTCGCTAAAGGCAGCCTTTAGCGACGGAATTTTCCGTCGCTAAAGGTTGATTTTCAGCGACGGAATTTTCCGTCACTGAAATTCAACCTTTAGCGACGGAAAATTCCGTCGCTAAAGGCGTTTAAAAATTAATTAAAATTGAATTTCAGCGACGGAATTTTCCGTCGCTAAAGGTTGATTTTCAGCGACGGAATTTTCCGTCACTGAAATTCAACCTTTAGCGACGGAAAATTCCGTCGCTAAAGGCATTTAAAAATTTATTAAAATTGATTTTCAGCGACGGAATTTTCCGTCGCTAAAGGTTGATTTTCAGCGACGGAATTTTCCGTCACTGAAATTCAACCTTTAGCGACGGAAAATTCCGTCGCTAAAGGCGTTTAAAAATTAATTAAAATTGAATTTCAGCGACGGAAAATTCCGTCGCTAAAGGCTTTTAAAAATTAATTAAATTTGAATTTCAGCGACGGAAAATTCCGTCGCTAAAGGCTTTTAAAAATTAATTAAAATGGAATTTCAGCGACGGAAAATTCCGTCGCTAAAGGCTTTAAAAAATAATTTAATTTGAATTTCAGCGACGGAAATTTCCGTCGCTAAAGGCTTTTAAAAAATAATTTAATTTGAATTTCAGCGACGAAAATTCCGTCGCTAATAATGGAAAAAAAATTTAAAAATACACAAAAATACTATCATTATAATTTTTTGTACCTGATAATATAACAATTAATACAAAAATAAAAATACAAAATAAACAATAATATAAAACTCTAAATGTTATTACATCGAACTCTAAATGTTATTACATTGAAGTACCAAATATATACATACAAAATCAAACAATATCAAATATCAATGTTTCAACTTCAAGCAGTACCAATAATCAAAGTGGGGGAGGGGGAGGCTGATCTTGGAAGAGATTTCTGGGATGAAAAGGGGACCCAATACTGCTAGAGGGAGTACTGTTCGAAGACCCATGCATCTGGTGTGCCATGCTTTGCATCGTCGCCCTCATTTCTGCAAATCGTTGCTCTGTTTGCTCTCGATATTCCGCAAACAAACGTTGCTGCTCAGCCAAGCGTGCTTCCAAAGTCTCTATCCTCGAAATCTGCTGAGCATCGGACCTTCTATTCATCTTATACTATGAAACCTGCATAGTTCCAATGAAATAACCAAATGGTACCTCTGTCATTAAGAATACAAAAAAAAAAAAACTCGCAATGAATGGCAAACAATTTGAAGAAGTTTACAACAAAACAAATGCGCAACCTTTCTACACAAAAGGTTTCTTTTTTACGTACAAGTATCATGAAAGAAGCAATAACTTTATTAATAATATGAAGAAGCTACCAAAAATCCAACATTGCTACTAATGTAAAAATCAAATATAATACACCAATATAAACAAAAAAAACTAAATAACTCATAGATACACTTTAGAGGGCCTTCAAGTAAAGCTACACCCTTTTTGAAACCAGGGAATCTCCAACCAAGTGAGCATGACCTTGCAACGAACAGCCAAAAAAAAGTTATCTTCGATAACTTGCCTCATTGATTGACTATTAGTACAAATGCCTGGCAGTAGGGTCCATTCATTGATGAACCCAATAACTAACATCATAAGAGGAACATGATGCATGAACCAATCCAGCGGATCATATTCACTTCAAATTCTAGTTACTTATAATAGTTAGGTAGGCTCTACCCCACCTTTAAATGTACATTTGACTCCATCCAACTCAGTTGAACCATCAAGTGAGAGAGGAACAAATCTTGTTTCTTAAGGTTAGGGTTTAAGGTTTAGGGTTTAAGGGTTTAGGTTTAGGTTTCGAGGGTGGGGGTGGGGTGGGGTTAGGTTTTAGTGTTATGGTTTAGGTTTAGGGTTAAGGTCGTTTAGGTTTAAGGGTAGGTAGGGTTTAGGTGTAAGAGTTAGGTTTAGGGTGGGCGGGTCAATGTTTTAGTGTTATGGTTTAGGTTTAGGGTTAATGTTATGGTTTAGGTTTAGGGTTAGTGTTATGGTTTAGGTTTAGGGTTTAGTGTTATGGTGGCCTAAATCATAATGGACCTTCAAATATGACATCTAACCTACAAGCATCAAGAAGTGGGATGTTGAATACTATGTCAAATGATTTTAGTAAGATACTCTATGGCCTTAGAAAGTATAACCCAGCCCCAACACCAACAGTTAATCATACTAGTAATAATGGTAATAACAATAATAATAATAATTATTATTATTATTATTATTATTATTATTATTATTATTATTATTATACTCCATTCATTTTCAAATAATCGTCATCTTTGACCCGACACCATTTAAGAAAAAACTAATTGTCTATAATATAAATATTTGTGTAATGTATGGTTTCCTTTAATGCCCTTAAGCATGTGGCTCTAATTAAAGTAGGGGTAAGGTGATAAAAGTGTTTTCTTAAAAAGAAAAGCTTTGAAAGATGACGATTATTTTGGAACGAACAAAAGAGGAAAGGAGGACATTATTTAGAAACGGAGGGAGTAATACTAATACTAATAATAATAATAATCTCAGCTCAACCTTTTTCTCAATCACTTGGGGTCGGCTATTAATAATAATAATAATAATCTCAACTCAACCTTTTTCCCAATCACTTGGGGTCGGCTAATAATAATAATAATCATCTCAACTCAACCTTTTTCCCAATCACTTGGGGTCGGCTAATAATAATAATAATCATCTTAAGTCAACCTTTTTCCCAATCACTAATAATAGTAATAATTGAACACAACACAAATTATAAAACAAAAAAAGGGAAAGAGGAAGCCTGATTACAAAAGACGCACCATAACTTTCTTTCCCTTATCAGCACCAAAGAGGTCCAAATTCTTAAATAAAATACTTATAGCCAAACTGGATACCAATCTTGCCATAACATAAAAATGATACTCATGATTACTTTTTTTTTTTTTTGATAGGAATGATAATCATGATTACTAACATTTGATTGGACAGATAAACCAGGTCACATACGAAGGAAAGAAAAGTGAGAGACTCAACGTTGTAATTGTGTTAATCAAGAATATGGTGTTTTTTGGGTACTGTTTTCTTCAAACCAAATGACTACTATGATCCATATAAAAACAAATAGTAGCAGTATGCCCCATGGAATAACTTTACAATGTTACTCACCTACAGTTACATTGTTTCCGATTGTAGTTGGCAAGACATTCCCACTTCAATTAGATTTGGCAACATGAACAAGAGAGTTATCTTGTATGTTTGTCCCTGATCCAATACTGATACTGTTTACATCACCTGCACAGGAGCCATCACATTTCAGCGGATACACAAAATACGACACAAAAAAGAGATTAACTTGCAGAACACGAGTGAACACAGTTTTTCAAAAGAGAAAACAAGATGGTCTTCTCCATATGATAGTAAAATTACTTTCTTTCTTCCTTCTTTTTAAACAAGTAAAAAATGTATTATAAGGGATTCACACAAGAGTATCAGATGTGGGTATGTAGCACAACTAATAAATCCAAATTCAATGACGGGATACAAGTAATAGTATCTGAAAGAACACTTTTTATGTACTAGAGTAAAGTAAAGCTCGACGATGTAATGTTATAAGAAGATCAATTTACGCATTTCAAAGAAATCTTGCTACCAAGATAGCATAAATGGCCTGTTAGTTGCAGCTTGGCACTAAAATTGAGTTATTGCATATGCAAGCTCGTAGTATTAGTATAAGGGATTCACACAATAGTATCAGGTGTGGGTATGTAGCAGTAGTAATAAATCTAAATTCAAACAGGAAACAAGAAGTATTAGTATCTGAAAGAACACTTTTTATGTTCTAGAGTAAAGTAAAGCTAGACAATGTAATGTTACAAGAAGAGCAATTTACGCATTTCAAAGAAATTTTGCTAATGGCCTGTTGGTTGCAGCTTGGCACTAAATTTATTGCCTATGACACAGCTCAAACCTTTGATTTTTTGGCTCAAAATGGCTCCTCTCATCTTCAAAATTACAACTTTAAGATTATAAGCCTGGATTTACCACTTAGATTCCCATAGAGGAGTTGAAAGGCTGTTAGCTGAAGCAGCTGTGGGAATGGATGGGGCCTATTGTGGTTACATTATTTTTTGGTTAATGGGTCGGAACAAAGAAAGGTAAGAACGAAAATTGTTTCTGGTGGTCTTCCAGTGCTTCTTTCCTCAGATGAGGTATGTTTCTGGTGGTCTTCAGTGCAAATCCAGACTTTTTCACCAATTTTCGTATTAAATTCAGCTTATTTAGGTAAGCCCAAATAAATAAAAGATTTCAGGTTAAAATAGTAACAAAAAATCATGTTTTGTTCATTTTTTAAGAAAATGCTTAAATTAACCAGAGCATGAGTGCCGAATGTAAAATCAACGGACACAAATGAGACACCCGTTCAAATCAAAGTGCATTTTAACCAAGCAGTAAAAGAAAAAGAAATCTATATCATGATCTTTCTCTTGATGTTTGAATCAATGGAACCCAGCTATAAAACATGACAGACATGGACAGTGCCAACATTTTATGGCAAGATCAAAAAGATCCCAACTCCCTATCAGAATAATTAAAAATGTCATAAAGAGCAATAATCATACAAAATGAACACCAAAATCAAAAGAGTGAGAAAATTAAGCAATCAATGCATGAATTCACAGGCAAAAAATAAAAATCCAACACATCACGCACACGGAGAGACTTGTAAACCTTATACGAACAAATGGATCAAATTGAAAATTTCAATTTTTCCCAACATTTTTTGAGCAAGAAAATAAAATTTAAAAAAACAAGGGGAAAATCTGAGTATAAACCTCAGAAGATGCAAGCGACCTGAACGGCAAAGCCTCATCCAAAGCTTGAATCGCACCAAACGGTGAAGCTGAAGACGACGACTTCTCCAGTTCCCAGTCAGATTCGCCGAAATCCAGCCCCTTCCTTTCTGCCGAGCCAGAGTTTGCTTCAAACCCACCGAAACAGATGAAATCAGTAGGAGACGGGCAGTAATCGGAGCTCGAACCAGAGATGGCGGCTGGATTTGGTGCGGCTTGAAGACGAAAACGAGGGAATTTGGGATTAGGGAGGGAAGGATTGGCCGCCGTTTAGAGAGAGGCTAGGGATTGTTTGAGATTTAGGGAGGGAGTGCCGTGAGTTTAGAAAAATAGAGTGTTTCCAATTTTTGGGAAAACCTATATATGTGGAGGGAATTTGGGGAAAAACTGTGTGGGCGGGAGAGGAGGGCGGGAGAGTGAAAATTATACTTCTAATCTATTTGAATATTTTGTAAATTCATACTTTTAATTTATAGTTTTTATTTTGTTTGAATTCAATTTAATAAAAACAAAGTGTGAGCATGTTTTACGCACGGGTGTAAAACTAGTTAAATATTATTATATTTTATAATATAATATTATTAAATTATCAAATCCAATTTATTTTAAAAATCAAAAGATTAACTATCACAATTATTTTTAAGTAAAAAATTTAAAAAATTATTCAAAATTATTTTTAAATTAATATTTTATATAACTTCCACAATATTATACCGAAGTTTTTACTTAAAATATTGTAGCTTTAAGTTACGTTACGTTAAGTTACGTTACGCGTTACGTTACGCTTTTTTACGTTACTTTCGTTGAAATATTTGTTTTGTAAAATCCCTTTGTAAATTTAAAATAAAAGGCTTTTTGGAATATTTTTGTTTTTGTCAAATCCCTTTGTGTGTGTGTGTGTGTATATATATATATATATATAGGAAATTTCCTCTATTTATATAATTTTATTATTATTTTCTTAAATATATAAATTAATGTGAATATTTTAATTTTTGTAATTATATTGATGCTAATCATTTTAATTATTGATATTATATTATTAAATTAACATTTCAAATATTACTTTAATAGTAAAATATCATTCATTAAAATGATTATAATATTTCCTATATATATAGGAAATATTATAATCATTCTAATGTTTTGAAATATTTGTTTTTGTAAATAAATAATGTTTTGAAATATTTGTTTTGTAAAATCCCTTTGTAAATTTAAAATAAATGATATTTTGGAATATTTTTGTTTTTATAAAATCCTTTTGTGTGTATATATATAGGATATATTATAATCATTTTAATGAATGATATTTTATTATTAAATTAATATTTGAAATATTAATTTAATAATATAATATCATTCATTAAAATGATTAGCATCAATATAATTACAAAAATTAAAATATTCACATTACAACTTAATTTATATATTTAAGAAAATAATAACAAAATTATATAAATAGAGTAAATTTGAATTTGCATGTGGTCATACTGTGTTGCATGTCTCTAACACATTCCGTCGCTAAATATTTTCATCATTTAATTTCAATTTAATTCCAGGAACATAATTTTTCGTCGCTAAATATTTTCAGAATTAAAAATTAGGGAAACCCGCTAAACGAATTGATGCTTTGTCGTGAACAAATATATGATCTGATCTGATCGGATCGAGACAAAAATGTAACCGAATCGTGTGTTCATCATTCTATACATTATACAACATTGTCTTGGAGAATGGCATATTCATGTAAGTTAAGTTACGCTACGCTTAAGCTTAAGTTAAGTTAAAGTTAAGTTGCTAAGTTATGTTACGTTACATTTAAGCTATGTTAAGTTAAGTTAAGTTAAGTTACGCTTTAAGTTAAGTTAAGTTACGTTAAGTTGCTAAGTTGTTATGTTAAGTTACGTTAAGTTAAGTTAAGTTAATTAAGTTAAGTTGCTACGTTATGTTAAGTTAATTGCTATGTTACGTTGCTGCCAGTTAAGTTAAGCTGTTAAGCCACGTTAAGTTAAGCCAAGTTAAGTTAAGCCACGTTGTTAAGCTTAAGTTAAGTTATGCTTAAACTAAAGCTTAAGTTAAAAGCTTAAGTTAATTAAGTTAAGGATTAATCGCCAGTTACGTTAAAGTTAAATTAAGTTGTTGTTAAGTTAAGTTTGTTAAGTTAAGGATTGCCACGTTAAGTTGTTAAGTTAAGTTAAGTTGTTAAGTTATGTTAATTCGTTTAAGTTAAATTGCCAGCTTGAAGTTAAGCTAAGCCACGCTTAAGTTAAGTTAAAGTTAAGTTGTTGCTGTTGCTTGCAAGTTACGTTAAGTTAAGTTAAGAAGTTAAGTTAAGTTAAGTTAAGTTAAGTTAAGTTAAGCCAAGTTAAGTTAAGTTAAGCTTAAGCCAAGTTGCTAAGTTGCTAAGTTATTAAGTTGTTACGCTAAGTTGCTTTCAAGCTTAAGTTAAGTTGTTAATTCTAAGTTGCCAGTTGCCACGCTAAGCTGCTGCTGCCAAGTTAAGCCCGCCACGCTATTAAGCCACGCCACGTTAAGTTGTTAAGTTAACGTTTACGCCACGCTTAGCCAAGTTGTTAGGGTTGCTGCTTCGGTTGCTGCTTGCTAAGCTGTTTAGCTGAGCCTGCCACGGTTGCTACGTTAAGTTAAGCTTGCTAAGTTGCTAAGTTAAGTTGTTAATAAGTTAAGTTAAGTTAAGTTAAGTTAAGTTGTTAAAGTTAAGCTAAGTTAAGCTAAGCTTGTTGTCAACTTAAATTCATGTTGCTGCTGTTAAGTTACGCTATTACGCAGTTAAGTTAAGTTAAGTTAAGATAATTTGCCAAGGTTGCTAATGCTAGTTGCTTAAGCTAGCTATGCCAAGTCTCGCCACGCTAGTTGCCACGTTAAGTTAAGTTGCTACGCTACGTTAAGTTAAGTTAAGTTAAGTTGTTGCTAAGTTAAGTTTAAGGATTAAGTTAAGTTAAGTTAAGTTGAGTTAAGTTAAAGTAAGTTAAGTTAAGTTACGTTAAGTTAAGTTAAGTTAAGTTACATTAAGTTAAGTTAAGTTAAGTTAAGTTACATTAAGTTAAGTTAAGTTAAGTTAAGTTAAGTTAAGTTAAGTTAAGCTAAGTTAAGCTAAGTTAAGTTATGTTAAGTTAAGTTAAGTTAAGTTACGTAAAGTTAAGTTAAGTTAAGTTAAAAGTTAAGTTAAGTTAAGCTGCTAAGTTAAGTTAAGTTACGGATTAGAGTTAAGTTAAGTTAAGTTAAGTTAATCAGCTTAACGTTAAAGTTAAGTTTCCCGCCACGTTACGTTAAGTTAAGTTATGTTACGTTACGTTTAAGTTAAGTTATGTTAAGTTAAGTTAAGCTAAGTTAAGTTAAGCTAAGTTAAGCTAAGTTAAGTTAAGTTAAGTTAAGCTAAGTTAAGTTAAGTTAAGTTAAGTTTTAAGTTAAGTTAAGTAAAGTTAAGTTACGTTACTTTAAGTTATAACATTTTGCCAATAGGCATAGCGTGTTTTCATGTTATAATGGTCCATCGTAGTCCATTATAAGATTTCTTCGAATAGGCGTAGCTTGTTTTCATGTTATAATGGTCCATCGTACTCCATTATACCATTTCGTCAATAGGCGTAGCGTGTTTTCATGTTATAATGGTCCATCTGTCGTACTCCATTATACCATTTCGTCAATAGGCGTATCGTGTTTCATGTTATAATGGTCTATCGTACTCCATTATACCATTTCGCCAATAGGCGTATCGTGTTTCATGTTATAATGGTCCATCGTACTCCATTATACCATTTCGTCCAATAGATCGCGTAAGCGTGTTTCATGTTATAATGGTCCATCGTACTCCATTATAACATTTCGCCAATAGGCGTAGCGTGTTTTCATGTTATAATGGTCTATCGTACTCCATTATACCATTTCGCCAATAGGCGTATCGTGTTTCATGTTATAATGGTCTATCGTACTCCATTATAACATTTCGCCAATATGCGTATCGTGTTTCATGTTATAATGGACTATCGTACTCCATTATACCATTTCGCCAATAGGCGTATCGTGTTTCATGTTATAATGGTCCATCGTACTCCATTATACCATTTCGTCAATAGGCGTAGCGTGTTTCCATGTTATAATAGTACATCGTACTCCATTATAACATTTCGCCAATAGGCGTAGCGTGTTTTCATGTCATAATGGTCCATCGTACTCCATTATATCATTTCGCCAATAGGCGTAGCGTGTTTTCATGTTATGTTACCTTAAGTTAAGTTAAGTTAAGTTAAGTTAAGTTAAGTTAAGTTAAGCTTAAGTTAAGTTAAGTTAAGTTATGTTAATTTACGTTAAGTTAAGTTAAATTAAGTTAAGTTAAGTTACGTTAAGCTAAGTTAAGTTAAGTTAAGTTAAGTTAAGTTAAGTTAAGTTAAGTTGAGTTAAGTTAAGTCAAGTTAAGTTAACTTAAGTTACGTTAAGCTAAGTTAAGTTAAGTTAAGTCACTACTAGAAAATTGCTTTTACGTGATAGTCGAAAGCAATCGCCAATACTAAAAAACCATCGCCTTAGACTATATGCGATTGTCAAAACAATCACTAGTCTCATCGCATAAAGCCTTGTCGCCGAAACTTTAAGTGATGGTAAAAGTCGTTGCATTATCTCATAGATTTTAGGTGATGGCGTAAACAATCACCTAACATAAAAAATAATATTTATTTTTTTAATTCATAAAAATACAAAGTCATCGCATAATACATACAAAGATGATTGTTAAACCATCACGTTAGTACTAAATAAGTTATTACTAAAGTAATCGCCTTATTCACAATAGGCGATGGCTTGTTCAATTATTTTAGAGGACGTTAGGCGATTGGTATTTCCATCATGTTATATTGGAATACGCGATTGTTTTAATCATCTCTCTAGTGATCCATAAGTGATTGCTTTGGTCATCACGTTATTTAGGAATACGTGATTGCTTTAGCCATCGTTTTATCTGAGGATACACGATTGCATTGATCATCGCTTTATCTCCGAATGCGCGATTGCTTTTATAATCGTTTTTTATGGCATACGTGATTGTTTTTACCATTGCTTTATCTTCAAAAATGCGATTGTTTTGGCCATCGCTTATCTTCGAATGGGCGATTGCTTTTATAATCACTTTATTGTGACATACGTGATTGTTTTTCCTATTGCTTTATCTCTGAATATGCGATTGTTTTGGTCATCGCTTTATATTGAAGTAGTACGCGATTGCATTAACCATCACTTTATTGCTATATATGACATCACATTATTCCTTATCCGTGATTGTTATTGTCATCGCATAAGCTCCTATTAAGCGATGGCTTCTGCAATCTAATACCCTATAAATTGTGATAGCATTCACCATCACTTTAACACAATTGATTTTTCCCCACCTAGCTCGATATCAATCATTTTCATAAATTTGAAACATACATTTATATACCAAAAACATACAAAATATTTCAAATCAAGCAACTCATAATATTTCATATTAAAGAATTATGTCATATAAACCTCATCTAACAAAATATGTTATTCAATAAGTCAACATCAAAGTACTCGTAACTACCGTTAATAATCTAAAGAAAAGTTAGCTTAAAATCCAACTTTACACATCAAGTAGTACACGACTTAATCAAGAGAACATAACTCAGAAAAATCAATCATCATCAAACTCAAATTCATCATCGTTATCACCGTCATCTTCAGTGTCAAAATCATCACAACCACGAGAAGATGAAGGACCATTTGGACCATCCGGAACACCTGAAGCAGCTGAAGCACCATCATTTGAAGAAAAGAGGCATAGGAGGGGAGCGAACAGTGAAATGAGGAGCTGGTATGTCAAACTTCTAAGAAATGCCTTGCAGATATTGAGACATCTCTGAAATATAACTACCCTGTTCTGAAATATAACTACTTTGACAGTTCACAATTTTGTACAATTTCGCTTCTCGTTTTGCCTTCTTCTTGTTGTCTTTCTCCAACCTCTCAAGTTTCTTCGAATACTCTTGAGATGTAATGTGTGTCGTATTCTTTTGAGACACTTGTCTTACTCCACCTTTCGCCAGGTCGTCCAATGAGCCTACCCCTCATCACACCCCAAACACACTCGTGCCAAATCTCCAAACTAGGATCCTCAATTCCAATCACGCTTTCATCGAGGGCTAATCCATGTTTTTCGCGTAATTTATTTGCATATTCATCCTAACAAAATAAAACACATGTAATTAATATATTTGTATGCTCAAGAGAAACAAGAACATGACATCAACATAAACAATAAACAACATGAACAACACGAAAGTCTTTTCATCTCCATTTCGATATCAGTTCGCCCATAATTCCTTTGGATAGAGGGGCTTTCCTTTTATATATAGATTTTCTAGCTCTCAAATATATGCTATTGTATTCTATCTATCTGCTTCTAATAGTTTCCCTATGCCTCTACCTATTTTGTGGTTTGTGGGAAGTCAACTTAGTTCACGCGCTCTACCAAACCCAAGAGATTAAAGAACGCCAGTTCCCTTTTTCGACTATATATAGTCATAGTGAGATCATTAATTGCCCGAATGCCTTTTTCCCATGACCTTCTGAGAAGTTCTAAAAAATTAATTCTAATGTGTTTTACTTCCAAAACTTGGGTATTTTACTGCTAGCTACTTGGTCAATGTTTGGCCTCTTTTGTTTAACATAGAGGTTCAAATGGATTGACAGAAGACTCGAAAAGATAATAGGAACTCCAAACCAACCGAGGTTGATGAAACTGAAACTCTAAACAAATTGTAGTATTCCTTGAGCTTATGAGTTCTTTTATAATTGAACAAAATGCAAGGAACGAAGCAGCTCACTAAATAAAGGTTGAAGGTGAAGGTGAAAGTGAAAGTAGCAGATCACATAAATAGGCAGTAAGCTTCTATATCTACATAGGTTGGGCGAGGCTTGGTTAAAGGCCTTTTTCTGTCAATAAACAAAGCGTACACTGTACTCTATAATCTATAAATAGTGGAAATGTGATTTAAAGAGAAGCATTTACTGGTGGGAAGGGGAATGGGAGGTGGGATTTTGGGGTGAAGTGAAGTTGGATGAAATGAAAGCGGTAAAAATTGAAACAAAATCTTACAGCTGCACAGAGATAGATTGAGAAAGAAAGATCAAATAATCCACAAATCAATTCTTGGTGAGGAGAGATTATAGATATTAATTTGGAAAATAAGTGCATTAAAGAAGCTACTTGTAGAACTATAACAAATAAAGAGTGAGCTACAATTATAATGAGTTAAAGGTTAGTGGAACATCAATCAACGTCTCATCTAGACCCTCTATTATGCAAATCAAGAATTCTTCTTTTGACGAATGCCAACATGGACGTTAACTGAACTATTCTAGTCAAGTAGTCCTCCCCTAGAGAAGGAAAGATCTTGATTAAGATGATAGGAAAAGTTTCACTTCAGCTTTTCTATACATAATAGGCTTTCTTATGTCCTAGGCTTTTCACTTTATATCGCAAACAAGGTCCTTCAACCAGGACTCTTTTTGACCGCAATTAAAAAGCCAAAATCCTTGAGTGGAGTTCCGTGAAGAAGGCTAATTAAGAATTACAAAGAGACCTTTCAAGACATCTACTTTTCTCTAGCCTACTTCATTTGCAAAGGATTGAGATTTTCAATTCCTTCTAATCCGTTGGCACTGGGATATATGTGTGTGTGTGTGTGTATCGAATCGGTTTCCCCAGGTTTATATTAATATTACTTATACACCCATCTCATGAATTGGTATACATTATATCTAATACAAGTTGCACCATGAAGAGACAAGCAGTAATCAAGGTGTCAAACTTATTATAGCAAAAGAAACAAGATTTGTTTAGAGTTCAAGCAAAATGACAACTTAACAATAAGATCTTCAAAAGAGCCCTCTAATGCTGCTAATTAACAACAACCACAATACTGAACTTCACAACATGAAGATCAAGAAAATTTGTTGACCACAAAATGTACACATAATGACATTCTCATTGATATGATAAGTTCTCAAACCTCAATATTAGCACATCATCGATCAACCTTCCACATTGTTAGCAACCGCAGGAGGCGCTAAGAAATTCACGATTACGTTCGCTCAATGATTCAAACCAAATACGTTTCTTAGCTTGACTTTCACGATGCATCTAGTGGTTCAGAGCAATTACCTTCCAGGGTAACAACAGTAATTAGGCAGGGAGTTGAGTGGCTAAGGATCTCGCCACAGAACCTCAAGCACAAACCTGATGCATCATCAAGATTGGTAGCAACAGGCATGCCCATGGATACAAGAAAAAGATTTGCATTGCTGAGCATCTTTGATGTCAAACTTTCACAGATAATGAGGAACTTATCTTTCATCACTGAGGTATCACCCTTGTCATTCTTCAATTCCCCAATGTGATCAGTGAAGGAACACCTAGACAAAATTATGGAAATAAATCAACTCCAATGTAATTTCCAAAAAGTAGAAGAATACTAAAATTATCAACATCACAGTTAATCAATTCATTAATTCATTAAACAAATAAAAGAGAAACGTGATTCTACATCACTCTTTAGAAATTCTATACAAGCATGGAAATTTGTTATAAATAATGTATTGTAGGACTCAGTTTCCATGACTGCCCAAAGAAAAACCTGTTGTTATAATATATTTTCATTCAATTCAAAAGTAGAGAAAATAAGACAGTTCTACAAAATATTCATATTTACATAATTAGAAATTTCGCATGGGGAAAATAAGAACCACCTTACTACTTCACTGATTTTGTTCATTGCAGCAATATCCTTTGTTCCTTCCTGTATTAAAGAACCTAACTTGAATGGGTAGTAATATAATGTATTGTAGAACTCACTTTCCATGACTGTCCAAATAAAAACCTGTTGTTATAATATATTTTCATTCAATTCAAAAGTAGAGAAAATAAGTCAGTTCTACAAAATATTCATATTTACATAATTGATTCGAATTTGCAGTTCGGGGCTCCGACCGCTCTGCGATTCCTTCCCATTTTTTCCTTTTCACATTTCTCTCTCACCATCTCGAAATTCTTAAAACCTAACAATTGGGTAAACAATGGATCTAATGGCGTCTGGGTCTCTCAATTCGAGCAGTTCTTTTCCTTCACCAAGTCTAAGACCTCTCCTTTCCATTTCTAAAGACTTCCCTCAGTCTTTATCTCTCATCAGAAATTCCAGACGAAAACCGTCGTCTTTTTTCAGTTTGAGATTTAAAGGTTCTTGGCTGTCTACAAAAAGGATGCAACCGTCATCTCCCAGGGTCATAGCCAGTGCTGGAGATACAACTGCAGGACCAAATAATTCAGCTACAGAACAACTGCCATGTAATGTAAAATGTTCTCAACTGCCTACAAAAAGGCTGCAGTCATCCTCTCTTATGGTCACAGCTGTTGTTGGGGATACAACTGCAGTACCAAATAATTTGGTTATAGAAGAAGTGTCAGATATCGGACAACCTTATCCCAGAGCTGATCATGAAGTTCCTAAAAGTTACGAGGTGCAAGACATTGAGGATTTAGATGACCTTAAAATGGCTCGAGTTTGTGACAAGCTGATTGACATTTTCATGGTTGACAAACCCACACCTACTGACTGGAGAAGGCTGTTAGTTAATAGCAAGACCTGGAGCGATATTCGCTCTAACTTCTTTAAATGATGTCAGGAGTGTGCTGACAAAGATAAAAATCCTGAGATGAAGCACCAGCTACTTCGGCTTGCAAGGAAGCTGCGAGAGGTTGATGCTGATGTACAAAGGCATAATGAACTTCTTCAATTGATAAGAAATAGACTATCAGATTAAATGTTTATTCTAAATAACCGTTGGGTAGACTTGGAAATCAAATTGCACACACTCCAATCACAATCAATATCTCTAACAACAAAACTAGACTAGCAACAAGAATCATAAGTGCAAAAGATCTCCAAGCATCAATTTCTAAAAGTTGAAATTTTTATTTGACTGGAACAACCTTCTCAAGCAAACACTGATTCAATTTTAACAAAAATCAACTCTTCGAATATTACTATTTCCACATGATTATATCAAGAATAATTTTCATCAACTGCAATCATAATCCCTTGTCAGCACACATAGTAATACACATATTAGCAACCATTATACCGATTAATGCTCAAACATTTAAAAAAGAGAATTTCCAGTCAACACAAATAAAAAATTAATAGAGAAAGGTCTCACAGTTGCATACTACTCAACAGCCTCCTGGAAAGCATATTTTCCAAAACAATTTCACAATTTGCAGCAATTATATCTGTAAAGATTAGAAAGATCTTACTTGAATTGTTGATATGGGGGATTTCAATTTGAATCCCAAACTTTGGATTTGCAGAGGGATGCGTGCTGGAACTGGTGTTAGAGACGGCGAGGCGAAATCGGCGGGAGGCCGCCGATTGAAGACCTGGAGCGAACTTCGCTGGGCTGAGCCGGTAGATGGAGAACGTGGTTGGCTTCTATGGTTGAGACGGAGCGTTGTTGATGATGGTGCAGGAACGGCAGAGATGGCGGTGAGATGGCTTTCCCGACATACATCTGGGGAACCATGATTGGAGGAGAGGTAGGAACCGCGTCTGGGCTGCGCTGAAGATCGATGGCGGAGGCCGGTGATTGAGAAAGAAGGACAGATTCTTTGGAGAAGATATGGCGTCTGGCGTCAGCGATTATGATGGGAGGACGAACGGGGTCGCTGTGCAACTTGGAGACAGAAGAACTCGGCAGGAGCTGGGCTGAAGCCGGCTAGGAGTGAGGTCGTCCAGATCTAGGTCTCCGAGTTGGGGAGAGCAAATTAACAAGGGGAAAGAGAGAGAGACGGCAAAGCCATTTAGGCTCGGGCAAAATAACGAAGAGTCAAACGAATCGATAATACACAATCTCATGGTTTGTGAATACCAATAATAAATGAGATTTTTAATTTTTAAATAAATTTTTTAATGTATTAAACAAAATATATTGAGTTTTTATTTTATAAATCTTTATAAAAACATCGATTTTTAATTCAAAACTTTTTTTAAATAAATTTATAGGAAGAGCATACTTAAAATCTCAATACATGGTTCAACATTACAATCATCCAAATCCAATTTGTCATTAGAAGAGCCTACTTTTTTAAAACAAATTTATTGATAGCTTCTCTTTGTGATTATACTAATTGTTCTACTCGTTTTCTCTTTTTTTTTTCTTTTTTCATTTCTAGAAAGATGTTTTTTAGGCAACATATTATGATATTAAAAAATAATCGAGAGCACCTGGAAAGCAGTTGTTCAGCAGTTTATGCTCATCGCCTCAACCTCAGCCACTTGGAAAATGGAAACCGCTAGTCACTAGTAACGGTTCATGGTTGACACCGAAATACCAAATGCCCAGACACCAGTAATATAAGAGATTCAGGGATCAAATCAAGTTAGATTGCTTGATGTACCAACATATAAGAAAGAAAAAAACATTGTAAATTTATAATCTACTTACACAATTTTTAGACTATGAGATTTTGAAAAAAAAATATGGATCAACAAAATAGTAATTTATGAGCCCTAAAAACCTTAAACCAAGAAATATGGGTTTGAGGGTTTAAGGTCTGAAACAGAGAAGAGCCGAAAGCTCGAAAAGGGAAAAAAATTAAAATTGAAATTGAAATAAGGAAAATAAATAAATTGGATGAGTACCGACCTGCATCATCAGTCCTCTCTGTCTTCACCGGTGCCAGCGGCTTTGAGTTCGAGGAACATGCCCAGAGTGAGACTATGAGAGAGTTTTTCTTGCCTTGAAATTGAACTACGTGAATAAGAATTGTCGAAAGTCGAACTGAAGGTGGAGTGAAAAATCCGGCAGTCATAATATAGGGAAGACTAAAGAGATTGAGAATCTCGAGGGTTTGTTGTTTCTCGTTGATCGTTTCATCCTTCTATCCGACTGTCCGCCCTAAGCGCCCTTTCGTCTAATCGTCTGCCGGCTGTTGCATTCTGTCGTCTTCACAACTAAGTCGTTTCCAATTGGAAATTTTCCATCCCTTTTAATATTTATTAGTATTAGTATTATATATATATATATATATATATATATATATATATATATATATATATATATATACTATACTATACTATACTATACATATAAATAAATTTTGGGCCCCTAATGTTTTTGGGTCCTAGGTGGTCGCCCCTTTGGACTATGCCCAGGAACGACCCTAAGGGAGGGGGTTGGAATGAAAGAGAGTTCGTAGATACCTATAAGTTTTCTTTCCTTTTCTTTTATTTTAATTTTAATTAAACTGTTTAAACACTGTCTCTCCCAGTAAATGATGCAAGAGCAATTGAATTGGTGATGCGAGCGCATCCTGAGTCTCAAAAATTCAGACTCCCTCTGTTTTTCTTGCGGACACAAGTTCTGAGGGGCATGCGACCGCAACATAAGTTTCTATCAAGCCCCTATAGTTTATTACTTCCTTGACTTTAGCCTCAAATTGGTGAAAGTGGACGAAGGAGTGTTCGCCAGTGATTAATGTATGATGAAAAAATAAGAGTTAAGTGATAAAAGTATTGTCCTAAAAAGGAAAGTTTCAAACAAGACAAGTATTTTGGGATGAACGAAAAAGGAAAGCAGGACAATAATTTTGGGACGTATGTAGTACTAAATTATGTTGCTAATAGAAGTTTTTCTTCCGGGCGACTCGTGAAGGGGTGGGCGTTGCCCAAGACCTCTACTTTATGGCCAACCAGTAGAACCGTTGTTGTTCTTTTGGGTCTTATGTCAGACATCATCATAAGAAATTAGAGTCCATATTTATCTAACTTAAGAAATCAGTATCCATGTTTACCTAACTAGAATACCAACTCCTACAATTCAATTATCTCTTTCTCTAATACAATTGTGTCATATCATGCTTTTATCTCATCAAGTAATCTACATCCCATAAAATATGTCGCCACATAGACCATGTTAAATTTTTCTACTCATGTGCCCAATTAAGGAAATAGGCTAGCAATAGAAGTTGTGATGAGTACGAAACTATATGAACTCATACATGAGTGCCTCTGTCATGGTTTGTATTGTGTATATGTCTGTATATTACTCTTTCAGCGCTCATATTGGCACCAAAGAAGAAATCTTTGAATTGTCTAGAATTACCATAAATTTATATTTCCTTTGAAATTTGTCCTTGATAATCCAAAGGTTTTTCGTAGTGATCATTTTACCTTAATTTGATTCTCATTTTAATTGATAAACCTCATTATCACATACGTATCTTTAAAAAATACACACTCTTAAATATTATAATAAAGTTGATCAATTATAGTACTCCATTCGTTTTAAAATTATCATTCTCCTTTCATTTTTCGTCCGTTCTAAAATAATTGTCCTATTTCAAAACTTTTCCTTTTAAGAAAACACTTTTACCACTTTACGCTTAGTTTTTCTACCTACTTTGATTATAACCACATGCTCAAATGCATTAAAGAAAACCACACATTTCACCAATATTTGTAATATAGTTAATTATTTTTTCTCAAACGGTGTGCCGGGATAAAGAGAACGATAATTTGAAAACAAATAGAGTATATGTTTTCTTAATTTTTTTCTCAATCGGGGTAAACATGACACTCTTTTATGAACGAAGGAAGCAATTAATTTTGTTATAAATAATTAGTAATTTCGCATCAATCACTACACATTTGATGCATTTACAATTGTTTATGTTTTAAAAATAAATTTTATGTTGAATTATTTATAGTCTCAGGTGATGGCACTAGCAATCATAAAACAATCACATAAACATAACGCGATTGCGGAAATAGCGATGAAAAAAACAATCACTAAAAAGAAGATTAAGCGACGGTTTCAAAAGTCATCGCAACCATTTCAAAGGTGATGACACTAGCGACTGTAAAACAATCGCATAAATATAAGGCGATTGAAACAAAAACAATGAAAAAAGTAATCGCAAAAAATAAGATTAAGTGATGGCTTTTGAAGCCATCACAACCAACAATCACAAAAAAATATTTTTCTATTTGTTATTTTTCTATTTTTATTTTATTATTTATAAATGCGATGACAAAACCATCGCTCGACATTAGTCAAATTTTGCGACTACAAATGCAATCACGTAATTACGAAAACCATCACATTATCTTTCAATTTTTCCCGGGGCCTATTTTCTTTGGTTAATTCCCTTAAAATATTCAAACGTGATGGCACTAACGATTGTTAAGCAGTCGCATGTACATAAGGCGATTGCAGAAAAATGATGGAAAAAAACAATCGCGAAAAAGAAGATTATGTGATGGTTTCAAAAGTCATCACAACTAACAATCACGTAAAATCAATTTTCTAGTAGTGAGTTAAGTTACGTTAAGTTAAGTTGAGTTAAGTTAAGTTAAGTCAAGCTAAATTAAGTTAAGTTAAGTTAAGTTAATCTAAGTTAAGTGAAGTTAAGCTACGTTACGTTTAAGTTAAGTTAAGTTAAGTTAAGCTAAGTTAAGTGAAGTTAAGTTAAGTTAAGCTAAATTAAGTTAAACTAAATTAAGTTAAGTTAAGTTAAGTTAAGCTAAATTAAGTTAAGTTAAGTTAAGTTAAGCTAAATTAAGTTAAGTTAAGTTAAGTTAAGCTAAGTTAAGTTAAGTTAAGTTAAGCTACGTTACGTTAAGTTATATTAAGTTACATTACGTTAAGTTAAGTTAAGCTAAATTAAGTTAAGTTAAGTTAAGTTAAGCTAAGTTAAGTTAAGTTAAGTTAAGTTAAGTTAAGCTATGTTACGTTTAAGGTAAGTTAAGTTAAGTTAAGCTAAATTAATTTAATTTAATTTAATTTCAATTTAAGTTAACGTTAAGTTACGTTAAGTTAAGTTAAGTTAAGTTAAGTTGTAATGTGAATGTTTTATTTTTTGTAATTATATTGATGCTAATCATTTTAATTATTGGTATTATATTATTAAATTAACATTTCGAATATTATTTTAATTTAATTTCAATTTAAGTTAACGTTACGTTACGTTAAGTTAAGTTAAGTTAAATTGTAATTTGAATTTTTTATTTTTTGTAATTATATTGATGCTAATCATTTTAATTATTTATATTATATTATTAAATTAACATTTCAAATATTATTTTAATTTAATTTCAATTTAATTTCATATATTTTTGATATTTTATATTAATTAGAATTCAATTTAATTTTTCATTATCGATGTGGAAATTTAAAGTCATTGAAATAAAATTTAATTATTTTTAAAATTCTTTAGCGACGGAAATTTCCGTCGCTGAAATTAAAATTTATTATTTTTTTAAAATTAAAAATTATTATTTTTAAAAATACTTTAGCGACGGAAATTTCCGTCGCTGAAATTCAATTTTAATTAAATTTTTAACGCCTTTAGCGACGGAATTTTCCGTCATTGAAATCAATTACAATTAAATTTTAAAGCCTTTAGCGACGGAATTTTCCGTCGCTGAAAGTCAATTTTAATTAAATTTTAAACGCCTTTAGCGAAGGAATTTTCCGTCGCTGAAATTCAATTTTAATTAATTTTTAAAAGACTTTAGCGACGAAAATTTACGTCGCTGAAATTAAATTTTAATTATTTTTTAAAATCCTTTAGCGACGGAAACTTCCGTCGCTGAAATTAAAATTTATTATTTTTTAAAAATTAAAAATTATTATTTTTAAACATACTTTAGCGACGGAAATTTCCGTCATTGAATCAATTTTAATTAAATTTTTAACGCCTTTAGCGTGAATTTTCCGTTCTTTGAAATTCAATTTTAATTAAATTTTAAATGCCTTTAGCGACGGAATTTTTCGTCGCTGAAATTGAATTTTAATTAAATTTTAAACGCCTTTAGCGACGGAATTTTCCGTCGCTGAAATTCAATTCCGTCGCTGAAGGTGACCTTTAGCGACGGAAAATTCCGTCGCTGAATATTTCAGAAATTAATTTTGGTTTATTTTCAGCGAGGGAAAATTCCGTCGCTAAAGGTCACCTTTAGCGACGGAAATTTCCGTCGTTGAAAAATTCTGTCGCTGATGTTCAAGTCCGTCGCTAATGCTTAATTCCGTCGCTAAAGGTGGCCTTTAGCGACGGAAAATTCCGTCGCTGATGGTCAATTCCGTCGCTGATGCAAAATTCCGTCGCTAAAGGTAAAATTCCGTCGCTAATCAGCGACCGAAAATTTCCGTCGCTGAAGGCACTGTTTCTAGTAGTGATATGGGAGCTATGGGACCCCCACAGGCCCCTCTTGTGCCCGGGGTACGGCCTCAGCCCGTGGGTGGTTTTCTTACAACCGTTAATATGCAAGAGTTTGAAGATTTAAAACGACGTATGGAAGCTTAGGAGCAGGGCAAGGCTTTGGATGGGAATTTTCTGGGCATGTCAACTAGTCCTTTGGCCCCCTGGATTGAGAATGCACCTCCCGCACAAGGACTCACCTTCCCAAATGTTAAGGAGTACATAGGAAATACAAAGGCGAGAGATTGGTTGATGTCATTTGAGTCCCAGATTGGTCTTGTAACATCAGACAAGGCATTAAAAATCTGAGCTTTTGTGGGCTCTTTACAAGGAAAAGCATTGGCCTGGATGGGAGCTTTACCTCGCAGGTCCATCAACAACTAGGCAGATTTGCGGGCAAAGTTCTTGGCAGATTTTGGAATTTAGGTGGCAATTTGAAAGACAAGAGCTGACTTGTCTAAGGTTAAGCAGGGAGCTCATGAATCGACTGGCAGCTACTTGGAGCAGTTTATGAAAATGCTTGAACAAGTTCCTAGATTATCCGAGCAGGAGGTCAATTTGTGCTTTGAAACAGGTTTGCTCGAGGGAGAAGGCGGCCTGAGGTCTCAGTTAAGCATGCGGGAGGCCAAGACGCAGGCAGAGATGTTGATGCGGGCTCAAAAGTGGTGCGTGGGGGAGACCACGTAGAAAGAGAAGAAGAAGGAAAGCATTGAGACTAGAGGAGCTGGGGCTAATGCCAAAGGTAGCGGCCTGGGTGTAAGCGGTGGTTATAACCGTAACAAATCACGATATGACCACCCAAAGGAGTTTCTCAGAGAAAGTGATCTTACCCCGCTCAATACCTTGCGGGAGGATATAATGTATGAAGTCAGGGATGAGCTTCCTCGTGCTCCTCGTATGAATCCGGACACTGTGGATGTTTGGGATAGGACTAAGAGGTGTGCGTATCATGATTATTACGGGCATACAACAGAAGAGTGTTGGCCGTTGAAGAAGGCCATACAGAAATTGATAAACGAAGGCCGGTTGGATCGGTTTAAGAGAGATGGAAATAATAGGGGGAATGCCCTTCACAGAGACGCACCCCCAATTCGGGGGGTAATAAATGTCGTCATGGATGAAGAGCCTACACTTACTCAGCTCGGCAAGCAAATTTACTCCTTGTCGAAGGTGGTGGATATCCCGACCACTCTACAAATAGGGGAGGAATCAATATAGTTTACTCGCAGTGAGTTGGCAAGTAATGTGGCTGGGGAGCAGTCTCTGATTGTTTCAGCCTTGGTCGATGGCTGGGTGGTACACAGGATTTTGTTGGACACGAGAGCTTGCAGGGACGTGATGCATTATTCCTGCTTTCAGGGTTTGGAGTTGAATGACAAATGCCTCAAACCTTATGCAGAGACTCTGGAAGGTTTCACCAATCATAAGGTGCCTGTCAAGGCCGGGCACAATTGAGCTTGAAGTCATTATGGACGAAGGCAGTCGTACTCGAGCAGAAAAAGTCACCTTCATGGTGATCGAGTTAAAATCTCCCTATAATATTATTTTAGGGGTGACGAGCATGACAAAGTTCCAGATGGTCGCCTCTATTCCTCACCAGTGAGCCAAGTTTTACACCGATCAAGGAGTGTGGGTATTGAAGAGTCAGTCCCGGGCAGTGCTGGAATATGTACGGGATAGTCAAAGGAAAAGGAAAAAAATTGACTCTGGAGGATGGCGAGCAGAAGGTTACCATTAGCACTAAGGAAAAGTCTTACGTAACTGTGGGCCCTTCGACGATTGCTATGGTCGGCGAGAGTTCGGTGCAGGGCGAGCAGCGTCACCCATAGGAAGTCACTTGTCCTTTGCCGACGATAGGGTCGGGGGGACAAGTCAAATAGGCTATGGATATGGAGCTGGATCAGCTTGATGCCACGGAAATGCAGGCTGAAGAAGAGAAAATGGTGGATTGTGACATGCTCCAGATGCGGGATGAACCCGAATTTACAGCTCAGGACGAGCTAGAAGAGGTTGTCATTAATTCTGCTCATCCTGAGCAGAGAATAAGGATTGGAAGAACATTGTTGGTGGAAGCTCAAGATAGATTGGTCAAGCAACTCCAGAGTAGCTTGGATGTGTTCGCGTGGAAGCAAGAATATATGCAAAGGGTTAGCAAGGACGTTGCAGTTCATTGCCTTAGTGTGGATCTAGTTTTCAGGCCAATTCAGCAGCGGCCTAGAGTATACTCCACAAAAAAGGATGAAGAGATTAAGGAGGAGGTCGAAAAATTGCTCAGCGCAGATATTATCGAGGAAATTCACTATCCCACTTGGTTGGCCAATGTGGTTATGGTTAAAAAGTCAAATGGAGAGTGGAGGATGTGGCGACCTGACCTGGACTCCAATGCAAAACCTCAAGGTCATGCCATCAAGAAAGGCTAAAAAGGCGGACAAGCACCTGCTAAGCATAATGGTGTGAGTCAACGGTTGAGCCAACAAGCTCTAAACAGAAATGTAAAGCCATAACGGCGATACGGAATAACAAAAACTTTATAAAAAAAAACCTGCGGAAGCAAATCATAAGTGGAACCCAAGCCTTCGTTTCCAAATCGTGGTATGCGAGGCTGAGAGACGACTATCTCTCGACAATTCTATGACTCACGTGACGCAACACTGCACACGAGCAACAGACCATTGACAAATCTAAGGCCGGCGAAGTATCCAAATTATCATCCTGATAAACAACCACTCAACGGCTAAAACATGTCGGTGGGACAAATCAACTAAAAGAATAAGAGATTAAATACTAGACAACTAAACTAAATCTCACGACTAAAGTTACCGGAGATAACGACAACAACAATAACAATACTAGAATATGGGAGCTAACCTTGCTTGGGAAGACAACTGAACGAAGTACTAAATAAATACAACAGCTCGACCAAAATAATAGAACCAAAAATACTAACACAATCTACCCAAGTAAAGTTTACATAACTTTACATCCGTATCTCACAAGAAGAATAAATACAATTATAAATCCAAGCTATTGCTGGGAAGACCACCTGCTAGGAATCACTAGTCCGCAACCGCAACGCGTACTAACGAGCTCACTGCACAAACTAAGGAAAACAAACACACGAAATGAGTCATAATGACCCAATAAGCTACTAAATGCAATTGTATGACATAGTATGACATGGCATGGCATAATTCACCAGTATATATAAAATCATGGCATCTTAATAATATACCAACAATAAGCTTAAATTAAGTCATCAAAGAACATAAACTTCATAAACCACATAGCACACTATCTTTCATATAAGTGCTTATAGTAAGCCATATAAGGGATAGAGAAGATACTCACTTAGTGCCGTAGAGTTGCTCCTGCAATACACAATAGTTAACTGATTCATGTCATCGATGCTCTGTGATTGCATCGACTCGCACCGAGAACTGCCTCGGTATAATAACCAGCCAATTGCGCACGTATTGATACGGCCAAGGGGCTACTTCCCCACCACGGTCAACAGTGGAGGGGTGTGTGAGGTCCCAGGTACGGCGATCCATAGCGAATACGAATCTTACGATTCGCATAGGTGATGTATCGTCCCACCCTGTCATATAAAAACCAATCCAAATAATGCCAGCTGGACTTATATGCAATGCACAAGTAGATATTTACTTGTATGAACAAATGGGAACTAAGTCTGACAAGAGCGGACTTACCAAATCAAGTAGGTCATAAAGTTCTACAAAACCCAAATTCTCAATGTACACATATTTGCACATACTTAACTTGTTCAACTAACTTACAAGTTTAGTCCAAGGAACCACGTATCGGGATACTCAAGATCCCCAAGACACAACTGAAACAAAAATAGCTTATAGGGTTACCAAAATCATACTATGAGGTCGATCCCGGACCTCTCCTGGGAATCAAACCAAAGGCTATCATGTTAGTGGAATAATAACCATAAATCAAGACTCAATATTTAGTCTCCACAAACACACCAGATCGACATTCCCAAAACCACTCTCACGAGTATCAAGACTACCCCGTAATCATAACCTTGCAAATGCTTTCATATGCACGCGACCAAATTCCCCCAAAAGAGAACTCATTCAAATAATCATTTCTTAAAGATATTCGAGATCATAGGTTGGTCTGTAATGCTCCGTGCTCTAACGAGAACACTCTAAATAAATCCCCAATAAGCCTTTATAACGTGGATGTCACAATTGGACACAAATCAGGATGCTCAGGTACACACAATCATAACCAACCAAACTCGAACATCGTAGGATTTCAACCCAAGGCTCATTAACATATTATTGAACTTGTAACGACTCCGTTGAGTCTTAATACTACATTACATTATTTACATATTTCATAGATTCCCAAAGTAACACACCATTGAAATTTATAACAAATTTCCCAAAACATTCGGGCTTGATTCCCAAGCCTTAAAATCCATAAAACTCAACATAGACATATACCCATTTATAAATCACATAATCTCAATTAAATGATCCTACTCATGATATCTAGTAAGTTCACACATCGAAAGCCCCAAACATAGGCATACTTCCACCATAAACCCAAATAACAAGTAGACATGATTTCTAGCATGCTCACAATCCTAGAAACACAAGATGAAGAGTAACAATATACTTCAACAATCATAGAAGTCATCCTACATATGCTCCTAACAAGTTCACATGCTCAAATCCCAAGTTAGAGGCACACAAAGCAAGTATGTGTACTCATTGAACTCAAATAGTATAGAGTTTGTTTTCCTTAGGATCAATGAGTACACAATCAAAGAGAGAAGAAGTAACTTACCTTCAAACTCCAATCAAGAAAGAAAAATGGGAAAGTAATCGGTTGGAAGTTATCTACTTGTCGAGCTATTCAATTCTATAGCTAGTGCTAGAGCAATGAGAAGAGGAACCATAGAAGACCAAGAAGAACCCTCAAGAAATCAAAGGGAAGCCATGAGAGAAGATCTCCACGTTTTTGGAGGTGGAGCTCAGCAAATGAGGCCCCAGAGGGCTGATTTGTGGTGTATATGGGGTCAAACAAGTAGTGGGACAAGTATCAAACCCATGTGGTTGTAGCCACCCCAATTTCGTACCCCTGGTATGTGACTGACATAAAATATCAAGAACTGTTAAAACTTAACAAATGTCAAGTTACATGAGTCAAAAATGCGAAAGGAAAAGCAGGATGCGCGAAACAGTGAACTGCAGGGGGTGAAAGTGCAAAAAACGGAACTTGAATAGTGCTTCTTGGTGCCGCACCAAGGCCCCTTGGTGCCGCACCAAGCCATCCACTGTAGCACTCTCTCAGAAGGAAATTGTACAAGCTTTGATGCACAAGGTACAAGTCGCTGATGCAGGATGAACAAACTGAGAAATTCCAGCCGTGTCCCTGCTCCTCGACTATAAATAGAAGCCTTCGGCCTCTCATTCCAGTGTTCATTTTCCGCGATCAAGAATCGCAACGAAGCTCTGCTCCTTTGTTCTTCCGATAAATATTAGTACGAGAGGTGCGAGATAGGTGAGTGAAAGCCCCTAAAATCCCCAAACCCCGTCCAAACTCCGCCAAAATAATAACCCATAGGTTATAAGTGATCCCTAGCCTAGTTGTTAGGCATCCACCTCACTTCCCCGGCCCAAAAATCCCAAAGTAAGCCGTTACTCTGCCCGAGTAACGAGCTGAAAAATAAAAAAACTAAGCCGTGGTTCCGCCCAACCAAAATGGCCAAAACCTACCCAAATAAGTTGTCACTCTGCCCGAGTTGACAAGCCCAAAACCTTAGAAATAAAACAGTCACTCTGCCCAAATCAAAACAACAACCACACAACAAACAACAGAAAAGACTCCCTCTCCCTGAAGGACAGAGCGAGCACACCACCGCTCTAAAAGGTAAAGCCTTTAAGGGCGTTATTTATTGTATTTATTTACTTTTCTGTCTTTTTTTATTTTTAAAATTGTTATTCAAATCCGGCACAATGTAGCAAATATAAGCCGTTGTGCTGCCCGGATTAGAATATGAAATACTATGTAAAAGAGTCGTTATAATGGCCAAATATTCTTAAATATGTCTGTAATTATTGTAAGGAAATGGCTGCGAGTCCGTAAATAATGTAGCCATGGGTGTATTTGTTTTAATTTCCTGTCTTTGAATACTTTATTTATTTGCGAAATAAATATAACAATAAGCATACTTCAGCCAAAAACCATTTTTGAGACCGAAAGGGCGAGTTGGGTGCCTAGCACCTTCCCAACTCGTAACTTAGCCTCCGAACCCATTTTCTTTTTCTCTGGTTTATTTTTCTTTTCTTTGGTTTTGCTTTATTTGCCTTAAAATAAAGATGGCGACTCTAAAAACTTTCAGATCCAGTGGGGCCTCGCAACACTCTTTCTTTGCACTTTCCCGTTCTCCCCTAAAAAAGGGAGAAATGGGAATGGAAGGGTGATGCATTCCCATATCCTGGTATCCCTTAAAAAAGGGATAACTTGATATGGGAAACCATAAGTTCCCATATTGGATACAAAATCCACTAAAGGCAACCGAGGCACATTCAAACGTGCTAACTTAGACAGCACTCCTCTCGCACTTTTGATTTCGTCTTCCCTAAACAAGGGAGGGTGGAGCGAGGCGGTGGTGTCTGCATCCGCATATGCGCACCCTATCCAGAGGCGCGGGGGCGCGAGTCGCACCAGGAACCTCACAGTGGTTCATAAAAATCTGATTTGGGCTTCTATAATGCAACCATTACTCCCAATTAAACACACTTAAAAACAAATTAATCCAGTTAGGTTAGGCTTAGGACTAATTAGGAAGGTTTAGGAAGGGTTTATAATAGGTTTGGGAATGATTAGTATAGCCAATTTTCGTCACAAAGCAAAACACCAAGAAACAGGGACTGGCACCATGCGGCCGCATGGCCCAAGGACCATGCGAGCGCTTGCTCCCCAGCACTCCAAAGCCAAAATTCCTGCTTACCTTGTGGGGGCAAGGTCCTTCCCCCTTGCAGCTGTAAGCTCTCTAGTGCTCCAAAAGGTCTAGAATTCAACCTAAAATGACCCCAAACACATAACCAAAGTAATCAAGGTTCAAAACCCATTCAAAGTAGGCCTATAACTCCCATAGAACACTCACAAACAACCCCTGAACAACTCGGAGCCAAACCGGGACAAGGTGTAACAACGTGGAACCCAAACGACGAATGAACTAGCAATTGAACGAACAATGAAAGGAGACTTGAACCAATTCTAAAGGCTAATGAATAGGCTCAAATACTTCTAAGAAGTTAAACAACAACTAGGAGAATAAGGGCTCCAAAGAAGACACGATTACGCGACTCAACCTCGAACTACGCGATAGAGACGAATGTTATCTTCAAAGCATCCAAATCATCAATAGACTTAAGGAACACCTCCAACTTGAAGTCTAATACATCTAAATATGTTAATCAATCATCATGTAAAGGTCTAGGACCAAACCGTTGCCATGAACACAATACACAAGCAAACTCTTAATCGCGTCGCATTTCGACTATCGTCGAGTTACGACTTGTGATTTCAGCAAGTCAACAACTATAGGGCATCTCTTAATAGTGTTTTGGTCTTAATGTGATCTCTCATACGCATCTAGACAATCTCACCAACTAATCATACAACCAAAAAAAGAAGAATTGCGAGTATGGCACGCCAACCGAGCTAACGAAGGAGCGGGGTGTTACAGAGGATGTGTGTGGATTTCACCGACCTCAATAAAGCATGCCCAAAAGATTGTTATCCTCTCCCTCGTATCGACAAGTTGGTGGATTCCATAGCGGGTTTTGAGTTTTTAAGCTTCATTGATGCATATTCAGGGTATCATCAGGTGAAGATGAATGAAAATGATAAAGCCTTGACAGCATTTCGAGCAGCGGGAGGTCTCTATTGTTACAAAATGATGCCCTTCTGTTTAAAGAATGCAGGAGCTACTTATCAGCGAGTGGTGAATAAAGTTTTCAGCTCGCAGATTGGCAGAAATGTTGAGGCATACATTGATGATATGGTTGTGAAGACCAAAGGACATGATCATACCGTTGATTTGGAGGAGACCTTTGATAATCTCAGAAAGAATAACATGAAGCTTAACCTAAGCAAGTGTGTTTTCGGGGTGAAGGCGGAAAAATTCCTGGGGTTCATGGTGAACGAAAGAGGGATTGAGGTCAACCCGGAGAAAATTAAGGCATTGGTCACAATGAAGCCTCCTCGCTACATCAAGGATGTCCAGAAGCTTAACGGTCGAGTCATTGCTCTTAGTCGTTTTATTTCCAACTTAGTAGTGTCTGCCTTTTTTCAAAGTGCTTTGAGGAAATAAAGGGTTTGAATGGACAACAGAATGTCAGGAGGCTTTCAAACAGCTGGTGGAATATCTGGGACAACCTCCATTGTTGAGCCGGGTTGTAGGTGAGAATTTGTATGTGTATCTCGCGACCACGGAGCAGGCTGTGGCCGCTGCACTAGTTAGGGAAGAATGTAATCTCCAAAATCCTGTGTACTATGTTTCGAAGGCCCTCACTGCGGTAGAAGGGCGTTATTTTAATGCAGAAAAATTGGCTTATTCGCTTGTTTTTGTTGCTCGGAAACTTCGAGCTTATTTTTCTGCACACCCCATCATTTTTTACATAGACACACCCCTCAGGAAAATTCTACACAAGTCGGATTCTTCTAGTCGTTTGCTCACCTGGTCAATTGAGTTGACCGAGTTTCAGATTGATTACCAGCCCCGACAAGCAATTAAGGCACAAGCTTTGGCAGATTTGTCGCTGAGACTAGTTTCAAGGATTCAGGTGAGGAGGAAATTTCTACCTAGACCGCGCCAACGAATGTCCCTATTCAACAGCCTCATCTAGATTATTGTTGGGAGTTACATGTGGATAGTTCAGCTAGCAGGCTTGGAAGTGGAGCAGGTCTTGTATTAGTCCCCCCCCGAGCAAGATGTGGAGTTTGAGAAGGCTTTACGTTTCAAATTTCCAGCATCAAATAATCAAACAGAATATGAAGCATTGATTACGGGGATTGAAATCGCGCAGGATATAGGAGTACGCGAGATAGTTATTTATTGTGATTTGCAACTGGTTGTAACTAGTCTTTGTGCCCGTGCCTATGGCACGGCGCGAGTAGGGGAGGATGTCAGTACTGGAGGGTGTCAATATTTAAATAAATCAATATATGTTTTAATCATGTTTCAAAAAAGTCTAAAATAACAAATTGAAAATGAAGATTTCTCGATAATCAATTAAAACATTATGATCATTCAACAGTGGAGAAAAAAATTAAAACTTTTATTTGTAATTAAATTTAAGAAGACAGATGCGGTACATTGTTGGATTTTATTTATTTGTAATTTTTTTAAAGGAAAACAAAGGCAATACCTTTTTAGATTTTATTAATAGAAATAAAATTACAAATTTGAGGAGGACAACCAGCTTTGCCCTTATACAATTAATAAAATATAAACTTTTTTTTAACACATACACCAAGCGTATTATTTTTTTAAACCTTTTTTTTAACCGCGTAACATGTTTTATATTATAGATTTATTGTGGAAGACAGACACTAAACAATTAATATCTCTTTTTTATGTTGGTATAAAAAAGTGATTGTGTTTAATGAAAAGTGTATTTTATATTTTATACATATTTTTAACAACGTAAAAAATTGGAAGAATTCCAAATTAGTAATTATACATATTATTACTTATTCTATTTTTAAAAAAATAAAATAAAAACAGTTTATCTTTTAGAATGGTCTTAATAACATAAAAAATTGGAAGAATTCCCAATTAATGGTTATACATATTCTTAGTTAAACAAACAAATTTCCAAAAAAGATAATACCCATTTTAAAACCCAAACCACCTAAAGAAAAACTCAATAAATTTTGTTTTAGACATTTTTAAAAAATGGTTAAACAAAAAAAAATGAATTCACCCTTCTTAACAGCATTAAAAATCAGAAAAATGTTTTATAACGAAAGAACCGAGTGCCCAAGATATATATTAACGGGATACTATGTGCGTTGTATATATAACGAAAGATTCACAAAATCAATAATACTAAAACTGATATAGGATAGACGTATAAGGACTTTATTTATCACCATATATAAACATAGTTAATTAGGACTCTTCTTGGGCTTGTAATTAATGTGAGTGGTGCGGTTAGGAATCTTCTTGACAGTCCTGATTCAGGGGGATTTTGGAGAAATCGTAGCGAGTTGGAATCGTATAGGGAGAGGGGGACGCAGAGGGAGAAGAGTTGTGCGGGGACACGGCTAACTACCGTTCACACATGTGCCAGGCGGAATAAATTACAGCGGTTTGATATAAGTAAAAATAATCAATCTCAGCCGCTCTTTATCCCACTGAGCTCTATTGTATAGTAGATTCAGGTCAAGGGTAATTATGTTGTCCATCATCCAGTTCTGGTTCGATACTGTACCATGGTGAAGGAGATTTTGAAGGATTTTGATTACTGGGAGCTGGTTAGAATTGACCGTGAGGATAATATGTGAGCAGATTACCTTTCGAAAATGGCTGAAGACGAAATTCAATCTTTGCATCCAGGTTATGATTGAATACTTGGAAGCACCAGTGATAGAGAAAGAGGAAATCATGGATATTGAGCCCGCTGCGAAGTGCTGGATAGATGATTTAAGAGATTACATTGAGCAGGGAGCATTGCCCGAGGACAAGTCGGAAGCGCGGACTATTCAGAAACGAGCATGTCAGTATGTTACCCTGAACAAAGTCCTCCATAGGCGGTCATATACCAGGCCTTTGCTTAGATGTGTGCGGCCAGAGATGACCGAGGGCATACTGGGTGAAATTCATGAGGGAAAATATGGAGGGCATCTGGGTCAACGGTCTTTGGCAGAAAAGGTTCTGGCGGCAGGCTTTTATTGGATTACTTTGAGGCGAGATGCAGAGATGTATGTTCGGCGATGTGATATGTGTCAATGTTACGCTGAAATACCTCAGTTACCTTCTATCGAGCAGACTCCGGTGGTGGCGTCGTGGCTGTTTGATATGTGGGGTATAGACTTGATTTGTCCTTTCCCGTTAGCTCGTTCCAAGTTTAAATATGCGGCAGTTGTTGTAGATTACTTCACCAAATGGGTGGAGGCTAAGCCTTTGGCAACTATCAGTGAGATTAATGTGATCGACTTTGTACACACGCATATATGGTGCCGTTTTGGGGTACCCTGGGCTATAGTTTCTGATCATGGGACTCAGTTCTCAGAAAAGTTTACAAAAGCTTGCGAGCATATGCATGTGAAGCATTGGCAATCTTCTGTGGCATATCCTTAAGGTAATGGGCAGACAAAAGATGGGTGGATGAGTTACCATTAGCCTTGTGGGTGGTCAGAACAACGGTTAGGGGGCCAATAGGCGAAACTACCTTTTCCCTCGCTTATGGGTCAGAGGCCATGGCACTGGTGGAGATGTACCTGCCGAATCACAAAGTGTCACACTATGATTTGGAACGTAATGGTGCAGCTCGCGTGGCTAATCTCGATTTGTTGGAAGAGAAACGTGTGGAATCTAAAATGCGAATAGCTAATTGTAAGCAGCGAGCAAAGTCCCACCACGATAAGAGGGTTCGTGGTCGGTCATTTACTATGGGCGATTGGGTTCTCCAAAAAATTGAGGCAACATGCCATCGAGCATAATGGGGGAAGCTTTCTCCTAACTGAGAGGGTCCTTTCCAAGTCGTCAGAATTGTCAGGGAGGGGACCTATATGTTGCGGACAGAGGAATGGAGCGAGCTAAGACATCCCTGGCATGCAGACCATTTGTAAAAAGTATTACTGTTGGCTGGTACTGTGCAAGTTGTATTTTTTTCTTTTTTCAACTTTGGTGTAAGTTGGGATGGAATGAATAAGCATATACTGGGGCTTCATTTCGTTTTTGACAAACAACGTTCAATAATCTCGATTGTTCTTTTTACGGGCAAGAGTTTTTCCTGCCTGGTTAAAAAGTTGGTGTTTGAGTGTGGATTAAGGTTATCTCGATTATTCTCTTACACTAGCAGGAATATACCTTGTTTGTGAAGGGTTGATGTTCGAGATCATTTCCTCGCCTGTTTCTTCGTCGAGTAGGTTTTTTCTGCTCGATTGAAGGCTTTAGTGTGTGAGGGTTATGCATTTTTTGTTTTCGTCAAGATCGGAATGAACTTGTTCGATTGAAAAATGTGGTGTATCAGAGTTAAACATTGTTAAACAAACACAAGCATTGATATTGAAAGTGCAGGAATGTCAATATTACATGCCATAAAATACTGTGAATTGTTTTGCAGGAAGTGTAATGAATACAAATGATATGGCGCGCAGGCCAGAAAGGAGGTTTAAGCATCTGAGGGAACGGTCTGAGGAGTAGTTTGACAGGTGTTTGCTACTTCGTCGGTGGTAGTCTCTTTAATAACGACCGCATCTCCATCATCCCCGTTGATATGTGCAGCTATGGTTTCTTATTCCTGCGTCTGAGCAGTCCAAATCTGTGTCATCAGCTCACTCACTGTGACTTGGGCAGCTTCGGGTGGGGTCCAGGGGGTTAGCCCTCGTTGAGCATCAGCTTCGATAAGAGATTAATTTCAACTCGTCTTCGGTGTAAGGAACCAAAGCGTGTCTGGGTCAAGCAGAAGGGCAAAATGGTGGGTTGGTGCCCCATTCGGCGAGCAGCTCCGGCTTGATTTCTAGGCCGCTGCACGCTATTTGCCTTAGTACATGGTTAACCCTTTGTAGGAAGAAGGGGTAGGCTTCACTCTCGACACAAGCAGCGAAGTCAGCAAAGTTTTTGTCATCACTAATGATGACCTGCTTCTGTTCTTCACTCAAGTTGGCAAATTCATCCCTCAGTTTCTTTTCTTGTTCGGCAATGACGACCTTGGCCTCTTCAAGCTAGCTCAGGGCTAGCCGAAGCTCCTTCCTGACCACTGAGATATTTTTGAGGGCTGCTTCCTCTGATTGTTTGGAAAAATCCAGATGCGACTCCAAGTCCCTCTTCTCTTCTTCAATTTTTGAAAGTTTTGTCACCTTGGTAGTGACAGTCTCCTCGCTGAGTTTGAGCTCGGATTAGAGAGAGTTGACGCTTTCTTCTAGTTGGTTCTTCTCCTTGGTCAGTAAAGAAGAGGAATTAATTTTATCAATTAGCCGGTCATACACCAGTTCGGCCTTCGTGGCTATATGTAAATTAATTCATGGGCAGCGTTTGTTAAGCATATCAAAGGAGAGTAAATCATGTGGCTAAGGGGGATTGTTACCTCGGCCATACACATTCCGATTTCACCCACCCAAAGACCTGAGCTTGATCTTTGAGCACTTTTCGGACCATATGCCGCAGCCTCCTCATCAAGCCAAGCCCGACAGTGGTAGGGTACCTGTTACGTTTGTAGATTTTGATCTTGTCGAGATCGGGCACATCAAATAGCTCTGTAATAACGGGACCAGCCTTTTCTAGAGTTTCAGGCATGAGGAAGTTTTCTTGATGCCGCGAGGGTGTTTTTGAGTTGGAATCTCCCTACGCGGCCTTTTCTGTTCGCGGTTTGCTCCTCTTTTCTTCAGAAGGATCAACATGAGGCCTTTTCCTAGGAGTGTGGGAGGTAGTGTGAGTTAGGGGGGGCAAGAATGGTGCATGAGCTGATGGGTTCAGTTGTTGACTGGATAGGAGGCACCACGGGTACAAGTGTAATGGCTCGGCTTGATTCGGGACGGCCGTGGTTGGCCCCTCGCCCCGTTGTGGTGGTAGCAACGGTTGGTAGAGGGCCAGGAGTTTGAGCAGCCAGCTGGGCGTTCCTCTTTGTTGCACCTTTCTTCGCAGCTTGCAGAAATTTACTCGCATCATTTAGTTGCTTCATGTCTGCAAATGTAAACAGCAAGAGTCAGGAGAGGTGTAAGCAGGCATAATGATTACATAAATATTGAACAGTTGCAAACAGAGTCATCTTTTTTTAGTTTAACCATTTTTAAAAAATATCTAAAACACAATTTATTGAGTTTTTCATTAGGTGGTTTGGGTTTTAAAATGGGTATTATCTTTTTTGGAAATTTTTTGGTTTAACTAAGAATATGTATAACCATTAATTGGAAATTCTTCCAATTTTTTATGTTATTAAGACCACTCTAAAAGATAAATTGTTTTTATTTTATTTTTTAAAAAATAGAATAAATAATAATATTCATAATTACTAATTTGGAATTCTTCCGATTTTTTACGTTGTTAATAATATGTATAAAATATAAAATACACTTTTCATTAAACACATAGTCACTTTTTTATACCAACATAAAAAAGAGATATTAATTGTTTAGTGTCTATCTTCCACAATAAATCTATAATATAAAACATGTTACACGGTTAAAAAAAGGTTAAAAAAATTAATACCTGTGGGTTCCTGGGAAATGTGCTCCCGCGCCGCGTGGGCCCTTGGATAGGGGTGCGTGTACGTGCAGATGCGGTGACATCCACTGCTCTCGTTCCACCCTCCCTTGTTTAGGGGAGGACGAAATCAAAAGTGCGAGAGGAGTGTTGTTAGAATAGCGCGTTTGAATGTGCCTCGGTTGCCTTTAGTGAATTTTTGATCCAATATGAGAGCTTTGGGTTTTCTATGTCCATTTATCCCTTTTTTAGGGGATACCAGGATAAAAGAATGCATCACCCTTCCATTCCCATTCTCCCTTTTTTAGGGGAGAGCGGGAAAGTGCAAGGAAGGAATGTTGCGGTGCCCCCACTATGGATTTTATGAAAATAGCCTTATGGCCTATTTCGGATCACTATGAGTGCTTTGGGTTTTCTACATCAAGTTATCCCTTGTTTAGGGGATACCAGGATATAGGAATACATCACCTTTCCATTCCCATTTTCCCTTTTTTAGGGGAAAGCGGAAAAGTGCAAGGAAAGATATTGCGAGGCCCAACTGGATCCAAAATGTTTTAGAGTCGCCATCTTTATTTTGAGGAAGAAATAAAGCAAAACCAAAAAAGAAAACCAGAGATAATAAAAACGGGTCCGGAGGCTAAGTTACGAGTTGGGAAGGTGCTAGGCACCCAACTCGCCTTTTCGGTCTCAAAACGGTTTTTGGCTAAAGTATGCTTTTTGTTATATTTATTTAACAGATAAATAAAGCATTAACTGCCTACAAATACATCCATTGTGTCTACATTATTTACAGACTTGCAACTGTCTCTTTACAAATAATTACAAATATACTTGAAAATATTTGGCCAAAATAACGACTCTTTTAAGTGCTATTTCCTAACTAAATCCGGGCAGCACAACTACTTATATATCTACATTGGGCCGGATTGGAAATTACACTTTTACAATTAAATCTTAAAACTTACTTACTGATGGCCTAGGGTGTGCTTGCTCTGTCCTTTAGGGAGAGGGAGTCTTTTTGTTGTTGTGTGTGTTGTGAAGATTCGGGTAGAGTAACTGCTTCCGAAAGTTACTTTTTGCCTCGAGATTTGGGCGGAGTAACTGTTTGTGTTTGGTTGTTTGTTGGCTTGAAGAAGGCGGAAATCGGGTAGAATAAGGGCTTATTTCTGACTGATTTTGCCTTTTAAATCGGGAAGAGCAACTGCTCTTTCCATGATTTTTGGACCGTGGAAATAGGGTGGATACCTAGCTGGGGGGCTAAGGCTCACTTCTACCGGTTGGTTTTGTGTTTGGAGGAGGTTTGGCAGGGTTTCGAGGCTTTGAGGAGAGATCGTTCACTATCTCACTTCGCTCTCTATTTCTTCAGCGTAACGAGGACACAGAGTGTTTTGCGGATGAATTGGTGTGTTGAAGGTCGATCCCAAAGCCTCTATTTATAGGCTGGAGAAGGGACATCGATGGAATTTAATTTTCTTCTTTATGCATCAGTCGATTGTACCAGCCGCTCACGAATTTGCATTTTACGGCGAAGGAATAGTGATTCATCAACAAACTGGGCGCTGTCTATCACAAAACTGGGCACCACTCCCAGATTTCATGTGGGTGGAGCCAGCACTATTCACATGTTTCCAAATTTCACACTTTGGTCCCTGCATCGATCGATTGTACACACCGCTGAAAGGATTGCAGTTTACGGCAAATGAACAGGACTATTTTGAGGAAACTGGGCGCCATCTCCATCAAAACTGGGCGCCACTCCCATTTTTAATGTGGGTGGCGCCAGCACTATTCCTTCTTTTGATTATTGACGCTTTGAACCCTGCATTTCATTCTTTTGTGCATTCTGCTTTTGTCCTTTTACATTTTTGACCCTGTAACTTGACATTTGTTAATGTTTTAACAGGTCTTGATATTTTATGTCATGTCACATACCAGGGGTACGAAATTGGGGTGTCTACAATACCCTTGGTGTATGTGTTAAAACAGTTTATATTTTAACGAAATATTATTAATTGTATAAGGGCAAAGCTGGTTGTCCTCCTCAAATTTGTAATTTTATTTCTATAAATAAAATCTAAAAAGGTATCGCCTCTGTTTTCTTAAAAAAAATTACAAATAAATAAAATCTAACAAGGTACCGCTTCTGTTTTCTTAAATAAAATTACAAATAAAAGTTTTAATTTTTTTCCACTGTTGAATGATCATAATGTTTTAATTGATTATCGAGAAGTCTTCATTTTCAATTTGTTATTTTAGACTTTTTTGAAACATGAGTAAAACATATATTAATTTATTTAAATACTGACATCCTCCCCTACTCGCGCCGTGCCATAGGCACGGGCACGAAGACTAGTCTATTATAAAAAACAGATCAGACGGTTAGGAAAAACTATTTACCGGTCAGGATTTGATTTTATCAAAGACAATCACCGGTCAGGATTAAATCTTTGGGAAAAGCTATTTACCGGCCAGGATTTGATTTTACCAAAGACAATCACCCGCCGGGATTAAATCTTATCTAAACAGTTTTTATCTCAACCTAATCTAACCGTTTCCTATTCACGTTTTTCTTCTTAAATCTCATCTAAAATATTTTCATCTTAACATAATCTAACCATTTCCTATTCACGTTTTTCTTCCTACGTTTTTATTTCAATCGGCTTTCTTTCATCCTTTTCAGGCTTAGTTTATTTATTTTTTGTTCTCTTTTAAAACTTTGTACTCCTTCTTTCTTCTTTTTTACTGCCACGAATACCTTAGTGGATAATAACAAACCCCTTACCATCTTCTTCGCACCTCCCCCGCTTAGCTACCGTCACTTTCTCTTTCTAATCCCTTAATTATTTATTTATTTATTTATTTGACTCTTCTCTTTCATTCTTTAGTAAATCACTTTTGACCACCACCCCTTATCTTTAGTTTCAGGAGAGAGAAGCTAAAAAGGAAACGAAAATTGGTAGCTGAGTTCTCACTAATTTAAATAAATTTAATTACTGTTGTGATATTAGCCAAGATTTTTAAATGTATAGGACCATAATTATTAAATTAGAATACGTGTTGTATATTAAATTTTTATCTTTATGATACACATAGCTTGGGTTGTCGAGAGAGAGAGAGGGACGTTTGGGATTTCAATAGAGCCGAGAGAGAGGAAAGGAGCGTTGATTCTTCTTTCACCTATTGGCTTAGTGTCTTTTTTAGTTATGTTTTTAAACTTTGTACTCCTCTTTGTTCTCCTTCTTTTTTCTTTCCTTTTTTTTATTTCTTTAAGGAGGGAGAATGAGTGGTGATAATGTGATATATTGATGGGAGAAGGTTAAACATGTGGGGAGATGGGACGTTTCAGGCTTAGTTTTTTTTTTTTTTTTTTTTTGTACTCTTTTTAAACTTTGTACTCCTTCTTTCTTCTTTTTTCCTTCATGTAAAATGAGCTATTAAATCTATTTGATGAAATAGTTATATTGTAGCTTTATATATATGTAAAGGTTAAAAACAGAAGGAAAAATTAGTGTGACCAACGAGAGAAAAAGTCCAAAATTTATCCCAGAGAGATAAGTAGATGACTAGGTAGAGAGAATAAGAAGGAAAGATCAAAAAATTTACTCATTCAAGAAGAAGGAAGAATTACAAAGAGAACGTAGAGAAGGAGATGGCAAGATAAACATTAACCCATGCCAAAAGAAGGAACAATTACGAAGAATAATAAACTAACAAATCATACTGCCTCGAAGTTTACATAATTAATCCGAGATGGATGGTGATGATCAATACTAACGAATTGCTGTGAAGAACATTAGAATTGATTCGAGATGGATGGGGATGACGGTCCTAATGAAATGCCAAGTATAACGACTTTTTGTATTGCATTGAAGAACGAGCAAGCAGATCACAAACTCGATCTTTCCCTGAAGTGACTGGAATGCCTTGTGTCAATCAAATGAATAACCGGAAGGCAAGAGCCTAAATCTCCCATGCATCTTATGTTTTCTTTACAGCTTCATTGTGAAGAACTCTTAAAGATAAAAAAGGAAAGAAAACTCCAATCCAAAAGTACACAGCCAAGTTCATTTCTGGCGACCACAATAACTTTGCAGAAATTTGGAGGAAACAAACTGTATCAGAATATATTAGAGTCTATGCAGTCTACTCACAATTGTTCACAAGTGCTTTCCTCACATCAAAGATATTCTAAACAACAACTCAAAAATCTGCACTCCCATCTAACTTCTTCACTTCAAGATTTCCACCAGTGACAATGTTCTTCAACGATAAAAAGCTTAGAATATGAGAAATAAGTTCAGTCTTCCGAAATGCCCCTAAAGTGCGTAGATCCTTGAAAGATCTCTTTTCATGACAATAAGACACTAGAAATTTATATTTACTTACAAGCCATAAATCCCCATTGTGGGGAAATTTGATAGGACGATGGAAATCCTCCCTTCACAAACCACCAAAAAAGTTTAGGTTGATAGAGAAATGCCACGAACAACGATCATGAGTTCTAGTCTTTGTTCCCGTGCCTATGGCACGGCGCGAGTAGGGAAGGATGTTAGTACTGGAGGGTGATAATAGTTAAATAAATCAATATATATTTTAATCATGTTTCAAAAAAGTCTAAAATAACAAATTGAAAATGAAGACTTTTCGATAATCAATTAAAACATTATGATCATTCAACAGTGGAAAAAAAATTAATAAATAAAATAAAAACAGTTTATCTTTTAGAGTGGTCTTAATAACATAAAAAATTGGAAGAATTCCCAATTAATGGTTATACATATTCTTAGTTAAACCAAAAAATTTCCAAAAAAGATAATACCCATTTTAAAACCCAAACCACCTAAAGAAAAACTCAATAAATTGTGTTTTAGACATTTTAAAAAATGGTTAAACAAAAAAAAAAGATGAATCCACCCTTTTTAATAGCATTAAAAATCGGAAAAATGTTTTATACACTCAATTTAAATTATTATTATCACTTCTATTGATTTAAATTGACCATTTTTCAATTTAAAATTTTAATATTTTTCTTAACTTTGTAAATAATACAACATAAAAAATAAACATAGTTAATTAGGACTCTATTTATTACCATACATAAACATAGTTAATTAGGACTCTTCTTGGGCTTGTAATTAATGTGAGTGGTGCGGTTAGGAATCTTTTTGGCAGTCCTGATTCAGGGGGATTTTGGAGAAACCATAGGGAGTTGGAGTCGTATAGGGAGAGGGGGACGCAAAGGGAGAAGAGTTGTGCGGGGACACGGCTAACTGCCGTTCACACATGTGTCAGTGAGGAATAAATTGCAGCCGTTTGATATAAGTAAAAATAATCAATCTCAGCCGTTCTTTATCCCAAGTCAATTGCGAGCGTGCGAGACTGAGCTCTATTGTATAGTAGATGGCTAATTTTGTACATTTTAACGTGTCTTGTTTATGACGTGGAAAAAAGTAAGGATGTGCTTAAGGATATATTTTGATTATCCATTTCAAGTACTAGTATGTCCGGATGTTTTTTTGGTATTTACTTGTTTAATTTAAAAATCTTATATAAATTGTGTTGCAGCAAATGTTGCTTCACAGTAATATAATATTGGAGGTTTTAATCAAAATATTTTGTGTTGCATAAATAATGATATTTAATACTCACATTGCAACTTATGATTAATACTTTAAACAAAATGTAATTAACTTTCTTAATTAATATTTTTGTTTATATAATAAGTTAAAAAGAAATATGTGAATCTTACCTTTAATGTAAATATGATGTGTTTTTTTCTATGATGTAAATCTAAGAGTGAGAAATAATTAAAAAAAAACTGACTCGATGTAAAAATAATAATAAATCAATGTAAAATGTTATATTTAACTTTCAATAATGATATTTATTTCTTCGTTTTGTTTGAATATTATTTAATTAAAAAAGATTTTTTTCTCCATGCGTTTAAAGTACGGGTATAAAACTAGTTATATCTAATTATAGTTAGGGGTGACAAAATGGGTGTTATGGATAATAATGAGTTGATTTATTATCCATGGATAACCATGAATAATAAACTAACTCATTATTATTCATAACACCCATTTTACCTCTCCTAATTATAATAGTACCAAAGGTGCTTGGGATGCCATTCAAAGACATTGTGAAGGATCTAATACTTTTCTCTACTAGCTACCCACTAGCAAGGGAGCAAAGACAGGAAATTATGTCATACTTGAGGGTGATTCATTGGATATCAAATTGGGAACCTAATTAAACTCAGCCGACTCTTCTTAATTAGTGGTACGTGGCCTTCCATTTGTTTTTGTTATAAAAATGGGGAAATTATTAGATTAAGAATTCGAGGTTTTTATCTTTAATGTGGAAGTGAATCGGTCGAAAATAATAGCATCAAATATTTGGACGAATAATGACAAGATAATAAAAAATATAACGAAATAAAGCAAAAGAGAACAAAATATTTTTTGTGGTTTAATTCACTCAAAGACAAGCAACAATTTCACTAGAAACGATGAAGAATTATAATAGAGAGTTTTCAATGCACTCACCCTACTTAGGACAAGACTTACAATAATTGATACGATCCCATAATGTACCACACATCTTATAACCCAAAATAGTCACGCGCTATTTTATTTAACAACACCAAGATCTCGAAATTCTCGACACCAATTGTATCGTTAACGCTCATCTCTACTTTATATCACAAACTCGTCTTTGGCACACCAGCTATGCGATATACATGCCCGTATAAAGGTCATATTCACAAACTTTATCTTTCAATAATTAGGATTAACATACAAGTAGTCTATTAGCAATTTATCAATCCTAATCCAAAAGGATTTGAGACACCAATTTTAATAGTGTCAAGTTATGTAATGTTTCATTTGTCATATCTGAGCTTCATTTAGAGTTAATACATTGTAAGGATCTGACAATCTTTCCTAAGATTGCATAAGTTGGAACTATATATGTGTCTAAGATATGTTTGATACAGACACGGACAACTCCCACCATTCTAGGAAAATAGTACACCATACCATGGGGCATTTACAAAAATGGCCAAGTCAAAGATGACTTGGTCATTTGTAGCCTCACTTAAAAAAAATACTCTTTTATGGCCTGATTTATTGATAAACCACTGATAAACCACGACTGGTTTATCGGTAAACCAGTAAAAATTCACCGCTCAACATACGAAAATTTCTGGTTTATCCACTGGTCGACGGATAAACCAGTTGTCGACCAAGGTTTACAATGGTTTACACTGGTCGACCACTGGTTTATCCAAGGTTTACACTGGTCGACCACTGGTTTATCCAAGGTTTTCACTGGTTTACACTGGTCGACCACTGGTTTATCAGGTCGACCAAGTGGTTTACACTGGTTTATTGATAAACCAGTGTAAACCAATTGGTCAAAGGCTATATATGTTCATCAACCGGGTCAAATGGCCATATTTGACTAATGCCACCCATATCCATATCCCATCATCATCATATGATATATTATTTAGGGATGTTCAATTTAAAATTCAACTTTCTAAATATATATTATGTTATTAACATATTGATTATACTCAAGTATTTTTATAATTATGACCAACTTTAATCCTAGTTATATATCTCTTAATAATTAGACTTTTCAAACCCGAACTCTTTCAATAGATTAGAGTAACTATGAATTCAAGACTCGGTAGTTAGCTCAACGTGTGGTTCCTCATTTTCTTGCCAAGAACAACAATTTATTTAATAATTACTTCATTCATTTCAAAACGAGTATTATTTATGAAATACACTATGTCACAAAATAAGCAAACCTTTCTATGAAAAGTAATTTAACACTCCAATAAACGTTTAAATGACTCCAAAAATTAAAGAAACTTTTAATTTTTAAATGACTCCAAGAAACGTTTAAATGACTCCAAAAATTGAAGTATTAAAGCCTTAATTCATGTGTATTTGATGAGATTTGAACAAAGGGCGAAAAACGTCTAACCGAAAGTACTATATGTAAGGGTAAAATAGGTCATGCCTATTTTTTACTTGTTTCCCTTTTCTTGGTCAAAATATTATTTTTGTTAAGTTTGTGGTAATTTAGGATTTAATATCTTTTCATTGATTTAATTGTGGTATATTTGGTATCACAATCTTTTATTAGATTTTGGTACATCTATTTTGTTAACTAAATCTTAGCATAAATCCTAGTCAAACCGAGATTCTTGAGCACTTTCTTATTTGGTAATAAAATCCCATTGAATTGGTAAGTTGTTGGTCTTTCCTTATTGCTAATCCTTTTCTTTGTAGTAAATGGGTTATTTGCGTGTGTGTAGGACTTGGCAAAGCTATAAATAAAGGAGAAAGGATATGGGCTGTTTGCAGAGCTTGAGAGAGAGAATGAAAAACAATAGAGATATGTTCAGAAGCAGTGAGTTTCAGAAGCTGTTTCTAGTCCAGAAGTTAAGCTGTTCGGCTGAAGCTATTGATGTTATAACATTGGAAGTAACATCAAAGTTCTGAAAACTGTTTTGTCTTCCTGTTTTGTTTTTTAGGAAGCTGTTTTTATTTCTTCCCATGTTTTGTCTGCTTTGTTTATGTGGGGTTTTTGTTCTCCAAGACTCATTGTCTTGTGAGAATATTTTGTGAGTGATTTCACAATTGTTTTTGTAAAACGATTATTATTTTATAGTGAAATCTTTGTGGCCTTGAGGCTAGGTCTACAAGTATTATCTTGTAGATTGTTTTTGGTAAACATGTGCATTCAGTTCACTGTTTTGTTATTAATTCTTCCACTGCTATAATCTTTTTTGACCATTGTGATTCCCATTGTAGCTACATTCATAGCTACATTGGAAATTGCTTTGGTTTCTCTTGAGAATCCTAGCTATTGCGTTCTTTTAATTGGTATCAGAGCCTTCTCTTGACATCACTAAGAGTTGATTCTGGTCATAGCCGTGATGGATTCTCAATATGAGAATGTCGTTCGTCCTCCTACTCATACTAATGCAAACTATTCAATTTGGAAAGTCAAGATGCGCATCTTCATCAAATCAATTGATGAAAGAGCGTGGCTTGATGTCTTCAATGGATGGAGTCCTCCTAAAACTACTGATTCTGATGGTGATGTCAAGATCACCAAAGAATCTGAATGGACTAATGAAGATAGGAATACTGAGTCTTTTAATTCTAAAGCTTTGTCTGCTATATATAAAGCGTTATATGCTAATACTTTTAGGGTGATTGCCAACTATGAATCTGCTAAAGATGTTTGGGAGGCCCTTCAGACCTTGTGTAAAGGACCTGCCAGTGTTCGCGCTTCTAAGTTAAGATTGCTCACCACACAATTTGAAAATACAAGAATGAATGAGTCTGAAGATATTATGTCTTATTATGGTAGACTTCTTGACATGTCAAATTCTGCTCTTGCTTTAGGAGATCCCATCACTAATGAATGTCTTGTTAGCAAGATGATGAGAACTTTGCCTGAAAGGTTCAACGTCAAAATATGTGCTATAGAGGAAGCACATGATATTGACAAGATGAGTTTTGAACGAGTGGCTGGTATCCTTCAAAACTTTGAATTGAACCTAAATGATCAAATCAAACAAAAAGGCAAAGGAGCTTCATCATCTTCTACACCTATTGTGAAAAATATTGCTATGCCTGCTCCTATTGATATCTCTTCTGACTTACTTGAAATTCAAAAAGACATTGATGAGTCTGATTTTGGAGAAGAATCTATAGCTCTTTTGACTACCAAATAAATTTTTTTTTTTGAAAGCTAAGAGTCAAAATAGAACTCCATCATCAAACTCCAAAAACAATTTTAAACCTGATTCAGGAAAATTTGTTCCCAAGGAAAATTCTTTCCAAACTCCAGAAAAGCCTTTCACAAACCCCTTTGCTTCAAAGTCTTCCTACAATGGTAAGAACATTGATTCAATTCAATGTAGAGAGTGTCAAGGGTATGGTCATTATGCTAACCAATGTGCAAATACTCTAAGGAAAAAGGGTTTGAATTTTTCAGCAACTCTAAGTGATAGTGATGGAGAAGATCCAGGTGATCTTATCACTCTCACTGCTGTTTATGATTCTGAAACTGAAAGTGCAGGTTCTCCAGGTAATGTGACATCCAATGTAGCTACATCCGGAGTCACATCAGAAGATGCAGTGAACAGAAACAGAGATGATCTCTACTGTTTTAACTCCACAGTCCCAGATGATGGTGGAGATTCAGAATCTGACTTGCTGGAAGGGTACAAAGAACTGTACAAGGATTGGGAGAAACGTGCTCACCAAGTTACATTACTTGGTAAGGCAAACGAGCTGTTGAAGAAAGCCAATGAAGATCAGAAAGATTGCATTATAAAGCTGGAAAGCTTGCTAAGCAAAAAGGATGTTGAGATCGAAGGGTTAAAGGAGCAGCTCATTCAAGCAAACGAAACCATCACCAAATGGAATTCAAATCAACATAAAATGGATGAGATGCTTAATTCAGGTAACTCATCCAAGGCAGGTATTGGTTTGTTGCAAAAGTGTTTGTAAGAGAAGGAGAAGGCTCATCGAACGAACCTAAATGTATTGTAGACTCGAAATTTCGAGAAACCGATTTCTTGAAAAGCCAAAATCAAGAAAGAAAAACTTTGTTTGTCACTTCTGCCATAAGCCTGGACATATACAACCTTTTTGTTTTCTGAAAAAAGACTATATATGTGGATGAAGTTAGGCAGGATTTCTTTGAAAAAATCAGATGCAACATCGAATGAAACATCCAATGCAACAGCCAATGTAACAACATTGGAAGTCACATTGGAAGTCTCATTCAAGTCACATCCGAAACTCATTCTCAG
>CM028380.1:72629445-72678830 GCA_013146195.2 Codonopsis lanceolata
TTTGGTGTATTCGAAATCTCGGGAGGAGCATAGCAAACACTTGAGGATTAATCTTGTCTATTCTTCGAGAAAGCTTGACTTTATGCAGTTTAGCAAATGTGCCTTTGGCTTGAGGAAGTGTCCTTTTTGGGGCATATCATTTCTAGCGCCGGAGTAGCCGTTGATCCTTCTAAGGTTGAGCGGTGGCAATTGGAAGAGACCTCAATTCGGATACCGAGTTCGGAGTTTCTTGGGTCTAGCGGGTTATTACCGGAGATTTATTGAGGGATTTTCTCGGATTGTGACTCCTATGGAGATTGGCCTTGAAGAATGTGCCTTTTTGTTTGGGCGAGAAATGTGAGTTAGTTTTCAAGAGCTTAGAAGCGGTTGGCGTCGGCACCTATTTGGCTTTGCCTAGTGGAGGAGATAATTTTGTGATTTCTGAATGCTTCTAAGGAAGGTTTGGGTTGTGTGTTGATGCATAATGGTAGAGTTATCGCCTATGCGTCGAGGAAGTTGTCTATTCATGGCGAGTACCAAGACACGATATGGAGTTAGGCTGCGATTATTTTCGCGTTGCATAAGTGGAAACATTACTTGTATGGAGCTAAATTTGAGATCTTCACCGACAGCAAGAGTTTGAAGTACTTGTTTCCCAAAAGGAGTTGAACATGAGGCAAACGAGGTGGATGGAAAAGTTAAAGGACCACGATTGCACTATTTTGTATCATCAGGGGAAGGCAAATGTAGTAGCGGATGCCTTGAGTAGGAAAGGTTCACATGTAGGTGTATGATGGTTAGAGAATGGAAGATGTTAGAGGACTTGCGAGATTGGAGTCTAGTGTTTTTGATAGAGGTGTGATTTTAGCGAATATTCGTGCTACACAGTTTTTGTTTGGAAAGATTAAAGAAGCCAAGAGGATGATCAGAATTGAAGAAAAATTTTTGGATGGGTTGGCTGAGAATGTATCGCTGACTTTGTGATTAATAGTGAGGGTGCTTTGACATTTCGAGTCGCGTTTGTGTTCCTTCTAATGGCGGACTTGAAGAGGTTGGTTCTTGAGGCTCATGTCGAGGTATACCATTCACCGGGGGGCACGAAGCCCATGTACTTCTGGCGAAAAGGCGGTTTTGGTGGAAGAGGTATGAAGAGAATTGCGGAGTATGTCGAGGTGTTTGACTTGTCGAGGTTAAGTGAGCATCAGAGGCTGCCTGACTTCTACAACCAGAGATTCTCAGTGGAAATGGGAGTTCATTACCATGGACTTTGTGACGAGGTTACTGGCACTTGCGAGGGTTAATGCGGAGTTTGGGTTATGCCAGTCGGACCAGATTGACTAAGTGCACTTGTTCTAAAATTGCCACGATAGCTATCACGTATTCATTGACTTCAGTTAGCGACTTTGTACATCCGGGAGATCGTGAGACTTCATGGCGTGCCGGTTAGTATTGTGTCCGATAGAGATCCGAGGTTCACGTCAAGATTTTGGAAGTCATTGCGAGGAAGCTTTGGGGACCAAATTGGACTTCGATCAAATAACTTTTCATCATGAAAGCGGATGGTGGGTCAGCGTTTGATTCGATTTTGGAGGATATCTTTGCGAGCTTGTGCCGTGGATTTCAAGGGAATGGGATTCTCACTTGCCTTTAGCAGGAATTTGCGTATAATAACAGCTACGGTCGAGTATCAAGATGGCGCCGTATGAAGCTTTGTATGGGCGTAAGTGTAGATCGCCAATTTGTTGGGATGAAGTTGGAGGCGAAACTTTGGGGTTCGAGTTAGTGCAACGATCGGTTGAGGCGTGAAGTTGATTAGAGATCGTTTGCGCACCGCTCAAAGTCGAACAAGAGTTACGGGACAATCGAAGACGGGATCTTGAGTTCCAAGTGGGAGATTACGTGTTCTTGAAGGTGACAGGAGAGGTACTGAAGATTTGGCAAGAAAGGAAGCTTGCGCGAGTACATTGGCCCATTCGAGATTCTTGAGAGTTGGGTCTTTAGCGTATCGCATTGCATTGCCACCGTCACTTTCGGAGACTCATAACGTATTCCATGTTTCCATGTTGCGAAAGTATTTGAAGGATGATACCCATGTACTTGAGTATGAGGAGATAACATTTGAGCCGGATATGTCTTACGTTGAAAAGCCCGTGAAGATATTGGATACCAAGGAGCAAGTGCTACGAACCAAAAGAATTCCCTTAGTCAAAGTTCTTTGGAGAAACCACAACATTGAAGAGCGACTTGGGAGGCGGAGGCGGAGATGTGCGAGAAGCATCCACATTTGTTTGACGAACTTGGTAAGAATTTAGGGACTAAATTCCTAAAGGAGGGGAGAGTGTAACGCCCCATAATCTTGCATGTGCATTCTATGCCTGTTTTTATACTTTCTTGGTTGTTTGTGAACTTGTTTACTTGATATATAAATGTTTTAGAATCATTCATAGATCATTCTAGAAGTCCTTAACATGTTTAGAATCATATAAACTTGTTTGTAGAATCGCCGGTTTGATCGCGTTGAATTTAGCCTTAGCGATTCCTCTCATCGCTCGTATTTGCTTCTATTTCGACGTACGAAGTGTTTGTTGAGTTCTTAGCTTTATATTCAAGTCTTAATCAAGTTGAAACAAACCTTTTTCATGCCTAAGACATCCTAGTTTGATTGGCGTTTGATTGTAGTTTAATCCGTTGTTCATTTGTCGCGTGGTTCGCGCCTTGTCCTAGCTTGTTCCGGGGGTTGTTCGGGTGCGTTTCCGACTTGTTTTGAGTAGGGTTAGACCTTAGAATGGTTGCCCAAAGTTTGGGACCATTTAGATCAAGTTTGAATCAAGTTTTAGAGGTTACGGAGCCGGGCGGCCTGGTGGCGCGCCGCCTCAAATCGAGGGAGCAATTCTTTGAATGGTGCGAACTTTGGGAAGGCTCGGTGAGGCGGCACGCATGGGGCTTGGTGAGGCGCCCGCCTCACTTGTTTCTTTGCTACGGGCTGATTTCCTCCTGTTTCGGAATTTGACGATTTGTTCACTTCAAACCCCTACTTAAACCTATCCTAAACCTCCCTAACCCTTCCTACTTAAGTCCTAACATCCCTAACTAATTTTAAATGATGGATTAAGAAGGCTTGTTGATCATCCAAACCTTATCCTAAGAATCTCAAAGGGACCACAAGTGGTTGACACATGTCCCACTCAAGAATTAGACCAATATAAGCCCCAATTCAGATTTTTGACCCTCATTCTCACCCTCTCTCTTCCAAAAACGAATTTCATCTCTCTCAAGGTTCTTCCATGGCTTCTTGGAGCTAAACCCTTCATCTTCAACCATCCATTCATCCATTGCCCAAGAGCCTTTCATTAAAGTTGAAGAGCTCATCAAGGGGAGCATTTCCATCCGAATAGTTTCTTCTATTTCTTCCGTTGGTGTATAACTAGTAAGTTACTCTTCTTCATTTTAGTTCTCATTGACCCTAAGGAAACAAAGTCTATGATGTGTGAGGTCAATGAGGACACATAATTGCTTCCTACGATTTTGAATGTATGATTTTGTTAGAAGCATGTCTAGGTTGATTTCTTGCCTTTGAATGTTGAAATTACTCTTTCATCATGTTAATTGAGGTCTTGAACATGTTAGAAATAATGTGGTATGTTTGTTGATGAAAGTGAAATTATTTGGGAATGCCTAAATTATGCCTATGTGGTGTTTGTGAAAATGGTTATGTGATGTATCCTCAATATTGGACCACATGAAGAACATGAATTATATTGAATTGTATAGGTGAATTTATACCCTTGTGAACCTAGAAGTGACTTAGGTTGGGTTGCGAAGCATATAGCTTCATTTTCCCCAAAATTGGGAATTTAGTGAAAAGACTCAACGGAGTCGACTCTAGGGAAAAATTGAACGTGTTAGACTCTAATTTCAATCCCTACGAAGTTTGAACGTCAATTGGCTTGGTTTACTCAAGTATGAGTTTGGTTTAATTGATTGTAACAAGTTGTTATGAAAGGGTGTTATTTGTGCAAATTATTGCCTTGATATGATTACGGTAGAGATTATCCCCTACTTGGATGGTCGAATTCGCTCTTGTCGAATTCGGTCCTTAATTGGTTTAAGTCAAGTAAATATCTACTTGTGCATTGCATTGAGTCCAGCTGGCATAATTTGGTTTGTTTATCAAGTCAGGGTGGGACGATGCATCGCCTTCACGAATTATGGGATTTGTGTTTGCTATGGATCGCCGCACCTGGGACTTCACACACCCCTCCACTGTGGGCCGCAGTGGGGAAGTAGCCCCTTTGCCGTATTAGTTAAGTGCCGCATTGGCTTGCTATTGAGATCGAGCACGACTCGACGATAGTCGATGAATTCACATAACATCGATGGCACGAACCGATATGAGAATGTTTTGCGAGAGCTTCTGGCGGCCGTGACTATCATATCCTACTTGTATGATTTACTTTACGCACTCATGTGAATAAGGTGCTAAGTGTTAAATGATGATGACATGCCATATTTGTGATAAATGTCATGCTATAATATGAACATGCATATTTTGGTAACTTACTAAGTCTTTCGACTTACCCTATTTGTTTGCTTTGTTTTCCTTAGATCAAAGCCGAGGAGACGCCCCACGCTAGATTCGCGTTTTCACTTGGGTGTTGTGAGCGAGGTTGCTCTTTTGGACTTTAACTGATTAATCTTGTATTTTGGAAAGGACGTTGGGAAGCAAGTCATGTAGACTTGGCTTGGGGATTTGTATGTTGTAGCAACTTAATTATTTGATACTTGTAAATCTTTTGGTATGCCGACTTTAAGTCGAGCGTGTTTATATATTGTTGGTTCATCACAGTTTCTTCCGCTAAAGCTTGTTTAAAGTGTTATTATTGTTATTGTCTCCGGCATGTTGTGGCCGTTGAGGTTTTATAAGCATGTGTTAATTGTAGGAGTAGTTGTTGGGTTCCGGCTGTAACGTCGCCGATGACTTGTTTAAATCAGGTTGTTTTCCGGCCAAGTGTAGCCGAGTTGTTAATTGTCTGAAACGTTGCGCCACATGAATTTTAAAATCCTACTTGTGCATGCTTATGTGTTTAACTTGTTTATTTGGACGGCGCGATTCGGGATCTCGCATTGGGGTCCGGGTCGGGCTGTCACAGATTCTCTATATTCGTATAAATCCATAATCGACTCCGTTGAGTCATTTTTACTCTTTTCAAATTTGAAGGCATGGAAGCTATTTGCATCATAGTCCTCCTATCATTCATTAGCTAATATTCATGGCTAAGTTCTCAAGGTTAGCAACATTGTGCAACCCAACATAATCCATATCTTCCCAACAAAATCCCCAAAAAATGGTTCATAGATCAACCCTTGACATTTAGAGTTCATCATCACATTTCAAGCAAGCATCTCAATTTAGCATTTAATCAAGCATGCTTTCATAAAAAATAACCATTTATCTTAACAAGATGTAATTTCATCTTGCATGCTCATAACCAAGATATAAATTCATCTAGCATGCTCATAACCTTCAATTCATGAATTAGAGTTGAACAACATACTATTATATGCATAAAAGTTCACTCAACCCAATAAAGTTAAACATTACATTTTAATCATATAATTCATAGTGATAATCCATAGTGATAATCCATTATTCATGCTCACAGCCAAATATAGAAGTCAATCAAGTATACTTCCAAACTTCCAAACATATATCCATGTATAATTCCAATAATTCATAATATCCAATAAAAACTCTAAAATTCATACATATCATCAATAACCCATTTATTACATCAACATATAGTAAAACCCTAGGTTTTTGGGAAATTATATACCCATCATTCTCAAGTCCAAACTCACAAAATGAAGCTTAATAACATATTTCATTAAACATAGAAAGCATCCTATTCATGCTTCTAACAAGTTCACTCTTCAAAAATCCAAAACTCAAAATAAAATCACACACAACATACATGTGTACTCATTGACCTCAAATAGCAAGTCTCTTTGTTTTCCTTAGGGTCAATGAGCACAAAATCCATAGTAAGAGGAGTATAGTAGCTTACTTGACTTGGATGAAAACTCCAAAGAATCAAAATCCGATCAGTGAGTTGTTCTACTCGTCGAGTGTTTCACGAATCCGAAGTTTGGAGGCGATCTAACGGTCGGATCTTCATGGATTGGAGGAAGAAGAAGCTAGGGCTTCAAAGCCCCCTTGTCTCCCAACACTCTCTCACTCTATACGTATGAAATGAAGGGGAAGAATGAAGGGATTTTTTGAATTCTACAAGGGGATTAGGCTATATATACTTCCCCAACTAATGAGGTCAGAAATGGGATTTCCATGTTACAATTAGTGAATGTTAGATGTAATCAACCACTAATCCAACCTTAATTAACTCCCCAAACATGTTAGGACATGATTAGGACTAAGTATGAGGGTTAGGAAGGGTTTAGATGAGGTTTAATGAGGGTAGTATTGATTATTAGAATATGCTTCTTGATAATTTAATTATCACCTTGCATATTCTATATATGTTGATTTGCTTGCCCCCATTACAAGTGAATCATCACAAGTGGCTAAAAGGATGCGTGTTAGTTAGTGTGGCAACTTGCATGATTTCACATAGGTCTTAGATTCGGTATGACTGATCCGATCTAGTCCTACCTTCCTATATGATGAACAAAACAGACCAACACTTCAGAATGCACTAGGAACACTGCAGCTATGTCAAACAGCCTTCAGTGATAAATAGATCAGAATATTCTTAAGACTCATCACCGGCAGTCATGCTACATGTTATAATGGTCTCACCGGTAGACATCAGTTCTCCTGAATCGGAAGACTTGTTTCCACTGGCTCGAAGCATTCCACCAAATAGACTTTAAAATGCGCACGTTCGTGAAAAGTCAAGAAGTCGGCTTAATCAAGATAAATATGTCCGTGCCTCAAAAGCCCGACATACTCAAAGCTACAAGACTTTTCTCACTCAAGTAGTCTATTAAAGTAAAAAAGCAATTACTTTATTGAGCAGACCACTGGCGATTACAACGCACATCGACCTACTCTTTAGAGATCTATCAACATAGTCCGATGGACAACGAGTTCCAAGATCTACAGGACTAAATCTCTGCTCCAAACAGTCAAAGATCTTATGAACAAAAGATCTCTATCCGATAGTCTTCAACCACTACATCTCCAACGGATAGAAATCTTCGAGTCTTCATCTCTCAACGATAATATTGATTCTCGCCTATATAAACCCTCTTCCTGCTCAATAAAAAGTGAGAGGAACTTAGAAAACTAAGTGGAGACTTCGATGTAAGCTACATCTAAGATTATCAAACAATACACTGGTGAGCAACGAGTAACTCAATCTACTCAAGAACTTCATAGAAAAGAAATCTTCAAAGAGATCGTCTTCACCAACGTATCTCGATTTCTACAACAGATTGCAGTGAACTCATCCAGCTCTTAGCAAATCACCTTCAGTTGATTGCTAGGAAGAAAAGCTTGGAAAAGAGGAGAAAATGATCAGAAACTTCAATAGCGAGATCAAGATCGAAGATTGATATTAGACAATGTCTCAAGAAAATGAAGAGTTGCGTAGATATTGCATTCATATCTTCGATTTGTATTCCTATACAAATGTTGTTGATTGTGCAATTATCAATCATCATGGAAGGTCGAGTGTTTTACACTCAATCGTTCGAATATATTTTTATATCTAAAGCGACCTTAAGAATCCCTTCCTTCTCATAACTTCTTGGTTTCGTCTCCTAATGTCCATTTGCAACTTAAAGATCCTTGAATGGATAATTAAGTAAGGATTGAGACTTAGGAAGACAAAGCAACTGACATAGATTATTTCGGCGATGTAATATGTAATTTATCTTTGAATAAATTCATATATTCTTACTAATATTTTATTTCTCTCCTTATATATCTATGAGCTTTTTATAAATGATTTATCCTTAGAAAAGCCATTCTCTACTTGATCTCCTAAACCTGCATTTGAAAGAAGAAATAAGTGTGTTGTTGTTCTGAACATATATTCGTGTACAACCACTTCTGACTTCTCCAAATCATAGCCTCTTTACCTTCCGCTATACAAATCTTTTATCAGGCTTTTGATTTGATTAAACAGTTTATCGGCAGAGTTATTACTTCTGCTTTGAGTAAGTCTACCGATAGCCTCTACCGGCAGACATACTCAACTTGATAAATTGTATTTGCCAACCAAACTACGCTTTATGTATATCCAAAAGAAAAGTTTTTAAATTGGCATTATAGGCTATTCACCTGCCCCTCTAGCCTATTTGAGCATTATTGTGGACCAACAATTGGTATCAGAGCAGGCTCTTCTAGCTTTATGCCGAGGACTAACCTCCTGAGAGTTGCGATCCTCGAATGCTCGGTTCAAATGCATGACAAAAGAAAACTTGTTTTATTCCTCAAAAACTTTTGTCAAGGATTTCAGTTTGAGATAAATATTTTTGAAAAATATACTTATTTTGAAAAATTATTTTGTTTTCAAAAATATCATGAGATGGAAGATTATCATGATGATTGTGAGATACTTATTCATATGACAGATATCTATATCAATTGGCACTATGAATAACTATCTTCAGATGAAAAATTCTCAGATGGATGCTTCAATTGAAAAGACTTCTGATTCAAGCTCTCTTGACATAAGGCTAACGATTGAAATCAATCCAACACCTTCTCGAGAAGAAATTTTCTTTCATATCTATTCTTTTGAAAAAGGTTAAGAGTCAAAAACTCTATATCATGAAACATTGATTGATCCCTCTGTTATATGATATTTAGTTTCTGGGAACTTGGCCCATGTTTCAAAGAATTATTTGAATCTAAGAAAAAGAATAAAAAATCTTACAAAATTGTTTGCAAAGGAAATCTACTCTTTAGACAACATCTACTACAGATTCATCAGCTCAGATTCAAAAAGACTTTGTCTGAAGAACATCTATCTCGATCCAGATAACTGTCAAAAAGGTACATCCCTGTCTTGTGCTCCCTCTTTCAAATCTTTATCTTTGCACAAAAAGACCAAGGGAGAATGAGAAATTCAAGATCCAGTCTTTCCTTCTCACTGATCTTCTTGAAATACTTATTCCAGTATCTAGATTTTTCTGGAGCTTCCTAAAGCTCATAAAATGTTGCTAATGATCTTCTTGATTCTTATTCAGGAATGTGTATTCTCCAAAGATCAATAAGCACACTTTATTATCTCTCATCAAGTTCTAAAAGCTTTGACTGAAAGTACAGGATCCTATTCACCTGATTCGGTCTTCTTCCTTCTGGATTATGATATATTTATGTTTCTCATTTATGATTCCCTGCTAATCATGATCTTGAATATATCATCTCTGCATAGCTTTATATTTGCTTACTCTACTCTTGTCTATTCTTTTCTAAAAAGTAATATATAGCTAGAGTAATTTCTCCTATCATACTTTGCTTTCTTTTTTGTCTTACAGTATGATCTGTGATTTACTCATCTGGTTTGTTGCCTTATTTTCTTTGAAGTACTCTTCTGTTGCTCGGTACTTCATAAGCTCAATTGTATGTGCTGACTTATAGAAGTTTTTCACCTTAGTAGACAATGTGCAAACTACATGGGTATTTTTGCAATTTCTACAAAGGTTGAGGTAAAGCTTGAGAAACTGACTATTTCTTAAAAGCTAAAGACAGATTTCATAGAATCTCGGTAAAGATAAAAATGACTTTGAAATGTGGAAATTGAACTTCCCAAAACACTTTTCTGAAAAGGGATTTGTCTTGTCAAATCCCACTGAAAAGGTTTTATCCACTTAAAGACGTTTCCTTCTTTCAAGAAAGCCAAACCTACTTTTCAAAATCTTTTAGCTTTCCAAAAGGATGACTTTACCGGATATCTAGAAATTTATATCAACTCTCACTCTTCCCCGTATAACTTTTATTGAAGAGTAGTTGAAAAAGACTTTTCACTCTTAAATGAGTCGGTCCATTGTCTTGCCTCAACGAGTATTTATAGAGACCTTCCTTCCCTCTTCTCTATCACTCGCAAACTACTTCAAACACTATGATAGACACTGATACAAGATCCCCTTCTTCCAAAATGTTACTTAGGAGAATTCTTTGCATTAGATCAAGGATACTTCTCAACAACTTGGAATCACCCTTCCGATTCTTCAAAAGTTGTTTGGTTTGTTTCAAGGATTTCTCTCGCGTGAAGACTTACCTTAACAACCATTTAGCATGCCTCCCCAGATTCCTGTGACTATGCTCATGTCAGCCACTTCTTCAAGGCCTCGTAGACCTTCTACGTGATCCTTAGCTGACATGGTTCTCTTATGAGATTAGTTCTTTTCATAACCGCGGTTTCTTCAAAAGAAGTCCTGCGAGTTTGTGAAGGTCACCCTGGATTGAGAGCTAGTTGATGGGAGTAGGATGAGGAGACGACAGGATCACATATCTGCATTTTTCAAAATGTAGAGATTCTGTTTGGCTGCCTTGTTCGACCTTGATCTAGGACATGTATTCTGCTTGCCAACCGGTTAGTTGAATCTGGTCCATAGTCTTCATAAACATCTCCTTGTAACATCCTTATGTTTAGATATGTATCAGGTGTTTAGATTAGTTGTTTAAAAGCAGTAGTTAAGTCATCGGAAGTTGTAATGAACTCTATAATCTTTAGATCCTCTCCGTATTCGTGTTATTTTTTTGATCTAAATGAGAACTTGTTCAAAGCATCTTTACTTCATGTCTATCTGCCTTTAACATCTCGTGATAGCATGAAATCATATATTTGCTTGAGTTTTCGGTATTTGTACCTTTTATAATATGTTGTTCTGAATTCAAGATGGCAAATATAACTCTGCTATTAACCCAACAGCAAACCAATCCTCAATCATAAAATTTCCTATTCAACATTTGGTATCTGAAGAAATAATGTTGAAATATGGTTAATTTTAGTTTTGGATTTCTTTGAAGTAACTGCATACCTAGCAACTACTTCATCAGGAATTATAGATCTCTTCTCAACCCATGATGTTCTGATGAATCTTAATTCCCCACCATAATTTCAGGTCTCTCTAGTTTCAACGGTAGACCTTATCTATGCCGTTGTGACAAACAACCTTTCAAGGAATTAAGCAGTATCCTCAAATTCTATTCTTTTCTACTGCTTCCTCTGTTCAAAGACAACTTTGTTCTAAACTCCTTCTTGCCTCTCTTGTCTTAAACAAAGATGACTTCCTCTTCCTTAAAGGATTAGTCATCATCTTCTTAACTGTTGACCTCGAAGCAAAAGTCATTCTTCATCTGTACCGTCAGCCTATCCAAACTTGAGCTACTTGCTTCTTTGTGATTCAAGTACTTTAACTGAAATGGTTGATGTCTTCCGTTTTTGCTTCTAAATGCTTTTATCATTCAATGGTATTCTATTCTAAAGGTAGCATGGTCATCAGTTAATCTTTGCCGAAGAAGTAGCTGAACCTCCTAACAGCTGCCAAGGCAAAAAGGAAAATCTGCAGAAAATCTCTTTTGCTACTCTAGCAATCTATAGACTCTATTCTTTCTTCAAAAGGGTTCGAAGCGCTTATTCTACTAAGTGAAGAGGAGCCAACTACAGACCTTGGTATCATTATAGTACCGATATCACTATTACTGCTATTGTTGCTTCAAAATTTATAAGATACATTTTGCTCTCCCTCCATTCTTATTTCATTCTCTTTGCCGATGAAACTTATGGTCAATCCTTCCAAAAGTCAAGGCATTCCAAAGGAAAAATGAGCTGTAATACTCTTCATTCAATTGGTATCGACAGACCTCAATGTCTGTTGTTCCATCCTTATACAACAAAATTTCTTGTCTGCAAGACCTATTAATTCTTTCTATCCTAGCAGACTTAATCCCTGCTAATCTCCTTCATTAGCATACCATTATCTATGCCGATTCCTTTGCCATTCATTCTTTTGACAACGGCATACCTCAACATCGAGTTTACTGATCATCTTGAATGATTGATATCATTCATAAATTGGTATCCTTCATACAATCAATTGATCCTCCAACAATTGGTTGACTTCCTTCAGCTCTCAAATGTCAGTAAACTTCCACTCTTCTTAAACACATTATTCAATTCAGTTTAAAAGCTATTTAATAGCTATCATCTTTCATGTGTTCAAAAGATTGATAACCCTGCGTAAACCTTTTAATTGCTATCAGCAGACTTTCATTACTGCTGCATACTTCCTTAAAAGTTATCAGTAGAATCGGTAGACCTCAATGTCTACTGGTCAAAACCTGAACTGTAGACCTTCATCTCTGCCGTACACACTCTAGCATCAGCACTCTTCACACTCTACTGTAACCAATCACCAAAATTAGTTTCAGAACTCTTGCTGTTGATCAACCTTGTGTAATGATATCTTTGACATAAAACATTTAGGAATGATTGATTGTTTTTCAAAATAATATTTCAAAAATCCTTCTAAAATGACTTTCAAAACAACTTTGTTTTGGAATGACTAAAAGAATTGGAAGATTGCTGAAGACTGTGTGGATGACTCAGAAGGTCCATAAAATTCTTCTAGTAAACAAAGAACACAAAAATCTTAAACTGTTTTGCAAAAACATTTTTTTTAATTCTTCCAAAATATTTTTGAAATGATTTATGTTCCAAAATTCTATAGATTTGGGAGATTGCTGAGGATTGTGTAAATAATTCAGAATGCCCCGTAAATTATCTATTAAAATATCTGGAATATTTAAAACCTCTCATATTTCCTAAATTTATTTTTATGAATTGCAGTACACTAATTTTGCTCATCGATATCAACACATCTTCTTTTCAATACCCTAAGTTGGCAATTAACTCTTTCTTGGTATTGAAATCCTCGATTTTAAGTCTCCAATCTGTCCAAATACATATTCCCTAGAAGACTTAATTATCGCAATCATGAATCGCCGCCTCTCCCATAAAAACGTCCTCTCACAATTAAGCTTCGAAATGATTACTTTGTCGATTCTCATTTCAATCAATAACAGCTTTATTGTGGACTATCAAACGACGGTTCTTGAACAGTGTGTTCCTCCTGCCCAATCTCGTAAAGTATTGAATATGTATATACTCCTTTTTGATCTCCATCGTTTCCCAATCAATCCAAACGATTATTATCAGTGCATTTTTTTCTGTTTCTCTAAAGAAATTCTTCATGACCGCCTCTTCATCAAGCTGCGTCTCTCGCCCTATCGGACCCTCTGAATCTTCTTTCGTCACCATAGTAGGCCGTCAATCCTACATTCTTGGTCGAACGATTCAAGGAGAACAATTTCTCCTTGACAATACTGTTGGAGAAAAGATTTTAGATCTTTTCCGCAGTTCTGGACTCGTCTCCATCCTCTGCTTTCGCGAAGAATTCTACATCCTTCGACTAGTCGACGAATTCTACTCAAGGATGCACCTGTCAAGAGATGGTAAAAGCCTGCACGGTCGCATTCGAGGTACTGATCTTGCCCTCAATGCCGACAGCCTTTCAAGAGTCTTCAGCCTTCCCTCTGCTGGCCCTAACTCCATCAGTGATTCTGTTCTCAACGAATCATGGCTGCACCGTACTGGCCACCAATCTCGAAATGACTACAGTACATGGGACATTTTTAACTATCCCTTGGACATGTACTGTGTTGGAGAGATTCTGAGTCAATGCCTTCTGTTTCATGAACATGGCTCAGGAAGCGACACCAGAAGACTTCGGAACTTCACCCTTGCCGTTCTTGACTCTCATGTCATCAATTGGGCTGAAGTAGTCTTCTCTCTCATCTATCGATCTTTCCAGTGAAGACGAATGAATGGATCTGGTATTCTCAAGTACGCTAGGATAATCAGTTATTTCCTATGCTCCTACCACACCATTCTTTCCATGATTCACGAGGACGAACGCCTTCCAATCACGGGAGAATTGCTGATCACACGAGTATTGTTCGGCAACAGAAGTTTTTCATATCAGGATAGAAACTATTCTCTAGATTCTAGCACTGATAGTTTTGGACATTCCTAGACTGTACTTTTCAGAACTTATTAGTCCTTTCTTTCGTTATTTAATTAGTGTCTTTTCTCTAGCTATCTACTCTACCATACCGCATCTCTTCTGTTATCCTTCTTTATTATTTGCTTGCAACTATCCTTCAGATATTATTCTTAAGTTCTTGCAACCATTAAGGAGGAGAGTTATATGACATATATCTTAGTATCAGACATATAACCTTCCTTTCGTAAAGAGAAGAATTGACTTAACTAAATCTCAAATGAACACACAAAACAAATGTGACAAATCACCCTAAGCTGATTCTTTGTGAATCATGCTCAACCTTTGTGGAACTTCTTTTGAAAGTCTTGTTTAAAACTAAAACCCTATGTTGAGTCTTATGTTCAACAGAAAGCCTTTTACTTTCAACAGAAATAAAAAGTTTTTCAAAAAAATTGTTTTTTTTCAGAAAATTGGAATTAGTTTCCAAAAATTGATTTGTCAGAAAATTGATATTACAAGCAATCCTTATTTTAAACTCTTTCAAAAACATGCATTTGCTTAAAGATTTGCTACTCTTACTTGCCAAAACAAGCTTTCATTCTATAAAAATTTATGTGCAAGTAAGACTTCTAAAAACCTTTTAGATCCTATCCAAAACTCTTTCAAATCCAAAGTGATATAAATTGTTTTTACTATTGCATGACCTATTCAGTACTTTGATTTATCGAGTCTGTAATAGCAATAGTAGACTATACCAAAGTCATCGCTTACATGTAATTATCAACATAGGATATGTCTTGAGATAAAATGATCATTCATTGTGGACATGCTATTACTATGTCTAATAAATGCTTTAGTGCTTTGTATATGTCATTTTGTAATGGTTCCAAGCAAATAGGAGGAGATTGTCGATATCCTTGTACAACGAGTCTAGCTTTTAGCCAATTTGGGACTAGCTTCCATACTTGACATCTTTTGAATTGCTGAAGTTCCTCTTGCATAGCTTTTAGCCAATTTGGGTCTTGTAAAGCTTCATCAATCTTTTTCAGTTCATCTTCTGAAACAAATGCAACACAGAACATGCATTCATTTCTAGAAGATCTTCTAGTCTGTACTCCTACATAAATGTCACCAATGATCTGAGAAATTGGGTGATCTTTACATGTTCTTGTAACACCAGAAATGTGATTCACTGCTGGTTCTTCATGATGAGGTTTAGGAGGAGGACTAGGAGGAAAGTCAATTGTTTCTTGATGCGTGTGCTATTCCGAACTGGGTTCAAAGGTGAGTTGAAGAATAAGATTTTGAGGTTAAGAAGATATGGGCTCTAGATTAGTATTTTCATGAGCAAAGTTGAGGTCTTCTAGTGATTCATTTGAGAAGTGATGGTCAGGAATATTTGGGTGAGCTGCTGGAGGGGGATTTGGTGTTTGAGAAGTTGAAGCTTGGGAGGTACCTGTCTCAACATTAACAAAGTCATCAACAACATTTGGAGCCACATGTGGCTCTAATAAATCAAATTCATCAAATGAAACATGTATAGATCAACAATTTTTAAAGATCTTTTATTGAAAACCCTATAAGATTTGGAGTGTAAAGCATAGCCTAGAAAGACGCCTTCATCGGCCTTATTATCAAATTTGCTTATGTAATCATTACCATTATAAACTATGAAGCATTTGCAACTGAAAATTTTGAAAAATCCAATATTTGGGGCTTTACCTCTGAAAAGTTCATATGGTGTTTTACCATAAAATTTGTTGATTGGGGATCTGTTCTAAGTGAAGCATGCTGTATTGACAGCTTCTGCCCAGAAATTCTTGGGTAGCTTTGCTTTAGCGAGCATAGTCTTAGTAGCTTTGATAAGTGTTCTGTTTTTTCTTTTATGCTACACCGTTCTGCTGTGGAGTTCTAATAGTAGAGAAGTTGTGACCGATGCCATGATCATCACAATATTTTGTTATTCTATTGTTGGTGAATTTAGTTCCATTGTATGATCGAACATCACTGACTTCATCGAGGTTTTGTGCCTCTAGCCTTCCGAACAGAGCTGTGAGGATGTCATATGTGTGATCTTTAGAAGACATCATTTCTGTCCAAATATTTCTTCTATAATCGTCTACTATGACTACTATGTATCTGTGACCACCATAGCTGATAGTAGTCACAGGCCCGAAGAGATCCATGTGAAGAAGTTACAAAGGTCTTGTTGTTGCAAGCCCTGGTTTGCTCTTGAAGGATGCTTTTGAAAGCTTTTCTAGTTGACACGCTTTGCATATATGATCACGATCAGGAGAAACTTTTGGCATTCCTCTCACTAACCCTTCTTTGGATAGCTTTGATAAGTATTTGAAGTTCAGATGGCATAGACGCTTATGTCACGACCAACTTTTGTCCTGAGCAGAGTTTGCCACAAGACATAGATTAGCAGCCTTTCCATAAGCATTCAAATCTATCACATAGACATTCCCTTGTCTATGTCCAGTTACCAGAGTTGAGCATGATTCTGGATCCTTTATATCACATATGTTTGAAAAAAATTCGAATACGAGACCTTTGTCGCAGAATTGAGAGATGTTCAATAGGTTGTGCTTCAAGCCTTCAACTATAGAAACCTTCCCTATAGAGATTTCCACGAATAATGGATCCATATCCACTGGTTCTTCCTTTTGCATTGTTGCCAAAAATGACTAGAGGTCCTTCTGCTTCATCAATATTTGAAAGGAGACATGAATCTCCGGTCATGTGTCTTGAGCAGCCACTATCCAGATACCATACGTCTTTCTTTTCTAAGCTTGTAGTAGCCATGAAGCATATCTGTAATTAAGAAATGAGAAAATTATGGTCCCCTTTATTTTTCTTTTTGGGTCCGAAGGGTTAACAATTTTCGGGAACCCATACTTGCCTGACTTTTGGGATAGAGGACACATTAGGCTTCATGATGGATTTCAGCAGACATTTATGGACCAAATGGCCTAAACATTTGCAAAAAGTACAGCGATGGAAATTACAAATGTCATGGTGAGAGAATTGGTCTTTGTAGACTTTTGAGCATTCTTTCTTTTAGCAGCAGCCTTAGACTCAGCAGACTTGTTGACAGCAGGTTTAGAAGGGTTTGTATGAGGTTTCTTAGGTCGGTATTCAGTAGTTCTTGCCTTGGCATATCTGTTGTTAGTAGACTTAGACACCTCATATATTTTGCCTTTAAGCTCAGTGTCAACGGTCTTGGAAGCAGCAGCACCATCTGCAGCGCTTTTGATGAATCTGATAGGCTTGGGCGGACTTTTCGTGTTCCTAGAAACAGTAGCCTTTGCTTTAGCAGAGGTGCTGGTAGAAGGATCTTGCGAGTCTACACAACCCTTAGCAGACTTTTCGCCAACAGATGACTGTTTTGCTTTAAACACATTGTTGGTCTTAATAGTCTGAGTTTAGGGTATTTATAATGAATAGCAGCATAACCAACTCCTTCTCTACCCTTGTTGTTAAACTACTGATGATATATAGGATCATCACCAGTTTGCACAGACAAGTATTCTGTCTTTTGTTCAGAGGTTGTGCCATAAATGTTCTCAGAAAAACCTAGCCCAGTTTTGTCTGTAGTGGGCTTCTAGTCTACAAGAATTTGGTCAAAAACGACCTTCGAGTTATTCCATGAGTCGATGGTTTTTGTAATTCATCTTTCTCAACAGATAGCTCTTTGGCATGTCCAATGAGGCAAGCAACCTTTTCATTGAGAAACTTGTTCTCTTCTTTTAACTTTATACTTTTATTCTGGACTCCATTAAGAGTTTTTAACTCGGCTTCCAGCATGGATTTCTCAGTTCCCAGCTTCTCATGGCTTTTAGCTAACTTTATATAAGTCTTTCTAAATTCATTGAATTCCTCAAGCATATCCTAAGCATCCTTGAAGATTTCTTCTTTAAAGGGCTCTTCAGTAGGTTGTTTTATGTTAGCTTGAGAAGGAGAATATTTGATTTCACTATCTGAGTCATAGGTGAGAGGTGACTCTAGAGCAACGAGGCAGATATGTGCCTACTCAGGTGAGTCATCACCATCATCCTCATCAGAATCAGTTTCAAACCAAGTAGACAATTGGTTCTCTTCTAAATCCTAAGCCAACATACCCCTATGTTTTGAAAATGATTTAGAGGGTCGCTTTTTGTAAGATTTATATTTGGGCTTAGGACATTTAGAAGAAAAGTGATCGGGCTTCCTACAATTGCAGCAAACTAGCTCATTGTTTTGTGAGCTTTCAAAAGTCTTTCTGAAAGTCAGCTGGTTTGCATCTTTCTTCTTATTAAACTTTGAGAACTTTTGAAACTTCTTAACAAACATAGAAAATTGTTCGCCAGAAAGAATTTCGTTGTCACTTGAAGAAGAAGATGTAGATGGTTTATTTTCTTGGGTAGGAGATTCTTGAGAGATTATAGAAAAAGAAGGATGTTTGAAATGCTTGTCCTGTTCTTAAGCATGAAGAAGTTCTTTCTCATAGATAGTTAAACTCACATACAAACTTCGAAGATGCATGGAGTTTAAGTTTTTGGACTCTTTAATAGTCGTGGTCTTAACATGCCACAGACTTCCCAAGGAAGATAAAAATCTCATATTTACTTCCTTAACACTATATTCTTTGCCTAATAAATAACAACTATTTACTACCTCACAGAATCTGTCGTAGGCTTGACGAAGTGTCTCCTTTGGGTCTTTTCTGAAAGAATCAAACTGTTGAATATAGTTGTACTTTTTTTTGTCTCTTGTAGGAAAGTCTCTTTCCAGATATTCCACAAGTGCTTCCCACATTTCTTTAGTTGTTTTGCACCTGAATATCTGCTCGTATGTGCTTGTGTCGATAGAGCTAGATATTATGTGTATAGCTATGCTTTCTTTTTTTTTTTTTTTATTTAGGAAAGCAGGGCGGCACCTGCGGAAATTTTATTAAAACGAAAAAATAAAAAAAAACAAACAGGAGGGGGACAACCAGCCTTACCCACAAACGGGGGGACAAAGGAGCCTTACCTCTAAACAAAAAACTCTACAAAATGAACTCAAGGACGAAAACTATATAAACCTCTCTCATCATGACCAAGAGCCAGCTGAACAGAACTAGGAAGAGACAATCTACTGTTATAAGTTTGTTTACTCCGGTGATCATGCGCCATCGCAGCCAATCTATCCGCTACATGATTCCTCTCTCTATAAACATGAGAGAGACCATACGATCCCAGCAGCTCCCGACAAATGCGAAAATCATAGGTGTACTGCCACGGAGGTTGATGTTTCCCCTGAAGAACCAAAACAGCCACCAAAGAGTCTGACTCCACCTCAACCAAAGCAAGCCCTAAATCCCTACAAAGCTGTAAACCATCTCTGAGAGCTAAAATTTCTGCCCGCATGTTAGAACCATCACCATAAAAGTTGGAAAAAGCTCCCACCAAGTTTCCCTGACTATCTCTAACAATACCACCTCCAGTACAAACATTACCAATACTAGAGCCATCAGTGTTCAATTTGAACATACCATCACTCGGAGAAATCCATCTAAACCAGGTGCCCTTTCTGAAAGTACAATGAACAACCTCAATTCCTAATTGCTGGATACCAAGCCCCGAATAGATACCTTCGATTTAGGCTTGTACTGAAAAAACATGTCAAATAAATGGCTACGAATACGTGTAAAAATCACCTCAGCATTCATCGGAATATTTTCGAAAATGGCCGTGCACCTAGCTTTCCAAATCTCCCAACATGTAAACATAAAAATTCCCAAATAACAAGCCCCTACCTGATTACGTAACGAAACTCCCCTCGTCCAAACTTCAAACATGCTTGATACTCACATAGTGATATATGTTTCCAAACGGTCTAGAGAATCTTTCCCACAAGTTAAGAGCGATATCAGATCTAAGAAATAAATGATCCAAAGATTTTTGATCATGATGCCCAACACAACATACACATTTAGAAACATAAGTAATACCCTTTTAATGCAACAACAGATCAACTGGAAGAGCACTATGGAGAAGCCTCCAAACAAACATACTCACCTTTTGAGGCATCCACTTTTGCCAAATCTTTTTCCCCCAAGCCACAGATGGAAGCTTATCTCTCCATTTATGATAGAAAGCCGCCAAATCAAACTCTCCGGAAGAAGTTAAAGTGCAAGCTAACCAATCTGAACAACCTTCTTGAAAACTGATGTTTTGCAAAGTCGCATGACACTCGGCAGGGAGCAACTGCAAGAACTGATCCATATCCTTCTTAGCATCCGAAACCGTGAGCTTCGCATCAATTGGACGAGGACCATACATCACCTGCCCACTCCAATTCGACAACCAAAAGGAAATCTGACCTGAACCAACAACCCACCGGCTATGCATGCGAACCTGTTCCATTTGAGACATAACTGACCGCCATATATTAGAAGAGTTTAACAGCTGCATAAAATTACCGTCAATAGATCCATATTTGGCTTGAGAAAACCGCGACCACAGACCTGTCCCTTGTAATACACGCCATGCTAATTTCACATGTAGAGCCTCCATAATCTGACGCAACGACCGTAAACCCAAACCTCCCTCTTCAATGGGCTGACAAATGCAATTCCAAGACACCCAATGACTTCGACGATCACCATTATTACTCCAAAGAAATGAAGCCATGGCAGATTCGATTCGCTGGATCACCGATTTCGGAACTTTGATGGCTGCCAAAGAAAAAACCGGGATACTACCAAGCACCGCCTTTATAAGGACCAACTTAGCTCCAAATGACGAGCCAGGCTTTTCACCACATATACGACTCAGAATTTTTGTTTCCAGATCTTCAAAATAAACCCGCTTGACACGCCCTGTAAACAAAGGAATCCCGAGATACTTCATGGGCCAAAACCTCTGCGAACAACCCGACCAACTAGCAATTAACTGTGCCTTATGACGCGATCACTTGGAAGACACGTAAAAACCACTCTTCTGAAGGTTTAACATCTGACCAGAAGCAACCTCATAATCGCTAATCAACCTCCGAAGCTCCAAAATAGATCGTTTGCTAGCATTGGAGAACACCAACATATCATTGGCATATAACCAATGGGAAATCAAAATGCCTCCATGACCATGCTCATAGTGTTTAATTTTCCTTTCCAAAATGGCTTTATTAAGATTGTATGAAAAAATCTCTTGAGCCAAAATGAAGAGCAAAGGAGAGAGAGGATCTCCTTGTCGAACCCCCCTGGAAGACTTGAAAAAGCCATAAGAATTCCCATTAACCCTCAAAGTATACCATACATTATCAAGCAACCTCAGAATCATAGCACAATTTTGCTCACTGAAACCAAAAACCCGAAGGGCCCACATCAGAAATCCCCATTCTAGACGATCATAAGCCTTGGACATATCAAATTTGAAAACCACGTTTCCCCCATGAACCTTTTTGTCCAACTTATGAACCATCTCATGAGCTAACACAATGTTCTCATGAATATTCCTGCCCTGCACAAAACCTGATTGCTCCATAGAGACAATACTAGGAAGAAATTTAGATAACCTCGTAGCCACTATACGGGACATGATTTTCGCCGTAAAAGTACACAAGCTTATGGGGCGTAAATCCCCAAGACCAATAGGAGAAGCCACTTTGGGGATCAAAGTAACTATCGTCGACGAAAAACCCTATGTAAACTGGCACCCTGAAAGAATTCTTGAACAGCCTGAACGACTTCCATTTTGATAATACCCCAACAACCTTGAAAAAACCAGCCCGTATATCCATCTATCCCCGGAGCACTATTTGGATTCAAACCTTTAACAGCTTCCCAAATCTCATCGTCCTCTGGAATCGCACTAAGAAACTGATTATCTTGATCAGACATTCTTGGAACAATACCATGAAATAACATCTCATTCACAACCGCATTAGATGAAGCAAACAGCGAGGAAAAATAATCAACTACTAACTCACCAATCCGATCATTATCTTCGCACCAAGTGCCATCTGATTCCTTTATTCTAACAGTATTGACACAAGCCCGATCCCTCATGCTAGCATGAAAAAACATAGTATTACGATCACCATCCTTTAACCAATTGTGTCTCGCCTTTTGCTGCAACATTTCCGAGTCCCAGGCAATCAATTGTGCAAGAATTTGTATAGCTTTGCTTTCTTTCTTCATCAGTCCATTCATTTATGGACTTGGGCACCTCGGGTGGTCCACCAGCTACTTCGCCAAGAAGATTTGGCTTCATTGGTATGTAAGGACCTGTTTGAACACATTTCCATAAGCGATTGTCAATAGAATTCATATACCTCATAACCTTGCCTTTCCATACTTCGAAGTGGCCTTCGTCCAATATTGGAACGTCGCTTGTATTCGAGGTAGGAAGCATATAGTGAGCCATAGGATCTATTCTTAAGAGGTTAGTCTAAAAAAACAAGTTTTCAAATAATCAAGCTCTGATGCCAATTGTTGGTCCCAAATAGGCTCAAACTAGGCTAGAGGGGGGGTGAATAGCCTAATTGTGTTTTTTTAAATAGTTTAAAAAAATTTCAAATTGTTCTTCTTCCTTTTACAATAGCTAACTCTTAAAAAAAGTTAGGGCAACGGAAAATAGAGAAGATAAAACAGATGAAAGGTTGTTGTTCTTAAATAGATCAAGCAACAGACTTTAAACAAAGATAACAGTAGCAGTTATAATGAAAGACAAGATAAGTAGAAGCAGTTCAAACAATATGCGAGGATTTAGAAATGGTTCAGTATTATGAAAAGTACTACGTCCACTACCAAAGTGGTTAGCTTTTGGATTTTGAAAGGTGCACTTGTTTATCCACTAGGTGAGAAAGTTAGATCTCTAATGGATCGTGTACAAAAATAGTTTTCAACCAAATGTTTAATGAAGAGAGAAACAATCAACGAATAATTTCACTCTCAAGTGCTAAAGTAAAGAGCAATTAATATCAAACTAGAAGAAGTTGACAGCAAGTAAACATTGGCAGATCTGTAGCTTTAGGAAGTTTGGTAAAGTGTTAGGTCTTATCCTTTGGATCTCTTGAATGCTTAAGTATTGAAGATGAAGCTTGAGTATTGAATACGCAAGTGATATCTGTTATCAGATCTTCAAGACTTGAATATATACCAGGGGAGATCTTCAGGACTGTTGGACTGAGAGAGGAAAGGATGAATCCAACGTTATAATGCATTGAATGCATTTTGGCGCTTTGTAGAATGAGTGCAGCAAAACAGACATCAGAGATGCAGTGATGTAGAGGCAGACATTCCCAAGCAGAGTAGAATTGCAGCTTGCAGGCGTTATAGCTTAAAAGTCTTCTTAGCCAAAAAAGGTAATGTCTTTAGTCTTCATGATTCAGACGACAGGCTGGACAGTTGTGTGTGCAGTTTGTTTGGAGTCAGATAATAACAAAGTTGACTTCTTTGGGAAGAAATCCGATGAAGATAATTGGAATATTATTTGACTAGATATTAAAAATATCTAGTTCAAATAATATGTGACCTAAATCACGTGTTTGGCTGAGCTTCGATTTTGAGCAGAGCAGACTTCAAAGTCTGCTGGTGAGACATGCTTTCAAGTCTGCTGTTGAAGCCTACTGGTCCGCGCCTAGGAGAATCTAACACTCTTGATTCTAAGACACTTGCCACACTAACCGGTACACAGACCGTTTATCCACTGTGCAATAGAATCAGAAGATGACTCAACCAAATCTAGAACTTGTGAGGGTCAACTGGATGCATCGTTAGTTCGGTCATCGGTTAGTTACTCTTTCCTCTCGATCCTCTCCCAGTTTGTGTTTGGGCGGTTTCGGATATGTTCGTTGACTTCTAGGCATGGTTTAAGTATGGTTTCAACCTTGCTTAGTTTGGTTAGGTGTTGGGGTTCATTTAGAGTTAATTTAGAGGCCTTTTGATCAAATATGGTGAATGCAGTCGCATTAGATAGCTGATGCCCTCGCATGTAATTCTAAAAGTTTTAGGCCTAGGGGGATGCGATCGCATCCTACCTGACATGCCCACGCATCTGTCCCGAAGCAAGATTACCATGTTTTGTTTTGTTGTTCCAATGACCTATCTACCTTTAATAAAACCCTCCTTAATCACTCCCTAAACCTCCCTAATATGTCTTAAGCATATCCTAACATACTTAACAAGTTCTAATGGTAATCTATTAGTAGATTTGTGGAGACTAACCACCAAAAATCTGATTTGGAATCACCACATTACCTTGACAACTGCCCCACTAACCATTTGTGACCTCTAAGACCACATATCAATTGAGATGACTTCCATTTTAAGTAACCTAGCTTCAAAAACGTGAGAGACCTTTGTTTTCATTACTTGTTTTGGAGCCTAAGGTAAGTTATATGAAATGAGTTTGAAAAACATGCTAGAAATGTTGTTTATGTGCCTATATGAGATTGTGACCCATGACAACATGCTCTTTGTTGTTGGTATGAGATTTTGGTTGATTATAAAGTGTTATAATCTTCAATTGAACTCTAATATGAGGTAGAAATGCAATGTACTATCCTTGTGAACTTGGAACCTAGCTAGACTTGATAATAAACTTAGAATGGGATTGTGATGCACATAGCTCCTATACCGTAATATGGAAATGTGTAGCAAAGACTCGACGGAGTCGACTCTAAGGAAGGTTGGAACATAATGAACATCACATTTGATACCTACGAGGTTTAGAACTCGTTTGGTTTAGATTACTAACTATAGAGTTTGGTTTACTTGAGTATACATTGATGTCACTTGTGATTAAATTGGTTGTGAGCAAATATATGCTTAAACATGATTTTGTGGTAGAGTTAAAAACCTACTTGATTGGACGGGTTCGCTCTTATCGAACTCGACCATAATTTGTTTATGACGACTAAATATCTACTTGTGCATCACATTGAGTCCAGCTGGCATTACTTGATTGGAAAAGTCAATGATGGGGCGATACATAGTATATATGAATCGCAAGATTCATATTCGCTATGAATCGTCGTACCGGAGATTGAACACACTCCTTCGCTGTAGGCCAAAGTGGGGACGTAGCCCTTTTGTCGTATCAATATGTGCTTCAGTGACTTGCTATTTAGACGGAGTATGTTCTTGATATGTCGATGTATCCAGCACGAGCATCGAGGGAACCAATGGTTTAATATTCAAAGAGCAACAAAAGGCGTGAAAAAAGGCTATAGAAATGGGAAGGAGATGGAGGAAGAGATATTTTTGGAACAAAATTTTCAAAGAGCACTTTACCAGTTGGGAAAAAAAAAAGGTAGTGGAGTGATTACAATCTCTCTTACTATAAAAGTCAAGTTTGTTTCTTACAATTTAATTGATAGAAAAAAATAACACTTCACCAAATAAACTACCCACCATTTAATTAAGGACAAAACAAGTAAATTTACCATGTCAAAAAGTAATGTTTGTACAAAAATAGCCCTAACTATAATAAATCATTCACTATTAATTAAGGTTGAACAACTAAATTTGTCACATGCTAATTAATTCCATAAATAATTACATAATGATTTGATCCCTTGACTTGTACATATTTTAAAGTTAGGTCCTACATTATTGAATTTTATTCATTTCATCTTGTATTTTGATTTTGTTATCATTTTCCCCCTCCTAACATTATCATTACAAATATCGTTAAATATATTCTAAAATGACAAAAATACATTTACTCAAGAGACTACAACTTTATTTGAAACTAAAAAAATATTTGAAACTAAAAAATAATATAGCTTTATTTCTTTATTTCTTAAATTTATATGTTTGGGAAAGACATTATTAGATGTATATAGAAAAGTGTAACTATAATGATAGATTTGTTAGTGAGTATCAAACTATTAAGCAAATTGATAACATGTTTAGTTATTACCCATGAATAAGCTAAGAGAAACGGGTTAAGAAAATGTGTCATAATGTCAAGAAGATGAAAAAATGAAGAACCAGTTGATGAATCTATGCGTTTTATTAGAAAAGAATGCTAAAATCTACTATTTACTTCTTTAAATTTTCAGACTACTACAACTACTTTTAAAACTATCAATGGTCTCTAACTTATAGATATTACAAACAAAACCAATGTTATTAATCGCAAATAACTGGATTCAAAATATTTTGCTCATTTTCATACCTGGGTTCCAAACCTCTAACCTCTTTTGGTCTTAATTTGCTTAGTCCTCTTCATCGGACTCGAGGTAGTTACATGTGAGAATCTCTATATTCCCTCGTCTGGCAATCGACTTTCTTTTTTCTACCGCAACTCTCCTTTTATTGAAATAGGTTGTCACCAACCGACAACCTTTTAAGTAGTCTCATCCTAAAATTAGATTTTCTCCTTACTTAGTAATTTGCACAAAAAGTGTATTGGAACTAAGAAATGAGAGATGTTTAAAGAAAGAAGTTCGACTAAACGAAAGTTAAAAAGATTTTATGTCTCCATTTGAGCAAGGCGAGGTGAGTGCGTTTCTTGGTGATGATGATAATAGTGTTGACGACTGCATCGATAGTGGTGTTAGGGGCGGTAATGATGGTGATTGTATTAGCATTTGTATCTCTTTTGATTTTAAATATTCATTTACAACATATGGGTTTGACACCATCCGGTAATGAGACAAGTCCCATACTTTACTTATTAAATCTATGTACCCAAATGAAACGGAAAAAAAAAAAAACAAGCGCAGAGTGTTTTTAACTAAAGAGGCATTTGTGGGTCAACAAATCTAGGGTTTTCGTATAAATCTATGTCTTAATAGAAATTTTGTAACGACCCGAGCTCGAGAGCCTGGTCCGCTACGTGTAGCCCACACACTGGCCCACTGAGCAAGCAGTACTTTGGGTCATCAGGCCCACCACAAGCTGACCCAAAAGTCCATGGATGATGTTGGTGCCCAGTAGTAGCGCATGGCTACCTTATAAATCAAACACAAGTCTCACATCTATCCGATGTACGCTAACCCAAAATTCCATGGAAAAATGTTTGTACCAATTGGTAATAGGTGGTCACTTATAACCTAACTATCATTCCCCCTTTTATCCGATGTCATTTTGAGGTGTTTCACTAAAGTTGTATTACATAATTGAAGGTTCAATCCTAAATCCAATAAGTATTAAGTGATGTAGTTATTCAAGTTTATATAAATCACTATATGACAGCGATTAGTTGTATAATTAGTCTACATGAGATGTGCTTCTAATATAACTCAATTAGTCAATCGTGTTGGGTTTAGAGTGGAGAAAGGCTTAACTTGTCTGTGGACATTGTAGTATTAGAGCATCCAAATTGTTATTTATTCTTATACATCTTATTAGCTGGATCTCATTGCCACATATATATTTTTATTTTATTATTCCATTTAAGAATATATATTCTCATTCTTAATATTCTTAACATCTTATTAGATGGGTCTCACTGCCACCTCATTAACTTTACACTTTAATCTTATTTTTATACTTTCAAACAAATTTAAAATAATAAAAAATTAAAGGTTAGGGTACGGTCTATGTCCCCTCCAACCTTTAAAAAAATACTTTCAAACAAATAAATTTATTTAATTTTACTTAATATATTTCATACTTAAATATTCATTATAAATAAATTAATTTATAAATTAAGACATTAATTAATTTATAATTAATAAATTATTCATAAATTATATAATTTATAATTTAAATAGAAGAGAGAATGAAAAAGTTGTGGGGTAAATGAATAAGGTTGACGTGGTATATTTATAGAGAAAAATGAAAGATTTTTTTTAAAAAAAAAGTCTTTAAAAAACATTTAAAAAAATTAAACCGCCCCCAACAGTCAAAGCAGTAGCCTCCCCCAGCCCCCAAGCAGGCCAATAGTGGGATTGTTTAAAAAGAAATAAAAGAAATTTAAATTTCATCTCAAGTCAGACAATGGGTCCAACCAAACGACCCTCTCACTCACCTCTACCACGGGTATGGTGCACGTGCCAGGTGTGGAAGAGTCGTGGACCACACCGCCCCCTTCATTGTCCATTCTTCTTCCTACATTGGAAGAGTCAATCTCCTCTCCCGTACATGGCTTTGTTAAAAAGAGATTTTCCATTGTTATTTCTTTTCTTCTTAATAGGTAGTTGGGTTAAGAAGAAACGTTGGAGTTGCTCTTATTGGAACTTGGAAGACTCGTTGGAAAGCAAGTGGGAATAAATTTTCTCATCACACTTCATTTATTTATTTGTTCAAGTTGGTGGCTACAGAACCGATTAGGGCTTAGGGGATCACAATTGTAAGAATCAACAGTAGCTAGGATTCACAAAACTGTCAATGCAGTTCCCAATGTAGCTTGTACAGAAGCTACACTGGAAGGTGCATGCATTGGTCAGAAAAATTAATAACAGCGGAAGACTTTAATTCTAACGCAGGAATTAAGCACAAGGGTTTACCAAACAATCTACAAGTCTATACTTGTAGATCTAGCCTCATGACCAAAAAGATTTCACTAAATAAGATGAATTTGTTTTACAAAAAGAATGTGAAATCACCAAAACAAAAAACTCTCACAAGACAACAAGTCTTGGAGAGCAAAACCCACAGAAACAAGGGTACAGAAAATGTGGGATTAAAAATCAACTTCCTAGAAACCCTAGGAAGACAAACAGCTACAGCAACTCAATGTAGTTCTAGATGTAGCTTCATCCGAACTGCAATCAAACTCCAGCAGCTTTCTGAATCTGTATGATCTGAATATATTGCTCTTCTATGCTCTGCACTCTCTATGTTTCGATGTGTCCTGCCTCGAAGCTATGTCCTTTATTTATACCATGGAGGAGACCTATACATCAATTAGGAAACAAAATCCAACATGGTAAAGTATTAGAATTACTACCTTAATTCCTACATTCTATTACCAAATAAATAAGGACTCTTAGACACGTTTTTGGGAAAGGAATATTGCCAAGATTTTGTGTCCAAAAATACTCCTAAACTTTAGGACCAAGAAAACCAAAATACTATGAATATTTTGTTTCAAAAATGCACCTAAACTTTAGGACCGAGAAAGGTGAAAAGAAGACCAAAATAGGTCATGCCTATTTTTCCCTTACAATCTCCACCTTTGTTGGGTCTTTCTAGTCAAATAATATGACAAGTGTTTTGCCAAATGTCCAACACAAACCAGTTTCTACAAAACCTGCATTTGTTAGCATAACTCCCCCTGAATTAGGCAATCAGATAAGAATTACAAAACAATTATGCAATAGACTATCAACCATGCAAATATCCCAAACCAATTGTGTAGATATCCCAACAAACATAGAAATATGATTATTACAGACCAAATGTGCAGACAAAATATTCATAGTGTTTTGAATACCAAACATCAATTACAAACATGAGAAAGAAACATTCAGGATCAGGTTCAGTTTATGTTTCTGAAATGCACAAGCTTCACTCATTCTTCAGCATCATCTCGAGCAGTAGCTTCAACATCAACTTCAACATCAACACTTGTACTACCTCCCCCTGTTTGACCAGAATGCATGGAAAGCCAAGCAAAGTACTGAGCTTCTAAGTTTTGAAGCAGGGGCAATCTGGGTCTGGATCTGGACAAGCTGTCCTGTAATAAATGACAGGGACATAGAAGCAGTAGATCCAACAGAAAAGGGAGCAGGGGTTGATGTAGGACCAGATGCAGCTACATTGGTCAAAGCTAGAGCAGGGGTAGCAACTTCAGGAGCAGCAACTACAGGTTGGGAGACAGAAGGTGGAGCAGGGGCAGGCGTAGCTGACTGAGATTCAGGAGCAGGTGGATAAGGAAAACCAAAGGCATATTCAGAATCCTATCACCCTTCAAGAGTTTTATGGAAATATGAAAGGGATCAAGGATAGGGGTCATTCTCTCAGCTTCTTTGGGAACAATGCCTTGGGCTACTAAAATGCTTTAAATTAGAGAAGGATAATGCAGGGCTCTTTTGTCTCCTTCACATTCAGTAAGGGACATGCTACCTTCCTAAATACAAAGTCACCAATGTTGAATGGTAGCCCTAGACCTATTTGACACAAAACTTTCGCATGCTCTTCAATAACAACATTTGAGTTAGAGGTAGGAGCCCAATTTGCACAACATACTTTGTGTATAATAGTATACAATGAGGTTAGCTTGAATGTACTAACCTTGGCCCTTTTCCATGGCCATTTTGAAATCAACCCACCAGTCAACTCCTTGGCACATAAATTCAAATCAGAGATCAGCCCAACTACACCAACATCAAGAGAACCACAGTGCCTATTTATAAGTGTGGGAGAGAAGTCTATCATGTGATTCCTAACAAAAATCTTGCCAAACAAAGGATCACTAACAGACATGATTTTCATTTCAAGGTTTACATAGAACTCAAAAATTGACTACCTAACATATGGAGTTGTAGAGGACAAGGTGGCAAGAAGACCTCTATCATAAAAGAATTTGACTAGATTTTTTGGCAATAAGGTCATCCATAGGTATAGTTCTTTCATCCACAATTTTCCTAGCAGTATTGTACCTTAATGAAGCAGCCAAGGAAATAATTTTTTTAGAAAAAGGGTTACCTAACCCATCCCTAGCAGGTAGAAGAGAATGTAGCTTCTCCAGTTGCTGCATCAGATGTTACATTTAAAGCTACATTGGTCATGGTGGCAGCTCTTCTTTTGGTGAACCTCAAAGGGACCTCTTTACTATCTTCAGAAGCATCCTTTTTTGCAAAGTCTTGATCTAAGCTATGATCGAACTCAGAGGAGCTTGAGGATTTGGCAGGGCTAGGAGATGGTGAGGGATTTGGAGATGCATTCTTCAAGTTTACCAAATACTCAGCTAGAGTTCTCTGTTCAACAAAGAAGCTCATGTCAGAGATATTAACATCAGGTTCAACAGAGGGATCAACATTAGAGGCTTCATCATATGTAGAAGATTCAGGCTGGAAGACCACTCTTGGAGAAGGGATAGGGTAGTCTTCGTCTGCAGCCTCTAGGGGAGTAGAAATAGTAGAGCTGCTTTCAATGTTGTGAGCAAGGATACGGGGTTCAACAACAAATTGACCTTTAGCTTCTAGACCAACGAAATCATCATCATCACCGTCACTTGCAATCTGAACAGCTTCTTCAAATTGGCCAGGTGTAATCTTGAGCTTCTTGGCCTGTTCTACCTTAGCAACACATGGGTTTTAAAATTACTTGGAATCCCCCTTAAACACTTGGATTTTCGTGTGCTAGGGTTTCCAATTTGGGGGAAACCCGTCAAGTCCCCGTGATCTTCCACGTCAATTGCATTTCCCCTTTCCGCAAGTAATATACAGGTAAGAGGTTCAGGAATGGGAGTTGCAATGACAATTTCACTACCTGGCATGGTTGGTGATGTATTTTGAGGTGATGTAGCTTTGGGGCGAAGTAGCACTCGAATCTACATCAGCAGAGGGGTTCTTTTTCAGGGATTCTGTAGGGCTGGAAGGAGTAGAAGCCATGGAGGATGTTAGGGTTTTCAGAGAGGGGATGAAGAGAAGAGAGGGGGCAGCACAGGTCCTTCGGCAATTTGGGGATGAGTTTATGCAAGAGAGAATATGAGAGTGAGAGTGGGAATTCAATCAACCTAACTGAACATCTTAAAAACACCCATATAAATGGATTAGCCGTTAGGAGCATGAAACCAGGAATGTGAGGGGCGTTTATGATAAGCCCAAACATTTTTTGATTTTTGAATAAATTCAAGGTTGACCAAAACTCACAAAAGGTTATTAAGAAATATGATTTTGACTTGCAAATAGTGAGAGAAAAATGAGAAGAGCTATATATGAGGATAACAATTTATCTCTTTTCACAATTTTGATTTTTTAAATTTCAAAACAATATCAAGGATTCATAACAAACACATAAAGGAGATCCCCAAAGTTGTGCAATCCCAAGCATTCAATATAGCAGCCCATATCCATGATGCAAAAACTCTTAATACTCCACAAAGATTAGACTCCGACATAATATTTTTCAACATGGAATACTTTGGTAATTATTTTGCAATTTTTGAGATAAGGACAAAATTTCAATAGGCTGATATTATCAATATAGAACATGTCCTAAAATTTATGCCTAACATATGATGAAATTAGATCAGGTAACATCTAGTCTTATGCAGTCACACACATGTGAAAAATGTATAGATCATCCGGATGTAGTTCCCAATGTAGCTGCATTGGGAGATGCATTTGCCAAAATTATGATCTTATGTTCACTTTCTCATTTTTTTGTCCATTATAACAATACTCATCTTCCACAAATTCCATAGGTACTTTATTTCCCTAGGAGAATAGCTCTACTTTATTTCAAACATATTCACAACATGCCACTTGGAACCTTTTACACTATTTACCAAGGGGCTTTATTTTGCTTTTGATCAACCCATGAAATCCAAGGATTCATAGTCCCAAAAGAGAATTTCCAAAAACATTATTCATAGGTAGTTTTTTTTTCCGTTAGGTAGCTTTCACACTTATTTTCAAAGGAATCCAATTTACTCAAGATCAACCTATGAGAATATAAGTTCCATATTACCAAGATAAAGTGCTATAGCCCTTGTTTTTTAAAGGTTGCTCATTCCTTTTTAAACTTGCAAAACAAACAATTTGGGGAGAGTAGAGAATCAAGTCACATAAGCCACAATTGATTTTGAATGCAAATCCCAGGCAACAAAAGGCACAAAACATGTGAGATGAAACTAGTGTGCCCCCTAAATACTCAATGCAGGATGCCTATTATTATTATTATTATTTATATTATATAGCAAGTGTAGGGTCATATGGCACACATACCAAGAGATTTTCTAAGATTGATAAATCTCTCAAAGTGTAGACTCTTAGTGAAAATATCAGTGAGTTGATTTTTCAGTCCCTACATGTTCAATGCAAATAACACATTGTTCAACCAAGTCTCTAATAAAATGGTGTCTTATATCAATGTGTTTAGTTCTATAGTGTTGAACATGATTTTTTTGTTATACTTATTGCACTGGTGTTGTCACAATACATGGTTGATATATTACTCTGTAGGCTATAATCCTTAATCATTTGATTCATCCATAAAAGTTGTGTACACCCACTACCAACAGCAATGTATTCAGATTCAGCTGTGGAGAGGGCAACACAATTTTGCTTTTTACTAAACCAAGAAATCAAGTTATTACCCAAATAAAAACTTCCACTAGATGTACTTCTCATGTCATCAACACTACCTGCCCAATCAGCATCACTTAAACAAACAAGGTTGGTGTTAGTGTGTTTTGTGTACCACAAATCTATCGTGCAAGTCTCACCAACATACATAATTATACGTTTTACAGCTTTCAAATGAGAGACTTTAGGGTTTGCTTGGTATCTAGCACACAAACACACACTATACATGATGTATGGTCGTGTGACAGTCAAATATAACAGACTTCCTATCTTGCTTCTATATAGTGTATGCTCAACACTTTCAGACTTCACATATTTGCATAGTTTATTGGATGTACCCATAGGGGTTTTCTTTTTCTTTCCATCCTCAAGACTGAATTTCTTCACCAAGTTAAGTACATATTTGACTTGAGAGATGAACATCCCTTCATGCATTAGCTTTATTTGAATCCCTAGGAAAAATGTTAATTCTCCTACCATACTCATCTCAAATGAAGATGTCATACAATGGACAAATTCCTTTTCTAAGGACTTAGAAGTGGACCCAAACACAATGTCATCTACATAAATTTGAGCAATCAAAATGTGTTTTTCTTTTCTTTGAATAAAAAGTGTTTTGTCTACTTCTCCCCTTTTAAAGCCACATTTCTCAAGATGGTCTGTAAGTCTCCCATACCAACCTCTAGGAGCTTGCTTGAGACCATACAAGGCCTTTTTCAATTTAAAAACATGGCTAGGTTTATGGGGATCATCAAGACCCTTTTGGTTGTTCAACAAAAACTTCTTCTTCTAGAATACCATTTAAAAAAGCACTCTTCACATCCATTTGTTGAAAAGTAATGTCAAGAATGCATTCAATGGCAAGAAGAAGACGTATGGACTCAATGAAGGCAACAGGAGCAAAGGTTTCATCAAAATCCACCCCCTCAACGTATGTGTACCCTTGAGCCACAAGTCTTGCTTTCTTTCTCATTATTTCTCCCACCTCATTTGATTTGTTTTTGAAAATCCACTTAGTTCCAATAACATTCACAGAGGTGGGTCTAGGTACAAGGAACCATACATCATTTATAGAAAATTGATCAAGCTCATCTTGCATGGCACTGATCCAACATTCATCTTTTAAGGCTTCATGCACATTTTTTTGTTCAATGGTAGACATATAACATGAAGCATGAAACTCTTCACACTCAAGAGTGGATAGGCAAGCAAGTTTCCTGTAGTCCACCTTACCTTTCTTCCTTGTTGACATTCCATCATGCACATTACCTATGACTTATGAAGATGGATGAACTTTCTGAATGCGGTTGAGAATGTCATGGCTGCGATCAGTCAGACTGGATTGAGTTTCAGGCTGTTCATGGTCTGTATCAGCATCTGGTAAGTTTCTGACAATTGTAGCTTTCGATGCAGCTTGTGATACAGCTGCATCCGTAACTACATTCAGAACTACATCCTGAACTGCATCTTGAATCTCACCCACTGAATTTCCAGAACTTGCAGATTCTGTATCTTCTTGGGCAAGAACACTGCTTGTAGTTGTAGGATTTGAAGTTTGCCCAATTGTCACATGGTCTCCAAAGTCTAACAAACCTGAAATATCATCCTCAACAGTTTTGTGGCCAAGATTAGTTAGATCATCAAAAACAATATTCATAAATTCCATAATAGTTTTTTTCCTAAGATTAAATAATCTATAAGCACGACTATTAGTGGAGTATCCCATGAAAACACACTTATCACTTTTTGAGTCAAATTTTGAAAGTTCCTATCATTGAGCAGATAGCACACACACCCAAAAATATGAAAATATTTCAATGTAGGCTTCTTTCCTAGTAAAATTTCATAGGGTGTCATGGTGCTACCTAGTCTCAAAAAGACCATATATCCTATATGACTAGTTATGTTTAGGGTTTCTGGCCAAAATCTTTTTGACAAATTTTTGGAGCTCAACATAACCCTAGCCATTTCTTGAAGTGTTCTATTCATATAAGTTCATAACACGGGTGTACCATACTTTAAAAGCCTCAAAATGTATCTGATTTTTCTTTCAAGAAAATGACCCATGTGTATCTAGAGAAATCATCAACACATACAAATGTATACTTTTTCTTTCCTAGACTCTCTACTTCAATGGGACACATGAGATCCATGTGGATCATTTCAAGGTATCTAGATGTGGAACACTGAGATGTGGGAAGGTGAGAGGCCTTGGATTGCTTACCTTTTTTGGTATGGTCCACATACCTTTGTGAAGTTCTTATCTAGACTAGGCAAACCTTTCATTGCATCATGCTTCACAAGCTCATGAAGTTTACGAAAACTCGTGTGCCCTAACTTTTGATGCCATAGATATGTGATATCAATGTTAGCACTATGACAGATTTGAGCATTATTGTACATATAACAGTTGTCAGATGATCTAGTACCTGTCAAAAGACACTTGTTTGATTGATCAAATACCTCACAAGAATTCTTATCAAACCTTACCTGAAGGTCATCATCACACAACTGACTAATGCTTATGAGGTTGGTCTTAAGACCTTCAACATGGTAGAAATTGGTGAGCTTAGGAAGACCATCTACATTTAAAGTGCCTTTACCAGCAATTCTACCTTTAGCGCCCCCTCCATATGTCACGGACCCTCAATTAATGTTCTCAAAGTCTTTCAAGTTCTGAATAGAGCCTGTCATATGCCTAGAACACCCACTATCAAAATACCAAGAACCAGAATGTGTGATTTTAAAGATATGAAGGTAAAATTGCATTGTTCATCATCAAACCATTTTGCACTGGGACATATATCAAAAGGCTCACAGTATTTGGATTTAGCATTCCTGTAACTACCTTTGGGAACCCACATTTTTTAAAGGTTTTTGGCTGATGTTGCTTAGGATGTGGCTTCCAATGTTGCTTAGGATGTAGCTTCTGATGTTGCTGCATCTGATGCTGCATCCGGTGCTGTATCTGATGTTGTACTTGGTTACGATCTAAGTAAGCTTGCCTAACCTCTTCCTTATAGACAACCTTTTTTAGGTAACAAAAAGGATGGATATGTTCAGGTTTGTGACAGTAGTGACACACAAAATTTCTCTTTCTAGTTTTTGGTTTTTCAAAGAAGTTTGGAGTTTAAAAATTTTACGTGGGCTGTCTTGGTTCAGTAGAAGTACCTTAACCTTCTTTAACAAAAGTCTTTGGCAGGAATCCAAGCCCAGTCTTACCATTATTCCCAGATTTCAACATATCATCTACTTTGTGTTGGCTTGAATTCTACTTTGCCATGGTTTCATTGGCTTTAATGAGTTCTTCTTTTAGGTCTTCAATCTCCACATCCTTCTTGCTCAGCAAACACTCCAGTCTTGTGATACACTCTTTCTGATCTTCATTTAACTTTTTCAGTGTATCATTTGTCTTTCCAAGCAATGTTACTTGAAGAGCCCTCTTTTCCCAATCCTTGTACAACTCTTTGTAAGCTTCCAGTAGATCTGATTCTAATTCTCCACCATCTTCAGTGTTAGAGGAGTTAAAACAGTAAAAATCATCCCAACTTCTGTCCAATGTAGCTTCTGATGTAGTTTGTGAAGGAGGTACATTCGAAGGTACATAGCCTGAAAGACTTGTAAAATCAGATTGAGAGTTGTATACAGTAGTGAGAGTGATGAGATCACATGGATCTTCATCATCACTATCACTCAAGGTTGCAGAAAAGTTTAGACCTTTCTTTCTCAATGTGTTTGCACATTGATTCGCATAGTGACCAAATCCTTGACACTCTCTACACTGAATAGAATCAATATTCTTTCCACTTTAAGAGGGTTTTGAAGCAAAAGGATTGGTAAAAGGTTTTTCTGGTGTTTGAAAGGAATTTTCTTTGGGAGTAAATTTACCAGAATCAGGCTTAAAAGAGGATTTGGAGTTTGAAGATGGAGTTCTGTTTTGACCCTTGGCTTTCAAAATGTTCTTCAAAATCAGACTCATCAATTTCTTTTTGTAAAGCAAGCAAATCATGAGAGACATTAACAACATATGGCAAAGCAATATTTTTCACAAGAGGAGTAGAAGATGATGCACCTTTGCCCTTTTGCTTAATTTGTTCATTTAGGTTAAGTTCAAAATTTTGAAGAATACCAGCCAATCTTTCAAAACCCATTTTTTCAGTATCATGTGCTTCCTCAATAGCACAAATTTTTGCATTGAACCTCTTAGGCAAAATATGCATCATTTTACTAACAAGACGATCATTAGTGATAGGATCACCTAAAGCCAGAGTAGAATTAGACATATCAAGAAGCCTACCATAATAAGACATGATATCCTCAGATTCATTCATTCTAGTATTTTCAAATTGAGTGGTAAGCAATCTCAGTTTCGAAGCACGAACACTGGAAGGTCCTTCACACAAGGTTTGAAGGGCCTCCCATATATCTTTAGTAGACTCATACTGTTGAGGATCGTGGAAAGACAATTTTTGGTAACCCTCCTATGATTAATAAGGAGACTTATGGTTCAAGCAATCCCAATTCCAAAGAGGCTGAGGTTCAGGATGGGGTTCCCGCTCCATTTGATTCTGCCCAAGGCATCCCAGATTGTGTGCAAGTTAATGCTCCTACTTCTAATGATCACGGCTCAGAGCCTCCTATTTCGGATGCTCAACATTCCAACTTTGCTAATTCAAATGTTCCAGCCCCTTCGGATGACCAAGGCAATCCAGATATGCCTGGAGATCCCGATATGCAGGATGATCTCAATGTGGATGCAGTTCCTGGTATCACATGCTCCCCTAACAGATTTGCTTCTATTAATATTTTGGAAGATGAAGATGATTGTGCTCAACACTCATTTGAAGCTCTCAATCTGGAAGCTCCCAAGAAAAATAAAAACTTGATTCCCCCTACTGACCGCATGACCCGTTCCAAGGCAGCCAAGCCCTCTGATGCTCCCTCTTCTCATACTTCCCATGGATATTAAATTTCTCTTCTGGAATATTCGTGGAATTGGTAATGATCCCACAGTTAGTCGTTTGAAAAGCTTGATTAAGCTTCACAACATATCTTTCATTGCGGTTTTTGAGCCCAAGCTTGATATTGCTAAGGTTCAACTCATCACTCGTAAACTCCGATTCAGGTTTTCTTATTCTAATTCTTCAAGATCTATTTGGGTCTTTGTTAAATCTTGTTTCACCTGTAGTCTGGATTGTGAATCCTCTCAACAAGTTTCTCTTAAAATCCAACATTATACGTGGTCTTTTCATGCCTTTGTTACTTGTGTTTATGCGAGGTGTGACTTGCGGGAGCGTCAAGATTTATGGGATGACATCATTCTGCTCAGCTCTCATATCTCTCATGATCCTTGGCTTATTGGTGGCGATTTTAATATAATCCTTAGCCCGGCTGAAAAATCTGGAGGAAACGGTTGGGATCGTCTTGGTGGTTTGGAATTTCAGGCCTGTATCTCGGCAGCCGGCCTTACTGATTTGGGATACATTGGAAGTGATTATACGTGGTGGAATAAACGTGGTGGATCCGCTACCATTTTTAAGCGTATTGATCCGGTTTTATGTAACCCAACTTGGCTTGATAAATTTAATGCTTCGGCTGTGCAACACCTCAACAAAACATGCTCGGATCACTCCCCTCTCCTTGCTGTCATTTCTCCGTCTGCCTCTCCGAAAGCGTCTGCCTTTCGAATTCTTAATTTCTGGACTTCTCATGATACTTTTATGGATACAGTAAAGGAAACTTGGCTGCTTCCAGAAACTGGCTCTCCTATGATTCGCTTTGCTCGCAAACTTCGTAAGGTTAAGGCTGCTCTTAAAATCTGGAACAAGGCCACTTTTGGTAACATATTTGAGCATCTGCGCAAATCAGAAGAGGATGTTCTTGAGCAAGAACTACTCTATGATATTAATAAATATGATGAAAACCGAGCAAACCTTATGGCAGCTCAAGCTCAGTTCCGGCTTCATCTCTCAAGGGAGGAAAGTTTTTGGCGTCAAAAGTCTCGCATTAAATGGCTTAAGGAGGGTCAAGGAAACTCGAAGATTTTTCATGCTTCCGTTAATCAATCTCGTCGCCGTCTTTATATACACTCCATCCATGATGTTGATGGCACTTATCTAAATAGTGAGCAGGCAATTAAAGATGCAGCCATCCGTTATTTTCGTGAGCAGCTTACCTCATCTTCTGTGGGTCAATTCTTGGATGTTCGTCTTGATATGATCCCAAGGCTGATTACAGATGATTGGAATCTTTCCCTTATTTCTCCTTCTGATGTTCAGGAAATCAAAACAGCGGTTAATGCGTTGGGTGGTGAAAGTGCCGCTGGTCCGGATGGCTTCACCGGAAAGTTCTATTCTTCCTGTTAGGACATTATCAAAGCTGATTTCTGTGATGCTATTTTGGAATTTTTTGCTGGCTTTTCTCTCCCCAAGTCTTGGTCTAGTACCTTACTAGTCACCATCCCGAAAGTTGCTAGCCCTTCTACTTTTAAGGATCTCCGGCATATTAGCCTCTGCAACTTCTGTTCGAAAGTTTTCTCCAAAATTCTTGCTACTCGGCTTTCTCACATATTACCTCATATTATTTCTGACAATCAGTGTGCTTTCACTAAGGGCCGTGTCATCCAAGATAATATTCTTCTTACGCAGGAGTTGATGTCTCATTGATCGATTGTTTTATTTATCTATTTCCTTGCAAGTGTACAAGACTATTATAGAATAGACTAGGAAGCAAGAGTCGAACCCACAGAGACAAGTGATCACGAACAGTGTGATTATAGATAGCAAATTATTAACCTAAGGGGGGGTTTTTATGTTTAATTCTACTCTAAACTACTAGTTATAGATGTTTAACTAATTAGACAATAATAACAGATATGAAGATCTTATGGTGAGTGGAAATCTAGGATTCTGGGTTTCACTTATATCTCCTCTATGTTCAATTCATAATAATGTCAATCAATGTCTTGGGTTCGCTCACTAAAAATAGATATAGTCCGTTGAACAATTGGTTCACCTCCATCCCCGCAAAATTCACCCATTCCATATCCTAATGAACTATCAATCTAGTCTGTCACCTAGATTTATGATCTATCTGTCACCTAGATCATGTAAGAACCCGGTCCTAACTTATCACTCTGCTCGATAGGTCCAATTTATTGTGTTGGTGAGCCGTTGTACGACATATGCACTCGGTCATGCAGTTATCCGCACCTCTAAGCCTTTATTATTTGCGATTATTCATTTGTTCAAAGCAAAATAATATAGGGGTTGATAAACAACACAATCAACAAGCATTGAATAGACATATATATATGAATCAAAACATAAATTGATACAAGTTACCTCCCACCTCCTAGATTAGATGATTTAGTTCATCATAGACGATGAAAGACATGGAGATGATGAAAGCATGATTTGATCTTCAATACTTGAAATTACAAAACCTAACTATGTTATACAATCTAAAACTACCTAAAATCTATGTAAAGAGAGCTTCCAGCCGTCCTCCTTATCCTTAGGCTCTGGGATCCGACTTCTATATATACTGGAGTTGTGATTGGATCGAATGACGTGTGAAAATCCGAAAAGGTCGCATTCTCGCCTACCTTATGCGTGCTGGATACTCTTGCGTCCGCAAGGTCTCCAAAGGTGGGTGGCTTTTGATTCTTTGATTGCCGACTTCTGGGCCTATATCGCCACCTTGGGCCAGAGCTGAGGCACCTGCGTCCGCAAGGTGTCCATTTGAGTTTTCATTTTTCTTCAATTTTTTCTTTTCTCTTGTAATTTGCACTTAAAACCCTGGAGTCGCGTATTTTCACAATAATCCCGAAACTTACAAAACTCACCGAAAACATATATTAGTACTAAAAGACTGTGAAATAGCATAATTTAAGTCACGAAGTATATAAATCGACGTATAAAATACATCGATCAAATACCCCAAACTTGAACTTTGCTCGTCCACGAGTAAACAAATAAACTTATAAATACAAAAGCATATAAATAACAAAAATTAAAATCTTTTTGTGAGGGTGACACTATTTACACTCCTCTATAAACCCACAAACTCAAGGAGACTCTTTCGAGTGACTCGACTATGCATAAATACAAAAACAAATAAATACAAAAGCTAATAAAATTACACACAAAAAATAAAACATAAAATTTTGGTTTCATCCTCAAGTTATAAGTGTATGGCATGCATGTAATCTCGCTCACCACATATGCAAAGCTTAGTCATATAAAACCAACTAGTCTTTTCTTAATACTGCTACTACTTTTAATTTCTCCGTGTGTGTGTGATCACCGCCTTAAAGAATATCTTAACTAAAACAGTTTTATTGAGCTAAACACCACATTCATATGAAAATTAACGCTTAATAGAAAATCATGCATTAAGAAGTATGAGATCTACCATCCAAACCTCGTCAAGCATGCACGTAAAGGTCCCAAGGATTCAAAAAGATTTACATCCATCCCATGCACTTCTATGTATGACATACAATGCTCTCCTATCCCAATGACTTGTAATAGCTAAGATTATGCTAACACAAGGAGCTTTAAGGTGAATAATAATGATTATGAAGTGTGATCAATTTCATGTTACTCACTTGACAAGAAAAAACAACATAAGCATTGGCAAGAAGATCATTAGGACTTTAAGCTTGTAATGTAAGGCCAAGGTGTTGGGGATTTGATGGAAAGGGATTGGAATTCAAAGTGAGAGAGTAAGACTACCCTTTATCCCTCATACTTCCAAGCAAAGGAAGTTTTCCCTATTTAGGCTAGGACCTCGCAAAGACCACAAGTGGAGGGGTGCTTTTTGTTACTTTTAAGTTTTCTTCTTTCCCCCAAACTTGTTTTGGGCAATATATTCTTCTAAAAATATCATCATTCTAATCGCAGTAATTTTTCTAACATATTTTCTCTTGAAAGCTATGCTTCCATTTGAATCTTTGTTTACACCTCTTCTTCTTCCGTTTCATTTTTCGTCGACATGAATTTTTTTTTTTTTTTTCGATTTTACAAGAAGAAGCCTTCTCAAAAATAGCCTAACTGAAGAAGTGGTCCTCCTAGAATCAATTTCCCACCCAATCCTACTCTCTCAAAGGGTAGGCTAAAAGTGTATAGGCTTTAGGTTGTTAATGTGGGTAAAGAAACGATGGCGAATGGGGGTTTAAATAGTGCTTAGCACACTCCATTCTTTTCATTAGGCTCAAAGGGGACACTAGGGATATATTTAGTATAGGTCGTGGAATATTTAGGCTCTAACGATCCAAAGATGGCCTAAATCATTTCTTAATGCCAAATGCTCACATAGTATTTAAAGCAAGTAAGATAACACAAAATATCATATCAACTATGGAATTGGGGTTGAATGTTTAGCATCACCGATTTCACATAAGCATTCGCTAAAACGTATGGGGACAATTGAGACTAACATGCACACGGTTCGAAAAGTGCGAGATATATAAATGAGAAAAATCCAAGGGATCTAACTAACATGCAATTGACCCTAAGTTACAATTTAATGCAACAATCATGTTCGAATGGCTATGCATCATATTCTTGTATATCTTGTTGAAGTGAAATAGGTGTTATAAACTTTATAAAACTATTCTAATCAATCCATAGTTATGACCGGTGTGAGCATGAAGAATTTGGAGAAAAGTAAAAGTTTCGCAAAATTAAGTAAATTCTGGGGATCTACGACTATGCAGTTCATTGCACTAATCTCTCTCATTGACTACGATTAGCATTACCACACCTTAAACTCGAGGATGAATATTTTGAATTTAAATTTTTTTTTTATATATTTTTCTAAGAAATTGGGAAAATTGGAGGTGATGACGATGACACATTGATGATGGGTCCCCATAAGAGGAACCCACGAGTATCCAAAATAAGTGTATTCCTCGTCAAGGCAACACCTCCGAAAATCGAAAAATAAAAACAGAAAATAGGGTGAAGAGTTAAATGGTCATCAAAGAAAGAAATTTCTTTCACCCTAACGACATAGCCCAACTCCATTCCTCGTTAGGCTGGGACCTGCTAAGACCTAAAGTTTTAAATCCCCCCCAAACTTAAGTTCTATTTTGTCCTCAAAATAGAGGAACATATGAGAGGATTGATGGGGTAGGACAAATATCAAAAGGACATAGCGGGTCCACCTAACTAACGAGGATTTGAATCTTGGGCCTCGACTCAAGGTGAGTCGGGCGGAGATAACGAATGAGGACGAAACTCGGGGATCGTGCCTGGTGGCAGCCCATAATGATTTGAGACATTATGTCCCACGGTGTTAACCCACTGAAATTTCAACTGGGTCGGCACGCATCCGTGCCAACCGGCCGACTCACCATACGCTTGGAGCCTTCCTCCAACTCCATTACTGAGATCCCAACGAAGCGGGTCCTTCTTCTCTTCTTCTGGGTTCCTCCTCGAGGAACCCTCACTCTCGGGGCCGGTGATGTTCAAACAAAATGGCCCTAGTAATGACCGATCAAATTCTCACCTCTAAGCATTCTCTCACGCTGCCTCCTACACAAGTCAAGAATCAAATGCGGAACGCGAACCCCGCATTCGTCCCTACCTCTAATATGGTCTTGATTTGGCCGTTGATCAAACGGCCAACATCAATAGACCCATTAGTCATGATGGTGTAGGTCAGTGCCCCCTCTCCCAATTCACCGTGTTTTGGTGACTTGAGGGCATGAGACGAACAAACAAATTTATACACGCAGCTTGGCCGTGTCTGAGGAAGGACTCCTCTCATGGTGCGTGGTCCAAATGGTGGGTTACGGCTATAGGACCACTCCACACTGGAGAGAGCAATGACAAAGATTCACCACCTCGACAGGGATACGGGGGTGAGGTGTGTGTTATAATCATCGGCACCAACCGCAAAGTTGGAGCCGAATGGTGTTAATGCTTTGGGTTTAAAAGCCAACCATGCTGCTCCTAACATAAACAAGGTCTAGCACATCCATCCATGCCAATGTGCCATGGCGTAGAATTCTGACAATGGGGACTACGGCGGCCCTCCAGTCGGAGAATCTACAAGCCCCCACCTCACGAGCCATCGAACGATTCGATACTAAAGTTCAAATTTTAAATCCCCTTTCGGGCACCAAGGACTTGGAGAGTTTGTTGGTGTATTTCGATGCTTCAGAGGACACGGCCGGTGATGTCAAAATTATGTTCTTCCTCCGAGCGGGCCGAGGATGAAAGAGCCGGTATTTCTACGCTCTAAACATTTTGTTTGATAAAATTTTAAAACTAAAAAATTTAACAATTAAATTGTGTTTTAAAATTTTAAAATTAAAAATTTTAATCAAATGAAAATATATCTACGTTAAAAATATCTAGCACCCTAGCATGCAAATAATTTACGTATGAAATTAAATAGGTGTTAGAGTAATACTTGTTTGCTCTTTAATCGAGTGAATGCAAATGAGGGAGCTTCATCCGGCAACAATGGTGGTTCTTTCCTTCTTCTTCTTCAAAATCTTCAAATTGTGGGGTGTAATGGGAGATGAGGAGGGAGATGAAGAGTTTGAGGAGAGAGAGGAGTATCTTGAAATAGAAATGAATAATGGAAGATCCGCCGAATTTGAAGGTGGATTTGATCTGGGCCGCTGGCCGCAATGAAGAAAGGGAGTGAAGATTTCGTTTTCTCGCGAATTGCCCAAGACAAGATATAAAGGACCTTATGGGTCGCAGCATCGCCACACCTTGCGTCCGCAAGGTGGTACCAAAGCGGTTGGGATTCTTCATTCATTCCCCATGTCCGACACTTCACGCCTCGAGATTCTCAAGATGCATCGGGACCTCTTGGCCGCAAGTTCTCACACCTTGCGCCCCGCAAGGTGGACGTAAACTTCCACTTTGTTTTTCTTTCCAACTTTTACCTTGCGCTTTAGTCCTTTCGTTACTTCCGTTATGTCTTGATAATTCCTGTATGCAAAATCTAAACAAAAATTCTAAACTAAAAATTATTAGCAACATATAAATACAACACTAAGATGTTTTTCTCCCCCAAACTTAAATTTTGGCATATTTGATTTAAAAATTAAATGTCCAAAAATAAAATTTAACGGAGAAAAACATATTTAACTAACTAATTAACAAATAACTTTCAAATTAGTGGGTTGCCCCACTTAGCGCCTTTGTTTTTCTTGCTCGACCAAACCGCAAGCCTAGTCTCTTGGTGGTTCATTGTCACCAAACGGATTAATTCAATTGTTCGCTCAACCGACATTGGCTCAAAATATGGCTTGAGCTCGTGTCCATTCACTTTAAACACTTCATTATTTTTGGGGTTTGTATATCAACACCTACGAGGATAAATTGCATTATTCTAAAAGGACCGCACCATTTGATTTTAACTTTCCCGGGAATAACCTTAACCTAGAGTTAAACAATAATACTTTCATACCTGGATGAAGCATTTTGTTGGCTAATCCCATGTCATGATACTTTTTGGTCTTTTCTTTATAAGTTTTCGCATTCTGATACGAATTAAGTCTATGTTCTTCTAATTCATTTAACTGAAACAGTCTTTCTTCTCCAGCTAATGTCAAATCTAAATTCAATTTTTAATTGCCCAATAGGCTTTATGCTCAATTTCAACCTGTAAATGGCAAGCTTTCATATACCATCCTATATGGACTCATTCCATGGGTGTCTTAAAAGCGCTCGGTATGCCCATAAAGCATCCTTGAGTTTAGATTCCCAATCTTTACGATTAGGCCCACGCCTTTTTCTAACATCCTTTTATCCGCCTATTGCTTACTTCTACTTGTCCGATGTTCTGTGGATGATAAGGTGTAGCTAACTTGTGAGTTACACCATGCTTTCTAAGAACACTATTTAACAACTTATTGGTAAATGAGTTCCCGGTCACTTATTATGGCCTAGTGGACTCCATATCTAGCAATAAATCTTCTACAAATTTGACTACTGCTTTTACCATCATTATTCTTGGTTGCTACCGCTTCTATCCATTTAGAAACATAATCAATCGCTACCAAAATATATTCGAATTATTGGACACAGAAAGGGACCCATAAAATCAATACCCCAAACATCAAAAATTTCAACTACTAAACATGTAAGGGCATCTCGCTTCTTTCCTATACCACCCTGCTCTTTGACATTTATCGCATGCTCAGAAAAACTTCACAATCTCTAAAACAAGAGGCCAATGCACTGATTGCAAAATTTTTCGAGCGGTTTTATTACCACTAAATGACCACCACAAGAATATCCATGGCAAAATTCCATGATACCTTGTTGGTCTTTTTTCTCGAATACATCTTCTTATTAAAGAATCGAACAAATCTTATATAAATGAGGAGCTTCCCAAAATAATTTTTAGTTTCGCCAAAAATTTCTTCTTTCGTAATGATCAAAAACTGATTAATGATATCGACACATAATAGTTGACAAAATCAAGATACCAAGGGTCTAATCTTTAATGGCTGTGAGTTGTTCATCAGAAAATTATCATTTATGGGGATGATCATCAAGAAATTTAGGGTGAAAATTCTAACCTAGACAAGTGGTCGGCCACAACATTCTTTCCTTTTTATCCTTGATAGTTATGTCAAATTCTTGTAACAATAACATCCATCTAATTAATCTTGGTTTAGCATCCTTCTTACTTAAGAGATATTTTAATGCGTAATGATCGTAAAAGATTATCACCTTTGATCCTAGCAAATATGATCTAAATTTTTTAAAGCATATACTCATCGCTTAAAATTCCTTTTAGTAGTGGTATAATTCAATTGAGCATCATTCGTAGTTCTACTAGCATAATGGATCACATGAGGCTTTCTATCTACCCTTTGTCCTAACACGGCTCCATTGCAAAACTGATGCATCACACATGATTTCAAAAGGAGTGACCAATCGTGGCCGGATAAAATGGGGCAAGTAGTTAACTTTTCTTTTAATAAATTAAAAGCTTCTAAACATTCTTTATCAAAATAAACTCTATCTTTTGCTAACAAATTACATAGAGGTTTTACATTTTAAGTCTTTTATAAATCTTCGATAGAAACCAAGATGGCCAAGAAAACTTCGAACTCCTTTAACTGAAGTGGGAGGGGTAGTTGTGAAATAACTTCAATTTTTGTCAACTTCAATTCCTTTATTTGAAACAACATGCCCTAAGACAATTCCATGTTTTACCATGAAGTGACTTTTTCTCCCAACTTAAAGTTAAATTAGTTTCGCAAAGATCTTTTCGTGACGTATGTAAGGTTTTCTAAACAAGGATCAAAAGAATTTCAAAACCTAAAATCATCCATGAAAACTTCTACGCATCTTTCAACTAAATCAAAAATATAGAAATCATGCATCTTTGAAAAGTAGCCGTGCATTACACAACCCAAAAGGCATTCTCCTAAAAGCAAAAGTACCAAAGGGACATGTAAAGGTTGTTTCTCTGGTCTTCATGCAACAGGATCCGATTATATCCGTAAAAACCATCAAGAAAACAATAATATTCATGACCTCGCTAATCTTTCAAGAATTTGGTCAATAAAAGGAAAGTGGTCTTTCCTAGTTGCCGCATTTAATTTACGCAAATCGATACACATTCTATAACCGCTATAGTCCTTGTAGGGACTAATTCATCTTTATCATTTTTAACAACAAGTAATTCCTCGATTTTAGGAACTACTTGAACAGACTAACCCATTTACTATCCGATATAGGGTAAATTATACCCGCATCTAAGAGCTTAAGAACTTCTTTCCTAACAGCCTTCTTCCATGTGTGGGTTAAGTCTTCTTCTGTCTTTCTCTAGAAGGTTTACTACCTTTCTCTAAATGTATTTTATGCATACACATAGAGGGACTAATTCCTTTTAGGTCAGCCTAAGGACCATCCTAAAGCTTCTATGTGTCCATAAGACTTTTAACAAACTTGCTTCTTGTTTTCCTAAGTCGGTCGCTATAATAACAGTAAAGTGTTACCTTCCCTAAAAATGCATATTTTAAGTGGGATGGTAATGGCTTTAATTTTCGACTTTGGGAGAATTAATGGAAGGCATAAATTTAATTTTCTACTTTAATAGTTTCTTTATTTTAGCCTCATTATTCTCTTCTTTGCTTTTCTTCCTAATATCTTCTTATCTCACTTCTTCAAAGAGAGATTTAGAATCTCTACTTCATCTTCTTTGATTTCATAACTTTCTTCACTACTTTCTCCGACTCATCGTAATTATTTTTCGATTCTACTTTTATTTCTTTTTTTCATCTTTCTTTTACTAGCTTCTAGCTTTTCTTTCTCTAATCTTTTCTTCTTCTTCTATTTCTCTTTCAATTTCCTCAATGTCAATTTTTATGGGAGGAATAGGGCTATCATCATAGACAATAAATCTATCTCTCATAATCTTCCTCTTCTTCAAAAGTTTCAGTTGATAATTTTCAATCTCATCTATTGAAAAACAGCACTCATGTCACTAGGTCTATTCATAGCATCAAACACGTAAATTTCAACTGCTTCACCTAGACCGACATTGTGAGTTTACCATTTTTCACATTAATCATTGTATTAGCACCATAAATGGTCCGCCTAACAATATTGGGACTTCATTATTAGTGCATATCTTCCTTTCCATCTCTAGAACCACAAAGTCTACCGGTATGATTAATTTATCAACCTCGAACTAGGATATCTTCCACTATACCCAAGGGATATTTAACCGAGCGATCGCCAATTGTAATTGCATATTAGTGGGTTTTAGTTCTCCTAAACCTAATTGTTTATAGACCCAGAAAGGCATCAAGTTAATACTTGCTCCTAAATCTAGCATTGCTTTCATTTTTTAGCTCCCAAGGAGACTTGGATATTAAAGCTACCCGGTCTTTCAACTTAGGTGGTAATTCGGGTTGTAAACAACGACGCTGTAAACAACAATCTTTCATTGTTTTCAAATCTTAGAGTGAAGATCTTTGAAAAACTTTGCATATGCCGAATATTTTTAATAACATTAAGCAAAGGTAAATTAACATTTACTTTGGATAACATATTATAAATTTCCGTGAATTGTTTGTCCATTCGGTTTTTCATAAGTCTTCTTGAACGGAATTGGAGGAACATAAGGTGGTGGAGCCACATAAGGTTCCTCTTCTTCTGATCTAACTTTTTTTCTTCTTCTTGTAAATTTTCATTTTG
>CM028380.1:72678930-72731083 GCA_013146195.2 Codonopsis lanceolata
TGGTGATATTTTACTTTCTCTTTGTCGCATCTCCATGGCGCTTTATTGGACGATGAAATGCAAAATATGAACGCATTTGATTATTTTATGCGATGCAGATGCAATGTAGAACACGATGAGATGATGCATGGATTTTTTCACATTTTATTACACATGACAAATGCGCTTATAATATGTATGTTAAGATGCAAAATTAATTATATATGAATTGTTTTTTTATTATATGGTTTTTTTTTATGAATGAAATTTTTATGGATTTTGAAGAAGAATGATTTTTATTTACATGTAAATTTATGCACATGTATGAAAATAGTTTGTGACAATTTGAAGAAAAGAGAAATTTTTTTTTTGAACAAGATTTATTATTATTTTTCATTTTTTTATGTAAATTTATGCACATGTATGAAAATAGTATGTGACTATTTAAATAATTATTTATATATATTTTTAATCATTTTGCTAAAAGAATTTATAAAACATAAAGTATAAAACATGTGATATGTTCATTATTTACTTAAAAATTGTATAGATAAGGATAGAGAACTTACCTCATTTTTTTCTTTCGTGTTCAAGTAGGGAGTCGGATAGGGTCCGAGTATCTTATCGTGATGTAGACGACATTTATACCATGTTACCCAAAGATGCCCAATTGTCAGAAGGCTCCGGGCTTTCGTACCTTTTTGCATTCTTTTTCTCACTTTACCAGCCTTTCTCCCTATTTTTGACGTGCTCCGGACTTTCAAGTGACACCACCCACACTTTCCACTTCATTTGGGAGGCAACCATGACCCCTTGCGACTTTGTCAATATTACAGAATCCCTACCATGATGGGAGACCTTGGCTTTGACTTCACTCTCCGACACCGTAGGAGGAGATCATAGACCTCCTGGCTTCGAGCCTCGCTCAAGTCGTCAGACGAGATTTATATTAGCAATTGCCGACACTGCCCAATAATGCCACGCATGTATCACCGATGATGAGGTCGCCATTACTTCCTGGGTAGCCCGAGCCTTTCTTTTTCTTTTTTCCTCGGCCATCGCTGCTAACTCTTCTGTCACCCCGGAGGCCTTCCGGCCCCGCTTGCCTTACGGACTTTGATCGATCCCCGCTGACGACGCCGGTTTGGCTGAAGTTGTATGTTTATGGATAGAGCCACTGAATGATTCATCGACTCTCGAATGGGTTTGTTCCTGCTGAGGTACATGCCTTTTCCGCTTTTCATTCACACATTTTTTTTATGCATCATCATTTTTTTATTTTCATTTTTTTTCTTGATCATATATTTTTTCTCTGGTGTCCGGGCTTTTTCATTTTTCGATTTTCACCGGCACCTTGTTCAATGGTCCATCGGCCCGCATTTGTCCCAAGATATTGACAAAGAATGTGGTCGATTCGAGATGATGGTGGTTGCAAGACCGTGGAAAGAGTGCCGGAGCGATTGTTGGCTCTAGCCTGCTCAAGAATTTTCCTCTGGGAGAAGCCTCGGAGGGTCATTATTATATCGCTCGACGTGCTCACCAAGGTCGAATATTGATGGTTTCCATCATGGTAGATTCTTTTGACATGGGCGAAGCGGTGAATCGTCAAGACAAGATTTTCTCGATGGCTCCAGTGCCTCCTGGCCTCGCTTGGGTGATAGAGCTCGAGCATCCGCTTGACCGGTCTCAATATTTGGGAAATACCTCGCCTCGCGGCTGCATTATCCCGGTGATGTCATACGAGGATTTCCCCGAGATTAGAGCCGCATCCCCTCCTCCTCGCCTCCCTTGTGCCCAAAGGCACTCGATGTTACCGTCAAAGCCCGGGTCATCCACTTCACGCCTCGACGAGAACCCGATGTTCACAGAGCCGATAATATTTCCTCTACTTTTTCAAGATGAATGGGGCTGTGGATTAGTAGAGCGTGTTCTTCCGTATGTCGAGATCCCTGAGGATGCCGCGGCCCGAGCAGCTCGCTCTAGAGACACATCCACCTTTATTGTTTCTTTCCTTTATTTTATACTTTTTTATGCGCATTCATTTTTTTTATGCACACTTTTTTTTCTTTGAGACTGACATTTTTTTTTATTTTCTTCTTTTTTTTTTTTTCGTGTGAACGTGTCTACTTACAAAAACTGCCGGGGATTTTTCAAGACGCAAATTATACCGTAAGTCGACCGATGAGTTTTCTTGCAAGGGAGTAGCCTCGCTGGCGACGCCCGCACGCCGAGATGACAGTGATGATGATGACGATGATGATGACGGGTCAAGCCGTGGTCGAGGCGCAGGTCGAGGAGTTGTAGCGGGTCCCAGTGGGTGAGGGTGGTGCCTTCCCATAAGGCCGTCCGCCGTCGAAAGCACACTAGCTTTGATTTCCGCGAACATTAGTATCTTTCTTTCTTTTCTTGCATTTTTTTGTATATTATTTTCTTTTCTCAAAAGAAATCTGACAAACATTATGAAATAATGCAATATAATGTATACGATGCAGTATGTTACACATGCAAAAATAAATTCACACAAAAAATAAAACTATACCAAACATCTAAAATGTAATGGCACGTTGTATTTTGAGGAAATAGATTTTTGAGAATACACCTTTGGATAAGAGCCGGCTTTCTGGTGATATTGAATGGGAAAATGGCCGAATCTCTTATTCTTTTGGCATTGCTGGTCCGTTGAGTTCGTGGTCGTAGCTTCCTTTTGTAGGTTTTTTTTTTTTATCGACGAGGACGCAGCAAGAGAGTGTCGAATCATTAAACCAGATTCCAAAGACAGCCTATCCGATAATGGTGATGCCGACGATGAAGAGGGAGACACCTCGTGACTCTATGCCGATGAGTCTAGGGTTTCTTCGCCTCGCAGAAGGAGTATATGGCCCGGCCGGTGGACGCCGCAGTAATCGATGGACCGCTGGGGCTATGGTCGCAAGAAAATGATTGTTTCGGGGAAAACAACGGGGTATAGGCAAGATATAGATATGTACAAATGCAAGTAATGTATAATATAAATGTCTTAATAAGTATTCCTAAGTTGCACCTAGGACCCGTAAAATTTATATTTTAGCTGTTTTAATGTGAGCGCTTTGTCGTGGTTTTTCTTTTGTCAATCGAGTCTCGATGTGTCAAGACGGAGGTAGATGCTACGATGGCTTCAAATAATGCCTTCCCTCTCCTTTTTATTTTTATTATTATTTTTTATTGCTCTAACTTTTGCCTAGGCCGCTCTTTCGGTTTTCAACCTAGCGAGCTTTTTTTTTTTTTTATTTTTGCCCTATCTTTTGCCTAGACCGCCTTTCGGTTTTCAAGCGGGCTCTTTTTTTTTTTCATTTTTGCCCTAACTTTTGCTTTAGACCGCCTTTTTCCCTAACTTTGCTCAGCTTAATGGGCCGAGAGGAGCACTTGTTTTCACGGGCCGATAGAATGGATCGAGCACCATATCTTTTGAGCTCGTTGAAATTGGAGGGCTGAACAAGGTCTTCTTTCCTGGCTCGTGGGGAGTACGACATCTCCTGACCGGATTCTTTTGACAATATACGATACATCGTGGAAGAGAAAGGGTAGCAAATTGATAAGTAGCCCGTGATCTTTTAGTTCGACAAGGCATGATGATAGCAAAGAGGTTACCCCAAAGGGGTGGTGAATGATGTCTTTTCTTAGTCTCCCCTGCGGTGGTGAGGTCGCTTTGATTTGACTATAACTCAAAGATGTCGTTGATAAAAACTCGTTGGGGTTGGGAATGATCACTATATTGGACAGCCAGATCGGGTATATATTTTTTTATTTCTTTTTTTTTTTACTATTATTATTATTTTTTTTTTTACCCCTTTTTTTTTATTTTTACCCGAATGAAGTTGACGTTCGGCTGTTTCATGCTTTCTTCTTTGACTTGTAGTGACCATTCCGGCTTGATGCGGCGGAGCTTTTGTCTGATTGACCGAGCATTCTGGACATGTGAGGGTCCTGTTTGGCTATGGCCGGGTCTACCCTCGACACCTCTTTATAGGACCGTAAGCATGTCCACGAACTCTTCGATGAGATCCATGAGTGTTATCCTTGCAGTAGTTGTTGATTCCTCGACTTCTCTTGATTCCATTTTCCAGCCCCCCTGCATTGATGGTGGATCGGCCTTCGCTGTCGTTGATGATGTCTCTGGCTCTACTGACTTTACAAGCTCAAGCAAACATTTTTTTCTTTTGGGTCCTTTTAAATGACTCATTATTAATTTTTTTTTAATGTGTCTTTTAATGCAGGTGCAACTAAGAAATAAGCAAAGACGTCCATATTATTATTAAAAGCACATTGTACAGGGGTTATTACATTGTTGAGGACCTGGGGTTTGAGATCCTCAATTGTAGGGAGTGGATTGGTAGATGACCAATCCGTAAAGCTAGGGAAAGGAATAGGGGATAGTGTATCCGAAGCGGTCTACCAGATCTGCGGGTGTCGAGCGGACCGGTCGTAGTGTACTAATTCGCAGAGGCTTATTAGAAATAGACTCGAACTCGCCAGCAGAGTTTTTCATAATCGCCCTCCGCTCTATCATACCCAAAAAGCTGTCTCCTCCGAACACTTATTGGGGAAACTCCTTTATTGATCAACGTATTTTACAGCACCTTAATTTAGACCAACTTTGCTTTTCTTAGACCTTCCTGGCTTGGCTTGTTTCAAAGATTTTCGTGCCCGCCACTGTAATTTCTTTGTTGTCGATGAGGTCCTGAATGACGTTTCTGAGTGTATAGCATTGATCAGTAAGATGACCACTGCATTTATGATACTCACAAAACTGGGCATGGTTCCAGGTGATGGGCAATGTTTTGGGTGGACGGTAATTATCCAGGGGTTTCAGTATCCCATGGGCACACAGTGTTTGGAGTATTTCAGATCGTGGGGCAGGCAAGTCATCGTAATGTCTTTCTTTTCGATTTCTTGGCTTTGCTACATGGCTAGGTCGGGTTTTGGTCAAGCACCTGAGAGGGGTTTTCTTTTTTGGATAAAGTTGAGCGGATTGGCTTGCACCGACCGGCCTAGCAGGGATTCTTTTTCTGGTATGCAAATGATTCTTTTTAAGTTCCCCGGGATCATGTGGAAATAGGCATATGAAGGATCGAAAGGGGGATGATTTTCTGGGTTGTGGTAATAGGCATTCAGGTGGGGAGGATCAAGGCTGATTTCTGGAGAGTTTGGGCTAGAGTCATGGGTATTGGAAATCATGTTTCCTTGATCAAGGAGGTCATCACTGGGTTGGTAGCTGGCACTTGATGGTTTTTTGGAGGCTTGGAAAAGGATATTTTCGTGGTATCGGGGAGTTTATTTCAGAGAGTGGGAAGTATTAGGAGCATACCCTGAAGTTTGGCTTTTGTGAGAAAATGGCAAGAGTTTCTGAAAAGATAGCCAAAAGGTCACTTACCACCTGATCCATTATTTTCTTTGCATGGGCGTCCAGTTCCTTTCTTAACCAAGCCTCAAGCCCAGGAGGAAGTGCATACGCATGAATTTCCCCTTCTAGTTCCAAATTGCTTGCCACTGCCTCCGTTATAGCTTGTTTGTTCTTTGCTGCCATACCGCTTCGGACCGCTCGTTGAACTCGATTCGCCTCGCTCGTTCGATCGAAACCGATACCTTCGATCGATTGCATCGGTTTTCTCGTATTAACCGGCCAGTACTATCTCTGCGTTTCCAAATTCGGGCCAGGTCTCTGAGGAAAATGGGGGTTTGGTAGGTATCAGAAAGTTGGCTGGAGGCTGTATGGGCTTGGAGTACAGCGTGCCTTTTTATTAGTATTTTATTATTAATTTATTATTTGTTTTCCCTACAATTGACCGGATAAGCACCTGCTTTATTTTGACAGTCTCAGGACTTTTCCTGGAATAGCGGATTCTTTCTCCATAGTATATGACCAACGTATTCCACCTGCCTTTCGACTCCCCAGGACTGGACTGGTCCTAGGCGAAGGGTCTATACTCTTTTCAGGATCCACCATCCGAAATGGTCTAGGTCGAGCATCTGAGAATTATAAATCAGCCCCTGTTTATTGTTTATTGTCTATTTTTTTTTGTGCGCACTTACTATGTATATTTTTTTTGAACTTGCGCATTTTTTTTTAACATATATATTTATATTTTTTCTGACTGATTTTTTTTTTGACAGGGGCTGACCCACAATTCAAAAGTGCAAAACCGGCCTGGCTGAAGTGTCTGAAAAACTATATGCATTCTAACGTTGGCTTATGCAGGGGTAGGCTAGCCATGGTGTAGGGTAACAATCGAATATATTTATATGCGCACGTATGCGGTATCTAGAAAGCAAGAAAACCTTTATTTATTTACAGATTTATGAACATAAAAATAAAACAGTTATGGCCTGTCTTGCTGTTTGTGTGGATTTTCTCGGCTTTTTTAGTTTGAGCGTAAGCAAGCAAGCACACCTTTTTAAGAAATAGAAAGAAAAGCGGGGAAACTATCTATCCCTATTAATTACAAATTTTGGTCCTATGTCCCCAAAATAAAATGACATAATGAATGCAGGTATGTACAAATGTACAGAATAAAGTGAAAAAGAAAAATGAACTGAAAGAAATAAATGAAAGAAAATAGAGCCGGAAGTAAAGCCCCAGCTCTTTTTGTTGTGTCTTTGAATTTATTGTAATATATATAATAAATATTATATATTTTTTTTCGAATTTTTTTTTTGAATTTTTGAATTTTTTTTATATTTATATTTTTTTGTTTTTTCGATTTTTTTTTTTACTCTCGAACATGCCCGTAATGATATCGAACGAGATCGCCGATGGAGGATCATATCCACAAATATAGCCACGGCCGTAATGGGAACACTTTATTTGAAATGCGTAAATTAATATAACGAGCATACTGCAGCCAGAAACAAAGAAAAGCAAAAAAAAGGTTTTATTTTATGAGTCTAGCCCTCCATTTTATTTAAAATAAAACAACTCCCCAGCAGAGTCGCCACTGTGAGGTTCCTGGCGCTGCGCCCGCCTCTGATGGGGTGCGCCACGCAGGATGGGACACCACGCCTCGCTCCACCCTCCCTTGTTTAGGGAAGACGAAATCCAAAGTGCGAGAGGAGTCTTTGTCTATATTAGCACGTTGGAATGTGCCTCTTGTTCGAGTGGATTTTGTATCCAAAATGGGAACTAAAGGTTTCCTCATGTCGTTATCCCTTATTTCGGGATAACAGATATGAGAATGCATTACCTTTCCATTCTCATTTTCTCTTTTATCTTTCAGGGAAAATAGAAGTGCAAGAAAAGATATTGCGACGCCCCACTTATGGATTTATTAAAATAGCCTTATGGCCCAATCGATCGCTATGGGAGCTATGTGTTTCCTCGCATCAAGTTATCCCTTGTTTAGGGGATACCAGATATGGAATACATCACCCTCCATTCCCGTATCTCCCTTTTTAGGGAGAACAGAAAGTGCAAAGAGGGAATGTTGCGAGGCCCCACCGGATCCGAAAGTTTTAGAGTCGCCACCTTTATTTTAAGACAAAAATAAAGGAAAACCGTAAAAGAAAACCGTAGATTTTAGAAAGCGGGTTCGGGGCTAAGTTACGAGTTGGGAAGGTGCTAGGCACCCAACTCGCCCTTTCGGTCTCAAAACGTTTTTGGTCAAGTATGCTCATTGTTATATTTATTTAACAAATAAATAAGGTCTTATTTTGACAAGGGAAAATTAAACAGATACATTCGTGGCTACATTATTTACGGACTCGCAGCCGTCTCCTTCCAGTAATTACAAACATATTTAAGAATATTTGGCCATTATAACGGCTATTTTACATAATATTTCCTAATCTAATCCGGGCAGCACAATGGTTTATATTGGCTACATTGTGCCGGATTTAAAAATACAACTTTTTGAAAATAAATAAAAGGAAAAATACAAATGAAATAAAAATACGCTCTTAAAGGTATTACCTTTTAGAGCGGTGGTGTGCTTCTGTCCTCCTCGAGAGGAGTCTTTTTTTTTTTTGAATTGAACCTGGATGGTCGTTTGATTTGATTGATGTTTTGAGGTTTGGGCTTGTCAACTCAGGCAGTGACGCCTTTATTTGGGTAGGTTTTGGCCTTTTCGGTTGGGCGGAACCTAGACTTAAGTTTTGACTTTTGGCTCGTTACTCGGGCGTAGCGGCTTATTTTGGGATTTTGGACTGGGGTTTTGAGGTGGATACCTAACAACTAGGCTAGGGATCACTTATAACCTATGGGTTTTGGATGTGGCAGAGTTTGGACGGGGTTTGGAGATTTTAGGAGCTTCCACTCACTAGCTCGCACCTCTCGTACTAAGTGTATCGGAGAAAAACGAAGCAGAGCTTCGCTGCGATCTAAAAATCGCGGAGCAATTGTGTGTCGAGAATGAGAGCCGGGGCCTCCTATTTATAGCAGAGCTTGAGGACGCAGTGGGAATTCCTTGATTTCTTTTCGTGCATCGGCAGCTTGTACGTTGCGCTTCAGAGCTTGTACCAATTTGATCAGAGAGAGCGCATAGAAGAAATGCTTGGTGCGGCCAAGCTATGCTTGGTGCGGCACCAAGCCTTTACTGGCGGCACCAGCTGCCTTTTGAAGTTTCAAAATTTGACACTTTCCCCCCCTGCCGTTCACTGTTTCGCGCATCCTGCTTTTCCTTTCGCATTTTTGACTTCTGCAACTTGACATTTGTTAAGTTTTAACAATTCTTGATATTTTATGTCAGTCACATACCAGGGGTACGAAATTGGGGTGTCTACAGTTCCCACATAAGATTGGAAGGACATTACATGCTAATATTCGAGCGGAGGTAAGATACATAACTAAAATGCTTGTTGGGGTGCCCTCATTTGATGGGTGTGCACCATTGTTTTGTCGTTGAACGTAAATGCTTTGTTGGGGTGCCCTTTGTTGTTGACCCATTACTTTTTTTTTTTGTAGTAGTACGTTGCAATTAAGCAACCTACATTCATGAGGTAAAATAGGTGTTGGTTTTGTATTGAGCTAGTGGAATTTCTGCATTTTGCCACAGTTAAAGGTGAAATGCCGAAACCACTTCACTGGTTTAGTTTTAAGAACATCACTCTTATGCCATAATAAAATAATGAAAAGACTTGAATTCACCATAACCTGTTCATAATATTATTTGTTACCACCATAAGCATTTGCCTTGTACATTGTACAATATGTTTTCCTTGTGACATTCTTATGGCTGTTTTGAAACTACTTGTGCTTTGACTTATTGTGAATGTTGTTTCTTGTTTGCTTATGGTTTTGTTGGTCTTTTGCGCTGGTACCTCATCTGCTATGTGGTGGGCAATCAAGCTATTCAATAATATAAAGTGGAATTTTGCTAGACTTTGAGGGTAATTGGGATTTTTGAGGACAGAGTTATTGATTGTTCTTCCATCCTTTTAATTAGTCTGTACCGATGGAGAACTTCACAAACATGAAATATGGCTACCTAACCAGAGCGTTCTGCTAAGTTTATGGACTATGGAGAACGTCTTCTTTGTCTTGCGTGTCTGTATTTTCATTTGAGGCCATGAAGAATTGCTGTTTCTTGTCTTATGTGTGTGTTTCATTTCAGGCTTGTTGATGTTTCTATTTTCAATTATTCATCTCCTTGTTGCTTGCCCTTTATCCTTTTCAATTCTATATCCGTTGGCAATGTACCTAGTCATTTTTCTGCCATAACTTAACTTGAGAAAGTGTTAAGCTGCCATTCCACGCTTTTGTTCATAAGATTTGATTTGTTAATGAAGTTAGGCTGTATTGGTGTTGCTCCTTGATTGTGAACTTGGGTGCCAATGTGCCACGTAACTGTAGAGTCTAGCTGACCAATTAATTTCATTGTAATATAAAATGATTGGAGTAGCTGAAAACTGAGGATGTTATTGATTCGACATAGAAAAGAATTGTTATGAGAATTTGAGATGGATGACCGACTGTCTTTACGAAGAAAAGATAATTAATTAATGTAATTAGTTCTTGTAAGTTAAAAAATCCATCTAAACTATTTCTGTTATTTGGCCATGTGGAATAAAATAATAAATAGGATAGTTTGGGTAAACTGATGGTGAAGTTCTATGCAATGATTTTACCTGTGCAATATTGGCTATTACGCACAAAAATAATTATCGATGGGTATTTGGTTGGAGACTTCAAGTTGAGGGTGCTAAGAACAAGATCAACTCTAGAGAAGGAAATACAAGTCAATGCCTATAATTGAATATTTTCCAGGGATTGAATTGTGTGTTAATGATTGAGATATCCTTGAAAGCTTAGAGCATTTACAGTGGTTCCATTTATTAACACCCTAAAATATTTTTTTAGAGTTTTTTACTATAATTAAGCCCTACAGTGGACACCCTATCAATCACCCTATCGCTAAAAAAAACTAACTCTCCCCCAACTTATTGGGTGAGTATTAGCCGGCAAAAACTGAATTTTTTTTGGCTTGATCAGAGCATACAGTTTATGGTCAAAATTTTGATGTGCTAGAGTGGAGAGCCTATGAATTAAATAAACAACCCAACTCACATCATCACTTTGATGATAGTATGTTTTCCCATTTTTCCCATTTTCTTTTTCAATTAATTTAGTGTATTTTTTGCACTATCATTTCTCTTTTTTATTATTTATAACTTAAAATTATGAGTATATTGATAATATTAAAAAACGTGACAAGACTTTATTTAAATGAAATAATTGTTATCAAAACATATAATATATTTTTCATAAAATATTAAATTTAAAAGTATAAATATTTTATTTCAATTGCGGTAGGAAAATAAAAAAATAAAGTAGAAATATATTGGTAGTCATGTTTGTTAGTTAAGATGTCACCAATTCAAAGGTATATAGAGGGTGCTCATTGGAGTTGAATTTTTTTTTATAAAGCCTCTAAAAAGGTTAAGGGGGTTATATAAAGGGCGTTTTAAGGTGCAACCATTGTGGATGCTCTTAGCAACAGAATGTAGAAGATACACCAGTTGACCACCAACGGTGTATCGTATGAATACATAATATCAAAAGAAGTCAGCCGTCTTGACAATCTTTACGTTCTACTCTCCTAGGAAACTCATGATAGTAGTTTTTTTGCCGACTCTTGAAGCTCCTAAGTGTTGAGTGTAATCATGTTCAAGTTAATAATGGTGCAATAACACTTTTTATAAAATAAACATGTTCATAATCATAAAGATGAAACAATATCCTCTTAATCAAATGAAGTTGTTCCCATTATAATATTTGATGCTATGAAATCTATGGTTTTAGTTTAATTGACTTTGAAACTAAACAAGATAACTGTATGTTCATTGAGGGGTGTTAGTGTAAATGGTAAGAAATAAATGATGTGTTAGTGTAGATTTAGTGTATCAATGCTTAAACATCAATTTATGTACGTTTGTTAGTTGGATAACCATGTTGATGCTATGAAATTCATGGTTTTAGTTTAATTAACTTTGAAACCAAACAAGATAACTGTATGTACGTTGGGGGTGTTAGTTGGGTAGCCATGTTGATGCTATGAAATTCATGATTTTAGTTTAATTGACTTCAAAACCAAATAGGGTGTGTTTGTGTAAATGTTATGAAATTATATTATTTGGTTTAACTAAAGTAATTATAATGATTGTAGGAAAGAGAATATGACGACGTCAATTTTCTTAATGTGTTAGTACACATACTAGGCCTGGTACCTCCGTCGATAACCCTTTGCAGTAGGTTGATGATACATCAGCATCTACATTTGTAAGTAAACTTTAATTGAAAAACTTTCTTTTGAATATGTAAATTTATTTATGTATATTATATTGTGTATATGATAATATTTGTTTGTTTTATTGACAGTCTGGATATAAGACAAGGGTATTGGAGGAAGATGCTGACCCTACCTAGCCCCCTACTCAGCCCATTCCATTTATTCCTCAGGTTTAGAAAGAAATCATCCTTGAAGAACGGAAAAAGAGAGGGAGATGGAGTGTTCGGAATGGGGGACCATGGGCTGCAATGTTCATCGTCGGCACGTCGCTCGCATGCTATTAGGCCCGACGCTCAGCAGATTTCGAGGATAGAGACTTTGGAAGCACGCTTGGCTGAGGAGCAACGTTTGGCTGCGGAATATCGGGAACAAACAGAGAGACGATTTGCAGAAATGATGGCGACGATGCAAAGCATAGCACAACAGATGCATGGGTCTTCGAACACTCCCTCTAGTAGTACCGGGTCCCTTTTTGACACGAGAAGGGAACCCTGTACTACTAGAGGGAGTGTTCGAAGATCCATGCATCTATTGCACGCTTCGCATCACGGCCATTATTTCTGTAAATCGTTGTTATGTTTGATTTGGTACTTTGATATTTGGTACGGTTAGCTAAATGGCATTAATTGTAATCGAAGATCCATGCATCTGTTGCACGCTTTGCATCACGACCATCATGTCTGCAAATCGTCGTTCTATTTGATTTGGTACTTTGATATTTGGTACGGTTAGCTAAATGGTATTAATTGTAATCGAAGATCCATGCATCTGTTGCACGCTTCGCATCAGGGCCATTATTTTTACAAATCGTCGTTCTGTTTGATTTGGTACTTTGATAGCTAAATGGTAATTTATTGTAATAACATTTATAGTTTGAGGTTTTTAGATTAGCTTATAGTCTTGTTTATTTGGCATCTTAAGTTTGGTATTAATTGTTATATCAGGTACAAAAAAATTATAATTGACAAAATATATATAATAATAATAATAATAATAATAATAATAATAATAATAATAATAGTAATTTTTTTCCAATATTAGCGTGAAATTTTTGTTATTGAAATTTAATTTTAATTAAATACTGAAAATCGTTAGTGACGGAATTTTCATTACTGAAATTTAATTTTAATTAAATATTGAAAACCATTGGTAACGGACATTTCGTCGTCGAAATTCAATTTTAATCTAATTTTGAAAACCATTAGCGACAGAGCTTTCGTTGGTAGGCAGACGGAGACCTTTAGAAATGGTCTTCATATATTTCGTAACTATGTAGCGATAAGATTCCTGGATTCGTTGGTGAGCAGTAACAAAAATGGGCCCATCAAACATCTGTGACGCGTGGCTACCAACGACCAACCGACGGAAAAATTCGTCGTTAGGTAGACATCAGTGACGGAATCTCTCCTTTAACAACGAAAATTTTCATTGATAAAGTTCATTTTTCTAGTAGTGTAAAATCATCATGATGGATATAAACAGATGTAGTAGATCTTTCTCTCTCTCCAACTACGGAAGCTAGGAATGGCCCAGAGAAGCGTTATCTCACTCCAATTGGTTCTCACAAACTATTCATAAGGTTTGAAACTTAGATTTTACCCCACTTCTTGCAGAGAATTCTATTTTCAAATTGGAAAGTGAACAAGAGCTTCTTATGTATAAGAGTGGGAAACTTGTCCTTTGCAACAAAGCCCAGACAAAGCTTATCATTTAGTTCAAACCCGGTTTGGTGTGGACTAGGTACTACTGTAATTTAAGTAATATCCATGGATATGCATAATCTGGTACTTTTCATTAGCCACTAGACATAAACTAAGAAAAGTTTGAACCATGAATATGCATAATCTTTTGTAGTGAGACTAACCTTGTACTATGTTGTGTTATTAGATTAGCTCAAATAACAAGGATACAACGCATGCTAACGTGTTCATCAAAATAAGTAATAAAAAAGATGGTACCATACCTGACAATGACACAAGGAGCTTAGTAGTAAGTAATTTAATATTTCGTATTATTTTATGGTGTCTTTACTTTAATATTCCATAGTTTAAAATGCTATTTTTGTTTTTATGGAAAGAATGACCGAAAAAATTAATGAGGTAGCCATAAGTTTACAAACAACAAGTTTTTGTTGATCTCATGGGGCCCAATGGACATGGGCGTGTGAGGACGTTTGGCTCAGGACCATCACGTCGTGATGTTTTTTTGGGTCTCGTTTATCTTTATCAACACGTTCTTCGGATGAAGCGCAAAAAGATGGCTACAAAATATCAGAATTTGAAAAGAATCAATTAGAGATACTTGAACAAATGAAGCGCATACAATAGTTATTGGACGCACACGGGATAGTATCATTTTTTTTAAGGAAAGCAGGGCGGCACCTGCGGAAATTTTATTAAAACGACAAAATAAAAACAAACAAACAGGAGGGGGACAACCAGCCTTACCCACAAACGGGGGGACAAAGGAGCCTTACCCCTAAACAAAAAACTCTACAAAACGAACTCAAGGATGAAAACTATATAAACCTCTCTCATCATGACCAAGAGCCAGCTGAACAGAACTAGGAAGAGACAATCGACTATTATAAGTTTGTTTACTCCGGTGATCATGCGCCATCGCAGCCAATCTATCCGCTACATGATTCCTCTCTCTATAAACATGAGAGAGACCATACGATCCCAGCAGCTCCCGACAAATGCGAAAATCATAGGTGTACTGCCACGGAGGTTGTTGTTTCCCCTGAAGAACCAAAACAGCCACCAAAGAGTCGGACTCCACCTCAACCAAAGCAAGCCCTAAATCCCTACAAAGCTGTAAACCATCTCTGAGAGCTAAAATTTCTGCCCGCATGTTAGAACCATCACCATAAAAGTTGGAAAAAACTCCCACCAAGTTGCCCTGGCTATCTCTAACTATACCACCTCCAGTACAAACATTACCAATACTAGAGCCATCAGTGTTCAATTTGAACATACCATCACTCGGAGAAATCCATCTAAACCAGGTGCCCTTTTTGAAAGTACAATGAACAACCTCAAATCCTAATTGCTGGATACCAAGCCCCCCCAGAATAGAAACCTTCGATTTAGGCTTGTACTGAAAAAACATGTCAAATAAATGGCTGCGAATACGTGTAAAAATCATCTCAGCATTCATCGGAATATTTTCGAAAATGGCCGTGCACCTAGCTTTCCAAATCTCCCAACATGTAAACATAAAAATTCCCAAATAACAAGCCCCTACCTGATTACGTAACGAAACTCCCCTCGTCCAAACTTCAAACAGATGCTTGATACTCACATAGTGATATATGTTTCCAAACGGTCTAGAGAACCTTTCCCACAAGTTAAGAGCGATATCAGATCTAAGAAATAAATGATCCAAAGATTCTTGATCATGATGCCCAACACAACATACACATTTAGAAACATAAGTAATACCCTTTTTATGCAACAACATATCAACTGGAAGAGCACAATGGAGAAGCCTCCAAACAAACATACTCACCTTTTGAGGCATCCACTTTTGCCAAATCTTTTTCCCCCAAGCCACAGATGGAAGCTTATCTCTCCATTTATGATAGAAAGCCGCCAAATCAAACTCTCCGGAAGAAGTTAAAGTGCAAGCTAACCAATCTGAACAACCTTCTTGAAAACTGATGTTTTGCAAAGTCGCATGACACTCGGTAGGGAGCAACTGCAAGAACTGATCCATATCCCTCTTAGCATCCGAAACCGTGAGCTTGGCATCAACTGGACGAGGACCATACAGCACATGTCCACTCCAATTCGACAACCAAAAGGAAATCTGACCTGAACCAACAACCCACCGGCTATGCATGCGAACCTGTTCCATTTGAGACATAACTGACCGCCATATATTAGAAGATTTTAACGGCTGCACAAAATTACCGTCAATAGAACCATATTTGGCTTGAGCAAACCGCGACCACATACCTGTCTCTTGTAATACACGCCATGCTAATTTTGCATGCAGAGCCTCCATAATCTGACGCAACGATCGTAAACCCAAACCTCCCTCTTCAATGGGCTGACAAATGCGATTCCAAGACACCCAATGACTTCGACGATCACCATTATTACTCCAAAGAAATGAAGCCATAGCAGATTCGATGTGCTGGATCACCAATTTCAGAACTTTGATGGCTGCCAAAGAAAAAACCGGGATACTTCCAAGCACCGCCTTTAAAAGGACCAACTTAGCTCCAAATGACAGAAGCCGACTTTTCCAGCCACATATACGACTCAAAATTTTTGTTTCCAGATCTTCAAAATAAACCCGCTTGACACGCCCCGTAAACAAAGGAATCCCGAGATACTTCATGGGCCAAAACCTCTGCGAACAACCCGACCAACTAGCAATTAACCGTGCCTTATGACGCGAGCACTTGGAAGACACATAAAAACCACTCTTCTGAAGGTTTAACATCTGACCAGAAGCAACCTCATAATCGCTAATCAACCTCCGAAGCTCCAAAATAGATCGTTTGCTAGCATTGGAGAACACCAACATATCATCGGCATATAACAAATGGGAAATCAAAATGCCTCCACGACCATGCTCATAGTGTTTAATTTTCCTTTCCAAAATGGCTTTATTAAAATTGTATGAAAAAATCTCTTGAGCCAAAATGAAGAGCAAATGAGAGAGAGGATCTCCTTGTCGAACCCCCCTGGAAGACTTGAAAAAGTCATAAGAATTCCCATTAACCCTCAAAGTATACCATACATTATCAAGCAACCTCAGAATCATAGCACAATTTTGCTCACTAAAACCAAAAACCCGAAGGGCCCGCATCAGAAATCCCCATTCTAGACGATCATAAGCCTTGGACATATCAAATTTGAAAACCACGTTTCCCCCATGAACCTTTTTGTCCAACCTATGAACCATCTCATGAGCTAACACAATGTTCTCATGAATATTCCCGCCCTGCACAAAACCTGATTGCTCCATAGAAACAATACGAGGAAGAAATTTAGATAACCTTGTAGCCACTATACGGGACATGATTTTCGCCGTAAAAGTACACAAGCTTATGGGGCGTAAATCCCCAAGACCAGTAGGAGAAGCCACTTTGGGGATCAAAGTAACTATCGTCGACGAAAAACCCCTATGTAAACTGGCACCCCGAAAGAATTCTTGAACAGCCTGAACGACTTCCGTTTTGATAATACCCCAACAACCTTGAAAAAACCAGCCCGTATATCCATCTATCCCCGGAGCACTGTTTGGATTCAAACCTTTAACAGCTTCCCAAATCTCATCGTCCTCTGGAATCGCACTAAGAAACTGATTATCTTGATCAGACATTCTCGGAACAATACCATGAAATAACATCTCATTCACAGCCGCATTAGATGAAGCAAACATCGAGGAAAAATAATCAACTGCTAACTCTCCAATCCGATCATTATCTTCGCACCAAGTTGTAGACACCCCAATTTCGTACCCCTGGTATGTGACTGACATAAAATATCAAGAACTGTTAAAACTTAACAAATGTCAAGTTACAGGAGTCAAAAATGCGAAAGGAAAAGCAGGATGCGCTAAACAGTGAACTGCAGGGGGTAAAAGTGCAAAAAATCAGAAGATGAAAAGCTGCTTGGTGCCGTACCAAGGCCTCTTGGTGCCGCACCAAGCCTTGCAAAGTTGGCACCAGGCTTTCACTGTTCATCTCTCTCAGAAAGGAAAATGTACAACTCCTGAGGCGCAAGGTACAAGCGGCTGATGCAGGAAGAAGAAACTCAGAAATTCCGGTCGTGTACTCATCTCCCACTATAAATAGAGAGCTCGGCCTCCCGTTTTCAGTGCTCATTTTCCTCCGCGATTTTTAATCGCAGCGAAGCTCTGTCAATATTCTACCGATACTATTAGTACGAGAGGTGCGAGATAGGTGAGTGGAAGCCCCTAGAGTCTCCAAACCCCATCCAAACTCTGCCAAATCAAAAACCCATAGGTTATAAGTGATCCCTAGCCTAGTTGTTAGGTATCCACCTCACTTCCCCGGTCCAAAAATCCCAAAGTAAGCCGTTACTCTGCCCGAGTAACGAGTGAAAAGTCAAAAACTAAGTCTAGGTTCCGCCCAACCAAAAGGCCAAAACCTACCCAAATAAGTCACTACTTGAGTTGACAAGCCCAAACTCTCGAAATAAAGTCATTACGCCCAAATCAAAACAACAACCACACAACAAACAACAAAAGACTCCCTCTCCCTGAAGGACAGAGCGAGCACACCGCCGCTCTAAAAGGTAAAACCTTTAAGGGCGCCGTTTATTTTATTTATTTTACTTTTCCGTCATTTATTTATTTTTAAAATCGTTATTTAAATCCGACGCAATGTAGTCAATATAAGTCGTTGTGCTGCCCGGATTAGAATAGGAAATATTTTGTAAAAGAGCTGTTATAATGGCCAAATATTCTTAAATATGTTTGTAATTATTGTAAGGAAATGGCTGCGAGTCCGTAAATAATGTAGCCACGAATGTATTTGTTTAAATTCCCTGTCTCTTTAATACCTTATTTATTTGCGAGATAAATATGACAATAAGCATACTTCAGCCAAAAAACCATTTTCGAGACCGAAAGGGCGAGTTGGGTGCCTAGTACCTTCCCAACTCGTAACTTAGCCTCCGAACTCGTTTCCTTTTTCTCTGGTTTATTTTTCTTTTCTTTGGTTTTGCTTTATTTGCCTTAAAATAAAGATGGTGACTCTAAAACTTTCGGATTCAGTGGGGCCTCGCAACATTCCCTCTTTGCACTTTCCCGTTCTCCCCTAAAAAAATGAGATATGGGAATGGAGGGGTGATGCATTCCCATATCCTGGTATCCCCTAAACAAGGGATAACTTGATGCGGGAAACCCAAAGCTCCCATAGTAATCTGAATGGGCCATAAGGCTATTTTCAATAAATCCATAGTGGGGGCGTCGCAATATCATTTTTTGCACTTTTCCGTTTTTCCCTAAAAAAGGGAAAATGAGAATGAAAGGGTAATGCATTCCCATATCCTGGTATCCCCTAAAAAAAGGATAACTTGATGCGGGAAACCATAAGTTCCCATATTGGATACAAAATCCACTCAAGGCAACCGAGGCACATTCCAACGTGCTAACATAGACAACACTCCTCTCGCACTTTTGATTTCGTCTTCCCCTAAACAAGGGAGGGTGGAACGAGAGCAGTGGTGTCCCGCATCCGCACGTACACGCACCCCTATCCAAGGGCGCGCGGGGCGCGGGTCGCACCCCGGGAACCTCACACAAGTACCATCTGATTCCTTTATTCTAACAGTATTGACACGAGCCCGATCCCTCATACTAGCATGAAAAAACATAATATTACGATCACCATCCTTTAACCAATTGTGTCTCGCCTTTTGCTGCAACATTTCCGAGTCCGAGGCAATCAATTGTGCAAGAATTTGTTTTTCCTGAACTATTTGAGCAGCGAGATTATTATCCCAGCCGTTTTGAAGGTCGACCTCCATCCGTAAGATACGATCCTGCTGCGCTTCCAGCTTCCTTTGTACATGCCCAAAAACAGCCCAGTTCCATCTCTTTAATTCCACCCGAAGCAGTTGCAATTTTTTATGTAAAACTTCCATAGCCGAACCCGTCACACTACGCCCCCATTGGCTCTGAACAAATGACATAAAATCTGGATGATCCATCCAAATTCTCTGAAAACGAAAACTGCTTTTAGGTTTGTTCATACTAGGAAATGATAAACACAAAGGAGCATGATTTGACTGCGTGCGACAAAGATGCTGAACTCGGAGACCAGAAAAATGAGACTTATAGTAGCCATTTATCAAAAATCTATCAAGCCGTTGCCATATCCTATGACCACCATCTTGGTTGTTGCACCACGTAAACACACTCCCCTTCATAACCTGCATCATCAAGACCTGCTTGCTGAATAAAGTTATTAAAATCTGTCATCCCACCGAAATCATAGCCGACACCACCTAATTTTTCTGAAGTGTGATCTATTATGTTAAAATCTCCCCCAACAATCCACGGCTCCTGAATATGAGAAGCAAAATCAATCAGATCTGACCACAAAACCTTTCTATCCTCTCTCGTGCATTTAGCATAAACAAATGTAGCAACAATATTCACATTTCCCCCCATAGACAAGCGGATTGTAATGAACTGATTTGAGGCTTCCATAAAAACAACATTAATACCAGCATCCCAAAACAGCCATATGTGAACATTGACTGGATTGTGATGCAAACTACTTTTAAAACCCAATCTGCGAGCAATTTTAGTAATTCTTCTTCCTCCTATTTTGGGCTCCAAAATAATAACTAACTGAGGTTTATGTTGCCGCTTAAGTAAACGAAGCTGATCAATAGTATCCTTATTACCTATCCCGCGAGCATTCCAAATCAATGCAGCCATAAAGAAACTATTTAAAAAGAAACGTTCCGAGCTTTCACACAAGCTCTAGTAACTATTTTTGATCTACATTTATAACCCTTTTTAATTGTAGCTTTCTTTTTCAAAGAATGACAATACTGTTGAAAAGCCTCCATCGTCTCCTCATGTTGACACAAAGGGCTTCGGATCTAGTGTAGGACATGTAGACCCTTTATCTAGTGTACATCGTATTGTTGAGTTACTCTTTTTTCCTTTTTTTGCGTGATTTGTTGTAATAATTATATGATTTAGGCCAAATAACAAAATTCACCCCAAAGTTGCCACTCAATCCCATAGTACCACCCAAATTACATTTTATGCCAAACTCATACCTAACGTTGTCAATGGAGTTGACTCTGTTTGACGATTCTTAAGAAGTGGGTATTGGAAGGAATGGTCTAAAAGTCATTTTCTTGGAAGAAACAGAGGACATTGTAGGAAAAATCCCTCATTTCGGTCTCAAAGAAGTGTGTTGATTTCTCCTTCTACCATTATATATAGATGAAGTAGTAGTTATTGGGCGTGTACGTTGGCAGACAAAAGATAAATGGTATTAGATCCTTTCTCTCTTAGAATAGAATAGAACAACTACATGAATGAGGAAAGTCGATGTTGATTCGAGAAGGCAACAATAGATCATCGACACTCATATTGCCAATCAGCTATTACCTTATCGCTTTTTTTCAACAGAGCTAAAGTTGTCTTCCCTAAGTTGCAAATTATTTGATTCCAAGCCCTAGGCGTGGGCGTCGTCTCTCACCGAAATTGGGAAGACTTTGACTGAAGATGGAGTGCGCTATGGTTACTGATGAGAGAGACACAATGATATGATCTCGCTGGGGAGGATTCAAAGACATTGATTAAAGACGATCGTTCTAAATATTTTCTTGAATACAACAAAAAATAAATGGATAGATGAGTCTCCCTCGACCCACTAATCGCAATTGCTTAGGAACCTCGGGGCACAACCGAAACCCAAAAGACGCAATTGCCTGATGAACCTTGATCACGGAACTCCACAAGCCCTTGACTCTCAAGCTTGATAAGTACAATCAGTTCCAAACATAACTAAAGAGGATCAAATCTCACAATATTAGTCATCACTAATAATCTCAAACTTTTATATATCTTTTATCTATATCTTTTAAATACAAGGTTGATCATGCCTATTTATAGGCTTACATGGAGGAAATTGTCAAATATGGCCATTTGACCCAGTGAATAAACATATTTGGCCTTTGACCACTTAGAGAATCAGAAAAAAAATGAACTAACTTCAAGGCCTCTGCGATATAGGCGCGGTCGACTTTGGTCGTCGAGTGGTCGTCTAGTTGACCACGAGTAAATTTTTAAGTTTGATTTTGTTTATTAGATATACAGTGGTTGAGTTATAAACCAAGTGGTTCAATGATAAACCAATCTTTCTTCCCACAATTATACACTGGTTTATTAGTCGATCACTTACACCTGGGAAAAAAATACGTATATACAACAGTGGTTCGTTAAACAAACACATAATTCATTCTATTTTGATATAATAGAGCATTTGACGACCTAGGCCCCTCTCAACAAAGACCATCCATTTCATTTTGATTTTGATTCAAACCTCAGGAGCTCTCAATTCTAATAAACCCTAACTTGTTGGTGATCATCAGTTCAGAATCAGGTAAACCTTACATTGCTTTTTGGCTTAGGGTTTTAGTGTTGTCTTTAGGGTTGATCATTTTCGTCGACCCCCACTTTTCAAACATGAACACTATATATATAGTTGTTTGTAGTTGTCATTTTGATTCACAATTCAGTCTATGAACACTTGAAATGAACACGATGACTTGAAATAAACATGAACACTTGTTATATTGAATTGTATTCACTACAAGAAAAATGACTATTTGTGACCCCCTTTATTTGGGAGGGTCGAAAAACGGTCCCAAATACTTTTTTTTTTGGCACCGTTAGGGCATGAGTGCCAAATACCATTCTTTTTGGGACTGTTTTGTAATAGCCTTCCCAAATACCGGTGGTTAAATTTTCTCTTTGGTTCTAAATTAAAGGTCAGTTTCAATATATTAATATATTAATTCCCCCAATATTTCACTCTCCTGCGTTCCTCTCCTGCCCATACATGTTTTCCCCCCAAATTCCCACCATCGTATAAAAGTTTTCCCCAAAATTCCCCTAGCTGGGTTTTCCCCAAAATTAAGTCTTCACTATCGCACTTTCTCGTTCTCTCTACTTAGATCGTGCACTCGTCCACATCGTCGGCTCCGACACATCTCTATCTGATAACTCTCTAGTTTCGGCACATCTCTATCGATCTGATTACTCTCTGGCTCTTGTACGCTCTCTTCTCACTGTTGCTGATTACTCTCACACATCCGATTCATTCTCTATGTTGGTCCATATGATTTCTCAAATAGGCTAGAGGGGGGGGTGAATATCCTATGTTGCCGTTTAAAACTTTTCTTCCTTTTTAAAGAGATAAAGCACGGGTTTCAAAGGCATAGACAGTTTGCACAGAGAGCATGTTTGCTGGTATCAAGGAACAACATGCTTGCTCTCAGAAGAGTTATGAACTCTGCTGGTGCACTGCCTTTTAAATCAAAAGCCTATTTTAAAGAGTTTAAGCAGCGGAAATAGCTAGACTTAGATTTAGAGAAGTCTTAAGTAGCTGTACACGAATATACGATCAGAACAACAACACACTTAATCCTTCTTCCAAATGCAGATTTAGGAAATCATTAGAGAGTAGATTTTCAAAGGATAAAGACTGGAAGATAAATTATTTGAAAGAACATTAGAATTTATTCAAAGATAAATTACAGATTGCATCAGCCTAGACACTCTATGTACAGTTTTGTTCTCGTCCTTTCAAGCCTTAATCTTTACTTAATTATTCATAGATGAATTCTTAAGTAAAGAGGGCAATAGGAGACCAGAACGAGAAATTGATATGAGAAGACACTATTGAAGGTCGTTCAGATATAAAATATCTGAACGATTGAGTGCAAAGCACTCGTCCTTCTATGATGATTGATTATTGCACAATCAACAACATTTGTATGTGAGTACAAATCTGAAGATATGGATGCAATATTTACAGACAGCTCTTCATCTTGCTTAGGCATCATCTGAAATCAATCTTCAATTCGATCCAAGAGCTTGACCTCTAGCTTTAGGAATAAAGTCCTTAAGCTTAAGCTAAAGGCTGAGTTCTTCAAAGAAGGGTGAAGAAGTCAAATAAAGAACTGGGTTCTTGACCAAGACACCGATCTCTGTCTTTTGAAGTTTCTAATCTCTCTCTTCTTTTTGAAAGCCTTTCTTCCTAGCAATCCACAGATAGTGTTTTGCTAAGGTCTGGGTAAGCTCACTGCAACTCTCTGTGAAGATCTAAGATGCGTTGGTGAAGACGATCTCTTGTGGATCTTACAGCTTCTTTGAAGTTCTTGTTGCAGGTGTCTCTGTATATGAACACTATTATATTTCATTTTTTTTTTGAAGAAGAGGATGGGAGATTTCTTTTATAGATCGGGGTCGATTGATCGCTAAGAAATGAAGATTATTTTTCTATCCGTTAGAAAAATGTCGTTGTTGAAATCTGTCGGATAGAGATGCTGTTAACTGGATCTTTGACTGCAGGATAAAAGCGTTATCTTGCAGATCCTGAACTGGTTGCCCGTCAGACTCTGTTGATAGGTCTTAGAAAAACAAGTACCATCAGGTTGTCTGTTCAATAAAGTAGATTCTTTTGACTTTTTTAGACCACGTGAGTGAGAACGTCCTGCAGCATCACTGGTGTCAAGCTTCATAAAGATTTGAATCGCTTGTGAAGCTTGAACGCATTTGTCTTGTCTTGATCTATTGCGATTCTGTCTCTTTGTAGCACGTGCAGAACTAAGTCTACCGGTGTGATGTTCAAAAGTGAGTCCTCTTGTAAAGAAGGACTGCTGGTTGCTAATGTGAACATTCAAACCGTACTAAGTCTGCTGGTAGCAAGTCTTCAAGGTATTTCCGTGATGCACTTGATAAATCTGCTGGTGAAGAATCCTTTGAGAAACTTTGACACTACAGCACATCTGCTAGTTGCGAATCTTCAAAGTGTCTCTTAGTGCATATGACAAGTCTGCTGGTGACGAGTCTTTCGAAAACCTTGATGCTATAGCAAGTTTGCTGGTGTTGATGCATATGAAGCGCTAATCTGTCAATCATCGTTAAGAAGGTAGGACTAGATTAGGATGACCCAACCTAAGATCTATGTGTTGTCACACAAGCTGCTACACTAACCGGTACGCAAACCTTTTAGCCACTTGTTATGACACACGGTAATGGGAACAAGCAAATCAAAATATTCAGAATATGTAAGGTGATAAGTTAATTATCAAGAAGCATATTCCAACTCTCTATATGTCCGGTGAGCTCTTCTCTCTGTCTGATTTTTATTTCTAAGGTTTTTGGGTTGCAAAAGGGTCTAAGCTTAAAACAGCTTTAATGAAAACCAAAGCTCATGATAGGTTTTAGGGTTTGGCGATGACACTTTGATTCAGTTAAATCATATATATGATTCCAAATTAATTTGTTCATGTGAAACAAATTGAGCTAGTTTCCTGCATTTAGACCTACCTTATGAAATTATTTGAAGTATGTTGAATGTTGTGATCATAGAGTGAAAGGGCTATGTTCTGGATCGTGGGTTGTTTTGCTTTTGATTTGATTATTGTTTTAGAGCATTGGTTTGGAAAGTTTAAGGGAAGTGTGGAACGGGGAGAATAAAAACCCTTGCACAATCTTAACTGAAGAAAGTCACCAGACTCATACTGAGCATATAACTTGTTTGCAACTCGTTTCCATTATTAAAAACCTTAAGTTTGGAATTGCTCACCATGTGTATGCTACAAGGGAATTAAGTGTTCTGATTTTGGCGCTTTTATTTATGGGTTATTTGATATATTTTAGCAAGACAACAGCTTACCGAAGGAGATAGTTCCTAGATTTTCTCCTCGTGTTGGTGTCGAGTTAATCCACAAGAAAATAGCAGCTGCATTGAGTCAATAAAATGTTTTGGAGCAAAGTAGTAATGTCAAAAGGATGTTGTATCTCCTGTTTGGAAGACAAATCTTTCATGAGAGAAATTGGTGAAATTATTATTTCAGGCTTTCTCGGCCTTGTTAGCTTGTTACACTTTTATATTGAGTCTAACTAAAGGCTTTCTTGCACATGTATGAATTCGAGATGTAAAACAATACTTCTATTATCATATAGGACTAAGGAAAGTTAAAAGCTTCATTAAATTATAAGAGAGAGGATAGAAGGAATATCATATAGGATTTACGTCAATCTTTTCTTTCTTTCCAACCAAGTCCCAATCCTTTGCAGCTACTCCAATTCTTTGGTCAAGACTAACAGTTAGAGTTGTACCTCCTTGATGATTTCCATCCACCCAGAAGCATGCTAAGTAGTTGCCAGCCTCACTAGTTGTGAATGCAAATTGACTATGGGTCACATTCTCTTGGTGGTGGAGATTATTTCCATACGGGGAGGTTACTTGTAAAAGTACTTCTGATATTCAGCTTAGAAATATTATTTAGGGAACAAAAGAAATGCAATATCTAGCGAGCAGGGCCCAATCAATTTTTCATGTGAAGTGTCTGACCAGCACCTGAAGTCTATGCAACATAGATTTAGGATTTCAAAACTTAAATCTGAATGTTATGTGAATGCTAGAAGCCTATATAGTGAGAAATGTCAAATCCATATCCTTGTAGCAGAACTATTTGAGAAGTGTGTGATACATAGCCTTCTATGTTCTAGTAAAACTTTTAAGTTATGTTCTACCACATAATTGTGTGACGTTTACTTCATTGAGGCCAAGCTAGATGTGGAATAAATTATCTTCTAGCCATCAATATGAGATCACACTTCAAATGCATATACATTAGTTTCAACAAATTCTACAATCAATTCTGGACCTTAGACTTTCCATGGGAAACATGCTCTGATCAGCAAACAACATTAAAGCTAAGGTTAAATGTTGATACAAGTATCTTATTGGCATCAATAAATGTTGATACAAGTATCATATTTGAGTTATGCTATTTGATATATTATTGATGGTATTCGTCTTGCCGATCGACAAGGAGGTGTCAAAATTTTCATTTATTAGCACCTTGACATGTCTCACCTAAATGAATTATTGTATGTTACTAATAATTTCATATTGTGCATCCCATCCCACCTCTTTTTATTTTCAATTCCATTGTATATACATGTTTGATGGCTTGTTTAAAATTTACTAGGACTTCAAGAGGTATTTTTATTTCTCTTTCCTGTTACTTTTACCTGTGGCATGTATGGTGAGTAAATCGAAGTGTGTAATACTACTTATTTGCTTTGAAATATGAGAACTTCATAAAGAACGTAGATCCTACTATTTTGATATAACTCCATACAAATGTTCAGTGTTGCTACCTTGTTTTTTCTTTATACCAAATTCCAACAAAAATGCTACTAAAGAAACTAATTCTTATAACTCCATACTTTTTTATTTCACTAAAACTCATTTTTCTTTTTCCAATTGCTGAAAGAGGAGAGCAATCAACTGTTGGAATTGGACCTAGCAAGCATGGCTTAGGTATGGATATTCAAGAATTGTCCTCTTTTTTTTGTTTGTCCCAAAATGTTTATCTTAACCTGCCAAATTTCACATGCGGCCAGTTTGACCTAGTGTGCCATACTCCCCCCGATCCAAAATTATTGTCTTACTTTCTTTTTTCGTCCATCCCAAATTTTTTGTCTTACTCAATCCTATCGCGGTGTCATCAATGCAATAGAATGGTGAATTACTTATGGCATAAACTCTATTAGTAAATTGCTACGTGCTTTTTTTCTTTTTACCAAAATGCAACCTTAAATGCTACAAAAGTAACTATGAAAGTAACAAATTCTTATAACATGCCTTTTTAAGTATTCTTTTTTTCCTTTTTATCGTTTTCAGTTTTGATTAAGAATGGATACAAGCTAGATGTATTTAAGAGACATGACCTTACCACAATTTAGGGATGGTGTTGAAAATTTTATAGAGTCGATATACTCAGACGTGGGGCCAAATGGATGTAAAAAGTGTCCATGTTCAAGGTGTTATGGTCGTTTTTATAAAACAAGAGATAATGCCAGGGATGATCTTACTGTGAATGGTTTTATGGAAAATTACTTGCCATGGTCATTTCAACATAATTTTGATATTTCCTCTCTTGGCGATGGAGGTCGAAACGAAGATCTCCGAAGCAATTACGATGTGGGAGATGACATTGTTGGCATGATACATGATGCCATTGGAATTCCAACCAGAGTTCCAATTGTGAGAGACAGTTTGAATGAAGGACAAACTTTGGATCCAAACACAGAAACAATAGATGATAAGACAACAAAAATTATAAGATGCTAGAAGAAGGGCAACAACCTTTATTTAAGGGTAGCAAAAAGTTCACTTCACTTTCATTCATTACTCAGCTTTTGCACATAAAAGTACTTGGTTGTTGGTCGAATAAATCATGCACAATGGCTCTAGAATTATTTCATGAGGTACTTGACAAAATAGGGGATGTTGCCTCGTCTAATTCTTATTATGAAGCGAACAAGATAGTGTCTGACTTGAGTTTTACTTACGAGACGTGGGATGCATGCCCAAACGATTGCATGTTGTTTTGAGAGGATGTAAAGTCTTTTGAAAATTGTGAGAAGTTTGACAATGACGAGCAAACCGTTGATGATAGTGTGATAAAGAGGAAAAAATTGCTGCCAAACAAGTACGCTATTTTCTATTAAAGCCAAGGCTGAAAAGGTTGTTCATGTCACCTCACACTGCATCACTAATGACATGGCATTCTAAAGAGCATGTTGATGGTGTGATGCGTCATCCGACTGATAGTCCTATTTGGAAAACTTTTGACAAGTTGTACCCGGTCTTTGCTTGTGAGTGTCATAATGTTCAACTTGCATTAGCATCTGATGGAGTCAATCCTTTTAGGTCTATTAACATTTCACATAGCACTTGGCCAGTTGTTCTCATTCCATACAACCTACCACCATGGCTGTGCATGAAACAACCATCCTTTATTCTTTATGTGCTAATTGATGGCCCAAAAGCACCTGGGGACAAGATTGATGTATATTTGCAGCCACTTATTGAGGAGATGAAGGAATTATGGTACGATGGTGTGAATACATATGATGCATCGGCCAAAATTATGTTCAAGTTACGTGCATCACTCATGTGGACAATCAACGACTTCCCGACATATGCTAATTTGTCAAGTTGGAGTACAAAAGGTACATTTGCTTGTCCTTGTAACAAAAAAAAAAACTAGATCTTTTTGGCTAAAACATAGTCGTAAGTGTTGTTATCTGGGACATAGGCGTTGGATAAAAGAATGTCATAAATTACGAAGAGATAAAGCTGTTATTATCTGGTTTGGAAATACTAGAACAGTTGAAAGATGTTGAGACTATATATAAAAAGGAAGATGTCCTTGGAAAGAGGAAAAAGAACAATTAGAAAAAGAGAAGGAGAAGGAGAGAAAGGTTGCTACAAGAAGAGAGAAATGCAAAGAGAAAGAGAAAGATAATCAGAAAGGGAAAGAAAGAAATGGAAGAAAAGGAAAAATGAAAGAAAATGAGAATGCTGGAAATGCAAAAGAAGATAATTGAAAGAAAAAGAGTATCTTTTTTGAATTGCCTTATTGGAAGTCTTTACCAATATGTCACATGCTTGATGTCATGCACATACAAAAAAATGTGCATGATAATGTATTGCATACGCTCTTGGGAACTCTCGGAAAAACAAAAGATCACTTGAATGCTCGACTTGATCTTAAAGAAATGAAAATTAGGGAGTCATTGCACCCTAAAGATAATGGTCCTGGTAAAAAGATACTTTCCCCTCCATGCTTCACACTCGAAAAAGATGGGAAAGACATGTTTTTGAAATTATTGAAGGATGTGAAAGTGTCGAATGGTTATGCTTCCAATATTTCACGACGCATCAATCTCAAAGAGCGTACCATTTTAAAGAGTCATGACAGTCATATTATTTTATAGCAGCTACTTCCCCTTGCTGTCCGTAAAATATTTCCAAAACACGTTGTTGAATCCTTGATTTAGTTGTCAAACTATTTTAGGATACTATGCTCAAAAGTTAATTCAAAATATGATCTAGAATATCTTCAAGAACGTATTGCACTTGCACTTTGCCATCTTGAAAAGATTTTTTTCACCATCCTTCTTTGATATAATGGAGCATTGTTGGTCCGGTACAATATCGGTGGATGTACCCAATTGAGAGGTTAGGCACACTTGTAATCATATATTTTAACCCTTATCAAATTCTTCATTTAACTTTAGTACTCATTGTATTTATTTTATACATAGGTACTTATTGGCATTAAAGCTTTACATTCATAATCGTGCGTGTCCTGAAGCTTCTATTGCAAAAGGGGCATTAATGAGAGTGCATGACCATCTGTGCAAGATATCTAAACGACATTGAAACTAAGTCTACTCGACCAAATCGAAATGATTGTGGTGAAGATAACGTGGGTCGTCACTTTGGCCAATAAAAAACTTTTCAGAACACCTAAACGTAACACCTAAAACCCTAAACGCAACACCATTTAAAGAATAAAATGACCTAACTACCCCTAACTACAAACATTCAATTACACAATAAACACCCCTCATTTAATTCCCTAAACCAACACCCACCCCCCACACTCTCACTCGTCTCCCTCTCTCTCTCACTCGTCTCCCTCTGCTCCCAGAAGAAGCAAAGCAGCGGCTCTCCCCCATTTCTGTTCTCTCTTCCTCATTCACTCCAACTCAAACCAACCTACATTCCTCAAAACCAAGTAGAAATTTGTTGTTGAATACTTCCAGGTATGTCAATCTCTCACCTCTTCTGTTTCAATTTGGAATATATTACAGATCTGAACGTCTTCTGTTTCAATTTGGTCTGATCTCGACGGTTTTTTTTTGAATCTGTCGTAAAAGAGCCGCGACTCACCAGCGGTTGTTTGAAGAAACTACTGCGACTCACCAGCGGTAGTTGTATAAAACATCCGCGAATGAGTAGCGGATATTTTATACAACTACCGCTGGTGAGTCGCGGTAGTTCCTTCAAACAACCGCTGGTGAGTGGCGGCTCTTTTTGATTAAAACGTGTTTTTCCAAAAAAATGTATTTTTTTTAAAAAAACTTATTTGATGTATTCATTTTGGACATGATTGTTAGATAAAACATTCGCGAATTTGTTTGGACATGATTGTTAGATAATTTTATTTTGTTTATTTTGGCTTGTTGTGATGCATTTACTATAACACTATGATTGTACAAAAGTAACAAGTATTGACCCCCTACACTTTTAGCAATTTAACAATTCACCCCCTACAATTTTAGAAATTTAACAATTCACCCCTACACTTTTTACAAATTTAACAATTCACCCCCTACACTTTTTGAAACTTAACAATTCACCCCTACACTTTTACAAATTTAACAATTCACCCCTACACTTTTTGAAATATAACAATTAACCCCCTATACTTTTACAAATTTAACAATTCACCCCTACATTTTTAACAAATTTAACAATTCACCCCGTACACTTTCTGAAATATAAGAAGTCACCCCCCGCTGTTATACAAATTTAACAATTCACCCCTACACTTTTACTTACAAAAGTTACAATTAACCCCCTACACTTTTACAAATTAAACAATCCACCCCCTACACTTTTTACAAATTTAACAATTCACCCCTATACTTTTTGAAACTTAACAATTCACCCCTTACACTTTTTACAAATTTAACAATTCACCCCTACACTTTTTGAAATTTAACAATTAACCCCCTATACTTTTACGTATTTAACAATTCACTCCCTACATTTTAAACAAATTTAACAATTCACCCCGTACACTTTTTGAAATGTAAGAAGTCACCCCCATTATACAAATTTAACAATTCACCCCTACACTTTTACTTATAAAAGTTACAATTCACCCCCTATACTTTTAGAAATGTAACAATTCACCCCTACACTTTTTACAAATTTAACAATTCACCCCTACACTTTTTGAAACCTAACAATTTACCCCCTACACTTTTACAAATTTAACAATTCACCCCTACACTTTTTGAAATTTAACAATTAACCCCCTATACTTTTTTGAATTTAACAATTCACCCCCTACATTTTTAACAAATTTAACAATTCACCCTACACTTTTTGAAATGTAAGAAGTCACCCCCTGCTATTATACAAATTTAACAATTCACCCCTACACTTTTACTTACAAAAGTTACAATTAAGCCCCTACACTTTTACAAATTGAACAATCCACCCCCTATACTTTTCACAAATTTAACAATTCACCCCCTATACTTTTTGAAACTTAACAATTCACCCCTACACTTTTACAAATTTAACAATTCACCCCCTACACTTTTAAATTCGTAAAAGTATAGGGGTTAATTGTTAAATTTGCACAATCATAGTGTTATAGTAAATGCATCATAACAAGCTGAAATAAACAAAATAAACTTATCTAACAATCATGTCCAAACAAATTCGCGGATGTTTTATGCCAATAAACTTATAGATAACTTATCATTTCATAACTTAACTTGTATTTATTTTTTTGTAATAGATGGATTCCGAACGTCGACGAGGGAAACGTCCAGTACAGGCAGACGATCTGGGTAGACTACATAACAGGGTTGTCAATGCATCAGAACGCAGGAAAGCTGCTAATCCAGGACATACATCCACTAATGAGGGGGATGAGGGTGTTTATGCGCGGACCCCCGTTCACGGAGATGATAGGAGTTTAGACCCCACTGATATTCCATTTGAGGCTCCTTATAATGCTCCATTGAGGGGGAGAGGGCATTCACCTATTACGAGAGAAGATGAGGAGATGGAAGCCTCATTAAACATGATGGGTGGCATGATGGGTGGTATGGGTAACATGATGGCTGGCATGATGGGTGGTATGGGTGGTATGGGTGGCATGGGTGGTATGGGTGGTATGGGTGGCATGGCTGGTATGGGTGGTATGGGTGGCATGACTGGCATGAGTGGTATGGGTGGTATGGGTGGTATGGGTGGCATGACTGGCATGAGTGGTATGGGTGGCATGAGTGGTACTTCGAGCATGTTACGCGGGCGTGGGAAAGGTCCAATGAATGCTAATGTATTTACTGCACTACGAGATAGACACCGGTTAGTTGATGAAGAGGACGATGAGGAGGAGGATTTGGGTTTTGGTCGACGACAGAGAGCGGGCCGAGCACATAGTAGAGGCAGAGTAGGAGGTTGTGGTGATGGTGGTGATGGTGGTGATGATGACGATGATGATTCAGACGATGATGGCGATGCGTATGGTTGGATGTTGATGGAGCCACATGGAGGTGGACCGAGAACACTGAGTTACTTTCTGGATTTCGTGGTCATATTGCATCTGCAATATGGAATGGCGAGGTAATTAATTATATTGACCATGATAGTATTGACAAAAATTTATTAAATTGACTACGTAGTATTGTTTTAATATTGATGAGAGATTATTTCATTATGTTCAACAGGAGAGGCCAGTATTGAGTTGCCATAGCTCCGTGGACCGCCGAACAACATTGCCTTGGACTATAAATGATATGGAGACTATTCAGTGGATCACTATGAGTAACCTGGGACACTTGAGGGAGTGCATGTTGCAGCACTTGAACATGCCATTGATATCAGCCTTTGTGGAAAGATGGCAGCCGGAAACCAACAGTTTCCATTTACCGTTCGGGGAGATGACGCTGACGTTGCACGATGTGCATTACATTTTACAAATCCCAGTGGTTGGGAAACCCATTTTGGCAAGTACCAAGTTAGCCCAGATCAAGTCATCTCTAGCCATTCTCCTACGTTTGCCTACTACCAAGGTGGACAGTGAGGTGAGGGGAAGTGGTATTAGATTTTTGACATTGCAAGAATATTTAGGTGGCGAGACTGTGTCAGCTCAACCGAGGACGGTTGGTTATTTGTTGTGGTTGCTGGGGACGACGTTGTTCATGGACAAGTCATCGAATCGGGTAAATGTTCACTTTCTACCGTATGTGATGGATATCCGTGATATGCCCAATCACGCTTGGGGTGCAGCGACTTTATCCTTTCTATACCGGCAGCTCGGTATAGCATCGAGGATTGGTTGTAGACAGATGGCTGGGTGCTTGTCTCTTCTACAGGTATAAAAATGAATTGTTTAGATACTATAAAATTTAAAATTTTTTATTCGACGCTATTATATTTGATGCTATTTTATTTGACACTATTTTATTTGACGCTATTTTATTTTATTGTAGGTCTGGATATATGAATACTTTCCTCAATTCAGACCAAGTTGTTCAGCGACATGGACCCCTCGAGAGCCATATGCTAAGAGATGGACCTCTTCTCTCGGTGGAAGAAGAAATGATCCCGATACTCTGTTGGAGTATCGTAGAGTCCTCGATCGGATGACTGTTGCTGCCGTAAGTATTTATCATTTATAAATAATGTATCAAATAAAAGGTTGGATATTTATATTAATATTTATTTTTCCAGGTTACTTGGACTCCTTTTACACGTAGGCCATCACAGGAGGTACCGATCAGTTTGTTCTCGGGCATAATTCATTGCCGTAAAATCACTGAGCCATACATGCCCGATCGTTGCTTGAGACAGTTTGGATATATCCAAATTATTCCCGGTCATGTATTCCAGCCGACGAAGGTTTATAGAGGTCCAAAGCCGTTGAAGTACATTTGTGTCCACGATGAGATGCTTCGCAATTTCCAACAATGGGAGCATCATTCTATAAACCCCAAGAGGGCTGGATCGAGTGGAGCCAGGATTCCATCCGCCACCATAGATGGTTACGAGCAGTGGTTTCGGGAACGGACACATTATCGTGTGATGCCACCGGTTGATGATGATGATGATGATGATGACGACACTGAGGAGATGGGGGATCATCAACCATCGTGGATCACCCACGATCGCATGTAGCCGTCACAGAGGGCATCCCAAAGGCCTTCTCATCCATCGAGAGTTGCTGAGGCATTTGCGCGTAGATCGGCTGAGGATCGAGTCGCAGGTGTACTTCCTCAGCTTAGGGCACTCCATCGGTCCAGGCGAGATTCACTTGTGGTCCAAGGTACTTATATGTCTACTGTTGACGAAGTTATTCAACAGTTTGAGGATGTATTGTGATATACTATATGTTTGTGTGATATACTTGTTGTTTGTGTGATATACTTGATGTATTTTATTTGAACTTGGAGTGTGATGTATTTGTTTGGACATGATTGTTAGATAAGTTTATTTTGTTTATTTCGGCTTGTTGTGATGCATTTACGATTCACCCCTACACTTATAGAAATTTAACAATTCACCCCCTACACTTTTCAAAATTTAACAATTAACCCCTACACATTTCGAAACAAAAATTATTGTGACAAACAAACTTTGCAAAAATAACAATTAACCCTCGTAATTAATTAATTAATGTTTTACATCACAAAAAGTGTAAAATTAACTGTTAACCCTCTACACTAAGGTAATTAGTAAATCGATCATGCCAAATTGGCAGCCAATGTCGTATCGTTGGGTCACAAGAAAGTTCCCACCTCGGAATAATAGGGCGAGGCAGCAGGGGACTTGAAGGCTTCATCCCAAGTGCTATGAAATGGATACAATTCACCCACCCAAGGTCAATACTTGTGGACCAGGGTTGTGGCGGTTGTCCATCAACAGACCGTGCTTGCAACGACAACCGTGTATTGCAGCCAAGCGATATATTAGACAAACAAGTCACAATCCTCTGATACCGTGTAGCAATGATAAAACCGAGCATGCCCAGATTCAACCAATGCTCAGTTGGAGCTGGAGAGGTATGCCAATTCAGACATACCACTGATCCTTCAAGGTCACCTTCCAAGAAGTTGATGGCTGAGTAGAAGTCCCAGTAGTCAGAAAGTTCTGCATCAAGTCATTACGCACCTGATCCCATTTTTCTTCGTCGTGATAAATAAAGTGGGCAATAACTCGGAAACCACAATTTCCATCCGCTTTGACATCTATAACATTTGATATGAAAGTGATCATCAATGGTGGAAGCTGAGAGGCGTATGGAATTGAATTACCCGTCGATGCTAATGAACTACGTCCTTTTCCTCTACCTCTACCTCTACCTCCTGATTGTCTTTCTGGTTGACGGTTAGCATGTTCATAACCTGTTGAGGTGAAAATTATAAACATTAAAGCATAAATCATTTACTATACACAAATGTAAAAAGTAATGTGACATAAACATTTAACATTGTAAAACCTGAGAGGTCTCTCTTTGTCAAGTTCTTCTTTGGACGCCCTTTGTGACGCACTATTTCTGGTTCCTCAATGTTAGTTGGGGGATGTACAACATCGAAAAACTGTTTAGCATAGTGATATTGTTGCGATTCAGAAGTCCCGTCCATATCTGATAATAGGTTTTTGATCAAATCAGCCGCAGATTCCCTTGATGTACTCATATCTTGAACTCCGCCCATAGACAACGTCTTCCAAAACACATGGATTTGATGGGGTTCAATCGGGACATTTTCTGCTCCATGTGCCACATTTGGCAACTACATGGTAAACCGTAACTTGTCCTCAACAAACACCCACACCTTTTAGAATCACCCTTCACTGGAATCTTTATACGTTGTGTCGAATTCCATTCGTATGCTAGCAACTCAAGGGCATGAGAAGATACCTTATATCTTAATCGACGGAGAATAAACATTGAGGATGTCAAAGGATGAGCTACATTCAAAGACCTTTCAAATAGAGCCAAGATCTCATTGAACTGCAACTCGATAGCATCGTGGATTTGATCGAAACCCCCAACTGACGTGCATAACCATCTTTTCATCCGGGAGTGTGCACTCTCAACTCTGTAACATATTGCACAGTTACAATAAATATATTGCATTCATAAACAATAAATATATTGCATTCATAAACGTATAAGTTTTACCTGTTTGTCGTTTGATTGCCGAAATGCATGTATTGTTTGGTCCAAGCACAAACAAATCTATCCTTATAGGGCTCCAACCAAGTAGAATTAACATATCGAACAACTGCTTGAGTATTTGCCCACGCTTCTTCCATATCTCGACAATGTTCTGTGTATTCTTCCTCAGTTCTTGACTCAACTATATCCATCCACCTCTTCATAAATATTGCAGTATATTTCCTACTTTTCAACAGGTTCCTTACATACTTCTCGACATCCTTCGCTATGTGTCTCTTACACAACATATGCTGAGACGTTGGAAAGTACGCTCGTATTGCATTCATGAGAGCCAATTCCCTATCTGTGACAATGACATCCGGTGGGCGAACATGAACTAATAAAGCACGCAACTGATGTAATGCCCAACCAAATGTTTCACTTTTCTCATTCTTCAAGAATGCAAATGCGACATGAAAATTCTTCCCCACAGATGTAACTCCAATGATTTCCAATAACGACAAATCATATTTATTAGTCTTGTATGTTGAATCCATAAGGAGAATGTACGGAAATAAGGCTAACATCTCTTCAGCCTTCGGATGAGCAAACATAACATCAGTCAATAAAGCTTTGTTTTTTTGGGCAAGTTTCTTTGACCTGAACCAGAAAATATATCCACGTCGACGCATCTCATCTAAAAAATACTCCATTTTTGATTTATTTCCCATTTTCTTCTTTCTTATACCTACCAAAGCATTCTCTACATGCTTTCTCGAACTTTTGTTATCAGGATTTTCCTTTTTCAATAGATTCAATATCTGTTTCGGCTTCACATTAGCACTATAAAGTTGATCAACCATGTCAATCTCAGCTTTTGTCAACTTCGATGCAAAAGTGTGCCATTTTTCTCCCATTGAAAGTGGATGGTTGTGAGCATTGTTAAACTCGCTAACTTTAACTCTCCAACCATCATCTTTTATTTCCTGCAAATACACTTCAAATTTACAAAAAAGCTTCTTCGAACCATTTTTCTTTACATCATTCAAATCTTTTTTACCATCGTACCGAAGTTTTCCACCATTCTCACAACTCAACCAAATTTTACGAGTGTTATCAAATTTAGTTTTACTTCTGGACAAATAAAAGTACATATTCTCAGCACGTCCGATATCTCTAACCCACTTTTCTACTGCTTCTCGATCAATGAAATTTTCATCCGTCACAAAAAAATGAGATACATCCGGAAATAAATTATTCTCGTTTTTGAACTGGTAATCCTATCAACAAATAACAATAAAATCATATTAATAATTAATAATGAAAAAAAAAATTCCAGCAAATTCAATGAAAGAGCCACTACATAGTAGCGGTTCTTCATATAAACAGTCGCTAGTAAACAGCGGCCCTACCCAGAAACATCCGCTACTAAAAAGTGGACCTACCAAGAAACAACCGCTACCAAGAAGCAGACCTACCAAGAAAAAACCGCTTGTCAGCGGTAGTTTACCAAAAAGACCGCTAGTCAGTGGCGGTTTTTGCCTATATATCCGCTGTGCCCAAGCGAATGTTTTGGCCAGTTGCGAATTTTTTTCCAAATTTCAGTGAAAATACATTAAAAAATCAATAATTACCTGAAAATAATCATCTTTGTTAGCATTTGCATCTTCATTAGGATTATAATCATAACCCATTATGAGTTGGGTGGAGGGTTTTAGAGAGGTTTTGTTTTTAAAAGATGAAGAATTGTGAGGGAGGAATAGATTGAGAGTAATGAGAGTGTTTTAAAAGTTGGTAGTAGTATTAGGGTGGTGGTTGGTTGAAAGAGTAAATGAAGAGGATTAAATTGTAACATTTCCTATTAATTATCCATAAGGGTATTTACGTCATTTTATTCTTTAAATGGTGTTGCGTTTAGTGATTTAGGTGTTGCGTTTAGGGTCACTCAAAATTTTTTTCCTTGATTATATTTCAATGGAGCAAGCAAATCATTATCTGCTAGCTACTTGTGATGTCATTAACCCATGTAGAAAGTAAGTAATACTATTTTCATATAATTAATATTTTCTCCAACTTATTACTACGAAAAGATTGATTATAATCCATCTTTATGTTGCTCTTAATATTCTTAGAAGACATCTTCAATTCCTCCAAAAGTCAGCTCCTCGAGCACCGATTCATGAACGTCAACATCTTCATATTAAAGGTTCCTCACATATTTTAGTTAATTTTTAGTTAATTAAGTGCTTTTCACTTTATGTGTATAGGTATTGAAAAAGGAAGTGCAAACGTACCTTTAGAAAATTAAATTAAGGACATGACATTGGGTCTAACCCGTATGGCTAAAAGATACAATGGATACATCATTAATGACTTTAGGTTTTGAACAAGAAGGACCGATAATAGCAGAGTTACACAAAATAGCGGTGTTGTTCTTAATGCATACACAACAAGCTATTCAAGCAGAAAAGATAAGAATCCAGTTTCTGGGGACCAAACATTCTATAGAGAGTTGAAAGATATAATTGAAATGCACTATACTTCACAAACAAAATTTGTCTTGTTCAAATGTAGTTGGGTGGACAACAGGAAGGGGGTTGATGTGAGAACCCAAACCCATTACTTGTATTATATCATTATAGCATGTTTATCATATGTCTTAACATGTTAGATACTTCAATTGGTTCATGTCATGCTTGCATTAGAGTTGTTACGTTCATAGTCACTTGAATGTCTTTTATGCGTTGCATACCTTGCCGTTTGTGCTTTGAGTGTTTGCCTTAGCATGTTAGCACTTAACCAAGACGTGTTGGGGTTCTATTACCTTTCATATATGACTTAGAACGTTCATCTTGATCATAGTAAGCTTGGTTGGAAGTTTATAAACTTTCTTGCTTTGTTTTGGCCTTAGCGATTTCCCTCGTTGCTCGTATTGCTTGTATTTCATCTTGCGAGATGTTCGTTGAGTTCTCGACCATGTATTCAGGTCATGACCATGTTTAAACAAGCCTTTTCCATGCCCAAGTTATCCTAGTTTGATTGGTGTTTGATTCGTGTTTGATTCGTTAACCATTCGTTGCATGATTCGAGCCTTGTTTTACCTTGTTCCGGATGTTGTTCGGGTGTGTTTCCGACTTGTTTTGAGTTGGGTTAGACCTTAGAATGGTTGCCCATGAGTTTGGGACCATTTAGGACATGTTTAGACCAAGTTCAAGGGCTGGACCTCGCGCTCGCATCGAATTTTGGTCACTAGCTCGCGGGACAGTGCTGAGAGCATTGCAAAAATGAACCAAGGCTGGCAACAGGACCATGCGCTCGCATGGTCCTTGGAGGATGCGACCGCATCAAACTGTTTTCACCTACGGGATTTTTTCTCTTGCAATCTGATTGTGACCCAATTAGACCCTTAAACCCCCATCCTAATTGAACCTAAACCTTCCTATTAGACCCTAATTGAGTTGGATTAACACTAACCTCAATCATCCTCCACTTGACAAGTGGATTTCTATGCCCTCTCCTTGTGACATGTGGAGTTCCACTCACAATTTGCATGCCATATATAATCCTCCCAATTTGTGATCAGCCTATAATCCCACCATATCTGAATATTTCTTCTCTCTCTCCTCAAGCTTTTGTGTGTGAATGGTGAGGGGAGATTAGTGTGCGTTTCTCCCATAACTTGAGCTCCCGACCTCCGATTGCCAAACCGAGACAACCAAAGTGAAGCTATCGACGAGGAGCACAATTCCATCCGATTAGTTTGTGCTCATTCCATCTTTTTCTTTGGTGTAAGGTAAGCTATTGATTCCCCTTAGGATGAATGCTAGAAATGCCATGTCCCCCCTCTTCTTATGATTCCCATGCTCCTACCATGTCCATGCCATGTTTGATGATGATTTGAGTTTATGAGATTTTTGAATGATATGTTCATCTTGTTGATTTAGTCCTATGCTTAGAATTAAAAGTGTTCTATGCCTCCTTAGGAATAACTATTGTTCTTGGACTAATGAATTTTGACAACTCTTAGAGATTGTGATTTTAGGGTTTCATAAACTATGAATTGTTCATCCTATTGATTTGGTCCTATTCTTAGAATTAAAAGTGTTCTATGCCTCCTTAGGAATGACTATTGTTCTTGGACCATTGACTTTTAATAACTTTTAGAAATAATGATTCTAAGGTTCCATGAATTATGAATTAATGATAATTCTTGACTATGGTTGTTAATTGGATTAATGGCCTAGTCTATCCTATACGAGAACTTAGAAAAGGGTTTAGAATGCATTTAGCATTTAAACTCTATTGGATGAATTTTTAGAGACGACTCAACGGAGTCAAATTTAGTGAGCCATTGAACAATACCGACTCAATGATCAATCCCTACGACGTTCTAAACACGTTTCACTAAGAATAATAATTATAGACTCTTGAATTTGGATTGATTACCATGCTTGGTTTTAGATGTCATATAATAGAATGCCTATTTGACATGTTGAGTTCGCTTTTGTCGAACTCAATCCTACTTGATTATTGATGAGAATAATTACTTGTCATGAACGAGATCGCTCTTGTCGACCTCGTTCACTACTTGAGAATTTGTTAAGTAAACACTACTTGGCATTTGCATGAGTCCAGCTGGCATACCCCTCTTTTTTCACACACGCCTCCACTGTGGCCACAAGTAGCCCCTTGTAAACCATTAGAGCATCATTGGTGTGTCTATCCCGGCATCTCCTCGCATCTCCTGAAGGTCGATGTACTTACACACATCCGACACCTCACATTCCAGATAACGCTTGTATGCAGGAACTACGTAGCGGCCCGGCTCTCCATATATCCTTATCTTATGTGATTTAATTATAAGCACCTATGTGAAACAATGTGCATTTTGGATATATGTTCTATATGCTTATGTGACGATATCTTGCCTTGTATGTTGCATATTGCCATGACATGCATGATTGATAGCTTACAAGTCTTTATGACTTACCCATTCCCCTTTACTGCTTTAGATCTTAGCAAAACAGGTCCTTCTCGTTGAGGCTTGCGATGTTCGTGCCTTGTTCGTCTTTTGGTCCACTGTTGCAGTTTGAAGAGGTGGTTTAGATGTCCTTCCTTTCTTTTGTAATTTGCAAGGACGATGGGTTTTAAAGCAAGTCATTTAGACTATGCTTGGGAATGTGCTAGAACTTGTACTTGCTTACTTTAGTTAACTACTTGTAGTATTTTCACTTGTAGTACTTGTAACCCCTTTATTGCCGGCATTGTGTAAGCCGAGCTTTGGTTATCATGTTTAGTAGTTCACTACGTATAAGTCTTCCGCTGAGCATCCTATTAGCTCTTATTTAATTCTTGTCCATAAACTGTTAGCTTGGGTTCCGGCATGTAGTGTCGCCGATGACTTGGTTTAATTGCTTAACTGTTATATCAGGTTTGAAAAGTTTTAAAAATTACCAGCCTTTGGGGCCGAGGTGTGCTACGTCTCTAATGTTGCGTCACGTCGTTTTCTTTAATTGAGTCCTTGCATGTTTATATGTTTACTTGTTTCCCTCCTATTTGGGCGGTCCGACCCGCGGTTCCACCTCGGGTCCGGGTCGGATCGTCACAGTTGAAGTAGACAATTATGATATTACATTGATTAATTTCAATCATTTGTTATAGAAGGAGAACAAAGTAACCGACGAGCCCTTTATCCTAGTGTCCCAAGCTCAGCAAGTCATGTATATTGAAGACCGTATAGACTCTCAATGGAAAAATGTCATTAAGATGACAAGTCGAGATACATTTGATATGGGCGTAGATGAAAATTGTAATATTACACTTGCGGTGCCTCAAGTCTTGCCATACAATCGTCAACAGTTGGATGAAAGGAGAACTATGGATAATGATGATCTTGTGTGGGTGAGGAATGGTGTTGAGGGGGCATTGGTTGAGGGTAGAGTTCCTCGACCACGTGTTGATGAGAATGAGCGCGAAAAGGATTTTATTGACATCTCTGAAGATCAAGGTGAAAGTGAGATAGAAGAAGATGCCATTGATGATTTCAAAGAAAAAGAGTTTGATGATATGGATGAAGAATCTGATGATATGAATGATGATTTGTATTCTTAGCATGAGTGATGAATATGATGATTAATTTATTGTACTTATTTATTTTTGGTAGAAAGGTCAACTTACGTCAACATGCTTTTAAATGCATTTATCAAACTGAATCCGATGATGATTAATTTTATTTGATGACTATGTGCTTGCATTGGTGTTATATTTATTTAATCCTTTAACTTATTTCTTGTTATTAAGATAATTGTTATATGTTGATAACTTTAATTTGCATATTTAGTATGGCTCAAAAGAGATAATGTAACTACAGTTTCATGTCTGAAGCACCCATTCAGCCCCGTCGGCCACCAACACAACAACACTCACAAACATCGTCACAACCACGTGTAGAGAGAGAAGAGCCACAACAATTGCATACATCAAGCTCATCGACGTTAAATACACCAAGTGGTTCAACATGTAAATTATCACTTTATTTTAGAAAAAAAGACTACATTTTCCTTTTATTATGAATAACCGTGCCTCATTAATATTGAATAATTGGAATTTTAGGTCCTACTACGAATGACTCTTCTCATAAAAAGGGAAGAGGACTTGCAATAGGTTACCAAGGAAAAGAGAGGATAAACGTCATGTTCAATAACTATTTGCAACCTATTGGGGATTCGAGAACAAACCTCATGGAGGAATTGCGAAGTGTGGGGCTCTGTAGACACCCCAATTTCGTACCCCTGGTATGTGACTCTGACATAAGATATCAAGAACTGTCAAAACTTAACAAATGTCAAGTCACAGAAGTTAAAAATGCGAAAGGCAAAGCAGGATGCGCGAAATAGTGAACTGCGAGGGGTGAAAGTGTGAAAAATGAACTTGAATAGTGCCAATGGTGCCGCACCAAGGGCCTTGGTGCCACCACATGCTGCTAGTGGTGCCGCACCAAGGGGGGTCTTGGCCGCACCATAGAGATCACTGTAGCTCTCTTCAGAAGACGGAAAGTACAAGATTTGAAGCTCAGTGTACAACTCATTGATGTAGGCTGAACAAACTCAGAAATTCCCACCGAGTCCCTGCTTCTCAAGTATAAATAGGAGACCCCGGCTCCTCATTCCAGTTGCTCAGTGTTCGCGATAAAAATCGCAACGAAGCTCTGTCTCTCCGTGTTCCTTCAAAAATATTAGTACGAGAGGTGTGAGATAGGTGAGTGGAAGCCCCTAAAGGTCTCCAAACCCCGTCCAAACTCCGCCAAAATAAATATCCATAGGTTATAAGTGATCCCTAGCCTAGTTGTTAGGTATCCACCTCACTCCCCGGCCCAAAAATCCCAAAGTAAGCCGTTACTCTGCCTGAGTAACGAGCCGAAAAACCAGAAAACTAAGCCGTTATTCCGCCAAACCAAAAAGGCCAAAACCTACCAAAATAAGCTGTCACTCTGCCCGAGTTGACAAGCTAAAAGTCTCCGAAATAAGCAGTCACTCTGCCCAAATCAAAACAACAACCACACAACAAACAACAAAAAAAACTCCCTCTCCCTGAAGGACAGAGCGAGCACACCACCGCTCTAAAAGGTAAAGCCTTTAAGGGCGTTATTTATTATATTTATTTACTTTTCTATTTTTTTATTTTAAAGTTGTTATTTAAATCCAGCACAATGTAACCAATATAAGTCGTTGTGCTGCCCGGATTAGAATAGGAAATAGTATGTAAAAGAGTCGTTATAATGGCCAAATATTCTTAAATATGCCTGTAATTATTGTAAGGAAATGGCTGCAAGTCCGTAAATAATGTAGTCATGGATGTATCTGTTTTAATTTCCTGTCCTTTAATACTTTATTTATTTGCTAAATAAATATAACAATAAGCATACTCCAGCCAAAAACCACTTTTGAGACCGAAAGGGCGAGTTGGGTGCCTAGCACCTTCCCAACTCGTAACTTAGCCTCCGAACCCGTTTTCTTTTTCTCTGGTTTATTTTTCTTTTATTTGGTTTTGCTTTATTTGCCTTAAAATAAAGATGGCGACTCTAAAACTTTCGTATCCAATGGGGCCTCGCAACACTTCTTCTTTGCACTTTTCCGTTCTCCCCTAAAAAAGGGAGAATGGGAATGGAAGGGTGATGTATTCCCATATCCTGGTATCCCCTAAAAAAGGGATAACTTGATGCGGGAAACCCAAAGCTTCCATAGCGATCTGAAACGGGCCATAAGGCTATTTTTAATAAAATCCATAGTGGGGCGCCGCAATATCCTTTTTGCACTTTTCTTTTTTCCCTAAAAAAGGGAAAATGAGAATGAAAGGGTAATGCATTCCCATATCCCGGTATCCCCTAAAAAGGGATAACTTGATGCGGAAACCATAAGTTCCCATATTGGATACAAAATCCACTAAAGGCAACCGAGGCACATTCCAACGTGCTAACATAGACAAAGACTCCTCTCGCATTTTTGATTTCGCCTTCCCCTAAACAAGGGAAGGTGGAACGAGAGCAAGGATGTCCCGCATCCGCACGCACGCCGCACCCCTATCCAAGGGCGCGGGCGGGAGCACATCCCGAACCTCACAAAGGGCGACTGGCTGGGAGTTGTTTTATTTTAAATAAAATGGAGGGCTAGACTCATAAAATAAAACTTTTTTGTTTTTATTTGTTTCTCGTTAAGTTGCGATATGTTTGTTATATTAATTTACGCATTTGAATATAGTGTTCCTATACATCCGTGTCTATATTTGTGGATATGATCCTCCATCTTGCAGCCTGCTCCGATTATTGTTGTGTGTGTTTAAGAATATTAAAAAAAAATTTAAAAAATAAATATTCAAAAAAAAAAGATATATTTATATATTATATATGTTACAATAAATTCCTAAGACAACAAAAGAGCTTTTTTTTACTTCCGGCTCAGATATTATTTCTTTCGCTTTATTTTTTCTTTTTCATTTTATTCGCATATTTATACGTATCCGCATTCATTCTGTCATTTTATTTTGGGGACATAGGACCAAAATTTGTAATTAATAGGGATAGATAGTTTCCCCACTTTTCTTTCTATTTCTTAAAATGGTGTGCTTGCTTGCTTTCGCTCAAAAATAAAAAGCCGAGAAAATCCACACATAACAAAGAAGACAGCCATATCCGCTTTTATTTTTCTGCTTATATATCTCAGTAAATAAATAAAGACTTTATCAAGTAGATACCGCACACACGTGCACGCATATAGATATATTCGAATCGTTACTCCTACACCATGGCCACTTACCCCTCGTATAAGCCAACGCGAATGCATATAGTTTTCGTGACACTTCATTGCATCGACGGTTTTTGCATCTCTCGATTATGAGCGCCCTCGTAAAAAAAAATCAAAAAAAAAATATATATATATAAAGAAATGCGCAAGTTCAAAAAAAAATGTATATACAATAAGTGCGCACAAAAAAATAAATATAAATATAAATAACAAACAGGGGCTGATTTATAATTCTCAGATGCTCGACCTAGACCATTTTGAATGGTGGATCCTGGAAAGAGTATAGGGCCTTCGCCTGGGACCAGTCTAGTCCTGGGAAGTCGAAAGGCAGGTTGAATACGTTGGTCTTATACTATGGAGAAAGAATCCACTGCTCCCAAGAAAAGTCCCGAGATCGCCAAAATAAAGCGGGTGCTTATCCGGTCAATTGTAGGGAACATAAAAAAATATATATAAATAATAATAAAATATACTAATAAAAAGGCACGCTGCATCTAAGCCTGCATACCTCCACCAAATTCTTCCGATACCTCCAAAACCCCATTTTCCTCGAAACCTGGCCCGAATTTGGAAAGGTAGAGATAATACTGGCCGGTTGATATGTGAAAGTAGTGCATAACTCAGATCAGAGGGTATTATCGCCAGATAGACAAGGGCGACCGCCTGAGGGCACGATCCGAGCAAGATGGCAGCAGTAAAGTGAACAATACCATGGGCATGCATTCGGGGCTCTGTGGTATGTTCCGCCCGACAATGCAGAATGGTTTGACCAAAAGTTGCAGCGATGAGTCAAATGGTTAGTCTGGTACAAAGCTTAAAATCCAGTGGTGAGGTGAACTCTATCTTTATTAAGAGCAGACATGTCTCTCAGAACAGAAGCCTTAGAAGAGAGATGGCTGCTAGACTAAGTACTTACAAGAGAAAAACACTAAAATCAAGTACTAAGTAAAGCAATGTTTAAATCTATGAGATAAGCATGCATGCAACATGTACAAATTTAAACACAAGGTTTAAATAGAGCAGATAATATCAAGATAAAGCAATTTAAACTTTGAAAGAAACTTAAGTCATCTGTGATTAAACAAGCTGTTTAAACAGCAGAAGTTTTGGCAAAACAAAGATAGTTTAAAAACAAAGATACGTAACTAAATACCAAATGTATTCGTAATAGGTTGGCAGAAAAGCTGCTTCTTCGTTCTAAGTAATCTCCAACCCGCACTCGATTCGCCATTTAGGCGTTTCGTAGCCGCCTGTTTCTTCAATCGTGGCTTGATTCAAAAGTGAGTAGCCTCTCCTCCCTAATGGCACCAACCCTACGCTGCTCAGCCAGCCAGCCAGCCTTCAGACGGCTTCTTCGACGCGAAGATTGGTGAAATCAAGAACCTCCCTTCGGCTAAGAATTGCTCGAAGCGATCCCGGTTTTTGAGCTCATTGAAGAGGCCACGAATACACGATTTGCCGAGTGCAAAGATCCCTATCAGAGGAGCTTGTTGATCTTGAACCAGGAACCGGTGAGTAGTGAAAGCTTGAGCAGTGTCATTCACCAGTTGATCAATAATCTTGCCGATGTCAAAGATGGTGGCATGAGTAGCATTGAGGCCATAGCTGAGGACGTCGATCTGCTGGGCCATAGATGAGACCGTGCGGTTGAGCTGAGTGAGCTGGTCGTTGTTTGCTCGAAGAAGATCGAGAAGGGCAGGATCAGCAGCGTTGGAAGGTAGAGAAGGGTTGAGGTTGATGGAAATATGGCTTGTGGAAGGGTGATGAGAAGGGTTTGGAGAGGAGGAAGATGAAGCAGGGTGGTGAGTGGCAGAGGTATTAGGTGGAGGAGAAGAGGGTTTGGAATCTATTTCAATGTCAGTGGCTAGGCTACTGACAGAGAAGGAAGAAGTAGAAGAGGAAGAAGTGGTTTCTAAGAGGGAGGAGGGAAAAGGGTAGTCGGGTAGAAGAATGAAGTTAGGAGGGGAAGTAGAAGGGTAGAAGAGATCAGAAATAGAGGAAAGGTCGAAGAGAAAAGAATGGGTGGTAGAAGAGATGGAAGGAAATAGAATTTGGTAAAGGTCAGAAGAGATGGAGAATGGAGTGATGTATGGAGAGATAGGAGGGAATATTTCTGGCAGAAAGGCGATTTGGTAGAGAAGAGTAGAGATGTGAGGGGCAAGAGGAGAGAAGTGTACGGGCATAGAGAAGGAAGGAGAGGTGGTAGAGGGGGAAGAGTGTGTGAGAACTGGTACGATGGCTAGTGAGGATTCTGGGTGAATGGTGGAGATAGGTTCGGGAGAAGATGGCGGAGAAGATGGTGTAGAAGGGAAGGTGTCTGTAGAGAGGGTGGAGAAGATGGTGTTGAGCCACGGACTTCTTAAGTCTCCGCGTTTCTTCTTCTTTGAGCAGTGAAGAAGGCTCCTCCTCAACAACAATGCCAGGGTCAAGAGGAAGTAGGAGAGGAAGGGCAAAGAACAAGGGGGTTTCTCCCCAACATCGCCAGGGCCGCTGAAGAAGTGAGTGGAGGGAGGAGGAAGATATAGGAGAGGAAGGTGGAACGAAAGGATAAAGGGTTCTGAGGGTTCAACGCGCTTGGATTTACGCCATGGTGACGAGGGAGCAGCTGTCTGTTCACAGCCTTCTTCAGCACCTGGAGAGGAGCGATGAGCAGCTGGTCTTTTTTCCTTTTGATTGAGGGCCAGCAGGATGAGCAGCAGCAGCAGCAGTGCTTGAAGAGGAAACAACCTTCCTTTTTCTGGGGGCCGGCTCCTCCTCAGCAGAAGAGATCTTCTTCTTCTTTTTGTGAGTCGAGGAGCGGATCGCCAGCCTTTGCTAGAGCAGCCTCGCCAGCCAGCCTTCCTCGAGAGCTTCTTGCTCACCGCTTGGCCATGAAGGAGTCCACTTGTCTCGTGATTGATTCTCGATAACTGTAAGTGAGGAGGGTTCAAGCTATGGACGATGACCGTAGGGTGAAGACCTCGCCGAACTCTCTTCTCGCTCTTCTCACTGAGGGTGTTAATGATGAAGGTGCCGTAAACCGATTGATTTCTGAACTTTCTTCTTCTCAAAGGCAAATATGTGGGTATGAAGTTTCGTGTTTGACCGAAGAAGAGTGTTGATAAGCCTGACAAAAGGCCGCTTCTGCTTGATTGATTTCGACAAAGATCAACAAAGATCGCAGATCATCTCAACAGGATCTCGTGCCCTTGAGTCGAAGGTTCGTGATGACAAATAGACGGTGTACTCCAAATTGCTCGACGCCATGATGTCATGGGTGCCATTCTTGAAGATCATACTCTTGTCGAACAAGTGGTCGATGAAGTAGACGCCGCCTTCAAACAAAGTCCTCTTCATCTTAGCAGCAGCCTCTCTTGGTGTGTTCTCCCCACGCATGTAGGACCGTGCAAAGGGCCTTTTCGCCTCTGCGAGAGGTAGGGCCATCGAACTCTACGCCGATAATTTTGGCGATTCTCGAAGCAAGCTGATGGTGACAGACTCGCTCGACGACAACCGTGGATAAGACCGTGAGTCATTGATAATAGCCTTCGAAAATTCTTCGCCCAGCGATAGCGAAATCCTCATCCTCCAAAGATGAACAAGGGCGTAATGCCGATCAAGTTCAAAGTCATCCACCATCTTCACCCAGAGGCATAAGCACGAATGATGGTTCGTCGATGCACATCCCCTGGGTGATACATGTGGGGGCGCTTTGGAATATCAAGAGTTGATTCTCGAGTTTGTTCAGAAACGCAGATGCGTAAGAAGTGCCAGCCTAAAAGCATTTCAGAAATTAGGGCAAAAACTCAAGAACTCGAAATATAAACAAAGTGAAGCATTAAGCCCTAGAAATTTCTCGACAACTCATGAAATGCCATATGCAGTTAAATGTAACTCAATACTAAAATCGACGCTCGTGAACAAGAATAAGTAGATAATACCGTAAATGAACAAGAAGATTTGAAGTTCTAAGAGATATGAAGCAAGGAGTAACATGAACAAATAATAATGGCGTAGTTACAAATGAGAGAGCATAACTTAGCTTACACCGAGATTACTCGAAGTTAGGTTAGAAATTTCTTACCATTGTCGAAGATTTGCGTAAGAGGAAGATGAAAAGGAGACGAATCGCAGACCGACTAGCAACAGGCGAACAGTATAAGGAAGCGTAAATTCTTAGAGAGAAGAAAGTTTTAGAGAGAGAATACCAAGAGACATTCGTGTGAAATGAAATTTTAAGCGTCGAGGTTTATAAGTGAAAGGACGCCGTCACCATAGAGACTTGTGAAATGTCATTAAGTCGACGCCTTTTGATGACAAGACTTAATGAATGACGGTTTTAGAAAGAGAAAAATGCCTTTTCATAAATTTATTCAACCAAATTTGAAATCGGTCCCTCAATATTTCCATAAACGACCTCTCTAAAACTTAAAGTTTAGAAAGCTTACATTTTCTCCCAAATGACTTTAAAAATTCTCGATTTTATTTTTAAAAGTAATAAGTCCGCTTAAGAGAAATTTTCAAATCGCTTAAAAGAAGTTTTCAAGTCCGCTTAAAAAATTTCAAGTCCGCTTAAAATTTTTTGAAATTTTAAAATTTTAAAATGAAATATTAATTTGAATTAAAATTAAGTTTAAGCAAGAGTCAAGCATACCAAGCTCTCCCGAGATAAGCAAACTGCTTCTAGAGCTTTGGTGAAGATGTCCGCCGCTTGATGGTCGCTTGAAATATACTTCATGCTAATGTTTCTCTTTTCTACATTGTCCCTTAGAAAGTGATATCGAACATCGATATGCTTCGCTTTGGAGTGCATCACGATTGTAGGTGATAGAGATTGCCGAGGTGTTATCACACATGATCAAGGCGCCGCTACTTTGATGTCGTAGTCTACCAACCGCCGCTTGATCCATAGCGCTGACCAGAAGCCTACCGCCAGCCTATGTATTCTCGCTTCAATGGTAGAGTTGGAAACCGATGCTTGTTTTTGCTAGCCTGTGAGACAAGTCTATCTCCTAGAAATTGACATGTTCCATCGGGTGCTTTTTTCTCAAATTTGGCAACCAAAGATAGTCGGTATCCGAGTAACCAACCAGTGTTGAAAGAAGATTCCCTTGGATACCGATACCTAAGTTAGTGGTATCCGACACATACTTAATGATTCTTTTGGTCGCAAGAAGATGTGACTCACGAGGGTCCGCTTTGAAATCTAGCACACACCCCAACAAAGATACACTATGTCGTCCGGCCGGCGGCGAGGTAAAGCAGATCCGATTATCCCCTATAGTGGGTGATATCAACTTTCTTTCCTTGTAAGTCCTTTGTAAGTTTGCATTTAGCCACCATCGTGTATCAAAGGTGTTTGTTGCTTCCAATCCGAACTTTTGACAAGATCTTTAGCATACTTGGATTGACCGATGAATATTCCTTTGTTAGATTGTTGAATTTGAAGACCCAAGAAGAATGTGAGTTCTCCCATCATGCTCATTTGAAATTTGCTACCATGAAGCGTTTCAAATCGCTTGCACAACTTTTTCATTGGTAGATCCGAAAATGATGTCATCGACGTAAATTTGTACCAGCCAGAGAGTGTCCTTTGTGCTTGAGAATGAAGAGAGTGGTGTCTATCTTTCCTCGCATCTAATCCTTGTTCCACCAAGAATTTGGATGAGTTTCACACTGTGCCCGAGGAGCTTGCTTAAGACCATAGTAGCCTTCTTAAGCTTGTAGACATGAGTTTCTTTCCCCTTTCTCCACAAAGCCTGAGGTTGAGCAACGTGAGACCGCTTCTTGAAGATCCCCATTTAGAAATGCACTCTTGACATCCATTTGATACAACACAAAGTCCTTGTATAGCATAGGCTAAGAAGATTACGATAGCTTCCAATCTTGCTATCGAGCAAACGCTTTCATCATAGTCGATACCTTCTTCTTGACGATATCCTCGAGCAACGAGTCTTGCTTTGTTTTCACTATGTTCCCATCCTCATCCTTCTTGTTTCGAACACCCATTTTGTGCCAATGATGCATGATCGCCAGGCTTGGGACTAGCTTCCATACTTGGCATCGCTCAAATTGTCGGGTTCTTCTTGCATGGCTTCCACCAACTTGATCTTGAAGAGCTTCTTCGATCTTCTTTGGCTCTTCTTTCGAAACGAATGCGAAGACGTAAACATACATTCATTCTTGAGGATCTTTCTCGTTCGCATCCAACATGAATGTCACCGATGATTTGAGAGTGGATGGTCTTTACATGTTCTTGTGACAACGAGGAATGAGTTCTTGTTGTATCTTCATGACAAAGTTCTATGAGGGCTAAGGAAGATCGCCGTGTCTTCGATGAGTGTTTGTCTGTAATTTGGTTCATAGGTGAGTTGAGGAATAGGATTTTCAGATTCGTAAAACAAGGGTTCGAATTGAGTTTTCTTGAGTGTGGTTGAAGTCTTCCCGTGACCCGCTTGTTAAGAAGTGATGGTCGTGAATATTTGATTGAGTTGCTCGTGAAGGATTAGGTATACGAGAGGTTGATGATTGGGAGGTACTGCCTCAACATTAACAAAATCATCAAGAATATTTGAGCCACGTGTGGCTCTAATAAATCAAATTCATCAAATGAGACATGAAC
>CM028380.1:72731183-72743683 GCA_013146195.2 Codonopsis lanceolata
AGTCAAGTTTAGCGAGCCATTGAACAATACCGCTCACCGACAAAATCCTACTGACGTTCCTAAGCCGTTTCCACCCCCAGAATAATAATTCTAGACTCTTGAACTTGAATTGATTACCTTGCTTGATCTTGAATGTCATATTATAGAATGACTAATTGACATGTGAGTTCGCTCTTGTCGAACTCAATCCTACTGGTTATTGATGAGAATAATTTACTTGTCTTGAGCGAGATACTCTTGTCGACCTCGTTCATATAATTTTGTTAAGTAAACATTACTTGGCATTTGCATGAGTCGGTGGCATACTGTCTTTGTTCACACGCCTCACTTTGTGGCCACGGTGGGGAAGTAACTCCCTTCTTGTAATCATTTAAGAGCATCATTGGTATCCGGGCATCTCCTCGGAAGATCGATGTACTTACACACATTCGATACGCACATTTCAGAATAACGCTTGTATGCGAGGAACTACGTGGCGGCCGGCTCTCCATATATCCTCATCTATGTGATTTAATTATGCACTTATATGAAACAATGTGCATCTTGGATATATGACCACTATGCTTATGTGACGATATCTTGCCTTGTATGTTGCATATTGCCATGACATGCATGATTGATAGCTTACAAGTCTTTATGACTTACCCTTTCCCCTTTCTTGCTTTAGATCCTAGCAAGTCGGGTCTGCTTTCGTTGAGACTTCATTGTGTTCGTGCTTTGTGCCCTTTTTGGTGCCGTTGATTATTGAAGAGGTGGTTTAGATGTCCTCTTTCTCTTGTTTATCTTTTGTAAGGACGACGGGTTTAAGCAAGTCAACTAGACTATGCTTGGGTATTTGTATAGAACTTGATTTGTAACTCTTGTTAGCTACTAGTAGTTATATCACTTGTAGTACTTGTAACCCCTTTTATTGTGGCGGGCTTTGGTTAACTTGTTATTATTCCACTACGTATTAGTCTTCATTGAGCATGCTATTAGCTCTTATTAATCCCCATAAGCTGTTAGCTTGGTTTCGATGACTTGGCTATATTGCTTAACTGTTTTATCAGGTTTGAAAAGTTTTTAAAAATACCGGCCTTTTGGTGCCGAGGCGTGCTACGTCTCTAATGTTGCGTCACGTCGTTTTCTTAAATCAAGTCCTTGCATGTTATTTGTCTGTTTCTTCCCCTATTTGGGCGGTCGACCCTCGGTTCCACCTCGGGCCGGGTGGTCGCCAGTTGGTATCGAGCTCTCGTTAGCTATAAGCCAGGATAGGTTCCATGGCCTAGTTGGGTTAGTTCTTGTGTGAATCATGGCGTTGAGTGTTCTCTTCGTGCCTTATTGGCGATTCTTCGTTAATGAATAGGACTTAGAATCCTAAGTTCATTGTAATCTAGATTCTCGTGAGTACGGTGTTCGTGTCAAATATTACCTTTCACCCGTTTTACTTTCAAGCGCGATTATACCAAGAGTGTGTTCTTTGCTTTGTAGAGCTATTGTTTCTTGTCGTTGTGAGTGACCCATAAGCTCGGTTGTCGATTCGGCGTGATCATCGTGGTGTCCATTAGTGCCTTTGAGCGTGTTACACCTTCTTGGCGGCGTGGCTAAGCCTCCCGTAGTACCTAGTGTATTCCTTGATTCCTACATAAGTATATATATATCGTAGTGCCTAATCGTGAGTACTTGGGCTGCTAGTGTCGGGGAATTGGAGGACTCTTTCTGCTTCATGTTATTGAGATTGAAGGGATACCACAATGATCAAGGTATTGTTGTGGTTTCAAGTTGAGACTTGGTGAGTGACCCCATGATTGGTGATCGCGTGACCCAAAGTGATTTGAGGTCTTGGCTAATAACTATTTGCTAGCCAAGGATTATTAAGTTATTGTCTTGTCTACTTATTCGACTAATGCATTAATAGAGTATTAGCATTTTGTAAAAGGATTTATCTATCATTAGTGAATCGTTAAGGGTATGAATGTTCCATACATGGTATACTTGCATGGTAGATTAAAATACTATGTATATGATATTGATTTCCATGCCTAAGTGCTTATATTATATGTGCATGAGACCTTCATAAAGGATGCTCTTATGTGATTTATAACTCCTAGGCATTAAAGTGCTAAGGAGGGCCCGACTTGATTATCAAGAGGTATTCGTCGAGAACTAGAATGGTATAATATGATATAGGAGGTGGCTGAACCACATGACCAACTGAATGAAATTGAAAGTGGCATCTTGTTTTACTTGTGCAAATATGTGCAACGTGTATATTGAAATCATGCTACGAATAAATTGAACTCCTGACATGATCGATGAATTGCGTGGTGAATGCCTTCTTTGAAAGGCGAATATGTGGTCCATGATGATTGACTACTTGATTTTATTGTTAGGAAGTTAAATCCTATAGATTCGTGTTGTGGCCAGGAATAATTTAGTTAGTCGGAAAACTCTTTGTTGGAAAGTTGTTAGTTTGGTGCAACTATTGCTGCATTGGTCACTGTTTAGTTGATAAAGAAGAATTTTCACCTCATTGTCCACGTTTATTGGAACTTTGTAAACCTCGATAATGTCCTTGAACCTGAGAGTCAAGATGACTCGACTTTTGGATTGATTGGAGATGATATTTAAGCCTTTCTTTCCTATCGCCTCATGATTCATGTCTCCATGACCCGTATTTTTGTATACGACTTCTCTACCTTTATTGAGCTCGTTAGTCTTGTTGTTTTGCAAGTGCTTGTCCTCTTCTTACCTTGCCTCGGCCGAGAATTAGAAAGTTACATTGAGCTTTGCCAGGGACTTCGCTTACATCTAGAGGCGCCTTACAGTTAGCTCCAACGAGGTTGAGAGAATTGGAAGAGTAATTGTAAGAACTTCAAGAGGGAGTTCATTAAACCGAGTGTGTCACCGTAGGGTGCACCGATATTGTTTGTGTCGAGATATATGGTAATTTATGCCTTTTATAGACTATCGACAGTTGAACCGGGCTACTATCAGAATAAGTATCCCACCGCATTGTTGATCTCTTTGATCCACTTCGGGTTCGGTTGTTTATTCCAAGCTTGACTCGAGGAGTGGCTATTATTAGTTGAGAGTTCGAAAAGGAGGGTGTTCATAAAGACTGACTTTTTGGCGTTGAAGCCCTTTATGAGTTTGTTGTGATGCCGTTTGGGTTGACAACCTTCCTTCGATTTTATGGACTTGATGAATAGGGTTTTCATGAATATCTTGATTGCTTTGTGGTTGTGTTTATTGATGATATCCTCGTGCTCCAAGTCACGAGAGGGTTGACTACTGCTCCTATCTTAGCATTGCCTAGTGTTTCTGAGAACCTTGTGATTTTTATCGATGCCTCGTTAGAAGCTTGGAGTTGCGTGCTTGTGCCATGGTTTCAAGGGTTGGGATTCTCATTGCCATTAGTGAATTTGCTTATTATAGCGCTTACTGGTCTAGTATTGAAATGGCCATATGAGGCTTTATATGGTGTAAGTGTCGTTCACAGATTTGCTTTGGGATGAAGTTGGTGAAGCTAAGCTTTGGGGTTCGGAGATAGTACAACCGATCATTTGGGCGTGAAGCTTATTAGAGATAGATTGCTACGTCCAGTAGTAGACGAAGAGCTACGCTTCAAGGAGGCCGACTTAGAATTTCGAGGTTGGTGACTTTCTAAGGTATCGCCTCTTGGCGGTATTTAAGCGATTTGGGAAGAAATGTAAATTTCCACCTAGATTCATTGGACCATTCGAGATCCTAGAAAGGATTGGAGCTTTGTCGTATCGGTTAGCATTGCCGCCTTCTATATCGGATGTTCATGACGTCTTTCATGTCTCGATGCTACGCAAGTATTTAAAGGATGAGTCGCATGTCTTGACTTATGATGAGATTACTTTTGAGCCTGACCTTTCTTATGATGAGAAGCCAGTAAGGATTCTTGATATGAAGGAACAAGTCTTGAGAACGAAGCGGATTCCGTTAATGAAAGTCTTGTGGAAGAATCATGATATTGAGGAAGCCAATGGGAACCGGAGAGCTTGATATGGAGAGAAATACCCCTTTCCTATTCGACGACTCAGGTAATTTAGGGACTAAATTCCTTTTAAGTGGGGAGGATGTGAGAAACCCATTACTTGTTTATTGCCTTAATAACATGCTTATATTATGCCTTAACATGTTAAAACACCTATTTGTTATGTGTCATCTCACATTGGAGTATTACGTGCCTAGTTGCTTGAATACCTTCTACGCATTGCTTGCCTTGCCGTTGTACTTTGAGTGGTTGCCTTAGCATGTTTAGCACTCAACCAAGACTTGTTAGAGTTCTATTGTCTTCCATAGATGACTTAGAACATTCACCTTGATCATAGTAAGCTTGATTGGAAGTTTAGAAACCTTCTTGCTTTGTTTTGGCCTTAGCGATTTCCTCGGTCTCCCGTATTGCTCGTATTTCGAGTGCGAAATGTTCGTTGAGTTCTTGGACTTGTATTCAAGTCATAACCATGTTTAAACAAGCCATGCCCAAGTTATCCTAATTTTATTGACGTTTCATTCGGGTTTGATTAAGTCAACCATAAATCGTCGCATGATTCGAGCCTTGTCTACCTTGTTCGGTGTTGTTGGTGTGTTTAGGACTTGATTTGAGTTATGTTAGACCCTAGAATGGTTGCCCATAAGCTTGGGACCATTTAGGACTTGTTTAGGTCAAGTTTTGGTGCTCAGTTCAGGCGGCCGCGTGGCTCAGAGGAGGGCGCCCGCCCAATCTGCGAGAGCAATTGAAAAATTGAGAAGGCCCTGGAGGTTGGCGGCCGCATGGTCCGGGTTGGCGCCCCTCAACATGTTTCTGCTACGGGAATTTTTCCCTCTGCTCATTATGTGTCGACCTTTGGCCCTTTAAACCCTTCCTAATTGGCTAATCCTACCTATTAGACTATCAAGTTAGATTAGTATTAACCTCAATATCTCTCCTCTTGACATGTGGATTCCACCACCCTCCTCCTCTTGACATGTGGATTTCCACCCAAACCATGCAAGGTATAAAAGCCTTCCTTTGCTAATCAAACTTAAACCTTCATTCTCAGATTTTTTCTCTCTCTACCAAGCTTTGTGTGAGTAGAGAAAGGTGAATTAGTGTGTCTCCTCCATGGATTGAGCTCCGACCTCCGATTGCCAAACCGAGACCACGGAGTGAAGCTACCGACAGGAGCACGATTCCATCCGATTAGTTTATGCTCAAATCATCCTTTTCCTGGTGAAGGTAAGCTATCGATTCCCCAGGATATATGCTAGAATTGCCATGTTTTCCCCTCTTGCTTGTAACTCCCATGCTTCTACCATGCCCGTATGCCCATGATTGTTGATGAATTGATCTTTGGAGAATTTGAATAATATATTCATCATGTTAATTTAGTCCTATGCCTAGAAATAATTGTGTTCTATGTCCCCTTAGGAACAACTATTGTTCTTGGACTAATAGATTTTGACAACCTTTGGAGACTATGATTTCTAGGGTTCCATATGCCATGAATGGTCTAACCTATTGAATTGGGTCCTATGCCTAGAATTAATTATGTTCTATGCTTCCTTAGGAACAACTAATGTTCTTGGACTTACGACTCTTGACAACTCTTGGAGATTATGACTTCTAGGGGTTTCACGTCTTTATGGATTGTCCATCTTGTTGATTGAGACCTATGCCTAGAATTAATTATGTTATGCTTCCTTAGGAACAACTAATGTTCTTGGATTAATAGATTTTGATAACTCTTGGGGATTGCGAATTCTAGGGTCTCCTATGCCACGTATTGATCATCCTATTGAATTGGGTCCTAGGCTTAGAATTAATTGTGTTCTATGTCCCCCTATGAATAACTAATGTTCTTGGACCCTTGCATTTTAATAACATTTGAAATAATGATTCTAAGGTCCCCTTGAATTCGAATTATTGATAATACTTGACTATGGTTGTTAAGTGGATTAACGGCCTAGTTAATCGATACGAGAACATAGAAAAGGATTTTGGATGCATCTAGCATCTTAACTCTCTTGGATGAATTGTGAGAGACGACTCGGCGAGAGAGAGTCAAACTTAAGTGAGCCATTGAACAATACCGGCTCAATGATCAATCCTGACGTTCTAAACACGTTCCTCTAAGAATGATAATTCTAGACTCTTGAGAATTGGATTGATTACCTTGCTTGATTCTTGATGTCATATAATAGAATGCCTATTTGACATATTGAGTTCGCTCTTGTCGAACTCATTCCTACTTGACTATTGATGATAATTCTTAACTATGGTTGTTAAGTAGATTAATGACCTAGCCGATCATATACGAGAACTTAGAAAAGGTTCATGATGCATTCAGCGTCCTAACTCTATTGGATGAATTGTTAGAGATGACTCAACGGAGTAAAGTTTAGCGAGCCATTGAACAATACCGGCTCACCGACAAATCCCTACGACGTTCTAAACGCGTTTCCCTAAGAATGATAATTCTAGACTCTTGAACTTGAATTGATTACCTTGCTTGATCTTGAATGTCATATTATGGAATGACTAATTGACATGTGAGTTCGCTCTTTAATCGAACTCAATCCTACTTGGTTATTGATGAGAATAATTTACTTGTCATGAGCGAGAGAGCTCGCTCTTGTCGACCTCGTTCTATACTTGAAATTTTGTTAAGTAAACATTACTTGGCATTTGCATGAGTCCAAAGGTATGCATACTGTCTTTGTTCACACACGCCTCCACTTGTGGCCACGGTGGGAAGTAGCTCCCTTAACGTAATCATTTAAGAGCACCATTGGTGACTATCCGGGCATCTCCTCGGAAGATCGATGTACTTACACACATTCGATACCGAACATTTCGAATAACGCTTGTATGCGGGAACTACGTAGCGGCCGGCTCTCCATATATCCTCATCCTATGTGATTTAATTATGCGCACTTATATGAAACAATGTGCATCTTGGATATATGACCACTATGCTTATGTGACGATATCTTGCCTTGTATGTTGCATACTGCCATGACATGCATGATTGATAGTTTACAAGTCTTTATGACTTACCCTTTCCCCTTCTTGTTTTAGATCCTAGCAAGTCGAGGTCACCGGTTGAGACTTCGTGTTTTGTGCTTTGTGCCCTTTTGTGCGGTGCGTAGTTGATTATTGAAGAGGTGGTTTAGATGTCCTCTTTCTCTTGTTTATCTTCTTGTAAGGACGACGGGTTTAAGCAAGTCAACTAGACTATGCTTGGGTATTTGTATAGAACTTGATTTGTAACTCTTGTTAGCTGCTAGTAGTTATATCACTTATAGTTCTTGTAACCCCCTTTTGTGCCGGCATTGTGTAGCCGGGCTTTGGTTAACTTGTTATTATTCCACTACGTTTTAGTCTTCCGCTGAGCATGCTATTAATTCTTACTTAATCCTTGCCCATAAAATGTTAGCTTGGGTTCCGGCATGTAGTGTCGCCGATGACTTGGCTATATTGTTTAACTGTTTTATCAGGTTTGAAAAGTTTTTAAAAATACCGGCCTTTTGGTGCCGAGGCGTGCTACGTCTCTAATGTTGCGTCACGTCGTTTTCTTAAATCAAGTCCTTGCATGTTATTTGTCTACTTGTTTCTTCCCCCTATTTGGGCGGTCCGACCCTCGGTTCCACCTCGGGCCCGGGCCGGGTCGCCACAGTAGTCTTTGTCATCGAGGCAGAAGAGTGGAAGAATTCCAGAGGCATTCATGTCATCGCATGCCTTGACTCCGGCGGCTATAGTGCAGACGGATTGGAGGTCAATGCACATCCTGGGTATATAAAGTTTTGGGTCCAGGGCTACAATGACATCATGAGCAGCGGGAAAAGTAGGGTATCCCGGAGGTTGACATCCAAACTTGGAGGGATGTCCTTTTATGGGTCTAGCACCTTCCTGATGTCATACTTTGATTTTGATGATTTTTCCTGAAAGAAATGTAGTCAGAAATTAGGGCTTTTTACCACAAAAGTTTAAACAAGTAGAGATTTCAAGTTTTTCTGAGATAATAGAAGATTTGGAAAAAGACAAACTTGAAACCCTAGAATGTTTAGAGTAAGCAAACCAGAGAAATGTATAACAGAAGTTTTTTAAGAGAGTAAGCAATTCAAAGCATATAAACGACTATTAGGTTTTAGGTTTTGAAGAACAACAATGGCGAATACTGTTAGATACTCGAAAGTGTCTTTTCGTATTCCAAAACTATGAGGTTAAGAAATGAAATACGAAATAGTAAACGATAAATTGCGAGTAACAGAGTAGAGAAGAACATACCATTTATGTCGATGAGAAGAAGAAACAAGAAGATTTTGGGAACAAAGAGAGCAGCTGCACAGAGAGAGAGTTTGAATAGAGAGAGAAATATTTTTAGACAAAGGGATTTCGTAAAGTTTTGGAAAGGGTGGTTCAAGGTCTATTTAAAAAAGAAAAATTTTAGCGCAAAAGCGGGAACTTAAGATATTTTCTAAGTACCAATTTTTATCCTTGACCCCCTTAATTGCTTTAGAAACCTATTTAATAAAAATAGACCAAGTAAAGATACTAACCTTTGAGTCTTCCGCTAAAGGGAAAATTACGTCTTCCAGTCAGTCTAAGACTAACTCTACCGGTATGAAAGAAAAAAAAAGAGGATATTAAAATTAAGCAGTAGGATCAATCATACCAAGATTTCTCCTTAAATAAGCAAACCTGGTGGCATCCAGTGGTTTTGTGAGAATGTCAGCCAATTGATGCTCAGTTAGAACATATTCTAGACTGATGTTACCTTTCTCCACATGATCTTTGAGGAAGTGATAATGGATATCAATGTGCTTTGTCTTTGAGTACATCATTTGGATTCTTGGAAGCTGAAATTAGCGATGTGTTGTCACACATAATTGGACAATTTGCGATCTTGATGTTGTAGTCCACTAGTTGTTGCTTCATCCATAGGAGTTGAGAGCAACATTGCTTCTTTGGCGACAATGTGATACGCCTCTGTGGTTGAGTTTGCAAGCGATCCTTGTTTCTTGCAAGAACATGAGACAACTCTATTTCCAAGGAATTGACAAGTCCCATTTGGTGCTTCTTACGCTCACTTTCGAGGCTACATAATCGCATCTGAGTATCCAACTAGATCAAAGTTGTTGTGTTTGGAATACGTATAGATTGTAGATGTTGTTGTCGAAACATATCACGATGATACGTTTGGCAGCAAGCAAATGTGATTCCTTTGAATCTGCCTGAAATCTTGCACAAACACAAACAACAAACATAATGGCAGGTCTACTGGCAGTAAGGTAAAGAAGTGAACCTATGATTCCTTGGTACTTGGTCATGTTCTCTTGCTTTCCCTTTTCATCTTTATCAAGATGGTAGTCGGTAGACATTGGAGTCTCAAATCCTTTAGTTGAATCAAGACCAAATTTCTTGATTAGTTCCTTTGCATATTTGGTTTGGTGATGAAGATTCCGTCGAATGCGTTGAATCTAGATCCTAGATCCTAAGTAGGTAAAGTTCACCCATCATACTCATCTCGAACTTGCTGCATCGGCTTCTTGAATCTTCTACAGGCTTTGGTTAGTTGATCCAAAGATGATGTCGTCCACATAGATTTGTACCAGAAGAGAATGACCTTTGTGCTTGAGGATGAATAAAGTAGTGTCTATCCTTCCTCTCACGAATCCTTGTTCTATTAAGAACTTGGATAGAGTTTCATACCAAGCTCTAAGAGCTTTCTTTAGGCTGTAGAGAGCTTTCTTGAGTCGGTAGACATGATCCAGTTTGTCTTGAATTAAAAATCCTGGAGGCTATTCAACGTATACCGTTTCTTGAAGATCACCATTCAGAAAGGCACTCTTCACATCCATCTGATACACTTTAAAGTTCATGAACGAGGCATAGGCTAGAAAGATTATGATTGCCTCTAATCTAGCAACAGGAGCGAATGTTTCATCGAAGTCAATTCCTTCTTCCTGTCGGTAGCTTTGAGCAACCAGTCTAGCTTTGTTTCTGGTGACATTTCCATCTTCATCTCTTTTATTTAAAACCCATTTGGTGCCGATAAGCTGGATGATCGAGTCGGCCTTTGAACTAAGCTCCACACCTTGCATCTTTCAAGCTGGTTCAGCTTCTTCTTGCATAGCTTCAATCCGATTCACGATGATCTTCGATAGCTTCATCAATCTTCTTTGGCTCGAGTTCAGATACGAATGCATATGCAAACATAGTCTCTTCTCGAACTCTATTCCTCGTACGAACTCCTATGTTGAGATCACCGATGATTTGAGAAATAGGATGATCTCTTGTTTCAATAATGATTGGAGGAAGATCACTTCTGGTGGGTTCTTCCCTTAACAATTCGAGGTAGGTTGAGAAGGAGATTCACCAAAATGCAGTTCGAAGAGATAGGATCTTCAAAACCTTCATTTTACGGTGAACAAGAAGGATGAGTGATGCAAAGGTATTTGGGGTAAAAAGCGAAGGGATGGGTTCAGGTCAACGGAAGAGTTGGAACCGATCTGCGAGTTCAAGTCGCGGGTGAAGGAGGTTAGCTGATGCTTGGAAGGGTGCAGAGTTGCCATTTTCGATGAGGAGTGGAAGTAGATCTTTGTATTTGTACTGTCTCATCATTATCGAGAATCATTAGCAACATTCGAGCCTTTCTAGGCTCTAACAAGTCATATTCATCAAAAGAAACATGCACAGATTCTAAGATTTTTAAATGAGTTTTACTGAAAATGTGAAATGCTTTTGAATGTTTGGAATACCCCAGAAAAATTCCTTCGTCTGATTTTGCATCAAATTTTCCTCTATATTCTTTTCCATTATGAAGAATAAAACATTTACAGCCGAAGATTTAAAGAAATCCTATGTTTGGGGCTCTTCCTTTCCATATTTCATATGGAGTTTTATTATGAAACTTGTTTACCAGGGATGCAGGTAAAACATCCGAGTTGGGCTTACTCGCCTAGAAGTACTTTGGAAGTTTAGCTTCCGCTAGCATAGTTCTTGTTGCTTCAATCAGTGTTCTGTTCTTCCGTTTAGCTACACCATTTTGTTGAGTAGTACCGACAGCAGAGTAGCTGTGGCCGATCCCGTGGTCATCACAGTATCTTTCTACATCATTGTTCTTGAATTCAGTGCCATTGTCTGATCTTATGTCACTAATGTCTTCAAGCTTTTGAGTTTGAAGTCTTCTGAAACAATCCAGGTGAAAGACCGGTGATTGTTTCTGAAAAGACCGGTGATCTTGTTTCCCTTTATTTCCGAACGTTTGTTTAGAGAAAGAGATGTCATTAGCAGTCTCGGAGGATTCACCTTTCTCTGTGACTGAAGGGAATGTCATACTAGGCTCATCTGAATATCCTATGCCAGATTTATCTTTACTAGATTTTTGGTTTGAAAGGATTTCTTCGAAGACATCTTTGGAGCTGTTCCAGGAGTCAATTGTCTTTTGCAAGGCAATTTTCTCTAGGTCAAGTCCTTTGATGTGCTCAGTTAGACATTCTATTTTGTCACAAATGAATTTGTTTTCTCCTTTGAGCTTGATACTTTCTTGTTGACAACTATTGAGAGTTTGAATCTCAGCTGCCATCAGAGATTTCTCAGCAATAAGTTTCTCATAGTTCTTGGCAAGTTTTACATAGGCTACTCTAAAGGAGTTGAACTCTTCAAGCATATCTTGATTATCCTTGAGAATATCTTCCTTACTGTAGTTCTCACTGTTGATCTCACTTTTATCCAAGGGACTGGGTGAGATTTCGGCTTCATTTTCAGAGTCATAGGTAGGACATGAGTCATGAGCTATTGAGCATATGTTAGCTTGCTCACAATCATCCTCTTCCTCTTCTGAATCAGTCTCAAACCATGTAGCAACCTGTTTGTCTTCTATGTCTTCAGCCAACATACCTTTTTGTTTTTGAAATTTTCTATAAGTAGGTTTTCGGTATGCTTCAAATTTTGGCTTTGGACATTTGGAGGTAAAATGACCAAGTTTTCTACAATTGTAACACACAAGCTCTTCTTTAGATGAGCTTTCACCAGTCTTTCTAAAAGGTTGTTGGTGTGTGTTCTTCCTTCCATATTTTGCAAATTTTTTAAAACGTTTTACAAACATAACAAACTGATCATCTGAGAGAAAATCATTTTTACAAGAGGAAGTGGAAGGTTTGTTTTCAATAGTGGTTTCTTCTTGGACCATGACTGGCAAGGACACAGTTCTGAAATGTTTGTCTTGCTCCAGAGCTTGATTTACTTCGAGCTCATAAACCTTCAAACTTGTGTAGAGACTACAGAGAGTCATCTCGTTTAAGTTTTTGGATTCTTTCATAGCCGTGGTCTTAACATGCCATAAGCTACCTAGAGAGCCTAGAAACCTCATATTGATTTCCTTTTTGTCATAAGTGTTACCAAGAGAAAAGCAGCTGTTTATTACCTCACTGAAGCGATCATATGCTTGTCTCAAGGTTTCCTTTGGATCCTTTTTGAAGGAGTCAAACTGCTGGATGTATGT
>CM028380.1:72748683-72775495 GCA_013146195.2 Codonopsis lanceolata
AATAATAAAATAATAACAATAAGAATAAGAATAAGAATAAGAATAAGAATAACAATAAGAAGAATAACAATAACAATAAGAATAAGAATAAGAATAACAATAAGAATAACAATAAGAATAATAATAAGAATAATAATAATAATAATAATAATAATAATAACAACAATAATAACAATGATGATAATAACAATGATGATGATGATGATGATGATGATGATGATGATGGCCATGATGGTTTATTTCGTATATAACTTCAAACTAATGGAAGGTTTTAATTGCAAAAAAATTAGGTGAGGGTTTAATAGGTCGAAAATAAAAACACGAGCTTTAATAAATATGACATTTTTTTACTGAATAGCAAGCAACAGACTCATACCGAAACCTTTAAAATAAGGTTGAAAACATCCTTAATCAACCTAAAATCCACCGGAAGAGATAACTACCACGAGAAACCCTTTTTGTGAGGAACCCATTGCATTACATTTTATACTAATAACTTGGGTATCATCATGATTTAATCTCCTCACCATGTCCGGCTTCGTGTGCCACCTTCCGTTACGCTCGTGTATTGCCTTAACTTTGGTTTCACCCGAGACTTGTTAGGGTTCGATTGTCTCCAGCTAGGCTTTCATAGCGGTAAGCTTGTTGGGAAGTTGAAACATACACCTTGTTTGTGCCTTAGCGATTTCACTTTTGTCTCTTTGCGCGTATTCGACGTGCGGGTGTTCCTTGAGTTCCGGACTTGTATTCAAGTCATAACCATGATTAAACAATCCTTTTCATGCCCACCTTAAGTGTTATTGGCCTTTGATCCGGGTTTTGATCAGATCAGCAAATCGCAAACTTGACTCGAGCCTTGTTCGGGTGATGTTCGGGATATATTGGACATGTTTTGAGTTGTGTTAGACCCTAGGAATGGTTACCTGACTTGGGACCATTTAGGACTTGTTTAGGTCTAGTTTTGGTGCTCAAGTTGAGGCGGCGCGCATGGTCGAGCAGCGGTTCTGTTTGTCGAGCCATTGACTTGGCCAGCCTTAGCAGGAAATTTTTCTGGTCGGCCCTTAAACGCTTTCATTGCAGCTACTATTCCAATTCTGAAGCTCTCAAGCTACCACCTTTGGACACATGGATTCCACCTCTCCTCTCCTTGACACTTGGGAATTCCACCAAGATCATGCAAGATATAAAAGGGCTCCCTTGTTGACTTGCCTTAATCTCTCATAATCGATTTCTCTCTCTCTCTCTTGCCATGGTGTGTGTGTAGAGAATAGGTGAGATTGTGTGTGATTTCCCTAGATTGAGCTCCGACTTCCGTTTGCAGCCGAGACCACCGGTGTGAAGCTACCGACGAGGAGATCGTTTTCTATCCGACTACCTTGTGCTTCAACTTTCCTTTTCCATGGTGAATGTAAGCTATTGATTTCCCCCTTAGGTTGTATGCTTAGACTTGCCATGATCCCCCCTTGTCTATTGATCCCCATGCTTCTCCATGCCCATACCATGATCTAGATTGATTTGGTCTCTTGAGATTTTAATTAATATGTCTATCTTGTTGCTTGAGGTCTATGCCTAGAATTAATTATGTTCTATGCTTCTTTAGGAGCAATTAATGTCCTTGGATTAAAATATTTTGATAACTCTTGGAAACTAGGATTTCTAGGGTTCCATATACCATGAATTGTCTATCTTGTTGATTGAGAGCTATGCCTAGAATTAAAAGAGTTCTATGTCCCCTTAGGAACAACTATTGTTCTTGGACCAATAACTTTGGATAACTCTTGGAGATGATGACTTCTAGGGTTCCACATGCTACAAACCCGCCCATCCTATTGAGTGAGTCCTACGCCTCGAATTGAATACGCTCAGTGCCTTCTTAAGAATAACAAATGTCCTTGGACTTACGACTCTTGATAACTCTTGGGAATTATGATTCTAGGGTTTCCTATGCCTTGTATCGATCATCCTATTGGATTGTGTCCTAGGCCTAGTATAAATTGTGATCTATGTTCCCTTGCGAGAAAATAATGTTCTTGGACCCTTGCACTTTAATAACCTTGAAAGAATGATTCTAAGGCCCTTGAATTCGAATTATCGATAATACTTAACTACGTTGATTAATGGATTAATGACCCAAATGGCCATCTACGAGAACTTAGTAAATGATTTTGGATGCATCTAGCATCTTAACTCCCTTTGATGAATTGGTAGAGACGACTCGGAGTCAAACTTAGGTGAGCTATTGAACAATACGGCTCAATGATCAATCCCTATTACGTCCTAAACACGTTCCTCTAAGAATGATGATTCTAGACTGTTGAAACTTGAATTGGTTACCTGGCTTGATTCCTGATGTCATAAAATAGAATGTCTATTTGACATATTGAGTTCGCCCTTGTCGAACTCCTTCCTGCTCGATTATTGATGAAAATTCTTAACTACGGTATTGTTTAATAGATTAATGACCTAGCCGATCATATACGAGAACTTAGAAAAGGTTCATGATGCATTTAGCGTCTTATCCATCTTGGATGAATTGTTATAGATGACTCAATCTGAGTCAAGCTTAGCGAGCCATTGAACAATACCGGCTCACCGACCCATCCCTTCGACGCTCTCTAAACGCGCTTCCTAAAGAATAATAATTCTAGACTCTTGAACTTGAACCCGATTGCCTTGCTTGATCTTGAATGTCATATTATAGCATGACTAATTGACATGTGAGTTACTCTTGACGAACTCAATCCTGCTTGGTTATTGATGAGAATAATTTACTTGTCTTGAACGAGATCGCTCTTGTCGACCTCGTTCTATACTTGAGAATTTTTGTTAAGTAAACATTACTTGGCATTTGCATGAGTCCAGCTGGCATACCTGTCTTTGTTCACACACGCCTCCACTGTGGCCACAGTGGGGAAGTAGCTCCCTTGTTGTAATCATTAAGAGCACCATTGGACTATCCCTGGCATCTCTCTGGAAGATCGATGTACACACATTCGATACCCGCACTTTCCGATAACGCTTGTATGCAGAACTACGTAGCGGCCCGGCTCGATATATCCCCGATCCTATGTGATTTAATTACGAGCACCTATGTGAAACATTGTGCATTTTGAATACATGACCTCTATGATATCTTGTCCTGAATATGAAATCTTGCCTGAAAATGATATCTTGCCTTGATTGATGCATATTGCCATGACATGCATGATTGATAGCTTACAAGTCTTTATGACTTACCCTTTCCCCTTTTACCGCTTTAGATCTTAGCAAGACAGGTCCTGCTCGATGACTCGCGGTGTTCGTGCTTTGTGCCCTTTTGGTGCGTCGATGTTAATTGAAGAGGTGGTTAGGAGGCCCTCTTTCCCTTGTTTTATATTTTTGTAAGACGACGGTTAAGCTACCAACTAGACTGGCTCCGGTATTTGTGTATAACTTGATTGTAAATCTTAACTGCTAGTAGTTTAATACTTGTAGTACTTGTAACCCTGTTGTGCCGGCATTGTGTAAGCCGAGCTTTGAATAACTTGTTAGTATTCCTCCACGTTTTAGTCTTCCGCTGAGCATGCTATTAGCTCTTCTTTAATTCTTGTCTTTGAATTGTTAGCTTGGGTTCCGGCATGTAGTGTCGCCGAAGACTTGGTTATATTTGTTTAACTGTTTATCAGGTTTAAAAGTTAAAAAAAAAAATATCCGGCCGTTTGGTGCCGAGGCGTGCTGCGACTCCAATGTTGTTGCCACGTCGGTTTTTGTAAATTTGGTCCTTGCACGTTTTATTGATTACTTGTTTCCCTCCTTATTTGGGCGGTCCGACCCTCGGTCCCATCTCGGGCCCGGGCCGGGTCGTCACACTTTTAAATAAGGTTGAAACACATCAAATCTTAACCAACCTAGAATCCACTAGGAAGAGATAACTGGAATCCAGCAGATAAAAGAGAAAACTTTAATTTTACTAAAATATCAATTAAATTCGAAATTACAAGGAAGCCTATTTTTATAGGACTAGTAAAGTTTGGAAAATAAGTTAAAATCTCCTAAAAAGTAGCCTAACCTATATAGTAGCCTAATAAGATTTAAATTCATCACTTATATACTTAAATCTACTTCTAAACATAAAAATATTACCCTATTAAAATTAAATACAAAAATTATGATAAAATAAAAATTCTCATACTTCAAATTAAAACTAATCAAATCTTATCCTCCATCAGTCACCCACTCTTGAAAAGAACTCGTCATCGAGTTCATAACCTAAACTTGAAATTGTCCATGTCAAACAAAGAGATACTTTGAGTCGTATAGCTTTGTACGCAACCTTGAATCTTCAAAATCCTTAAACAAATCTGAAATTGAAAAGGACTCAAAAACTCGAAAGAAACTAGGAGAGCTAAACATAAACTTGTTTGACATAACGCGTGGTCGTGGGCACGCCATAGTAGTCACAGACTGCCCCATATCATTCTCATCAAATAAATTTGCAACTCCAAAATCTCCTATATCCATAAAATTATGTTTTTCATAACTATCTCGCTCGAAAAATAATTGTTCAACATCATCATGCATGTTTCCAAACACAAGCTCAAACAAATTTAAATCTTCCAAATCCAAGTCACTTGAAAAGGGAGATCGCCCTTGATTTATACTCGATCCACTACTCCTCATAAACCCGCACTCCTCCCCATCTCGACCGGACTTACACCACCCGCCTGCCAGATCACCGTGAGGGTTTACGCGCCCTCTGAAGTTATTCACGAGCCCCTGCCCATTGCCTAGGGTTTGCACCAAATTGCATGTTCTCAGACGCTCGCGTGCTCGCTTCAGAAAGATAATCTCGTTCATTGTCAGTTGCAACTGTCCAAGAAGGGTAAGTATTGCAGTGTTGATGTCATTGTTACTGCCGTCATTAGTCGCCATCTCACAGGATGTTACTCTGCTCTGATTCCAACTGGCGCAGGGAAAATAACAACAAGGGCTTTTACCACGAGAAACCCTTTAAAATAAGGTTGAAATACGTCAAACTTTAACCAACCTAGGCTCGTCAAACCTTAACCAACCTAGAATCCACTAAGAAAAGATAACTGGAATCCACCAGATAAAAGAGAAAACTCTAATTTTATTAAAATATCAATTAAATTTGGAATTACAATGAAGCCTATTTTTATAGGATTAGTAATACTTATAAAACAAGTTAAAATTTTCTAAAAAGTAGCCTAACATATATAGTAACCTAATAAGATTTAAATTCATCACTTACATACCTAAATCTACTTCTAAACATAAAAATATTACCCTATTAAAATTAAATACAAAAATTATATTAAAATAAAGATACCCATAATTAAAATTAAATCTAATCCAATGTTGTCCTACATCATATCTCATATTAAAATGATTGACTGGACAAATAAAAATAGAGGGGGAGGGGTTTGGAGGGGTGGGGTATGGAGAGACTTTTATTTATACTGATATACATAGAATTTGTCATTCCTAAGCATCAAGGAATATTCTAAGCATCTTTTATTTTTATTTTCTGTTAACCTTTTAAATAGTACTTATTAAGATTAGTAGTTTACACGATTAATAATTTTATTATATGTAATAATTTTATGTTTATAATATTATTTATATAACTATTAAATTTGTAATCTAAATAATTTAGTATATATAATGATTTATTTATTTCTTTATTGATGATAAATATAAATTAATTTACATAATATACCAATTAATTATAAATTATTGAATTTTATAATGTTTATAATTAAAATAATTCATATTATTAATATTTATTAATTAGCGGTAATATTTATTGAGGATTGTGTAGGACTACATTCCACAGATGAGCGTGAGAATAAGAATGAGCCTGACTGTTTCGGTTGTCGGCTCAAAATTTGATAAATTGCAGAAGATATCTTCAATCTTTTCAATGGAAGAAGAAGGACCAATTAAGGAGCACGTAATATGGCTTCACGAATGGTAGATATATATAGACATAAAGATAGAGATTCTATTAGAGATTAATATCTCTCTCAATATATTTGTATTTATTAGTAATTATCTTTTCTCATTCCTTCTTTATAAAAGACTTTTCTATTTGTATTTGTATATATCTCTGTTAGAGTAAATTAGTACTTGGAAACCTTTGTAATCCTACTTGTAGCCCTATATATATATATATATGTGTGTGTGTGTGTGTGTGTGTGTGTGTGTGTGTGTGTGTGTGTGATTAACATCAATGAAAACGCTATGTTGTTATTCATAATAATTGTGAGTTTTGACATGGTATCAGAGTTAAGCTCCTACACTTTCTCCACTGCCGCCGCAAACAAGCTCCCATGATCGCTGGTAACCAAACCTTCACCATCCAAATTCCGATGACCCAACACAAACCTTCCAACACATAAACAATCCCAACACAACATCACCAAACTCACCTCTACCAATTATCTAGCCTAGAATGTTCAAGTTTAGGCTACCCGAATAAAATATGATCTCTACAAGTTTGTAGACGGATCATATCCATGTCCTCCATCTACCATCCACTTGACGAATGTTTGAAAACCCAATCCAACATAATCCATGAAAGATATTCATGGGACAGGAGCATATAGTCAGAATAGGTATAAGTCGATTCCCACGAGTCATAATCCAGCTGCCATATGTTCCGGATAAGGGTGCCCAAGTCCCTATCCATCTCCAGCTCTTCAGCCAGAAGAAGGCTTACATCGGGAATGACCTGCTCCCTGCCGAATTGGCGCAAGACCTTGTCCGCCCGATAAAAAAGATGTGCGCTTGATACCCGGCAAAATAACCTGGGATAGATCCCGGTATGCATAAAAAAGCTACGGATCTGCCAGTGGCTGACGACCCATATAATTTCCAAGGAGCCTATGCGCAAGAAATCCTTAACCCAATCAGACTCCGAAAGGTTTGTCTGGTGATAATGACCCCGAGATCCATAAATACTCGGATCATATATTGCTCCCACCGGCATTGGGCTCATCACCCAGTTGAAGTGCACCTCAGCTCTAGCCACATATGAATTAGAAGAGGGCTACCTGAAGGGAACAACTCATCACCAGTCGTACACACATCCATGCCCAACAAAGTCTCAGCCAGAATCATCGGGATAATATTCACCCGGCGGTCCCAAGCCTGCAATACCAGGTCCACAACCCACACATCAATTTATCCGGGTTGGCCCACCAACAGATACCGCCCAATAAGGCAGAGAAAAAGAAAAGCCAATTGGCGCCGCAGATAAATTAAATCATATTCCCTATACTCCGTATAGGCACCGGGAAGGACGGTCAAATCAAAGTTAACTCCATTATAAAAACTTGGAGTAGCTTCGCGGGTTGTGCCAAAAAGCTCCCTTATTGCCATATAAGGATGCCTCCGTGGAGAAAGCACGACAATAGGTCCAGTGGCTGTCATCCCCACCATGGCACAAAATTCTTCAAAGGTGGGGCACATTTCATTCATGCCGAAATTGAAAAGATGGTCTTGAGGCGACCAGAACCTAGAGGCTCCTCACAGCATATCCCAGTTGATGTAAAGGGTCCGCCATGGCAGCAGACACCTATACCAGAAGATATGTTCGAACCAATCCCGCTCATCTGATCGCAAGGAGAGGACCCAAAAGTCGAAAGCATTCTCGTAAATCTCCATTTCTAAAGCTGTATGAATTGGTACGGCCATCTCTGGGAAAAAGCAAAAAATTAATCTAGCAAAAGGAAAGGGGAACTTAGCAAAAGAGAGGTCAAAAGACCGAGCAGAAGAAAAGAAGGCGGGCTGATGAGTAATTAAACGCTGCCCGGCTCTCTATTTATACTAAAAAAACCGAAGAAGCGGACGAATTCTGAGCATAGTGTTGAAAAGTGCATGTATAGGGACTGCACAGAAAAGGGCTTTGGCGCCGCCAATACTCCATCCTGGCGTGGCGCCCACATCTCACATGAGTGATGCCATGATCTTCTTCACTTCTCCCCCAAACTGCCTGGTATCTCGGTTTCGGCTCCGACCGTTCACTATTGGGTCTGTCTAATCGAAAGAAAATGCAGAAGCTATGGAAATAGCCTTGTGCCATTGCAAAATATCGAGCACAGAAAGACGCGACTGCCTCTTCCTCCCTGCTGAATTCCAGAAAAGCCCGATTTTAAATCCGAAGGTGTATCTTTCTAAATGCCTTTCATAAATCACAGTGTGTCGTTACCCCTAGATAATGGTCTAGCTTTCCTTTATGCATGAAATATTGAGTCTGCATTTTAAATTTTGCATCATATAAAATTATATTGCATTACATAATATATATGTACAGAATCAGGTACAAAAGAAGAAAAGAAAAGAAAGCTAATAAATACAAGTAGCTGAAACTAATGAGCACGAGAAGATTAGCTCCGTTCAAGATTGCCACCCATAACTCGAGGGTCGTGTCCGTAGTCGATCCCGTATCCTCGTCTTCAGGCACGAGTATGACTCGATCCGGTAGCCGCATCGTCATCATCATCTCGGCGCCTGGTCTACCGCACTACATCATTCCCTCGGCAGGAGAGCTCGTCTACAAGTTGCTGATACAACTTGTTGATGCTGAAGAAGCCCCGCAGCAGCTTCTTTTATGTTGACACGTTGACCTAAAAAAAGTGAGACAGCAAAAGAGAAAATATATCAGTCTCCAAAAAAATGATGATGAAATGATACAAAAAAGAAAAAGAAAAAGAAGGGCAAGAAAATGATTACCGTGCGAGCCTGCTCTGGGACATGGTACTCCTCAGGTATATCTGCATCAGGAAGCACTTCCTCCACTATCCTTCCATCACGATGATATCGAAAAGTGGAAAAAGCATCAGCAGGCCCAGTAAACTCCAGATGCGCATCAAGAGCTGGAAAAGAAGGCCTCGGCCTATCAGATGCATCAGAAGCACGTCTGGCCACCATAGGGACAGGAGGGGCAGGATGAAGCATCGTCCTCAGGTAGTCCTCATATGCCATAACCGGAAAATCACTTTAAGGCATAAAGAATCTCGACAATAAATCTGGCGCAATCACCCAATGGGGAGGAATAGGAGGCACCACTAGGACTGTCATAAGTGCAGAATGCTGACGGTTGACATGCTCTCCCATGTATAATGAATCAACCATGATGGATATCATTAGTATCCAACACCAGCTCATCTCCAGAGTGACCGCATAATGACCCACTAGGCCCCTGCAAGGAAGGAAGTGCACTGTGCATGCACTCGAGCTGGCAATCCTCTCCCGCACCCTCTCTGTATCTGAATAGCCGTCGTCCCGATCCGGCCTAACTTGATTCGCATTCACGAATTCAGCCAAATAAGGCGGCTCGTGAAAGCGCTGATGCAGTCGACCCGACGTGAAATGGAAGAATGAATAAGTCCAGACCTGCAAAAAAAAAAAAGAGAAAAATCATAAAAAAAAAAGTGATGATGAACAAAAAAAAGGGCAAAAGCAGGGAAAAAGAAAAGATACCTCCCAAGCCGGAGCAAATCCATTAAGAGTTGGCGCGAGTCATTGTGACTGGCTCTATCGATAGAGGCATACAGCTCGGTCAGGCCTACCTTCCCCTAGTCATAGTCGGCAACATGGTCCAAATCCGCCAGGCATGCCAAGAGGGAAACCCTAAAAGAAGTGGAGGAGTTGGCAATAAGAGATGTTCCAAGAAAAAAGAGTAAGAATGCCCTGGCAACGCGAGCCACGCCCTCGCTATATATCATCCTCTGCAATCTTCCCGGCATTCTCCAAAAGCCACTTCCTCACGCTGCCGATAAAGATCTCGTCAGCCGATTTATACTCAGGCTCGAAGCCTAGGAGATCTTCCACCACGTCATGGTGGTGACGGAGGGTATAATCTGGTGCCAGAGTCCTACCGATGCTGGTAGGAATGCTCGTAATCGCAGCAAAGTCACATGGGGTCATGGCCGCCTCCCCCAAGCTGAAGTGAAATGTATGGGTGGTGTCCTACCAGTAGTCCCTTAGCACGTCAAAGATGGGCAGGAAGATGCGAAAGGGACGAAAGGCCCGCAAAAATGCGCTAAATCCAGAACCCTCCACCAAAACTCGTGTTTTGCTTTTTTTTAGCAAAAAATGTGTGTTTTGCTTTTTTTTTTAAAGAGCACGTTTTGCACATATTAAAAAAAATGCCCAAGCAACATGTTAGCAAGCATTTAATAAATTTTCTATGTCACATTTGCATTTCCATAAAAATGATGTATGCATGCATTAGCAATTTATCATTTGCATTCGTTTTCTAAATAATTATATTTTGGCATTCGCACAAAAATAAAATGTTGCAAATCTTGAAAGAAAATATTCTCATGACATTTATCATATTTTTGCTACATGTGCATTCATAAAAAGTGAATATTATTGTATAAAGTATTCCTGTTACATTTTGCATGCATCCGAAAATGTGTCCGAAAATGTATCCAAAAAAGAATACATCATATTCTCAAAAAGTCTATTTTATAGGCATGCATCATATAAAATTATTTATTATGTCTAAATATGCATCATATAGCCTAATTGCACCTATAATATAAAATATGCATCGCGGAGTCAAATAGTGTCAATTGTTCAAATGGGCATCGCAAAAATAAAGTGCATAAATTTCATGATTAATTGTCAAATTGCATCGTTTTAGCATATAAATTTCATGTATAAGCATCATAAGCAGGGTCAGATATGCTCCAAAAACCCAAAACAACAGAGAAATCTAGCAGATCTGAAAAATCATCAAAATGGGTTTAAGAAAAAGAAACTTACAGAGGAATTTGGAAGGTTGGACACGTGGGTGTTCCGATCGCGAAGGAGATTACCCCAATCATCCTTCGAATATATAATAATATTTTACGTGGTTTGGGACCAAAGGAAGAAGTTCTTTCCTCTCTTCGCCTGAATCCGGGTACATCAGAGCTTTTCCTTTGCTAGATCGCGAAGAAGAAGCCATCTGTCAAGAAAAACATGCAAATTGACGGAAGAAAATTGAGAAAATGAGAGAAAATGAAAGAAAAATGCACAACAGCAACAATTGTCGCAAATAAGAAATGAAATGAAGAAGACGAAGAAGAATGAAGCCTACTTCATTCTGCTGCTTCCCATCACTTAAGTGGGAGAAAAATAATTTTTTTCTTTTTCCCCCTCCAAAGTTTAATGATTCAGCACTTAAGTCCTCAAGTTTCCAAAGTTGCAAAATGACCCCTAAAGCTTAACAGAAAATTAACAAAGTTAGCTTTGTTAACAAAAATTGATGGGCACTCATCCAAAAGCAGAGGAAAGCTCTTATCTCCAGCAGATCAGCCGCAAGATGAGCAGAAAAGCAAGAAGAATTAGCAGCAAATGTGAAAAAAAAATGAAAAGAAAAAAATGCAAGCATGAAGAAGAAAAAAAAATGAAAAGAAAAATGCAAGCATGAAAAAGAAAAATGAGTAGAAAAAAAAGAGAAGAAATGCAAGCATGCAACAGAAGAAAAAAAATGTGCATAGCAAGAAAAAATGTGCATAGAAAAAAAGAGAGGGATAAGTGTACCATTAGTCCCTGAACTTTGGTCAGACACATTATTAGTCCCCAAACTTTCAAAAGCTTCACCACTGACCAAAGTAGGCTGTTTTGGCTCATCGGTGGTCCCTAGCCCCTCACACCGTTTATTTTCTCCGTTAATGAACAAATGTGCAATTCACGTGAGGGCATTTTTGTCTTTTCCACATGCAGCAACTTTTCTCTTGGGTTTTTCTCTCTGTTGGGGTAAAATATTCCATTCCATCGCCATTCGGCCATGGCCGAAGAAGATAAGACCCTCCAAGATGAACTATCTCTCCAAATTCTACTAGCCAATCGTCTAATCAAATCCGCTCAAGAAGCCGAGTCCTTCAAATTCGACAGCTCTGAACTCGCCAAACAAGCCACCCAACTCACTCAACTCCTCCGTTCCACCGCCTGAATCGCCACCTTCACTCCCTCCCTCTACGACCGCCCCCTCTGTCGAATTTCTACCGACGTCTCCAAAAACCTCGACCGAGCCTTATCACTTGTCCGTAAATGCAAACACAGCGGCGTCCTCCGTCAAGTATTTGCAATCACCATCACGGTTGACTTCCGGAAAGTCTCCAACCTTCTCAAATCTTTCATCACCGACATCAAGTGGCTCCTCTCCATCTTCGACTCCGACGCTGGTACCGACATCTCCCTCCCTCTCATAGCCAGCAATGACCCTATTCTCGATTGGGTATGGTCCAACATCGCAGCAGTCCAAATGAGTCAACTCAAAGATCGAGTCGAGGCTGTAAACTCACTCGCTTCCTTGGCTCGCGACAACGATAGATGCAAGAAAATGATTGTTGAAGAAGACGGAATCACCCCTCTACTCAAACTATTAAAAGAAGGAGCTACGTCGGAAGCTCAAATCGCAGCCGCTACTGCACTCTACAACTTAGCAACTGATCAACAATAAGTAAGGTTTATCGCCAGCTTACCTGTTGTTCCCATTGTCGTAAGAACCCTTAATGACTCCCCAATTACAGTTCAGACTGTTTTAGTAAATTTAGTATCTAGAATGGCAGAATTTGATTCTGGTGTTCAAGAAGATCTTGGGAGAGAGAATGTGACAAGGCCATTAGTCACTCTGTTGTCAATGGATATTGTTTTGGATGAACCAACAGAGAGAAAAACCCAGGAGAAAAGTTGTTGCATGTGGAAAAGACAGAAATGCCCTCACGTGAGTTGTTCATTTGTTCATTAACAGAGAAAATAAACGGCGTGAGGGGCTAGGGACCACCGATGAGCCAAAACGGCCTACTTTGGTCAGTGGTGAAACTTTTGAAAGTTTGGGGACTAATGATGTGCCTGGCCAAACTTCAGGGACTAATGGTACACTTATCCCAAAAAAAGAAGTGCAAAGCAAAAGAAAAAAAAATGCAAGAACAGAAGAAAAAAAAATGTGTGCAAAAAGCAAAGAAGAGAAATTTCCAACGAAAGTTGGAAAAGCAACAAAGAAGAGAAATTTCCAGTGAAAGTTGGAAAAGTAGCAAAAAAAAAGAAGAAAAATTTCCAGTGAAAGTTAGAAAAGCTGCAAAGAAGAAAAATTTCCAGCAGAAGCTGGAATGCAACAAAAGAAAAATCTAGTAGCCGAAGACGCTGAAGCAGCAAACGACATAAGTAGCATAGGCCACCGAAGTAGCAAAAGCAGCATAAGCAGCGAAAGCAGCAGAAGCAGCAAATGCAGCAGAATCAGCAAAAGCAAAGCAATGGTAAGAAAAGGTAAAGTATTTTACCTTTTGCATGCATGATGTGTTCCACCATCACATTCGACGAAGGATAGCCACGCGCTGAGGATGCGATGTTTTCCTGCTTTTTAGGAGTAGCATAGGATCATCTCTTTATGGGGCGTAACCCCGAGATGAAAGATCAGCCCTTTTGATTATATTCCAGCTGGTTGTTGGATCTTTCCCTGAAGGGGCTGAGACCCCGGGTCAGAGGGAAAGGATCGGTCCCACCATTGTATTCAACAAAGGTTTTTTACCTTGAGAATGCAATGCCTTTATGATTTGTATTCCACCTGGTTGTTGGATCTTTCCCTGAAGGGCTGAGACCCCAGGTCAGAGGGAAAGGATTGTGTCCCACCATCGTGTTCGGCAAAGGGTTCGACCCTTTGAGGATACGATATTTTGATATGATTGTGTTTAGCCTTTTTCGCGAAGGGGCTAAGACCCCTGGCCAGAGAAAAAGGCTATCGCACTTCGACGAAGGACCATGTCCTGAGGAGGCGATCTACCCCACCATCGTGTTCGGCAAAGGGTTCGACCCTTTGAGGACACGATGTTTGATCTTAGCATCCCACCTAGAGTTGTATGTTTGCATCGAGCCGAACTACGTTTGTTTTGATTCCTTTTATTAAGGGATACGTAGGCAGCCTAGATCGGTAGGTCCGACCATTAGAGCACATAATTTGCATGTCTGCTTAAAAACTACGATAACCTGCTATAACCGACTAAATATGTCAAGAATATGTGAGGTTTGGTTTGCATTATAAACTGTTGCATTATAACTGCTTCCTGTTCCATTACTCCCCATTTTAATTTCCACGAAATTATGGAGTCTATTTCTTATCAACGATGTTCGTCCACTCGGTAAGCTGTGGGTTACCTGTAGACTCCGTCATTGAGAGGCTCTGTAGACACCCCAATTTCGTACCCCTGGCATGTGACATTGACATGCGATATCAAGACCTGTTTACAGGGTTTAAAATGCAAAAGACAAAGAAAGATGCGTAAAACAGTGAAATTCAAGGGCCAGAGTGTCCAAAAAGAGGCAAAGAAAGGAAGCCAGGCGCTGCCACATCACCTTCTGGGCGCGGCGTCCAGAGCCTGAATAGTGCTCCCCGACATAACGCATTGCACAATCCTTCAAGCACACGGTACAAGCCGATGAAGCTCATAATGAAAATCTTAATGATGAAGGAATCCCTCCTCCAGCCTATAAATAGAAGGCCTCGGCTTCTGAAATTCACACACCCAAACACATAGAAAGAAGCCGTAAAAACACTGTGCGTTTATTTTACGCAGTGAGCGATGGTGAGCGATAGTGAGTTCCCCCTCCTATAAAAGCCTCGAAGCTCTTCCAAATCTTCTCCGAACACAAAACCAACTGGTCAAAGTGAGCTTTAGCCCCCCAACTAGGCTTCCAACCTATTTCCCCAGTCCAAAAAATCCAAAAAGAGCAGTTGCTCTGCACGAATCCAAAGGCCAAATCCGTCAGAAGCAAGTAGTTGTTCTGCCCGATTTCCGCCAGCAGCAAGCAAACAACATAAAAAACGCAAGCAGGTGCTCCGGTTTGACCCGGTGCCAGAAGCAACTTTAAGGCACTGCCTCAACCGAAGAACAAAGCAAAAAGACTCCCTCTCCCGGAAGGACAGAGCGAGCACACCAACGCTCTTAAAGGTAAGCCTTTAAGGGTGTTATTTATAAAAGCTATTTTCCATCCGACCCAATTTAAAAATAAAAGTTGTTATGCTGCCCGGATCTATTTAGAAAATAGCATTAAAAAGAGCCATTATCATGACCAAATATTTTTAAATGTATTTGTAATTACTGGAAGGAGGCGGCTGCAAGTTCGTAAATAATGTATATGCAGATATATTTTCTTTTAATGCTTTCTTTACTTACTCGAGAAATATAATAAAAAGCATACTTTAGCCAAAAACTGTTTTGAGACTGAAAGGGTGAGATGGGTGCCTAGCACCTTCCCAACTCGTAATTAGCCTCCGAACACTTTTTTTTACAATCTCTGGTTTATTTTTTTGTTTTTTCTTTGTTTTCTCCTTAAAATAAAGATGAAGACTCTGTCAAAACATTTTGGATCACATTGAGGCCCCACAACATCATTTCTTGCACTTTTTCGTTTTCCCATAAACAAGGGAGAATGAGAATGAAAGGATGATGTATTCCTACATCCTGGTATCCCCTAAACAAGGGATAAATTGATACAGAAAACCCAAAGCACTAATAGCGATCCAAAATAGGCCTAAAGGTAATTTTCCTAAAAATCCATATTGAGGCAGGGCGTGTTCCCACGCACTCTCGCAACATCTTTTTTTGCACCTTTCCATTTTCTCCTAAACAATGGACGACGAAAATGAAAGGGTGGTGCATTTTCTATATCTTGTTTTCCCCTAAACGAGGGAGGGTGAGATACGGAGAAACCAAAAGCTCTCATAATGGATCAAAAATCACTCGGTAACCGAGGCGTATTCTACACGCTTTTCGACAGCACCCTTTCCGCACTTTTAAATTCGTCTTCCCCTAAACAAGGGAGGATGGAATGGAAAGCGTGGTGCCCTTCCGCAGGTTGTGTTCCCCTAGAAAAGGGAGCTCGGGGTGCGGGAGCATCCGGGGCACCCACAATCACATACCATTATGGGACAAACCTTAGGTTAGGGTGCACTATCTTCTCTCTAGCCGCTTGCTCTTTAGGGTTTCGCTCATTAGGGTTTCGGCGTATCATGGCTTCGGCTTCAGGCGAGGCTGCTACCGTGGATCCCTCGGTGCCTCCCTCTCCATCTTCTAAGAAATCTTTTGCTTCGATCGTGTCCTTTACTCTGTCTTCTATTCCCACTCTTCTTATTATCCCCCTTCAACGTACAAAGGAGAACCTGCACTCCGTCTCTCTCCAGTCATTGTTTCAGCCCTTTCCAAACCTTTTCAGCTAAGTTTGGTTGGAAAGTTTTCTCATGGATGTCCCTCTATGGAATCCCTTAGGCATGAATTACTCACTTTCGGCCTTAAGGCAGCCGTCACTCTAGGTCACCTTGATCAGAAACATTTGCTTATTCAAACACATCACGAAGATGACTTTTTGAGATTATGGATTAAAGACCAATGGCATGTTGGTTCTTTCCCCATGCGCGTCTTCAGATGGACTCATGATTTTCGTCTTGAGTTGGAAAGCCCTATTGTTCTAGTGTGGTTCTCCCTCCCCAATCTCCCCATTTATCTATTTAACAAGCATGCTCTCTTTTTGATTGCTAACATGATCAATTCTTCTTTGATTATTGACTCTCCTACAGACAATCTTTCTTGGCAAAATGTGGCTAGGGTTTGCATCGAAGTTAACCTCACCAAAATGATTCCCAGTCGTATTTGGATTGATAGTGGTTCATCCGAAGGTTTTTGGTAGCCTATAGAAGCAGAATGTCTTCCTCTCTATTGCTCTTATTGCCATCGCCAAGGTCATGACGGAGATTCATGCAAGCTTGATTTCAAGCAGTCTAGAAAAGGAAAATAAAATTGTTGCAGACTCAGATCCAATTAATAACTCTATAGTTGAAAAACCAAATCATCATAATATCACAAAGGTGATGTTGCAACCCAAAACGGGAACCTCTCAAGCTCCAATAAATATTGTTGACCCTATCGGGGGTAAAACTGCTGAAGGACCTATGAAGAATAAGGAGGTACCTGACCATGGTAAAGCTTTTACTCTGGTGGAAGAGGGGGTTGCTCCCTCAAATTCTTTGGATTCTCAAAGGTATCAATGATAACGGGATTGAGGATAATGTCAAGATTGCCGCTAATGACAAGGATGAAGGTGCGGTTAACAACATCTCCAAGGAATTTAATAAAGTAGATCCCCTTCTAAATTCTGCCGCTTCTCCCAGCAGTAGGCAGAACCTAGTCAATGACGAGGGCATTGTCTCTCCCTCAGTTGAAGAGAATACAGACCACACCATCTCTTTATCTCCTAACTACTTCAAGGTTCTCCAAGATTTTGTGTAAGATGGCTTCTTAAGCATTGGCAATCACGTTGATGCTTTGCATCTGGATATCCCGGTCAATAGGAAATCGAGAATACAGGCTAAAAAAATCCCTCCTTCTGATAGACAAATACGTTCTCCATCGTAAGCTAAACCTCAAGATGGTCATCTATCAACTGTTTCCAATGTCGGTTAACTTTCTCTTTTGGAATTTACGTGCCGTGGGTAACGACTCCACCATCTCCCGTCTCAAAAGGCTGATTAAACTCCATCATATTTCTGTCCTTTCCATCTCCGAACCTATGATCGATAAGTCTCAAATTTCGTTTACTGCGCGTCGTCTTAATTTTCATTTCAATTTTTATAATTATGTTAATTCCACTTGGATCTTTGTAAAATCTTCTTTTAGTTGCATGCTCATTAAGGACTCCACTCAGCACCTCACTCTCTAACTTCAGCATTTTACGTGGTCCTCTCCTTCTTATTTCACTTCAGTTTATGCTAAGTGCACGACTGCGAAGTGCCATGAACTTTGGAATGATATGATCGATATGGTATCCCGTTTTTTGAATTCTCCTTGGATCGTGGGAGGAGATTTCAATATTATTCTAGCTGCCCATGAGAAAATTGGCGGCAATGACTGGGAGCGTATTGGGGCTTCGGATTTTCAAGTATGTCTCACTACGGCGGGGCTCTCTGACATAGGGTTTATTGGTAGCCAATTCACTTAGAGTACCAATCGTGAGGGGCACGCTACCATTTATCAACGCCTGGATCGTGTGGTTTGTAATTCTAATTGGAATTCTCAATTTGCGGTCACAAAGGTTGAGCATCTTAATCACACCTGTTCTGATCATAGTCCCCTCCTTATTTCTACCTCTTTGGGTAATGATAGGAAGAAATCCTCTTTTTGCTTCCTCAAGTTTTGGACATCCCACAACACTTTTTTGGACACGGCTAAATCTGCTTGGCTTCTACCGGCTACTGGCCGCCCCATGTTTCAGTTTTCTGCCAAACTTAAAGAAGTCAAATAGGCTTTAAAATCTTGGAATAAGCAAACCTTTGGCGACATTTTCCAAGATCTTAAGATGGCTAAGGATCGGGTGCTGGAGAAGGATTTGTGTTATGAGCAGAATAATAGCGAGGAAAATCGGGCAGACCTTCATTTGGCTCAAGCTCATTCGAAAAGGAAAATTAAAGTTGAAGAAGATTATTGGCATCAGAAGTCTCATTTGAAATGGCTTAAGGAAGGTGATGGCAACACCAAACTTTTCCACTCATCAGTTAAGCAGTCTCACCATCGAATGCACATCCATTCGATTACGGACCATCATGGTAACACCATCTCGTCTCATGCTGATCTTAAGGCTGGCGCCGTAGAATTTTTTAAGGAGCAACTTTCTGCCTCTGTCATCTCCAATGATGATAATCTGGAAAGCAGTCCTTCTATTACTACATCAGCCCACAATTGTCTCATAGACTCCTATCCCTCTATTGAAGAAATCAAGGTTGTCGTTATTTCTTTAAGTGGGGATAGCGCAGCTGGCCCCGATGGATTTTCTGGGCACTTCTACTCCTTTTGCTGGGACATTATCTCAGAAGATCTATATTCTGCCATTCTGGAATTCTTTGTGGGGTTTCTTATGCCTAAATCTTGGATAAGTACTCTTATCATCATGGTTCCTAAGTCTGCTGAAATAAATTCTTTCAAAGATCTGTGGCCCATTAGTTTGAGTAATTTTTGCAATAAAGTGGTTTCTAAATTAATTGCAGCCCATCTTCCAGAATTCTCCCCTCGATTATTTCGGACAACCAAAGTGCCTTCACCAAGGGTCGGATCATTCAGGATAACTTGTTCCTTCCTAATGAGCTCACTCACCATTTAGGAAAGAAAATCAACAGATCTAATATCATTATTAAGCTTGATATGGCTAAAGCTTTTGATCGGGTGTCATGATTGCTTCTAATCAAAGTACTCTGAAAGTTCGGATTTAGCAAGGTTTTCATTAACAGAATCTAGAGGATTATTTCCAATAACTGGTTCTCAGTATTGGTTAACGGTGAATCAGCTGCATCTTCAATTCTTCGTGAGGGCTTCGCCAAGGTGATCCATTATCCCCCAGTCTTTTTATCTTAGCTGCTGATGTTCTTAGTCGCGAGCTCAATAAGCTTCAAGAGGACCACCCATTCAGGATAACATGTTCCTTGCTAATGAGCTCACTCACCATTTAGGAAAGAAAATCAACGGATCTAATATCATTATTAAGCTTGATATGTCTAAAGCTTTTGATCGGGTGTCATGGTTGCTTCTAATCAAAGTACTCCGAAAGTTCGGATTTAGCAAGGTTTTCATTAACAGAATCTAGAGGATTATTTCCAATAACTGGTTCTCAGTATTGGTTAACGGTGAATCAGCTGCATCTTCAATTCTTCGCGAGGGGTTCGCCAAGGTGATCCGTTATCCCCCAGTCTTTTTATCTTAGCTGCTGATGTTCTTAGTCGCGAGCTCAATAAGCTTCAAGAGGACCACACTCATTTTTCTTTCTCTTCTTCTAATGGCTGTCCCATTATTTCCCATCTAGCTTTTGCCGATGATATTATCATCTTCTGTAATGGTAACCGTCATTCTTTGGCAAACCACAAGGCCCTACTCTCTCATTATGAGCGATCCTCTTGTCTCATAAATCAATTCAAAAGATGGATCATGGTCTCTTCCCGCACTTCTGATGCAAGGATTAGCAATATTCGCCGTTATCTGGGGTTTGATCACAAAGTGCTGCCAGTTTCTTATTTAGGCTGCCCCCTTTATGAAGGTCGTAAGAAAAAGAATTTTTTTGACCCGTTAATTGTGAAACTCCAAGATTAAATAAGTTCCTGGTTTGGTGCTATTCTTTCTCAAGCGGGTAAAATTACGATAATTAACTCCGTCCTTGGCTCTTCTACTATGTACTAGTTGGCCTCTTTAAATCCTCCTATGGTTGTGCTCAATCTTATTAACAGAATGTTGGCCAACTTTTTTTGGGGGACAATTGACAATAAGAATAAAGCCCACTAAATTTCATGGGATCAATGTTGTAGGCCTACCCAAGAAGGTAGTATCTGTATATGGTCTATTTCTGACCTGGTGCATGCTTACTCGTTGAAAATCTAGTGGAGGTTCCGGTCTTACAACGCGCTTTGGTCTCGATTTATGATAGCGAAATACTGCAGCAACTCTCATCCCCCTATTGCGTCTGACTCGGGATCTCACATATGGCGTAGAATGTATTCTGTACAAGCCCTTGCCGAGTCTAAAATTTTGTGGTTCATCGGTCATGGCCATTGTTCTTTTAAATATGATAATTGGTTGCCAAATTTTAGGTTGGTCATTCATGACCCCAGTCCCTTCGAGAAGGTGTGTGACATTTTTTGATTCTTCCTCCAGTATTCAGTCTTCTGCTAGAACAGTTCTTGGTCCTTCGGCCGTAGTTGCTCTCTGACAACCTCGAAAAAGCTTATTGGAGCGCAAATTCGAATGGTAATTTTTCTTTAGCTTCGGCTTGGAATCTCGTACGTAGCCTGCTGCCTATCCTCAATTCTGCGAAGTATATCTGGAACAAGTTCATTCCCCGCAACATCAACGTTTTTATGTGGAGACTATGGCGCCAAAGGTTGGCTATTGATGAAAGTATCACTCGCAAATGTATCTATGAGTGCCCCGAAATTTCTCTGTATCTCGCGCTCCCTTTTTTAGGGGAACACGAGATTCGGAAAATGTAACGCTCTTTTCATTCAATCTTCCTTTGTTTAGGGCAAAACGAAATTAAAAGTGCAAAAAGCGCGTTAAATACGCCTGACCTCATGGTGGACCACGTGAGTGCTTTGGATTTTTCTGTATCTCATCTCCCCTTGTTTAGGGGAAAACATGATTCAAAAAATGCAACGCCCTTTTAATTTCGTCTTCCCTTGTTTAGGGGAAAATGAAATTAAAATAGCAAAAATGATGTTGCAAAGAGCGCGTGGGAATACGCCCAGCCTCACTATGGACTCAAAATGTTGTAACAGAGTCACCATCTTTATTTTAAGGAGAAATAAATAAAAACAAAAAATAACCATATTTTGTAAAGGGTTCGGAGGTTAAGTTACAAGGTGGGAAGGTGTTAAGCACCCAACTCGCCCTTTTGGTCTCAAAACAAGTTTTTTGGCTAAAATATGTTTTTCTTATATTTATTTAATAGTTGAAATAAAGTTTTTAAACATACATATCTATACATATATTATTACAAACCTGCATTAGTCTCCTTTTAGGAATTACGAATACGCTTATAAATATTTTACCATAATAATGGCTCTTTTAGTGCTATTTTCTATAAAGTTCTGGGTAGCATAACTGCTTATATTTATTACACCGGACCGGCTTGAATAGCACTTTTATATATAAATTTTGAATAGCCTACCTTTTGAAGCGTAGGAGTTTTATCCCGCACTCAACAAACTTCTAGTAGATTTTGGGGCGCCGCTTCCGCCCTTCCTGAGAGGGAGTCTTTTGTTATGAGATTCGTGCAGTAACCGGCTGAAAGTTTTTTTCTCGCACCGGAACCAAGCTCTTGAGCAATTGCTTGTTTTTTTTGTTGTTGTTTGCTTGCCGACTGAGAAATCGCAGAGCAACCGCTACTTTTTATGGATTTATGGCTCACAGTGATTCTGGAAGAGAAACAACTCTTTTGGGGAATTTTGGACCGGGGGAATAGGGTGGAATCCTACCAGGGCAACTAGGTTTCACTTTGACCGGTTGGTTTTGTGTTTGGGGGAGATTTGACAGAGCTTTGAGGCTTAGAGGAGGGAACTCCTCAGAGCTTATCTCTAACTCACCGTGGAGAATTATAATCGTGTTTAACTCTCATAATATTTGCAGAGTCCATTTTCACTAGCCGAATGCCTCTATTTATAGGTTGAGATTGGGATTCCTTCCCTGTTAAGATTTTTCTTTCTGTACTCCACCAGCTTGTACCGAGCACTTGAGAGATTGTACCAAAAGCATAGTGCTACAGTGATATGAGCACTATTGGGTGCCACCCATGGGGGGCGCCCAGTGTGCATGTGGGTGGTGCTTGGGCTCCTATTTAGGCTGCCTTTTGACATTTTGGCCCTTTGCATTTCACTGCCACGATCCTCGCTTTTTTGCATTTTCAACCCCCAGAACTTGACATTCGTTAAGATTTAACAGGTCTTGATATTTCATGTCATGTTACATATCAGAAGTACAAAATTGAGGTGTCTACAGAGCCCCTCAATGATGGAGTTTACGGGTAACCCGAAGCTTACCGAGTAAACGAACAACGTTGATAAGAAATATACTCCCAAATTTTGTGGAAATTATAATGGGGAGTAATGCAATAGGTAGCAGTTATAATGCAGCAGTTTATAAGGCAATTCAAATCTCACATACCCTAGACATATTTAGTCGGTTATAGTTGGTTATCGTAGTTTTGAAGCAGATATGCAATAAAATTCTCTAATGGTCGCACCTATCAAAATAGGCTACCTATGTATCCCTTAATAAAAGGAATCAGACCAAACGTAGTTCGGCCTCATGCAAACAACAAAAGTCATACTGGTGGGATAGATGGGACCGATCGTTTCCCTAAGTGACCCGTGGTATGCAACCCTTGCGGAAAAGATCCAACAACCAAATAGAGCACAATGATACCAACCTTTTCCCTAAGTGACCCAGGGTATGCACCCCTTGCGGAAAAGATCCAACAACCAAGTGGAGCACAATGATACCAACCTTTTCCTTAAGTGACCCGGGGTATGCACCCCTTGTGAAAAAGATCCAACACAACCAGTTGGATCACAATGATACCAATCTTTTCCCTAAGTGACTCGGGGTATGCACCCCTTGCGGAAATGATCCAATACAACCAGGTGGAGCACATCATCATAAACATTGTATCCTCAGGGATACGCACCCTTCGTCGAACGCAATGGTGGAACCAATCTCTTCCCTTAGTGACCCAGGGTATGCACCCTTTGCGGAAAAGATCCAACACAACCAGGTGGAGCACATCATCATAAACATTGCATCCTCAGGGATAGGCACCCTTCGTCGAACGCAATGGTGGAACCAATCTTTTCCCTTAGTGACCCAGGGTATGCACCCTTTGCGGAAATGATCCAACACAACCAGGTAGAGATATAATGCATGCGATAGGTAAAATACTTTACCTTTCCCTCTTTTCTTTTCTTTTGCTTTCTTTGCTTTTGTTTTTATTTTTATTTGCTGCTGCATTTTCTTTCTTTTGCTGCATTTTTTCTTTCTCTTTTCTCGCATTTTTTCACGCATTTTTTGCCGTATTTTTTTCTTTCTCTTTTTTTTCTCTCGATTGTTTCTCCCATTGCAGTATTTGTCGAGATTTGAATGATATAATTTCCGCTGTACAATCTAACTTGTTGGGGATATAAGCCGTGACGACCGACCCTGGATCTCAATACGAGATCCCAAGGTCGCGCATCGTGACAAACTAAGAGACGCAAAGCACCCGCTAAGCATAGTGGTGCGAAGTCAAAAGACGAGCCAACAAGCTCAAAACAGAAGGTAAAGCCATAACGGCAATACAGAAAATCAAAACTAAACCTACGGAAGCAAAAACCATAATGGGACCCGATCTATCAAGCTCCCGAATGAAACAACCAAAGAGATAGTAAATCTCTCGCCCAAAATTCGACGCCGTGGACGCAACATTAGACACGCACAACAAACCATCGGCAACCAAGGCCGGCAAATGCACAAAATCCCAACCCGATAAACAACACTCAACGGCTATAACATGCCGAGGAACAATTCACTATAACCATATAATCAATGCTAAACCACCAACCAAACCTCATGACTAAAACTATCTGAGGTAGGAACAACAATATACCACAACTAATAAACGAGCCACACATGCTCGAACGACAAAGGAAATAAATACTGTATACAAAGGCTCGGCTATACAACCCTCCCAAATACATAACCATACATAATACTACAAACTACCCAAGTAAAGTCTACATAACTTTACATCCGAAGTCTCATCGATAAATAACAACAATAATAATAAATGACTCCAAGCTTATGGCTTGAAGACCACTACCAAGCTAAGCCGCCAAGATACTAACGGGATCGCTCGCACACACTAGGGAAAACAACCACCTGAGTGAGTCATAATGACCCAAGAAGTTACTAAATGCAACCATGGCATATTACGCCATGGCATGGCATAATGCATAATCATATAAAATCATGGTATCATGCTAGTATACCAACAAGAAACATGTACTTAATTTTCAAAGCACATAAACTCTCATAAATCATGTAGCAATATTTTTCATATAAATGCTCATAAATAAACATGTGTAATGTGAAACATAAATCGAACTGCTATAACCAAATCCGGTCCAACACTCCAACCAACTTACCATGAGATCAATCTCAAACCATGATCCGGCTCACTTCAATCAATCATACCCCGTAAGCCCCCAAATAATCTCAACTCATCGGGCTTCCCTTAATGAGTACTGCTACATTCATCCAACCTAGGATGAGAAATGAGAGCTCGATGTCGCTAGATGGCATAACTCGAGATCACATCCCACTATCGGCCAAATAGTGAGAGAAAGGACCCAATGCAACGATTCATAGCGATTGTTCCCAAAGGCTATGAATCGCCCCATTGCCAATAACAACCAAACCCGCTACCGGACTTTAAACCAAACGCTCAAGTAGATATTTACTTGTCTAAAACCAATGAGACCAAATTCATTATTATCGGCTCATTAAATCATGTAGGACATAACGCCTACAACAACTCATAAACCATGCACATAATTGCACATAAACAAATAGGCATAATGCTCCACAAAAATCCCATAATCCATGCACATATTTGTATATATAACCACGAGGACATAATGCTCTACGAAATCTCATAAACCATGCATATAATTGTGTAAAATCAAGTAGGACATAATGCTCTACCAAACATCATGAACAATGCATATATTTGCATATAACCATTGTGTTCAACTAACTTACAAGTTTAGTTTAAAAAACAACGTGACGAGGTTCATTATTCTTCAAGTCATCAACCCAAGTATAGCTTACAAGCTTAATAAAAATATAATGTGAGGTCTTCCATAATCCTCAACTCAAACCAAACCAAGACTACTACGCTAGTCTCAAAATATCCACCATTCAAGACTTATTATTTTTAGTCTCTTAATTTTAAGTACACCTGACTCAATCATAGCCCTAATCGTCAAACATGATCGACATATCACCAATTCCATACTCAAGAACAACATGACTACTCCGTGAGTCGCTTTCTCACAAGTGTTTTCATATACACACAACCAAAATCCTTAAGGAGAGAATTCTTTCTTATTCTTCACTTAATATACCCGTGACCATACGTAGTCTCTATTGTCCCCATGCTCTAGCAAGCATGCTCAAGATATATTTCTAAAGTCTCCATTGACACACAAACCCGAAACCGTGTGCACGAACATAATCCAAACAAACCCAAACATTGTAGGGTTTCAACCCAAGGCTCATTATCATTTTATTAGCCTTTATAACGAATTCGTTGAGTCTTAATACTACATTTCATTCTTTATGTGTTTCTATAAATCCACACTTTAATATTTCATTAAAGTTGTACAACAAAATCTCAATGTCTTCATTCTGAAGATTTCAAGCCTAAAATCCATAAAGTTCATCCTAATCATAATTCAATTTCTTTTAAAGTTTGGAGACTATGTATTTCACAACATTAATCGAGCGAAATCCAATCGTTGTAGGATTTCAACCCAAGTTCATTAAGCACGTTATCAAACTTAAAATGACTCCGCTTGAGTCTAATCTACACCTTCCAAAAATTAGGGGGCATAGAAGCTTGGGCTACAATATTCCCCTATGTACATAACTTTCACCAATAACCATATTCCCAAATTCAATGAACTCACATAAACCCAACAAAAAACTATCAATCAACATCATAGAACAATTTTGCCAATTTTGTGCAAAATTTCGTTTAAGTAACCTTACTAATCATATTCTAAAACACGATTTAATCACTCAACATGGTTTAGTATACTCTACTAGACATATATAACATAATAATCATGCTTACCAACATGTTAATGAACCAAAACATAATTAGGGCAAAAAATCCCCTTCAAGTATCTCTACCAATCAAGCTCATAAACATGAAATAAATCACATATCAAGGATGAATAGGCTACTAAACATATGAATATCATATAAATCAAGATCCCAAATAGGTTCACCCAAGCCAATTCATCCTCTAGAATCTAGGGTTCATAGTATCTCTAGAAATTTAAATGCACCCATTGACCTCACATAGCACAAAGGTTGATTTCCTAGGGTCAATGGGGCAAAAACAAAGAGAGAAAGGTGTAGTAACTTACCTCAATCAGCCCCTTCAAGCCACAAATTCGAATCTAAGAGGTGGGTTTTGTTCTCCTTAATCTCTTCAAATCTATGGAGTTGATTGTGAAATGGAGCTC
>CM028380.1:72775595-72806925 GCA_013146195.2 Codonopsis lanceolata
CACTAGTCCAAATTCATGAAACTAATGTTCGACCATTCGTAGTCGGGAAAAAGGTCACTCCGACATCTTGTTTAAAATTAACGTAGCCCACGAAGCGGATCACGCGAGCCACAGTGCGGCCGATATCCTAAATGCCTTGAGAAGGTATCTATCCTCCCGGCCTAGATAAAAGAGGAAGAGTCTCCCTGCGAAGGTGGGCCTCGTAATTTGTACTCAGCGGTGGCAGCCTGTATAAGAGGCACTACCAAGGCCTCGACTTATTATGTGTCGATCGGGGCAAGGCAAATCATGGATCAAGCGCATGGTGGTACTGCGGGCCCCATGAATGGCCATATGTTGTCCAAGAAAATTATCAAGCAGAGTACTATTGAGTGCGCTAAAAGCCGGTGTATTCGGTGGGTGCGACATTGCGACAAATGCCAGCGCTTTGCCAATCTGCAGCATGTGCCCCTATATGTCTTATATAACTCCACAGCCCCCTGGCCGTTCTCAACATGGGGAATCGACGTCATAGGCCAAATTCACCCGAAAGGATCCAATGGCCATGAATACGTCCTGGTAGCCGTCGATTACTTTACAAAGTGGGTGGAAGCCTCTTCCTACAAAGTTCTGAATGCCCGAAAGGTGTCCGAATTCATCCGGACCAATATTATATACCGCTATGGGGTACCTTTCGAGATAATTTCCGACAATGGCTCACATTTCGAAGGGGACGTGAACCGTCTACTCGACGAGTTCAAGATCCAAAGACATAAATCCTCCCCCTACCGGCCGCAAGCCAATGGTGCCGTTGAAGCAGCCAACAAAACACTTGAAAATATCATCAAGAAAATGGCTAACACAGGAAGAGACTGGCCAGAAAAATTGCCGCTAACCCTCTGGGGCTATCGTACCTCAGTCCGCACACCCACTGGGGCCACCCCCTACTCTCTAGCCTATGGCATGGAGGCAGTACTGCCGATAGAAATTGAAATTCCATCACTAAGAGTGATGATGGAATCTGACATAGCAGAAATTGACTGGGTCAAAGGGCGATTCGAAGAATTGGCCCTAATCGACGAACGACGCCTACTAGCCCTAGAGCATACCCGGGCATATCAAAGGCGCATCGCCCGAGCTTTCAATAAAAAAGTCAAAGGCCGTGACATCCAAGTTGGAGACCTCGTGCTTCTAGAAAAACCCCTAGTTATGTTGATACTATGGGAAAATGGAAGTCTCCGTGGATGGGACCGTATATTGTTAAGGAGATCCGATCAGGAGGTGCCGAGCTTCTCACAAACCAGGAAGGAGAGGACCTTGTCCAACCCTTCAACCTCGACAATCTTAAAAGGTACTATGCCAGAACTATTCTATCCAACAGTTGTTTCCCTCTCCAGCTCGCTAGGCTGAAAACCCGAAAGGGTGGCCTAGGCAAAAGTTAGAGCATAGAAAAAATATATAAAAGAGGAAATAAGGGCTCGCTAGGTTGAAAACCCGAAAGGGCGGCCTAGGCAAAAGTTAGAGCATAAAAAAAATCAGGAGATAAAGGAGAGGGAAGACACTTTTTTAGTCATCGGCATATTACCGCTGGTCTTCAGCATACAGGAAGCTCGACTGACAGGGAAAAAGAAAAACCACGACATAAAGCTCACAATAAAACACTAAAATATAAAATTTTACAGGTCCTACGGTGCAACCTAGGAATATTTATTAAGACATTTGGATTATACATTAATTGCATGTACATGTATATCTATTGCCTATACCCCCTCGCTTTTCCCGTAAACTATCATCTCTTTTGCGCCTTAAGCCCCAAGGTGGTCCATCAATGTTCGCGGTCAAGCGGCGTCCGCCCAACCGGGCTCATATACTCCTCCTGCGAGGCACATAAGAAGCTCTAGTCTCGCCCGCATGTGAACCACCAGAGGTATCCTCCTCTTCATCATCGGCATCCCCGTTCTCCTGGGTAGCTGCATTGCTCGGACCAGCTCCATCATTCTCAGCAAAGACTTACTCCATCCAAAGGCGGAGGAGAAGGGGGCGCCTCTCCTGTTCCCACGAATTGTCTTCCTCAAGCCGCGATGCTCGGCCTGGGAGGCTCATTGCCGCCACTCGAAAGTCTGTGCCCCATCTAGTCTAGGGAGGGGGAGCAACTACTTTTGGTCCCTATGGGTTGTTATGCCTCGCTAGCATTGCTTAATCATGCGGGGTGCATTCATTGGGACCCGCTTAAAGATTCGGTCCAGGGGCTATTCGGGCGCCAAGACCATGAACCCGCCTGAACTCCGCCTCCAAAGCCTGAGGGACAACTAACTCCCCGAATCAGTTCGATATCCTCGCCTATCTCCATCAGGCGAGCATCTATCCCGTTAGTAACATGACGGCCCAAGAAGTTCCTCACCGCGCTGATAATGTGGGACGGCCCCTGGGCAGCCACCATGATCCATGCCAGATACCCATTGGAAAGAAGAATGTAATCAACAAAATGATAGGCTATCTCCAGCCTCTCAGAATCCCGTTGCCACATCCCCTGAATAGTGGCACCCAAGCCCTCGTCAAGATTCTTCCATCGCTAAATATTCGTGCGAGTCGAGTCCGGATCACCGCTTCTCCCAAATTGGCGTAAGATCCGGTCAAAGCCTATAAAAGGAGGTCCGCCTAATGCCTAACATGACCACTTGACTATACTTAGCGGAATGCAGAAGAAAACACTGGATCTGCCAATGATGAATCACCCGATTATGTTCATAGAGCCCCTGCGGTAAAAATGCTCAGCCCAATCAAATTCTGAGTAATTGGTCTGAGGGAAGTGATCGCGAAGACCGTAAAATGCCGGGTCATACGACGCTCCATGTGGCACGGGAGCCATCACCCAAAGAAAATGCTCTTCCAACCACATATGGATCAAAATAGGACTGCCGGTAGGGAACAATTCTTCGCCGCCGGCAAAAGCATTCAAGCCCGCGAAGGTCTCCGCCAAAATCACCGGAACAATATTCAACCGGCGATCTCAAACCTGCAATGCAAGGTCAACGACCCGCACATCAATGAATCCGGGTTGACCTACCAACAAATATCTCCCTACCAGGCAAAGGAAGAGCACAGACAACCTACGCCGCAGGTAATCTACATCATCCTCCCTAAATTCTGTGAAAGACCTAGGGAGGACAATTAAATCGAAAGTTACTCCATCAAAGAAACCTGGAGTAGCATCGCGGGTAGTGCGGAATAGCTCCCGGATGGCCATGTATGGACGCCTCCTATAAGCAGGCACTGCGATCTGGTGAGAAGGTTCCACCCCCAGCATTGCACAGAATTCTTCAAATGTGGGGCACATTTCATTCATGCCAAAATTAAAAGATGGTCCTGAGGAGACCAAAACCTGGAGGCGCCCCTCAGCATGTCCCAGTTTATGACGACATTCCTCCAGGACAATAGGCACCTGAAACCAAAGATATGATCAAACCAATCCCGCTCGTCTGATCGCAGGGAGAGAATCAAAAAATCCAAGGCATTCTCGTAAAGTTCTATTTCTAATGCCGTGTGAATGCGTGCGGCCATTTGTAAAAGAGATGCAAGGGATTATAAGGCAAAATGGGGCGACGGCTGAGCAGGAGAGAGCTTAAGAGTAGAGAGAAAAAAATGAATAGTGATGAACAGTGGCTGCACAGAAGAAACTCATGGCGCCACCATAAGCTTCTCCTGGCGCCGCGCCACTCCCTCCATATGACCGCGCCAGGTGCCCTCCACTATACCTGAAAAATCTACTTGGCATCCTGGTTTATCCGTCCCGACCATCAACTGCTACTGTGTCTGATCGCAAGAAAGTGAAAGAGCTAGAAAGGAGGGCTATGGCCACGGGCTCAATAGCCATAATACGCCGAGGAAACAGAGGAAGGCGGCTGTCTTTCCATTCCCGTATCATCAGAAAAGCCCACTCCAATCTGAAGGTGTATTCTTACAAGCTCTTTTTCTAAAAATACAGCATGCCATTACCTTTAGATATTTGGTATAGCTTTATTTTTGTGCGTATTTGGGTCTGCATGTGTAATATTTTGGATCATATATAATTATATTGCATTATATAATGAATGTCTGTACATGTTTCTTTTGAAAAAAAAAAAAGAAAGACTAATAATCGCAGGCATCCGAAGCTAATGTGCTCGGGACGACTGGCTCCTATCAAGGCCACCACCTATGACCCATGGCCCCGCTGTGCCACCAGCTCTGTACACTCAACCTCTGCCCCGGGCGCGGCTCGACCCAACGTCCGCATCATCGTCATCACCGTCTCGACGTCTGGGCTGCCGTACTGTACTGCTTCCCCTGCAGGAAAACTCATCAGCAAGCTTTTGATAAAGCTTACTAATACTGAAGAAGTCCTGAAGCAGCTTCTTGTAGGTAGACACGTTCACCTAGAAGAAGAAGAAGTGAGACACAAAAAAAATATATTAGTCTCCAAAAATATATATATATATAAAAATAAACGTGCACAAACAAAAAAACAAAAAAAATGAAATGAAAAAAAATGAAAATGATGAAAAAAATGAATGATATATACATGTGCATGAAAAAAAGAAAGAATAAATATATGAAGGTAAATGTGTCTACCGAATGGGTCTGCTCCGGGACCCGACGTTCCTCAGGGATCTCGACATCTGGGAGAACCTGCTCTACCATATGACCGCCCCACTGATACTGGAAGGTAGAGAAGATATCATCAGGCTCAGCGAACTCTAGGTTCTCGTCGAGAGATGAAGTAGAAGGCCCTGGTCTGGCAGAGGCATCAGAATGCCGTCTGGGCACGCATGAGTACGGAAAGGAGGATGCAGCATTGTCCTAAAAAATTCCTCATATGCCATAATTGGAAAATATGTCGCTGGCATGAGGTATTTTGACAGGTACTGATACCTGTTCGGCAGCTGATCGAGCTCTATCACCCAGAAGGGAGGCCGAGGAGGCACCACTGGAGGTACTAAGATCGACTGGTGCTGGTGATTAACTCGCTCGCCCATGTATAATGAATCCACCATAATGGATACCATCAGTATCCGACAACGGCTAAATCCCAAGGCAACAACATAATGCCCCTCCAGACCCTCCCAGGGAAGGAAGTGCACTGTACCAGGACTCGAGCTAGTAATCCGCTCCTGCACTCGTTCCTTCCTCTTGCAACCGCCGTCCTGGGTTGGCTGAACCCTGTTCTCATCGATATACTGGCGTAGATACGACGGCTGGTGGACACGCTGAAGGAGAGGACCCGGCGAGAAATGGAAAAATGAAAAGGCCCAGACCTGCAAAGAGAAAAAAAATGTTATTAGCAATAATAAGAAAAAAGAGAGAAATGTATGCTGCGAAAAAAAGAAAAAAAAAAGAAGAAGAAGTATATATAAAAAAACAAAAAGAAAGAAAAGCAGGAAAAGGCAGGAAAAGGCATATACCTCCCACGTCGGGGCAAATCCATTCAGGGTCGGCGAGTCGTTCCGGCAAGCCCTGTCCATGGAAGCATATAATTCGGCTAAGCCCGCCTGTCCCCAATCATAAGAAGGGATCTGCTCGAAGTCAGCCAAGCAAGCCAGGACGGAAACCCGCAGGGTGGTAGAGGAGTTGGCAAAGAGCGACGTGCCAAGAAAGAAAAATAAGAACGCTCTAGCCTCTCGAGTCACGGCAGCCATGTCATTTGCCGGCACCCGCCCGACATTGCTGAGAAGCCAGTTTCGCACGCTGCTGATGAGGATCTCGTCTGTCGATTTGAACTCCGGCTCGAAGACCAGGAGGTCCACCACATCCTCTCTACGTTGACGAAGAGTATAATCCGGGGATAGAGTCTCCCCGATACTGGTAGGGAGACTAGTAATGGCAGCGAAGTCGCAAGGGGTCATGGTAGCCTCCCCCTAGCTAAGGTGGAAGGTATGGGTGGTATCCCACCAGTAGTCCCGCAGCGCATCAAAGATCGGCAGGTAACTTGTGAAGGGACGGAAGGCATGTAGAAAAGCGCTAAAACCAGAGCCCTCCACCAGGAGCTGTGCCGCCTCGGGCAACATGTGGTAAATTTCCATAACATTAGTACATGGAGCCCAGACTCTCTTGAATGACATGCGAAACTGAAAAAGAGAAAAAAGAAGGGAAAAGGTAAGTCCACTATCTTTATTCTCCTTGTAAAGTCTTTTGATAAACAATAATAATGAATAAGTATAAATAAATAATAAACATGTTGCATGCATTGTACTTCATGAATTATAAATTGCAGCATGCTAATTTCCAATAATAAAAAAAAACAACATCATTTTTAAATGTAAATACACACTTACCATTTATAAAAAAAATATTCACATATAAATGCATATGTAAATAAACATGTAGTTTCCTTCAGAAAAAAAAACAAAAACAAAAAAAATGTGTATTTTGAAAATATATATTGTACTCTTTTACATCCTTTTGATAAATAAAAATGCATTTTTGTGCATTTAAACATGTATCCTATCCATAAATAGAAAAAATGATGATAAATAAAGAAAAAATGAAAAAAAAAAAGATTATGTGTTATTTTACATCTTAATGGTTACTTTTTGCATCATAGACATTATAGAAATACATTTTAAACATGTGTACTGCATTTTTGCATTATAGTATGCATAATAAAAAGAGTGCCCATGCATCGTGTTAGTAAGCATCCTACAATTTTTCTGTATTGCATTTGCATCAAATAAAGTAGTACATGCATCCATCATGTGCATTTATTGTCCAATAAGTTGCATTAAGGGTACGGTAAAAGGAAAATAAAATGCCATCAATCATGAAAATAAATATTCCTATGGCATTTACTATATCCCTGCAGCATAAGCATGCATGAAAAATAAATTTTAGGGCATGAAATTTATCTGTTTTGTCACGTATTCATCTGAAAATATGCCCGAAAATGTGTTCGGAAAAAATTGAATAGTATTCCGAAAAGTCCGTCTCATGAACATATTCCATGCAAAAATGTGTTTTAGCTTAGAACATGCATCATATAGCTCCAATTGCATTTATAGTATAAATCATGCATAGTAGGGTCAAATAGTGACCACTAGTTCAATCATGCATCGCAAGAATAAATTACAAAAATTTCATGCATCATTACCTAATTGCATCATTTAGACATAAATAGGACATGCATAAACATTATTAATAAAGTCAGAAGTGCTCCAAAGGTGCCAAACAGTGCTAAAATCTAGCAGATCTGAAGTATATCCATGCCAGTCTAAAAAAAAAGAAGAAACTTACAGAAGTAGGTGGAAGATTAGACACATGGGTGCCCCGATTTCGAAGAATGTTGCCCCGGTCGTCCGTAGAGTACCGGTATTTGAGTTTATTCCGGACCAAGGGAGGAAACTCTTTCCTCCTTTCGCCAGATTTTGGGTGCATCGGAGCTTTCCCCTTCCTGGATTGTGAAGAAGATGCCATCTGCTAGGTAAAACACTTGAATTGGTGGAAGAAAATTGAGAAAATGAGCGAAAATGGAAAGAAAATCAAAGCAGGCAGCAATGGCGGAGAATTCATCGAAGGAAAGAAAGAGAAGGAAGAAGAAAGGAGCAGTAGCTCCCTTTCTCCATTCCCCCATCCATAATAAGGGAGGAAAAGAGAATTTTTCCTTTCCCCACCTCCGAAGTTTGAAGTTGCGACACTTAAGTCATCAAGTTCCAAAAATTTCAAAATGGCCCCTAATCTTAACGAATAATTAACAAAAGTAATTTTGTTAACCAAAATTGATGGTCATCCATCCGAGGGCAAAGAAAAATAATATCCCCAGCAGGTCAGCCGTGAAATAAGCAGAAAAGCAAAAAAATTCAAGCGGCAAGAAAAGAAGAAAAAAAAAAGAAAAAAAGGAGAGAGGTCCCTAGCTTGAAGAAGCAAGAGTGGAAGAAATGTAAAAATTAGTCGAATCCGCGGCAGCCACCCAAGCATGAAAATGTAAGAAAGGTAATGTATTCTTATCCTAACTTCAAATAAATAAAAGAAAAGTCTTTTTCAAGAAAGTTTTGTTTCTCAAAATAAAAAAAATAAAATAAAAGAAAAGTCTTTTTTCAAAAAGTTTTGGTTATTGAAAAAAAAAGAAGAATATTTCAAAAACACAAAAAAAAAAAAGAATATTTCAAAAAACACAAAAAAAGAAGAATATTTCAAAAACACAAAAAAAAAAGAATATTTCAAAAACACAAAAAAAAAATATTTCAAAAACACAAAAAAAAAAGGAATATTGAAAACAAAAACAGAGAGAGTGATAAAAGAGGAAAGGGAAAAAGAACAATATTTTCTGCCGTATTTGGCGACAAATTTTTGTCGATCTTATACAGTTTTTGAAAAACTTGAAGAAAAATCTTTTTTGCCGTGCTCGGCGACAGATTTTGATCGGTCGAGTGCAGTTTTTGGGAAATTTGAAAATTTTCTTATTATGTTTGGCGACAAGGTATTGACCGGTCGAGCACAATTTTTGAAAATTTCTCTTAACATATTTCGATAACAGGTATTGACCAGTTGAAATATGGTTTCCGAAAAACTTTAAAATCTTCATACCGTATTTAACGGTCGTTTTCGACCGTTTGAATACGACTTTTTCGAAAAACATGAAAATCTTTTTCCTGTTGTGTTCCTAGTCGGGTTCTTGGACCCGAAGGACATGACATCCTCGTTGGTTGTAGTTTAGGTTTTGGCCTGAACTACGTTTGGTATGATTTCCTTTATTAAGGAATACGTAGGCAGCTTACATTAGTAGGTCCGACCATCAGAGCAATTCATTTACATATCTGCTTAAAAACTGCGATAACCTGTTATAACCGACTAAATATGTCTAGGTTATGGAGTTTGGTTAGCATGATAAACTGTTACATTATAACTGTTATCTATTGCACTTCTCTCCTATTTTAATTGAACGAAATTGGAGAGTCTATTGTTTATCAACGATGTTCGTCTACTCAGTAAGCCTTGGGTTACTCGTAGACTCCATCGTTGAGGGGCTCTGTAGACACCCCAATTTCGTACCCCTGACATGTGATATCAAGAACTGCTTAAACTTAACAAATGTCAAGTTACAGGAGTCAAAAATGCGAAAGGCAAAGCAGGATGCGAAAAACAGTAAAATGCGAGGGGTGAAAGTGCCAAAATTGAAACTGGAATAGGACCTTGGCACGGTCAAAAGGTGGATCTGGCGTCGCGCCAAGCCAAGGTGAAGTCGGCGCCAACCAAGCTACAGTTCCTCCCAGACTTAACGCATTGTACAAGCGACGAAGGCTGGAGTACTCGTTTATTCAGCGCTGAGGGATTTTTTAATCCCCGATCAGTCCCTTCGTCCAGCTATAAATAGGAGTGCTAAGGCTCACTTCGAAGAAGAGAAAATTAATCGCGAAGAAACGCTGAAGGAAAATCCGCTGCGTTCTTATAACGCCGAGAGTAGCGAGAGAAGTGAGATAGGGAGTGTCTAGCCCACCAAAGCCTTGAAACCCCGTCCAAACTCCGCCAAAACATAAATCCACCGGTTAAAAGTGATCCCTAGCCTTTTGGTTAGGTATCCACCCCACTTCCCTGGCCCAAAATCCATAAAGTAAGCCGTTACTCTGCCCGAGTAATAGGCTGAAAAACACACAAAATAAGCCGTTATTCTGCCAAACCAAAAAGGCCAAAACCATACGAAATAAGCCGTCATTTTGCCCGAGTGAACGAGCCAAACCATCCGAAATAAGCAGTCACTCTGCCCAAATCACAACAACACCACAACAACAAAAAAAGACTCCCTCTCCCTGAAGGACAGAGTGAGCATACCGCGCTCTAAAAAGTAATAGCCTTTAAGGGCGCTATTTTTTTATAAAGTTATTCTTTAAATCCGGCCCAATGTAGTAAATATAAGCCGTTGTGCTGCCCGGATTTAGTTACGAAATATTATGTAAAAGAGTCGTTATAATGGCCAAATATTTTTAAATATATTTGTAATTATTATAAGGAAATGACTGCAAGTCCGTAAATAATGTAGCCACAGATGTATTTCCTTTTATTTTCCTGTCTTTAAATGCTTTATTTATTTGCTATATAAATATAACAAAAACATACTTTAGCCAAAAATCATTTTTGAGACCGAAAAGGCGAGTTGGGTGCCTAGCACCTTCCCAACTCGTAACTTAGCCTCCGAACCCGTTTTCTATCTCTGGTTTTTCTTTTCTTTTTTTTGGTTTTGCTTTATTTTGCCTTAAAATAAAGATGGTGACTCTAAAACATTTTGGATCCAGTAGGGCCTCGTAACACTCCTTCCCTGCACTTTTCCGTTTTCCCCTAAAAAAGGGAGAATGAGAATGGAAGGGTGATGTATTCCATATTATGGTATCCCCTAAACAAGGGATAACTTGATGCGGGAAACCCAAAGCGCCCATTGTGATTCGAGATAGGCCATAAGGCTATTTTTATAAAATCCATAGTGGGGGCGTCGCAACATCCGTTTTTGCACTTTTCCATTTTCCCCTAAAAAAAGGAAAATGAGAATGAAAGGGTGATGTATTCCCATATCCTTGTATCTCCTAAACAAGGGATAACTTGATGCGGGAAACCCAAAGTTCCCATATTGGATAAAAAATCCACTAAAGGCAACTGAGGCGCATTCCAACGCGCTATCTTAGACAGCACTCTTATTGCACTTTTGATTTCGTCTTCCCCTAAAAAAGGGAGGGTGGAACGAGAACAGTGGTGTCCCGCATCCGCACGTACGCGCACCCCTATCCAAGGGCGCGCGGGGCGCGGGCGCACGACCCCGGGAACCCACACCACCCGAAGGGGAAAAAGCCAGAGGGTGCAAATGGATCTTCAAGAAGAAGACTGACATGGGTGGTATCGTGCATACCTTTAAGGGGCGGCTTGTAGCTAAAGGTTTTCGACAAGTTCATGGTATAAACTATGATGAAACCTTTTCCCCAGTAGCAATGCTTAAATCCATTAGGATCTTGCTTGCTATTGCAGCTTATCACGACTATGAGATTTGGAAAATGGATGTCAAAATGACTTTCCTTTATGGAAACATCTTTGAGGATGTGTATATGACATAACTTGAAAGTTTTGTCAATCCAAATAATGCCAATAAAGTGTGTAAACTGCAAGGATCCATTTATGGATTAAAACAAGCTTCTAGGAGTTAGAATCTTCGTTTTGATAATGTAGTCAAAGAGTTTGGTTTTATCAAGAACAAAGACGAACCTTGTGTTTACAAGAAAGGTAGCGGGAGCTCAATAATATTTCTGTTCTTGTATGTGGATGACATACTACTCATTGGAAACGATATACCTATTTTGTAGTATGTTAAAGATTGGCTAGGGAAATGTTTTTTGATGAAGGATTTAGCATCCTTTATTCTGGGAGTAAAGATCTATAGAGATAGATCAAAAATGTTGCTTGGCCTAAGTCAAAGTGCATATATCGACAAAGTGTTGAAATGGTTCAACATGCAAGATTCCAAGAAAGGATTCTTGCCTATGCCACATGGAGTGAGCCTCTAAAAGGCTCAATGTCCTTCCACTCAGAGTGAAAAAGACCACATGAGTAAGATTACATATGCTTCTGCAATTGGATCTATCGTGTATGCCATGTTATGCACTCAACCAGATGTATCGTATGCTTTGAGCATGACGAGTAGATACCAGTCAGATCCCTGTGATAGTCATTGGATTGCTGTAAAGAATATCCTTAAATACTTAAGAAGGACTAAGGATACATTCTTGATTTATGGAGGCGATGACAAGATCATTGTAAATGGTTACATTGATGCTAGCTTTCAGACCGATAAAAATAATTATCAATCGCAGTTAAGGGTTTGTGTTTTGCCTTTGTAAGAGGAGTTGTCCTCTTGCTCAGCGGAAACATGATAGTCACAATGAATCAGTGGACATTAGAGATGCTTCAGATTGACTCTAGTACAAGTGGCAGATTGTTAGTTTATGCCTTAGAGGTAAATCTATTTCTTCATATATCATTATTTATTGAGGTATTTATTTATTATGTATTGTTTGTTTATTCATAGCAATGCATCATAAAGTCCTTAGAATAAATATGTTATTTTTAAATATTCATGGTCGAGTATTATTATTAATAAGAGCAATAATAATACACGGAGACTAGTATGTGTTGAGACCCATATAGTTAGTATCGGTCTACACATGGGTGCGTGTTAGGTGCAACGACGTACTGTATTGACCTGTATGAGAATGCTACGTGGATCATTACGTGAGTGTCATAAGCAATTCTCATAGTGACAAATACGTTCGTTGTCCTTTGACTTGAAGTCGTTATATATCCTAGATGAGGAGTTGTATATTTTGATACCGATAAACGTCATTTTATAACAAGGTGATTATAAAGTCGGATATTGGATATGTCACGAATCATGCTGAGGGATATGAACGATGCAGATAAAATTTGTTCCTCCTACATAACAGGAGTATAATTTTTATAGGCCCCTTAATGAGTGAGACTTAAGTAAATGTATGGTCGTGCTCAAAGAAATAAATATGAGATATTGAGTTTATTTGTTTATTATATAAATCTACTCAGAGATCAACAAACCAAGATTAAACTATAACAAGGATGACACGTTCGATGCCTTATGTTTAATTAAATATTAGGACAAAAGGACAAGAACTAATTTGGTCACAATCAGTTATTTGTAATCATTGATAATTCCTTTTACTTGGGTAACAATGATGTATTGCTAGATACCGCTCATTGTTTATAATTAATTATATATTTGATATAATAATTAATTATTACCAACGTAATTTAGGAACATATTCGGTCACACACTTAGAATGAATTAGACTTGAATTTATTTGGGCATTAATTGGATTAATAAGCTCAAATAAAATAAACTAATGAGGCCAAACATAGTCCTAAATAGACTAGGACTAGGTTAGGCGCCACTTTCCCATGACTTTAAATAGGGAATTTTTTGATTGTCAAAAGGGATCAACAAAAAGGGAATTTAGGGTTTAGTGAAACTCTAAATTCGTAGGAAAAGTTTCTCACTTTGATTCAATAATTGTCTAGCACATAATTGTTGGATTAATGATGTTCAATCAATTTGTGTGGATACCATAGAAAAGCCGAGAAAATCGTTTGTTGCGGTGATCCTGATTCTATTGAAAATTGATCGTTCTTATATTCGGGTATGTATCCTAAATTTAATTTATATTAATTCGCATGGATTTTGGGATGAGTTTTGAAATTAAAGTTTTGTTATTTCGATTTATTAATTTCGATTAAAACCCAACAGGTATCTACGTTTGGACAATATTATGGAGGCTTGTATCATACTTATTACACAATATGATCGTCGAAGATGAACCTGATACTTACTCACGTTTGCCAAGTGTTTCCGACTACGATCAAATTGATATTACTCATATAGTTTAGCATGACAATATTTTAACGAACGTATTGCAGAGCACGAATGATATCTTAAACGACGGTATACCGTTCGAGATAAAACATCACATCGCCGCCTGTTGCATGATTTGATTGAATAAAGCATCACATCGCCGACTTTTGGGTAATCAGTAAATTGGTGTTTGAATAATCATCAATTTTATTGTTATTATATTTTCAAATATGGATGTTGTTATTTATTTGTCATTGTATTTCCATAATTTGCATTACAGTTGTTGTACTATTGTTGAATTTTTCCTTTGAATCGTTTTATTTATATTTACTGTTCAAATTATTGTAGTTATTTTTAATTTATCAATTAATATTAATATAAGTATTATTCAAATTTTAATAAATAAATTATATTTCGAATTTAATATTATTATATTATAATAAATATCAAATTATTATAGTTATTTCAAATTTAATATAAATTGAAAGAAGATGTTAAATTAATGTAAATAAAGATGATGGGGATATAAAAAGTTGTTGGTGATAAAGATAATGATATATGAAAAAATATTGAATTTTTCTACCACTATTAAAAGAATTTTTTTTATTTTAAATCAAATAAATATAAAATAAATTATTTTATTAATTTTTAATAGGTTGTATTTGATTTGAATTGTTTTAATTCCGTTGTTAGCCATGCTCATACACCTACAATATTATATGGGAGAGTTCGACATCGTGGCAATGTTTTAAAGTGAATTCACCACGTAAATGTTTTTTGACTTTGAGTCAGGTTAATGGTGTCATTAATTTTTTTAATCAAATAAAAACATGCAATTATATCGTAAGCTGAAACTGTTACCGTTGGCACCCAACAATTATAGGGGTGAAATTGGAACGGGACCGTTTTGATACTTCTCATCTCGATCTCATTTTGATAGAATTTAATATTTCAATTTCTTTTCTGATCTCGTTCCTAATAAGTGTTAGGATCCGATGAATCGGGATCCCGACTATTCGAGAGATAAAAATCTCATAATCCCAGCTATAATTATTATGAACAATATTTTTTGATACTAAAATATTTTTAAAATGTCTTCATCATGATTAAGATTTCAGACTGTATATTTACAAGTATACTTGAATGTTTACTTAATAGTGGGTATTGCTGAATCTATCAACTATCATTGTGAATAAAATGCACCCCTCACTCGCAGGAGAAAAACTGTACTAAGTGAAGAAACGCGATAGACAAAAAAAAACCACAATATTGTAAAAATAAATTTAACAAATACTATTAAGTAATTTTAACAAATACAAAATAGACATTGTTTAACACATGCAATATTTATAAAATAAAATTAAAAAAAAATTAGTCAGAATGGGTTAGGATTCGGGAATCCCGACGGGATTGATAATTATCCCGAATACCGTCCCGAAATAAGTCAAGATGAAAAAAAAACCCAACAAAATTGGGATCGAAAAATTTCGAGACGGGCTCGGATCGGGCGTCGAGAAAAACATGACTTTTGCCGGCCCTAAACAATTATATTAACAGCCACAAGAAGACAAAACTCAAAAAAGGAAAAATCTATGTTTCTTTCTTAATTTGTTTAAAAAATTAATCTCATTTTTAAAAAGACAATACTTATGGACCTGTTTGGGACCCAATTCCATGGATTGGAATCGAAGTTAAAGCCTCCAAAACTGATTCCTCTAGGAACCAAATAAAATTATTGAATTTAGATTGAATTGCATCAAATTTTTTATATTCAAGTCGATCCCATCTGAAGTGACTCGGCTTGAGTCCACCTCGCTCAAATAACTTGGCCCGCTTCTAGTGGGCCACCCTATGTGCCTAGCTGGTTGGATATCTCGGCTTTGACCCCGTATGCCAAGGAAAACACACATCGGCATAGTACGAGGCCTCTCAACGTACCTTTTCCCTTACATTCAGCCTCTGAAGAGTCCCTTCTTCGACAAAACCCTCGCCCCACCTCGTTCGACGAAGATGTCGCGCGAGGACCTATGAAGTCCACGGAGCAGTTAAAAGACTGCAACGTATGTCATAAGCCTATCACACGCAACCGACTAATCACATACGCAGAAGTGTTTATTCAGTATGGCCTGACCACCAACCCGACAGGGCGACAGAAGAGCAGTGTTGACTTCTTGATCATCGAATAAGGAAACGCCACACCTCCATCACCTTTAGGTATAAATACGAGACATTCCTTATATTCAAGGGGCATGTCAGTTTTAATATCCTACCACACTTATCATATTTTACTCCAGTTCAATACATAACCATAATTGCTTCTTCTTGTATTCACGACATTCAGTACACCGAAAATCTCATTCTCACGTCGGAGGGTTTGAGTCGGGAAACCTCCGACTCCGCTAACAACGTTGTTCATCTTAGTAGGTAAGAACCATTTCATCCTCAATTCATCAGTCCAAATCATCGATTTGTTGTTCATCTGAACAACACGACAAGTTCACCTAAAATTTGGCGTGATCAACATCTATTAATTATTGTCATGTTTTTCTTTTTGCTTGTCCAAAATAAATTGCATAATTTTCTTAATTAAGAAAATATATTTATCATTTTATCATTTACAATTTATTTTTACTTTAATAATTGTCTTATATGCATATATATTTTTAAAAAAATTACATATTATTTCAATATTAATAATGTAGTTAATACATAGGTCAAGTAAAAAATAACAATAATTATAAGGGGTATAATTGGGAGGTTCGAGAAGCGATTGAATATTGACGTGCTCATTTTAAGGTTGAAAACGTTGTTTAAGCACTATTTCGGGCCTCTGAAATTTTTGGGTTTTCGGTAATTTTTGTTTTATTTTTCCTTTTAAGGTTTAGATTGTTTTAGGGTATATAAATACCCTCTTAAATGTTTTTTTTTTACAGTTTTGATAAATATTAAACAGTTTCTTCTTTCATATATTTTGTGCGTGAAAACTTAAACCGTCGCAGGTTTGTTTGAAGAATTTCTTGTAAAAATAATTCCCGTTGTTATTTCCATGTGTCAAAATCCCATTGATTGCTGATTAGATATTTAAGTATTTAACCTTTTTTTTGTGGTTGGTTCATTGGTCTATATGCATGGGGGGTGAGTTGGGTGGGTACCTGGGTATGGCCAGTGTTTATGGGAGTTGCCAGCTCAAATAGTCAAGTAAACGTCTAATTAAACTCATTATTATATAGTACTCTAAAATCTTACGCTATCTGAACTGACTAAAATCTTGATTGCATCATTGGACTTACTGATATAGACAATTACACATTATTGAGTCGTACAACGTGTAGCTCACTATATTTCGATAGTGATGGAGAACCGAGTTAATGTCTTCATGTTTATGACATTCATAATAACTTCAACAGTAAGCTACAATTTTACTAATATAAAATCGCTTACTTAGTATTACTCCTTCCGTTTTCAAATAATTATCTTTTTTTTCTTTTCAAAATACTTTATTTGTTCCAAGCAAAGATTTCATTATATCATTTTGAAATATTTCACTTAAAAAGTCCACTTTTAAAAATTAAGGCATAAAAAGTATCATATTATTACTAATGGTCTAATAAAAATATCATTTTTTCAAAAAAATTACTTTTAAACGAGGATTTTTTGCCCAAAACGGAAGGATAAATTGTCTTCTTTCATTCCTTTTAAAAAAAATATTTTTACCAGTTTACTCTTACTTTTTTCATATATTTTCATTATGATCACATACACAAGGGTATTAAAAGAAATCATACATTTAATACAGTTAATTATTTTTTCTTAAACGATGTACCGGATCAAAAAGATAATAATTTAAAATAACAGTTGGTTTTAATTATCCGAAAAGTCAAACATTACAATAGTTTAGAATGAGATAGAGTATAAGAGATGTTTATTGATCGGTAGTAACTTTAGGGATTACATTAAGTTTATTGACTTGAATTTTCTCATTATTTATATCAATCATCATTTTATGTTTTGTTTACATTAAATCTTTTAAATTTAGTTTTTAATTAATTAATTGTTGCTAATTAGTTAGATTAAAAACTTCAATCCTTATTTGAATTGTTTTTGTTAGAATCCTTAAAAAAAGTAAGTTCAACGTTATATGTGGATACGATCCCTACTACCCTATACTCATTATACGGAAAATAGGAAATTAACTTTGAGGGTTTGATACAGGCCAAATTTTTTTTATCACTGGAGAGAAACATTTAATTTAATTAAATCATTAAAAACACTCAGTAATACAGAAGATGGATTACTATAGGACACAACACAGCCATATACATAATTAAAGTTGGAGAAGCTAGGAATGGAAACCGCACAAATGGCATTAATTATTCAACGTATTATTTTGTTGTAGACGAGCTGTAAAACGTATTAGTTTGGATGATGACGATACGGATAGGGAGTGGGAATCACGTAGAGCTGATTTTTTCTCCTTACCGTCAATCCAAATGCCTCAGTCATGTCAAGATCTTCTGGCTTCATTCCTCCGGGAAGTTTCCAGTCGAAATGGTACAACAAGTTTGCAACTTGCAGCTGAATGTTTGCTAATGCATAAGCTATCCCCGGACACGACCTTTTACCAGCACCAAATGGTATATATATGAAATCACCCCCTCTGAAATCAACCTTATTGTCAAGGAACCTGTCTGGATTAAACTCCTCGGGTTCTGGCCAATGTTTGGGATCGTGTGAAATCGCCCATGCGTTGATATACACACTAGTCTTGGCAGGTATCACGTAGCCATTGATTTCACATTCCTCACTGCTTGCTCTTGGAAGTAAGAGTGGAGCAGAAGGGTGAAACCGCAACGTCTCCTTGATTACTGCTTGCAAGTATTTCAGTTCAGGAAGACGTGTTTCATCGATTTTTCCTTGTTCACCAAAGGCTTTCCTCACCTCAGCTTGTGCCTTTTTCATCACTCTCGGGTTTCTGATCATTTCTGACATTGCCCACTCCACGTTTGTTGATGACGTTTCGCTCCCAGCAACAACAATATCCTATATAGGATATATGAACATGCAATTAACAGGTTCAGTTCAGTTGGTAAAAATTAAAATAAATTAATTAATTTGATCGAGCTAAAATAATACGAATCATGATGAGCTACATATATTAATAAGTGGAGTACTAACCAAGATTACGGCTTTAACATTTTCGTCAGTTAATGGACATTCGAGGTCTTGATCATTCTTCTGAACTTTTAGAAGAACATCAAGTAGGTCATCTTGCGGCTCCACCTTGTCAGAGCTTGTGCCTGTAGACATCTTTTCTCTGTGGCTGTCCATTAGATCGTCAAGAATCACTTCAACTTTTTTCTGCATGTTCTTTAGCTGATATCGTCCAAAGACTTGGAGCAGTTTGAACGAAGGGAACATGTCGGCAATGTTAAAGCTAGCCAACTCGCTGAATTCTTTGACAAGTGAAACAAACTCTTCTTGGTTTTTAATCTTCTTACCAAAAGCAGCCCTCGCCGTGTTTGCATATGCAAGGGAAAACAATCTCTGGCTCAAGTTGATGATAGTCTCTTCCCCGGTGTTGGGAATAGCCTTAATGAGATTAGAGATCTCCTCCACCCTGATGGGACTGAGACCCTGGACACGCTTGGTGCTCAAAAGCTCCATGGTGCTGATTTTACGCATTTGTCTCCAGTAATTTCCATAGGGAGAGAAGACAATGTCGGTGGAATCATAATGGAAGACCCTGGAAGCCAAGACATATGGTCGATGTGCAAAAACAACGCCATTCGTCTTCATCACCTCTTCAGCAATATCTGGTGAAGAAATAACAATAGAAGGAACTTGACCGAGCTTAAGGTACATCAAGGGTCCATATTGTTTGGACATGTCTCTTAGAACATGATGGGGTAACTTGCCAATAAGTTTGTGCAAGTTTCCAATGAAGGGCATGTTCCATGGTCCTGGTGGCAGGTTAGTGGTCACCTTGGACCTTTTCCGAAATTGAACCGTCTTGAATACAAAGACGAGGAACGCAATGAAGAAGACAGAAATGGTAGGAAAATCCAACTCCATTAAATTAATTGGAGTGGATACTATTTAGGAGCTGAGAATGAGAGAGGCCTCGATCTGTATAATGTATATTATAATTCAAGGCTAGTAGTACAAGCTAGTAGTACTCAAGCTAGAGTTGGATGATATTGTCCACAGCATGCACATCCTTTTATACTCCTTTTGGGGGGTAGGGGGTGGTATAAGGTGGGGTTGATGGTTTTTACAGAAGGGAGACATTCCTTTCGATTTAATAGCAAGCCATTGGCGACTAATTATTCACTTTCACTCTTCACCTCTTCGCTTCTTCACTTTGGTGACTAATGCCAAGGGACACGTCGGTTCTGATCTTTTAGGGGGTATAGAGCAAAAATAAAATAAGGAGTTCTTAAAAAAATATAAGCTAAGAAAATAAGTATTAAATAATTACTGAAAATTGTTATTTTTTATTCGTTAAAATAATTTATAATAAAAAGAATATACTCTAATCAACTTTTTGCTTCTATTTATATTTTGACTTCTTGATTGATATTTTTTGGTAACATGTATTATGCACTATAAATGAATACTAGGAATACAAATGATAGTAACATAATAATAAAATTTGATGTTTGCTTGAAATATTGATATTATATACTCAATCAATTGTTATTTTTTATGACCCAGATAAAAAAATCATGATCAACTAACATTTTTTTATAAGTAAATTTAGCGAACCCAAAATAAAATAAAATTTGTATAATTCTGCTTGAACCAAATACAAAATATGTATCTTTGTATAGTAACTTTTCATTTATTAGGTTCCAGAGTAATTAAAACATATGTAAGTAGTTTTGAAGTTGGTAATTAATAAAAAGGTACTTAGCCACAACTATTAACTTACAATACAAGTAGTCTGGATCTTCTATTCCAAAACTGTATTTCACAAAAGGAAATATTGAGCTAAATTTCACGGATTTTTGTTGTTATGGAAACACAATCAACTTAGTAATTGATTTTGTTTATTTACGATTGACACGTGTCAATAATCTGACGGTGGAATAGGAGATGAAATGCAATTTTTGAAATAGAGGATCCGGACTCCAATAGAAGTGGAGGATAAAGATGAAAGATTTTGAAAATTATAAACATATTTTTTAAAAGTTGATTATTACATAAAACATCTCAAAATAATATAGGAGACTATTTAACTAAATCGGGAAGTATATGATATAATATACATATAAAAAAATTAATAATTGATCGTAGACCAAAAATAGATTTTTTTACATAAATGGCGGAGCAAGGACTTGAACTGATTGTGAAAGTTATTTTTTAAAGTTAATTATTACATAAAACATCTCAAAATAGTATTAGAGACTATTTAACTAAATTGGGAAAGTATACGATATAATATGTATAGAAAAAAATTAATAATTGACCGTAGACCCAACATAAATAAAAAATTATAAAAATGGCAAAGCAAGGGCTTGAACCCAAAACCTACCATTTTAATCAATTCCTTTAACCAACTACCAAACCAATTGAGCCTAAAAACAATTCATTTACAAATTTACATTTTTTATAATATATCTAAATTAAACTAGGCTACACATATATAAAATTGGATCCTCTTATTCGCTTAATCATTTTAAACTCCCTCAAAAACCGGGGCCTGCCAAAGGAGAGTAGACATTACTTTTGATTTAGTACAGCAAGGCTAGCAAGCCATTGGCGACTAATTGTCCACCTCTTCATGACTTTTTTTTGACAAAACGATTTAGTACAGCAAGCCAAAGTGAAATTGGTTCCCATATCTACTACTTTCCAAATATCATCTTATCTTCCCATTTGGCACATTCCAAATTTTAGACTTACTTGGGACGTATGAAATATAAATTAATTTTCAATTATCATGATAAACTAAATAAGTTATAGGACCAAAATGCCCCTCTCACAACCAGTTTAATCAGATTATTGCCGCCAAAGGACTCATGATGAAGAACTGCAACAGAATATTACCAAGTGAGGGTGTAATTCTTGTACGCTTGTTTAATCAAAATTTAGGTGACAAATATGTGATTAATTAGTTAAATATTACATGACTTAGCATGTGATGTCATTCTTTAATTAACCGATTATATATTTAACTTGACATTTAGGTTTGTTAGAAAAATTTGTATCCTTATTGTTTTTCAGTTTTTTAATAACCGTAGTAATACTAGCGAGTAGTTTGTATGTGGTTTGCATGCAAATTAGAAAGGGATGGATGTGTTACTGTGTAAGTGTAACATAGAGACGGATATCCGATATCCTGGTTTTTAGTTTTTATTTTAAGGCTAAAATAGCCTGGTTTTTAATTAGTTTTTGTTTATTGCTTGGGTACGTAGATTTTCCTTAAACCAGACTACAGTCATAGAGTATTTAATTTGTTTTCCATAAAAGTGGGACTGGCAGATATCGTTAATAATGCACCTGGCAAATGTTGCTTGACTAAGGCAATAGAGATAGTTATTTCCCACCTATGTATTCAAATATATTCGTTGAATTTATTTGGACTATGTAAGAGTCATATGAAGGGTGCTTAATCCAGACAAAATACTAGTTGATCCGTTTTTAAATTATTATTTTCTTTATTTTAAAATAATTATTTTCTTTCAAAAAAAATTCTTTTTGAAATACACTTTTATCAATTTACTTTTACTTTTTATATAAATCAAATATTAAAAAATATTTAAAAAAAACATATACTTCATCAATAATAATTATACAATTAATTACATTTTTTTAAACGATGTATTAAATCAAAATGACACTAATTGAAAATCAAGGGAGCAGATATTTTTGCATAATGGATCATGTTTGTGTGGTCTTTCATTATTGACAACATGATTTATGTTGTTTGTAATATAGTGGAAGCAAAACAGTGGGATTGTCCTCCGTTTTGATTAGAAACCGGAGCAAGTAATATTACATATGTGTACCTCTTTAAAATCAAAATATCTTCATTTCAATTTTGGCAATAGATTTTTGACAGTAACTTTTGACTATTATGCAACTATATTATATTCTGAAACTGTTACCGCTGGCAGTTGGCACCCAACAAATTATATTAGCAACTGTAACTCACCAAACTTTATATCGACGGTTTTACAGAATAGTTATGTCAAAATTAATACTTAAAATCATAAGAATTTTTATAACTCATAATTTATAAATAATAATATCTCTAATTATGACTAAAATTCAACTACCAAATATCTAAAACCGAACCCAAAATAAAACCAACTAAAATTAATTTAAACTTCCAAAGTACTAATTAATAAATGAAATCATTAATATCGAACATCCTTGGACAGTCTTCATTCGCCTACTTGAAATAAATCATCTAGTCAAGCTTATTTGTCACCTGAAAGAGAAAATAAGAAAAGGTGAGCGAACAATACTCAGCAAGTTCATAAACAACCCCTCGATCCGGTTACTACGGAGGAGTTGAGCGAAATAAATCAAAGGTTTCAAAATCCAAAGTTCAAATTAAATATCCATAATGCGAAAGTCAAATAGTCAAAGTTCAAAGATTTAAATTTCAAATATATTTTTAAGATTTCAAGTGAAGGATAAAGATACAACAAACGACACGAGTAATCCAATTGTCACCAACCGTCTCATAGTAGTTGGCGACAATTGACGACTCATATATATATATATATATATATATATATATATATATATATATATATATATATATATATATATATATATATATATATTTAGAATTCTAAATGAAAGATAACGATACAAAAGATGACTCGAATTGTCCAATTGTCACCAGCCGTCCCATAACAGATGGAGAAAACAAACAACTCACAAATACCAAGATTACCTAAATGATCAATGACCTATTTGAACAATGTTCTGAAAAGAGCAAAGGAATCATAAGGGTCAAATGTCAAAGGGGTATGTTTGGATTCCCAACCACATAGTTAGTGGTTTAAAGTGTGTCGAAATGTCACATTAACCCATGATTAGGTACGTGTATCAAAGGGTCACATAAACGTGTGACTGGTTGTTTGACTTAATGATTAAGGTATGAATTTTTAAAAAGATAAACAATTTTCTCCAACTCATGCATAAGCAATAATCAATTCATGTATCAAAAATGGTACCTCACATGGGACTTTAACAAGTATGTGAGATTTAATGAAGAACCATAATCATGAGTAAGAATGAACGTAATTCGACGGAGTTAAAAATTAAATATCGGTACGAAATCAACACATGTTTCGAAGAAAAAACATTTATCAAAGAAATAGTGGAAACCTAACATTATGAAACAAAAAATTCAAAAGACCTAATAAATAAAGTATAATCACATACCTCGATACGCATACACGGACGATCGTACTAAGCTTGTTTGCTAATTTCTGAAAATATAATGTAACAAAAGTTACCAATTAATATCTTAATAATTAAATCAACAAATATTTAATATCCTAGTTCGGACTAACCATTTTATATCTATAGATATATTTATATATTGGAGTACATAGCAACTATAAACACAATAATAACAGTGACTTAGTTAAATATGTTTTTTCTCTCTCTCCAATACACCTCATTTCTATTTTACTACCATTCATTACTTTAACCTAGTTTTTTTTTTTTTTTCATTTTTCAATCATAACTCACGGCACACACTATTTCCACGGTCATATTACTTTCAATCAAAACTCGATCACTATCACGCATAGGGGTGGTAAAATGGGTGTTATGGATCAATGGATAATAGGCCATTATCCATAGTTATATCCATGGATAATGGCCTATTATCCATTGATCCATAACACTCATTTTGCCACCCCTAATCACGCATATTAATATCCAGGAGTATGACATTATCGTATCATGTTATTATGTAGTCGTGTATAGAGATAAAAAAAAAAAAAGGGCAATACTAAGGACATTTCCATTTTACTTAAAAAATTAGGTACTTAATGACTTGGCAGACTATCATTGGCTATAAATTTTATCGGTCCTACCACTCCGATTAATAGGAGAGTGTGTCAAGTCATTGAATACTTAATTTTTAATATAAAAATAAAGTGACTCAAATATTACCCAAAAAAAATATTATTTATATAAGAAATAGTATGAAGCTGTTTGTTTACCTATACGCTGCCTCATTTGACTCTTCTCTCTCTTTCTCTGTTGCTGCAGCCGTAGAACTATTTTCTTTCTTTCTAAGAGAAACTTTTTTTTGGGTTAACAATTTTTGCATAGGGATAATGTTTACAGCAGCCACAAAAGACAACTCAAAAAAATGTTTCTTTCTTAATTTGTTTGGGTACACAATTATAATTGGAATTGAAGTAAAAGCCTACAAAACTGATTCCTCTATGTAGGATGCAAATAAAATTGTTGAATTTAGATTGAATTGCATTAAACAATTTGTACTCAAGTCGATCTAGCTCATTTATAAGTTGCTAGATCTTTATGCCCGTGACATAGGCACGGTGCCAATATATTTGATTTCTTCAATTGAAATGACAGTGCCTAAATAGAAGGTACGATTTAAAAAATATATACAGTTAAGAGATACATTGCTTCCAGTGATAGTTGAAGGATTGATGTTTTATAAAAAGTGACTCTTCAGAAGATTAAGGGTATGACTTTGTAATGTGAAGATAAAACATAGGGAAAAGAAAAATGAGTGACTGTTCATAATATTAATTGTAAGGGTGACTTGTAATAGGGAGAGAAAAAATAAGAAAAATAGAGAGTTAAAAATGGATAACTACTCGTGAATGTGAATGTCTTATACGCACATATTTAGAAAACATGTTTACCATTTTATTATTTACATTTTATTTCTACTTTAATGATTGTCTTATACGCATATATATTTTTTTTAAAACTACATAGTAGTGTAGTTCAATATAAATAATTTAGTTAACACGTATGTCAAGTAAAAAATAACAATAATTAGAAGGCGTATAATTGGGAGGTTCGAGAAGCGGTTGAATATTCTTGATCTTTTTTTCAATTCCTTCTTAGTTGATGTTTGACTACTGACTAGTAAACATATGCATATGCATGCATGTAGTCTGTAGTCGTACCGTAATCTGACTAGAAATGCTTCTCATTTGATTCCCCTCCGAAAATTTAAAAATGAAATCCAAAATACAAATGGGCCAATCTTTGCCTGATCAGATGAGACTTGAGAGATATGGTTTTACAAGCGTTGAAGATGATAGAAACGGTTTTTGTTGGAGATGAGATAGCCGGTGGTGGTGAGAGTCCCAGTTCGTTTATACGGAAGTCTAATCGAATTGTGTCAAATATAACTGTCTATCCAAATTGATCCGTAAGTATGTAAGTCACATATAAACTCTATTTATACTTTTTGTTTGAATTACTTCCTCCATAATTACATATAAAACCTTTAATTATGATTTTTATTTGAATTACTCACTCAGTTATGAAGCTTTGTTTATCTCAAACATCGATTGAACTGATCTCATACCAACACTATACATATAACACGGACACATATACTAATTTATAGTAAACAAAGTTGGAATGGAGAATTTCATTTAATTCTTCTCAATACAGCCAATAGAAAATTGTTTTCAAATAATTAAGTATTCCCTTCGTTCCAAAATAAATAATTTTATATGATTTTAAATTTTTAATAAAAGAATATTTACGTTTTATAAAGTAAGATAATTTAAAAAGAAATGTTAAGTGGAAAGAGAAAAATAATAATGTAATTTACCAATAATAATTATACTTAAATGAATATAAATCAATCTGTGTATAAACTTTTTAAATATTTATTTAAGTTTTTATCATTTATTTTAGGAGGGTGGAAAGACTTGCGAATCATGTGTCCCCGGTGGTCCAAAGGGAGTACTAGTGAATGAGTGACTGCGAAATTCACGTGCAACAACACAAGTCCCTTCAACTTGTCTGTACGGGGATCCCATAAATCTCCTGGTCCAAAGGGAGTACTAGTGAATGAGTGACTGCGAAATTCACGTGCAACAACACAAGTCCTTTCAACTGTACAACTTTCTTTTTCAATTGAAAACACATCTGTCTCATTTCGAAAACCCCCCTCATTCTATTCCCCCTTTTAAAATTTTTTTTTTTAGTTTTTTATAAATTAATGCAATTTAAAATTTATTTTTTTAAAATATTACTTTTATCATTTTATTCTTACTTTTTCATCATGCTTTAATTATGGGCTACATACACATGAGCTTTAAAGAAAACTACATATTAAACCAATTAAACCAATATAAATAATCAAGTCACTTCATTAGTCAACTGATAATAATGCAAAAGAAAAAATCTCAAAAGATTTTCTTCAAATTATTAATCAAGTGACTAATCAAAAGTGGTATGTTTACATATATATTGTTATTAGTAATGAGTATCTCTTAGATAAAGTTATTGCTTTAGTTGACAGTGGGGCTGACTTAAATTGTATCCAGGAAGGTCTTATACCCACAAAATATTTTGAGAAAACTCACTAGTCACTCACCTAGTCACCTTTGCTAGTGGTGACAAATTAGGTATCAAATATAAAATTACAAGTGCTCATATTTGCAATGAAGGTATTTGTATCCCTTCATCCTTTTTACTTGTTAAAAATATCCAACAATCGGTGATCTTAGGAACACCATTTTAAAACTCTATTATGTCTTTGCACAAAATAGATCAAACGGGTATTTATACTAATATCCAAAACAAAAAATAGTTTTTGAATTCATTAAAAATCCTGAAACTAGGGTGATTAATTAATTAAAAAATCTACTTTCTTCAAAAGAAAAACATTTAAATTTTTTAAAAGAAGAAGTTAGTATTATGAATTTAAAAGAAAAATTAAATTCTAAAGATATTCGAGACATGATCCAAGGGATCTCAGATATTTATAAAAAAAAAGTCTGTAGTGATATTCCAAATGCTTTTTGGGAAATGAAAAGACACATTGTCTCTCTTCCTTATAAAAATGATTTTGATGAAAAATATCAGATTTCAACTAAGGCTAAACCTAGTCAAATGAAATCGGAATATTTATAACTTTGTAAAAGAGAAATTGAAAAATAATAATGTAATTTACCAATAATAATTATACTTAAATGAATATAAATCAATCTGTGTAAAAACTTTTTAAATATTTATTTAAGTTTTTATCATTTATTTTAGGAGGGTGGAAAAACTAGCGAATCATGTGTCCCCCGGATCCCATAATCTCCTGGTCCAAAGGGAGTACTAGTGAATGAGTGACTGCGAAATTCACGTGCAACAGCACAAGTCCCTTCAACTTGTCTAAGTACGGTACTTTCTTTTTCAATTGAAAACACATCTGTCTCTATTCATTCCCCTCTTTTCCCTAAATTATCGTCCTTTTTTTCTTTCTCGTCCGTCTCAAAATAATTGTTCAATTTGAAATTTACTTTTTTAAAACATTACTTTTATCATTTTACTCTTACTTTTTCATCATACTTTAATTATGGGTCACATACACATGGAAAACTACACATTAAACCAATATAAATAATCAAGTCAATTATTTTTTCTTAAACTGTGCGTCGGATCAACTAGAACGATTATTTAGGAACGGGAGAGTATTAAACACTCTATTCAACGTCAAATAGTGGTCCTACTAGGTTATTACCATGCGATACACGGTTGATTTAGTATTGTTTTGAAATTTAATTTTATAGATAGATTCAACAAATTGTTTGAGTGAACCAACAACAGCAAAATGTTCACATAATTAATAACTTAAAAAAAATCGTGAGATCATACCGAATCATCAAACCAAAAATTTATGTGAATCATAAAATCGAACAAATATTCTTAGGCAGGGGAGGGGAAGTACCATGAAGACAGACTCGTCAAGGAGGTGCTTGATGGATGGAAATTATTTCACAGTCGTTGTTTGTAATTTTGGTGGAACATGTTTAATCAAATTAGATAAAATCTATTTTAAATTGACCGAGTTTTGGTAAAAATAAAAATTAAAATTAAAAACTTCTACCAACCGAAACTTGTCTAAATCAAATGTGATAAAATATATTCGGTAGAAACTGATTTTGGCAGTAAAAAACGGTAAAAAACAAATTATCATGAGAATTGAAGAGTTTTAATCAATTAAAATACATCTATATCAAGTGTGAAAAAATATATCCGTAAAAAAACTTTTACCATAAAAATTTTGAGTCATAAAGAGAAACGCTTTAAAATCAAATGTGATAAAACTTATATGGTATTAACCGATTTTAACAGCAAAAAATGGTTTTAAAAAGTAAAAAAAAAAATCATGTATAAAAGAGACACAAGTTTCAAAATATATCTAGTTATGATTTTTTGCAGCAAAAAAATGAATTTATATATGTATATATAGTACCGTATGCACAGTTTTAATAGGTTTTTTTTTTTTTGCAAAAGTTGTTTATAATAAGATAATATTTTAAACTTGTAAAAAATAATTAAAATTTTTAATTAGAATAATTTGAAAAAAATGAAAAATAAGGAAAATATTCAAAATTGATCATATGATTATGTAATTGAAATATTAAAACATAAGAGAATTGATAAAATCTACCGGCAAAAAAAATTACCATGAAAATTTGGAGTACTGATCAGATGAAACTTATTTAAATCGAATGTGATAAAATATATCATGTATTAACCAATTTTGGTAGCAAAATTTGGTAAAGAAAAAAAGCAAACTTTTACCATATATAAAGCAGACACCGGTTTTAAGATCTATCTGGTTTTAATTTTTTGCTAGAATATATATATATATATATATATATATATATATATATATTGAAAAAGTATTTACAGGAAATAATAAATAAAATAACAACACACTTACTCTTTTAAGATGCAGCCAGAGAAACTGGAATATTTATTTATGAAGGGTTTATTACAAGGGGAATGATGTTCAACACATGAACCAAAATATTATTACAATCTGCAAAGAGACCTAAGAAGAGAGAAATGAGGGTAGTAAGGTGATGCCTTCATTCTGGACCACATGTCCTCCCTTTTATACTGAAATTTTAAACTTTCTTTTTCAAAATTTTTGGCCAGGTGTCCAAGATAAGGTGGAGTCGAGCAGGGCCATGATAGATTATTAGGCGAGCTAAGAAAAGCACTCAAAATATAGTGGGTCACTTTTGCAAAGTTGGTGACCATAGTCCCGTGACTCGAAAAGAAAGATTCTTCATAATTGCTTTGTCACGTGACTCATAAAGAAATATTCTTCATAATTACTTTGTTTTCTATTTGGCTTGCAGCGGTTGCTTTTTTTTGTTTATACTCGAATGGTATGAGGTATGCCGAGGCAATATTTTATTCTTCCATCCTATCTTTTCTTTTGAATTGTTGTACTTTAGCTTAAGTGATGCCTACCATGGCATCCATGTAGTCTTCTAGAGATGGAGACTCGTCTTCTTCTGATGGTAATTGTGATTCTCCTGCCAGGATAGCAAAATTTGATCCTGTTTCTGGTGGAGAGTTTGGTGTTAACTCTGGTTGAGAGGCAATGAATTGCTCCTTCATGGATTCTAATGCCTTGAGTTGACACTCAATAGAAGTTAGTCCTGGATGTTCTTTTTTAATCATATTCATCATATAGGTGAATACATTTTGAATTTCAGGCTGAGCTGATTCAATCTTTTTAGTGGCTTCTTCAAAAGTTGTGACATAGTTTAAAATTGTTTCTTTTAATTTAGTAATAGTTTCCTCAGTATTAAAACCTTCCCACCATTTAAAATGAAATGTTCATGCGGAGGCGAGATTTTGAATTCATTAAAAAGAAACTTCTAATTCTCATTTCCGGATCCAAGTGATACGTAATTACGTGAAAAACCATAAGGTGTTTTACCTACTGTTGCGGGTCAACCAGTAGTCTTGCCTTTTAACTTAGGGTGGTAATGATACCACGGAAATGAATTACTGCGAAATTTCTTTTGGAAGTACTTCCAAAGTAGGACCAAATCTATCCCACAATCTAAGGAACCAGGTGGGGAATCCATAATGCTCATGGATTTTTGGGTTGATCACAAATAACCAAGTATGCTTACGCACAGGGTTTTGGTAATAAAAAGTATAAAACCATGCTTGAATATAATCCCAAAAGTTATATTCTACTACTTTATTAATCTTCAGTCTTAGGCTTTGAGGGTCAGGGTCAGCATACTCCATTGATGGGGATGCAAAATTTTTATAATATAACACTTTGAATGTGTTCTTGAGGGTGTCTTTTCCCGAGTCTAACCGCTTTATGAAGGAAATGTTCCATTTGCATATTCGATATCTTCTAAAATAGCCGTATGATATATACTTGAAACTTGGTATTTGGTCTGGATGGTTCAGCTACGGATATCTTTCTTTAATTGACCAAGGATCTTATTTCCATTGCGAATCTTGGAAAGACGGATCAATAATATTTTCCATATTTTGCAACTACGCCAAATATGGTATAGAAATAAATTCCTTTTTATTTCTTTATTTTTAGATGAAGAGCACAGGTGGATGTCGTCTTCATGACTTCCTTCTGAGAAACATTAAGTCTTGAGATTTGTATTTTGACCCCATAGGGGTATTCTAACCTTTGGCTTGGATGCATCGCGCAAAAATTCAGTAAGAAAATCGGAAGAAATATTCGCCGATGATGACAAGATTTCGCAATTTTCCTGAATTTTCTTTTTATTTTGTGCTATTTTTTAGTTAATTATGCTTTGGAAATATTATTATTTGTGTTTTTGTGCTTAATGTAGGTTTTCACAGCATAATCGAGCTTTTTATCACGTATTTAGCTTTGAAGTTCGAGGCAATTCCGGCTTAAAAGTTGTTTTTGGAAATTATTTGGTCAATGTTCGTTAAGCCCGTTAAGAGATCCAAGGCAAAATCAGG
>CM028380.1:72807025-72851718 GCA_013146195.2 Codonopsis lanceolata
TTAATTCAATTGAGCATTTGTTGATTAAGTGCATAACACCAAATAGGAGTAACAAATACTCATTCATCCCCAAAAGAGCACTTCTACTTCCAAAGCCAAAACATTTTGAAATCAATATCACCTGGGAGTTTATATTCTTAGTATTGCACTAAAACATAAATTTCATACGATAAACAAACAACATCACGTAGATGCAAAGGCAACCATAAATAAAATCAAAAGTGATATTAATAAAATATACAATGAATATAAAATTTGAATAAAAAAAGTAAAATAAAAAACGAATACACCACAAATCTAAGAGCCCAAAAAATCAAGCCTGAAGCTCAAAAATTTCAAAAAATCAGCCTCTAAACTAAAATATAAGAGCATTATTCTGAGCAAGTGATCAAAAGTGATTATTTCAAATATCAAAAAATAGAAGTTGAATAAAAAAAGTAAACAAAAGAAAACGAATAAGCCATAAATCTGAGAGCCCAAAAAATCAAGCTTGAAACTAAAAAATCTCAAAAAATCAATCTCTAAATTCAAAGGAAAGAGCATGATTCCGAGCAATTGATTCAAATAATTATTTAAAATATACAAAAAAAACATTAAAAAATGGATCAAAAGAAATTAAACAAAAAAAAACGAATAAACCACAAATTTAAGGGCCCAAAAAATCAAGTCTTAAACTAAAAAAATCTAAAAAAATCAATCTCGAAACTCAAAAGTAAGAGCATGATTCCAAGCTAATGATCCAAAGTAGAAAAAATAAAATTAATCTTCTAAATTTCAAAAGGCCCTAACTCGATCAGATTAGTACATTAGGGCTTTGAATTTGCAATTAGTAAGAGAAAACGCGAAATATTTAAAACATAATTTGAATACTAAATTTATATTTGGAATCGGAAGCCAATCCAAGTTCTCCGGCCCTAAAATTTGATTGAATTTTGATTTGACGTAATGGAAAAAAAAGCCCTAATTTTTTAATCAGGTGATGTGCGCAAAACGCAACTCGGGCAAAAATACCCGGTCGTCTAAGTAATAAAGTGTACCTAAGTACGAATATCGATCCCACAGAGAATGTATGTAATTCTCACTCCAATTAAATACCAAATTTAGGCTAACTAATTATATTTGAGCAAAATAAAATGAATTAAAATCTAAAAAATATTTAAAAATCTAAGAAATCAATTAAATTTACACTACCGTCTACCGCAGAGGTGGTTTGGTAACAACAAATCAAGATAAAAAGATAGGAGTGCAATATTTCTAGGCTAGTCTGTGTTTAATTTTAATCATCTTTTTACTTTTCTTTAACTCAAGTCTTGATAGTAGGGCGCACTATTTTATTCACTATGGGCTCTCGCAACGTATAGCAAATCTAGTTACAATTCCTAGTTACGGGCACCTCTGGCATCTTATAACATATGAGAAAGTAGCTGCATGTCAAAACAAACACCCAATGACTATCTACGCACGACCTCCTCTTGATCTCAAATAACACAAACAGTTATTGTGATTTTCAGAATTAATAGAACGGGATCTCGCATCTTATCCTATAATTATAGTGATCATCTAATGGTTCGCTACGTCATTAAAAGCATGAAGAACACACAATAATAACCAAGCACATGAGTAATACTTCGTAAAAAGAAATTCTCTATATCTATTATACAATAGAGCTCAGTGGGATAAAGAACGGCTCAGATCGATTATTTTACTTTATATCAAGCGGCTGAGATTGATTATTTTACTTTATATCAAACGACTGAGATTAATTATTCTTTCAATTCCAATGGGTTTCTCCTCCTTTTATTCCAGAAAAAGGCGGCTGCTCCCTCTCTCTCTTTATCTCCAAAAATCAACTGGCCCCAGCGACACCACCCCTACGAGCTCTTCTGTTGCCTTTTTGATTAGATGTGGTTGTTTCATGAGTTCAGACATAGCCCATTCCAAGGTTGATGCTGAAGTATCTGTTCCACCAGCTACCAAGTCCTGATCATGGATGAACACAAAAGAACTCAACATGAATTCTGATAAGGCCATCTTAAGATAAGTTAAAGATAAGTTACACGGGTAGTGAGACTTTCATGTTTAAATTTATTGTTTTACATTATTTTTTTAAAAATTTGTATACTCTGCACTTTATTTCAAATAAAAATTAAAAAATAGAAATTATTATTATAATTAATCTCTTTTGTAAATAATTAATCATAAAGAGCGTATGAATTAGTAGTGTACAACGGAACTATCAAACCACGAAACTTAACCAAACCAAACCAAATCAAACCGGTACTGTCAAGAAGATTTCTAATCTAATCTAAACTGTTTTTATCTCATATATAAATCTCATCTAAAATGTTTTTATCTCAACCTAATCTAACAGTTTCCTATTCACGTTTTTCTTCCTAAATCTCATCCAAACTGTTTTTATCTTAACCTAATCTAACTGTTTCATATTCACGTTTTTCTTCTTACGTTTTTATTTCAATCGGCTTTCTTCCATCCTTTTCAGACTTTGTTTTTTGTTTTTGTTTTGTTTTTGTTCTCTTTTTAAACTTTGTACTCCTTCTTTCTTCTTTTTTCCTTCATGTAAAATGGGCTATTAAATATATTTGATGAAATAGTTATATTCTAACTTTATATATATATATATATATAATTAAATATTGTGTGTGTGTGTATATATATATTATTTATTTTATTGATGTATTTGAATACTAACACCGTCCTATACTGACATCGTCTCATACTGGCGCCGTGCCATAGGCACGGGCACAGAATCTAGTTTTTCTACAAATCATGTTAGTAGCCGAGACAACAAAATTGGTTAACTACGGGCTCTCGTATCTTATAGTCAACCCTAACCTCCCCGACCTCGCGAATGGTTAAAGTGGTTCGATCATGTGTCAAACTAAGTCTCACAATGGCTATCGGTGTGTGTCACAAAACACCAACTATTAAATTGATTGGTCTGAAATACAAAGGTAGCTCTCGCGGATCTTAGGCATTACTAAAATCATTTAATTAATTGTCAATCAATTAAAAGTATTAAGTCCACAAAATAATAACCTAACATGAATGTGTACTAAATAAAGAGAGAGATTAAATTTAAATCACTACATTGGACATAGAAAAATAATTACATTCCATAAATAAATTAAGAATAAACCAATTCAACATTTACAAAATTAATCAACCCAAGAAAATACAACAAATATCTCAAAATATAAGTTGAAAGAATTAAACCGAAGAATCGCGAATCCGGGGTTGAAATCTTTTGTAGATGCATCTTTGGCTCTTACCAACGAGCTCTAGCTCAACTGGTACTGCTCACTTCTCTTAACGGAGAGGTTGGGTGTTCGAGTCTCACTAGAGACACCCTGGACTTTACAACTCTCAGTAGGGAGGTCGGGTGTTCAAGCCTCTTCAGAGGCATCGTTGTTGTTAAAGCCTTATCCAAAGGCTCCATTTAGCTACTCACTTATCTTAACGGAGAGGTTGAGTATTCAAGCCCTACCAGAGGCACCCTGGGACTTATCTACTCTCAACCGAGAGGTCGGGTGTTCAAAGCCTCACCAGAGGCACCATTTGTTCGAGCCATACCAAAGGCATCATATATATATAATTGTAGCCTTTCAAGGCATTAAAATAAAATAAAATTAAGGGTTGGGGTACGGTTTATGTCCCCTCCAACCTTTTTAAAAGAAAAAAGATGCATCTTTGGCTCTTGATTTGAAGTTTCAAACCTTCAAAGGTGATCAATCTTCAAATATTTGGGGAGAATTTGGAAGAAAATGAGGCTGGTGCCCCATTTTATGAGCAATGTCCCGAAAATGGGGATTTCAAAAAAATATGGAGGCTAACTGGGAAGATTAAATGGAGAAGGCAAGAAAGTCAGGGGCGGTTTAAGAAGAGAATATGAGAAATTGGGGGAAAATAGGGAATGAAAATGGAGATGGGTCGCGGCTGGGAGGTGGGCAGTCCAGGTGGTGATCATGTGGCCATCCATGGGTCAATAGGCTGAGGGATGTGAGGTGCAAAGGGCTGGGACGCGGGTTGATGGAGCGGGATTGGGCCAGGCAGGCTTGTGTTCGGGTAGAAGGACGCGTGTCAGGCTTTGGTTGGGAGAACAAGCGTGCGACACGTGGCATCGCTAAGGAGCCAACAATGCAAAAGGTGAGCAAGCTTCAGCTTTGGCGTCGTGCTCCCCTGTTGTTTTGAGAGATACTTCGGTGCTCTTGGTGATTCTGGGATGTGCGTCGTGGGTCCTTCCCCTCCCAGCTCTTGCAATGAAGTCCTTTGTTAGCCCCATTAGCTGCCGTTAATCCTCTATTAGCTCTTCCTTACCTTGGACTCTTAACGGACTTTGACCAAATGACATGCAACTCAACTCTAAAGCCCGGAATTGCCTTGAACTTAGTGCTAAACACCATATAAATGTCTGATTATGCATGGAAACTTACATTAAGCACAAATACACAAATAATACTATTTCAAAACATAATTAACTCAAAAATAGCACAAAATAAAAGGAAATTCGAGGAAAAATTCGTGGAAATCTTGGGTTTATCATCATGCCAAATAAATCTATGCGAAAAAGGGGGGGAAACAGTAAGATTACTTGGCTTGTGCCCAACATGTAGGCAATTTGGAGAAATAGACCATGAAATCAACGATCCTCACTTCATTTTCTTTGAGAATTACAGCCGAACTGACGAAATGGAAATCTTCGTTCAGTAAACTCGTACTCTCAACTTCTGGCAGACGCTCTTAGGGCGCCCTCCTTCTGAAATTCCAGTCAGTTCATCCAAACACACGACAATCTAGGTCCTTGACGACGGAATCTGGGTCCTTGAGCCTCTTGACAATGTCGGCTATGATTTTTGTCAAATGGGTGGTGGTGGTGGAATCGGGGTGGGTCGCACAGAGGAGGTGGAGAGATTCCTTCTTGACAGCTGGTTTAGGGTCATTAGTAGAGTCGTAGAGGCAGTTGAGAAGCCTTGAGACGTCGTCTGGTGAGAAGGTTTGGATAATATTTTGAAGGTCTTCGACCGCGATCTGGTGGGCGTCTCTGTCGGAGAGTTTAGAAAGAGAAGTGCGGATTCTTTTCTTGAGCTCAATCATAGCGAAATTGGAGGACAGAGAAGATGAAGATGATCTATAAGGGGGTGTTGATGATGGACTTCCATATTCGTCATTGCTATAGGGAAGCTAATAGTGTTGCGGATCTTCTCGCCAATTTGGGTTGCGACTCTTCTACTTTTTACCAGTTTCATGACGTTTATTCCTTACCCCCTCCCATTCGTGGTTCTATTGCCCTGGATAAAGCTGGCACTCCATACATTAGACGTAGGGTTTAAGTCCTTTCCTTTTTTCGTCCATCATTTGTATTTCCATTCCGAGATCAGGCTTCTTTGTCCTCCCATTTATAAGGGCCAGGCTGATTGTCCCCCTCAAGTTTGTACTTGCTTTCTCTTTCTAATAAATTCTCGCAGGGTGCCGCCCCTGTTTCCTTAAAAAAAAAAAGAATAAGATTTGGTCGCCATTGTCAATTTTGATGAGTAAACACATGATGCTGGCTTGTAAGGGAAGACTCTCATCAAACAAAACAGTGGGTTGCCTACAACATATTTTGTTTAAAAACGGTGGATAATTCAGCATTATTACCAAATTACCCTTATAAAACAACAATATTTGCATTCTATTTTTGGTTAATGGTTTTTGGTGGAAACTAACTATTTTTGGTAAACTTTCATTGAGATGGAAGGGTTGCCTTGTAATGTACTATTTCATTAATTTTTGCCTTTTATTTTCATTTCCATAATACATCCTAAAGGTGTTTAATTAGGTGAAAAATCTAGTGCAGGTGCGATATGATATCTGTTTGGAAATTAAAAAGAAACCTAAGGGTCGCCTAATAAGGTGTTTAATTAGTTTCAAACAAAACATAATTGCCAACTCACTCTTCGTTGTTCGTTAACCCTTTTCAACTGCCGCCACTTGCGTTGCTGTTGCGGAGTCGTAAGTTGTAAGACGTAACTCGTAACCATCACCTACCTACTACTCTACATTCACTTACTCCCTCCCGGCACCTAAAGTATTGTTCAATTTTTAATACTCCCTTCGTTTTCAAATTATCGTCCTCCTTTCCTTATTCGTGTGTCGTAAAATATTTTATTAGAGAATAATATATATAGTATTTATTCTTTTTTATTTGTAATTATTATTTAGTAGTAATTACCTTGTATAGTTCTTTCCATATTATGATTCCTTCCTAGTAAAAGTTTCTTGTACCCTACTCCAACTGTAATCCTAATTGTAACTCTCCCTATAAATAGATGATTCAATTAATTGAAAGGTTATACCATTAATTCCTAATCTCAATTAGTTTCTTCATTATATCAGAGCTTTGCTCCTAAACTCTCTTCTTCTTCCTCTAGCCTCCGCCCTAACCACTCTCCGCAATGGCTAACAGAAATCATTCTCTCACCATTTAAAACCCCCTTGATCCCACACAAACCTTCGATCTCGTCAACATCTCTCACCACAACATCATCAAACTCACCTCCACCAACTACATAGCTTGAAACTTCAAGTTGAGGCCATCTTCATTGGCTATGACCTCTAGAAGTTTGTAGACGGCTCACGCCCATGCCCGCCTCCCACCTTCCTAGCCAAGGATGCTCAATCATCCAAGGACGTTTCAACCCTAAACTCACTCTACCAACCATGGATTCAGCAAGACAAACTCATGTTCAGAGCTCTTGTTGGTTTCCTCTTTGCTCCCCTGGTTCCTATGATCCAAGAGGCCACAACTACTCGTGAAGCATGAGAAACTTTGGCTCACACCTATGCTCGCCCAACTCGCGGCCATATCAAACAGATTAAAGACTACCTCAAGCGGGCATCCAAGGGCACTCAGTCGATCTCCGACTACATGCAGTCTGTCAAAAGTCGGGCTAATGAACTCGCGGCTCTGGGTAAACCACTTGACCACGAGGACCTCATTGAGATCATCCTCGGTGGACTGGATGATGACTACCGCCACATCGTGGATGTGGTTGAAGGCCGGGACACTCCCATATCCTTCGATGAGCTTCATGAAGAACTCATCAAGCAAGAACTGCCCTTGAAACAGTCTCAGCCTACAACCTTCACGCACCTTGCTTCGGCCAATCCTGCTTCTCCAAGGACCAACAGCTCATCTGCTCAGCCACGGTCTACACAACCTCGGCAACCTACTCAGTCCCAGGGTGCTGCTCCTTACCAACGGCGACCTTATCTTAGTAAATGTCAAGGCTTTCGCCAACAAGGACATACGGTTGCTTGATGCCCTAACTTTCCATTGGTCGCCACAACATCTTTGCCAGCTGCTTCCAACTCAGCCAGTGGCTACACAAGGCATCCACGGGCACATCTAGTGACCACAACGGACACAGGGACTCCGAGCTGGCTTCTTGACAATGGTCGTTCTCACCATGTTACCAACGACCTTGGCAACCTCCACCTTCACTCCACCTACACGGGCACGGATGACATGGTCATTGGTACATGACTACATATCTCCAAAACTGGTTCTTCTACCCTTCCCACACCCGCACACACATTTACTTTACAAAATGTCATGTTTGTTCCTAGCATGAAACCTAATCTCATATTCATATCTCAATTTTTCATATCCAATAATATGTCTATTGAGTTCTTGCCATCTTTTTTTCATGTGAAGGATCTACTGACAGGGAGAATACTGTTGACCGGACAGTCTAAGGATGGTGTGTATGAATGGCCGACCACAGCTCCCTCTCCTCGCCCCTCTGCTTGTGTTAGCTCCAAAGTCTTTCACCAAGATTGGCATCATCGCCTTGGTCATCCGTCTGGCCCCGTCCAAAGTCAGACACTATCTAGCTTAGGTTTAGCTTTAGACACTGCTCGCATTCATCATATTCATTGTAATGATTGTGTTTCTAATAAAAGTCATAAACTTCTTTTTCATCAAAATACTATTGTGTCTACTCTCCCTCTACAAACCATTTATACTGATGTTTGGACCTCCCCCCTTCCCTCTATTGATGGTTTCAAATACTCTGTGATTTTTGTTGATCACTATACCCATTATATTTGGCTTTACTCGCTCAGATGCAAGTCTGAGATCGCCACCATCTTTCCCAGGTTTAAAGCCTTGGTCAAAAATTATTTTAAAACAATTGTTGTCACTCGATCTTTACTCAGACAATGGAGGCGAGTACATAGGGCTTGCCCGGGAATCTGGCTTGGCTGCCTGTTTGTCCGCCCATGGCATCTCTCACCTCACCTCACCTCGCCCCCTCACACCCCGAAACACAATGGGTTCTCGGAACGTTGCCGTCACCATATTGTTGAAACTGGTCTCTTTCTCTCCTGTCTCGTGCATCTCTTTCACTGCCCTTCTAGTCGTTTGTCTTCTAAACAGCAACATACCTCATAAATTAGCTACCAACACTCACCCTTGCTCACCAGTCTCCCTACCATAAACTTTTTGGCTCTCCACCCAATTACTTCAAACTTCGTGCCTTTGGTTGCCTTTGCTACCCTTGGCTCAGCCCTTACTCCGTTCACAAACTAGCTTCTCGTTCCACTCCTTGTGTCTTCCTTGGTTACTCGCTCATTTAGAGTGCTTATCTCTGTTATGATCCAAGCACCACTAAGCTATTCACTTCGCGTCATGTTCGATTTGTCGAGTCTACCTTTCCTATGTCCACACCGAACACCCGCCCCACTCGCACAGATACCTACACTAGTGTCTCTTGGCTACCTCCTCATGAACTGCTCTCGAACTCATACACACCGACGGCTGCCCGCTTAAGGTTCCTCCCCGCCAGTTTCTTCTAGCACTGATCAGAATGTGGTTGATCTCAGTTCGCCCATACACCAGCTTCAACCACCCTCTCCACTGTCAGCTACCAATCCTGTGTCAGCTGCTCAACCCTCCTCGGCAACCAGCTCCATGCTCGAGGACAACACTATGCCCACCTGCTCCGTGCCCGTTGACCATGTTCCTGTGTCTGTGCCTGATGTGCCCGCTGACCCTGTTCCTCTACCCACTGCTTCCGGTACTCCATCCATAGTTAATCGCTCCAAAAACAACATCAACAAACCACTCACCAAACTGAGTCTCTCGGCTCAACTAACAATCACCAATCGGTGGTTTCCTTACCTTTAAGCTAGTTTAGCCTAACTAGGAAAAAAAACAATGTACTCGTACTACTTAATAATTTATTATTGAATGAGAAAATGTAGGTATGATGGTTATGTTTAAGGATATCATTGGACATCAAACATAATGGGAGAGAGATCTCCCTCAAATAATACTTAATCACATTCACATGCTCTCTCTCCTTCCTTAAAAAAAAAAGTAGTTTTACTTTCTTCTTTTGGTTTGTCTTTAAAAAAAAATCTCATTTGTACTTCTTTAGCTTGCCCTCAAAAAATAGTTTTACTTTCTGCGTTGGTTTTTAACTTACAAAGCCGATTCCAGGTAAGATTAGATCATTAGAGCTAGAGCCTAGACTGGAAGTTTAGGAGTTTATGACCAAAATATGGACACTTTTAATACTAAACTTACCATTTCGATCCATGTTCCTATCATTAAAAGTAGTCTATAGTCTATAGTCTATATCACAAGCAAACACCTGTGTAAAACCGTTTAACGGAATCCTAAATGAAAAGAAAAATGGAGTAGGTTGATTTGGGCATGAGCCATGAGCAACCCGTTTACAGAAGTCGAAAAAACGGATCATGTTTAGGCAACAAAGGCGCAGGAGAAGGGAAGTGAAAACAAATACTCCAATTCCATCATTGTTGTATTTGTTTAGATGCTTATATTCACTTTTACAGAAGTCTCCAATGCAAAGACTTGTGTGACAAAGAAATTAGAGGACACGGTTTTCGACAATCGACAGTGTCACAGCAACTTCCACTGCTATTAGTCTACTTTCCTTGCTCGATACACAAGTCAGTGGGGCTCATTTTTGACTTAAAAAAGAAAAAAACGCACAAGCAGATTCCGGGATATTTCTATGGCCCAAGCCTCTCGTTGTATCTGAATCACGTGTTATGGATTTAGTTTTTAAATTTGATTATCTAATTTTGATGTGAATTCGAAAATTCAAAAATTTAATAAATTAAATATGAATTAAGTTGTTTCGATCTGTTAACGATTCGATTTAATATAAAAAATATATTAATATTATATATATATAAATTACTAGTGGTGAGTTTTTAGTCATTAATCATTACTAATTCTACTAAATATAAATTTTTCGATGAATTTTAAGATTTTACTAGCATTATTATTTATGTTTGTGTAAGCTAAAAACATGAATTTTTAATTTTATTTAAATTTTGATTAAGCAAAAATACCTGAACTTTAATTTTATTCAATACTTTAATTAGGGGTGAATAAAATCCGAATTCAAATCCGAATCCAGAAAATTTAGGATATGGATCGAACTTTTGAATATTCGAAAGATAATCCGATCCGATTCAAATCTGATAATTTCTTAATAAATTGGATAATGAATTTAGCTGATCCAATCTGAATTCGATTCATTGATAGACCTACCATGACCCATCATCACATGTGAATTGTGATCGAGTGGTTATTAATTTTGTTTCTACTTATCGAGCTCTGATTTGATGGTATATTATACTCCATCTATTTTCAAATTATTATCCTCTTTGACTCGACATTCTATTTAAGAAAAAGTAATTGATTGTATTATAAATATTTATGACATGTGTGGGTTTTTTAATGCACTTGAGTATGTGGTTATAATTAAAATATGTAGAAAAAATAATGATAAAGTGGTAAAAGTGTCTTTCTAAATGAGAAAGTTTTGAAATAGGATAATTATTAAAGACTTAAATTGCAATTTGGTCACCCTACTTTGACGAATTATTCGTTAAGGTCACGCTACTATTTTTTTTCAATTTAATCACTATATTTGGTCTATCAAGTCAATAAAGTCATTAAGAGTCACTTTTGTTAGTTAGGTTGAACAGAAAAGTTTAAAAAGACAAAAATATCCCCTTCAACTTTGGAGCATGATGTGTACGTGGTTAGATTCAATTCGAACAAGTGAAGGTTGAGAATCATAGGGATGTGAGATAGAAACAAAGTTGATCTACGAGGTGATTAGTGTAACTTTAAACACGAAAGGAGCCCTAACAGAGTAAAACTTGAACAAATCTTCGGTCTAAATTGAGAAGAAAAAAAGATGAACTTCGAATTACTCCCCTCTTTTTTCTATCAGAGAATTGGGTTTTTCTGACTCCAAATTCCTCCTGATATCGTGTGAAGGCCAAAGGAAATGTTGTTCTTGAGATTTTTCGTTTCTTTCTATGGTTACGCTTGAAGTTATGATACAAAAGACCCAATTGGCCTTAATTGTTATGGAAAGTGGGAAAATTGTTAGCCAATCACAATGTCTGATTCCAGCCGCATATATAACCCTCATGTTTATGACTGTGTGAGAGAGAGGGAAAGAGAGATTTTTTTTGGGGATTTTAAAGTGAATAGTTTTAATCAATTTCCACTCATTCATTTGCTTTCAATGTTTAATTCAGTTTGTTTTGAGTATAATTTTCATTCCATCTTTATATATGCATATTTGATCATTGTCTTGTTCTTAGTTTAATCCAAATCTCATTCCTTTCATTACATGCTTTTGTCCCGATGAATTCATTTTATTTTCCTCTTCATTATTTTAAATCCACATTACATGTAATCTTCTTGCAATTTGTGCGTAGAATAGTAGATTATGTTTCTTATTTTTTTTTAGCAATTGGTACCTTTCAATTTATTTTAATAGAAAAAAATTCATCATCCAACTTAATTAGTTTCTTTTTTCCCTAATGTCTTTTATAGTTAACGATGTGAAAGAACGAGATCAAAGTCCAAAAATGAAGCTATACCAAGTGAGCCTCGATGTGTTATATTTGGTCATTATGTTAAATACATAAGTGATGATAATTGTAGTCTTTCAATGCAGGAAGAAACTTCTGAGCAAAATTGCATTTGTAGGTCAAACTTCTAGTCTCGTTTATTAGATTACCTACAATCGAGTGCTTTTATGTAAGTGATATTAGTGTCGAATCTAAGACTCGATTATTAACTACAGATCAGATTGGTCATTAACTATAGACCAGACTGAATTGCTGAGAGAAAAACTTGAAATCTTTGTTAGGGGAAAGGGGTTTCAGCACCAATCTTGTCGTTTGCTTCTTGTGATATTTTCTATAAGCTCTTGCAAAATATTGAATCGTGTGAAAAATAGGTGGTATAAGTAAGAGTATATTTGAGTTTTTACAAAGGTTTTAACTTTTTCATTCAATAAATTAGATGGAGTGATGGATGTAAAAATAAAGATAAGTATCGAGTCAAAATGGGTTGGGTTGGGTTAAGCGTCATTAAAAAGGTGGATTGGGTTGAAATTATGAACCCAAAAGGGTCAAATGGGTCGAACCTACGGGTTTTTGGGTTCGCGGGTTGACCCGCCAATTTGCCAAGTTGGAAATTTATTATTAGTTTAAATGTTTAATTCTTTAATTTCCTTAACAGTTAACAACTTAACATTGACTACCAATTTGTCAAGTCGTCTCTTTATTTTCTCGTTAGTCTTCACATATGCACAACTCTAGTAAACTTCGGCATTGGCAGAAGTTATTGCAATGCCTTGTTCCACAGGTTAAGTTCAGAGCTACTATATGCGATTGGGATCACAAACATTTCAGGATGATTGACTTCACAAAATGAAAACAATCTTAAGATAAGCGGATTGCAATCTTAACCATGCATGAAAGCTATTCCAATAATTTTACAATACGTGCCTACTCCTTTTGTATTAATTGTTTTTATAAAGTTTGTAAAATTTGGTGGGTTGACCGCCCCCACAACCCATGGTGGGTTGGGTTGGATTGATAGTTTTTAAATAAAGTTTTTAAGTATATTTGACAACTCTAATAAATATATTGATTAAATTAAGAAGAAAAAAAAAAAAATAAGTTTAATGAATAATTCGTAAAGTACGATCACTAAATTTTGATTTAAGTCTTAATCAAAAGAAGAAAAAAAAAAGGAGCAGTACCTTGCCTTCTTCTCCTGCGCCTTTGTAGCATCCGTCACCGTCAGCTCCATCTTGCGCACCACGCTAAACTTCCGCCCCAAGAACATCATCCCCACTTTGACTCCCAATCCTAAAAGTTGAATTTCAATTTTCAACTCTCTCTCTCTCTCTCTCTCTCTCTCTCTCGTGATGGAAGAAGTGTATAAATACAACAAATTAACCCACTCCCCAATATATGCTTCCAAGATAACATCACTACGCCACTCACTAGGAGTACGACTCATTCAAAACACTTTCCATTTCCAAAAAAAATGGATTCTCTTCAACAATCATTCATGGGTATGTCGACTCTTTTCTCTCAGTCCTCCAATTCAATGACAGTCGCCGCTGGCGATTTCCTTCTAAAACCCACCTTCTCACGTGAGTTCTCTGCTTCTATCCACCTATTTCTGCTGTTTGTTCTATTTATTTCCTGGCTCTGCAACAAATTCAGGATTACTTGCAACAAGGATAAAAAGCAGAGTCTTGGCTCCACTACTGTCTTGTATTACAAACCCACCCTGTTTTCTTGTTTTTGTTTTTCGCTTTTTAATTTTCTTTTATCCTTATTAATCAACTTCTATTGGTATACAAATGGTTGGACTGATGACAAGATTATAACCCTTTTGGATTCTGTGCTAAGAACACTTGCTTGGTTAGCAGTCTCTGTTTACTTGCACACTCAGTTCTTTATTGAACCCGAGTCCAAGTATCCGATTGTGTTAAGGGTCTGGTGGGGTTTTTTCTTTACAATCTCTTGTTACTCCCTCGTAATAGACTATCTGTTTTATAAACAGCACCAAATCCTGCTAATTCAGTTCTTGGTATCTGATGTTGTATCTGCCTTTATGGGTTTGTTCTTTTGTTATGTGGGGTTTTTCGTTAAGGGGAATGGTGAGGCTGAAAATGGTCAAAATGCCCTTCTCCATGAACCTCTTATTGGTAGGGAGTCAAACGAGTCGAAAGTTGGCCGTGAAACTGTAACCCCTTATTCCAATGCTAGTATTCTTAGTCTTCTTACCTTTTCTTGGATGGGTCCTTTGGTTGCTTTTGGGTTCAAGAAACCATTAGATCTTGAGGATGTTCCTCAGCTTGCTAGTGTTGATAGTGTGGAGGGAACTTTTCCGATTTTGAAAAATAAGCTAGAGTCCGATACGATTACCACTCTTAATCTCGTCAAGGCGTTGATTTTAACCACGTGGAAGGAGGTTGTCATCACGGCATTCCTTGCCCTTATTTATACATTGGCTTCCTATGTCGGCCCTTACCTCATAAACACTTTAGTTGAATACCTAAATGGGCACCGAGATTTCGACAATGAGGGGTATGTTTTGGTGTCTGCATTCTTTATTGCAAAGCTTGTGGAGTGTTTGGCGCAGAGGCATTGGTTCTTTAGGTTGCAACAGGCTGGAATTAGGGCCAGGGCTGCCCTTGTTGCGATGATTTATCATAAGGGTTTGAGCCTTTCATGTCAGTCAAAACAGGTGAACACTAGTGGTGAGATTATCAATTTCATGGCTGTTGATGCTGAAAGAATAGGTGACTTTGGTTGGTACATGCATGATCCATGGTTAGTGATTTTGCAAGTTGGTTTAGCATTAACCATTTTATATACGAATCTTGGGCTTGCTTCAGTTGCTGCACTAGTTGCTACTGTAATCGTGATGTTGGCAAATATTCCATTGGGAACTCTGCAGGAGAAGTTTCAAGAGAAATTAATGAAATCTAAAGATAAGAGAATGAAAGCTACTTCTGAAGTGTTGAGGAACATGAGGATTCTAAAGCTTCAGGGTTGGGAGATGAAATTTTTGTCTAAAATTGTTGACCTTAGGAAAAATGAAGCGGGATGGTTGAGAAAGTACTTGTATACTGCAGCCATGACCACTTTTGTGTTCTGGGGTGCGCCTACATTTGTAGCGGTGGTTACTTTTGGTACATGTATGCTAATTGGTATCCCACTTGAATCAGGGAAAGTGTTGTCCGCTCTAGCAACATTTCGAATACTTCAAGAACCTATTTACAATCTTCCGGACACTATATCAATGATAGCTCAAACAAAAGTTTCACTTGATCGCATCGCCTCATTCCTTCGTCTTGAGGACCTTTCTCCAGATGTTATTCTTAAGCTTCCACATGGCAGTTCTGACACGGCAATTGAGATAGTTGACGGAAAATTTTCGTGGGATGTCTCATCCCTTGACCCGACATTGAAAGATATTAATTTTAAAGTGTCTCATGGGATGAGGGTTGCTATATGTGGGACCGTAGGCTCAGGCAAGTCAAGCTTACTCTCTTGTATACTAGGAGAGATGCCTAAATTGGCAGGAATTATTAAGCTCAGTGGAACAAAGGCCTATGTTTCTCAGTCACCGTGGATACAAAGTGGAAAGATAGAAGAGAATATCCTTTTTGGGAAGGAGATGGACAGAGAAAAATATGAGAAAGTTCTTGAAGCATGTTCGTTGAAGAAGGACCTCGAAATTCTGTCATTTGGTGATCAGACAGTTATTGGTGAGAGAGGAATCAATTTGAGTGGTGGTCAAAAGCAGAGAATACAAATTGCACGTGCATTATATCAAGATGCTGATATTTATCTATTTGATGATCCATTTAGTGCTGTTGATGCTCATACGGGAAGCCATCTCTTCAAGGTAAATGATCCATGTTCCTGCATTCTTGATTTTTTCCAAAATGTTTTCTTCTGGTTTAAACTCATTCTTTTTCATATATGTGATATCTAATGCATTCTCTGTTTGAGCGAGTCTAGATTTTAATTATGAGGTGTATGTTCTGTAATATTATCGCGACAGAAATGTTTGCTGGACCTGCTGCAATCGAAAACGGTGATATATGTCACACATCAAGTGGAGTTTTTACCAACCGCGGATCTTATCCTGGTGAGCTATTGAGGCCTTTATTCTTCATTTCTTTTGTACATTTATGATACCCATTACTTGCAGATCTAATAACTTTAATATCAGGTCATGAAAGATGGGAGAATTACAGAAGCTGGAAAGTACAATGACATTCTTAATTCTGGTAGTGATTTTATGGAACTTGTTGGTGCACATAAAGAAGCATTATCAGCAGTTGATGCTATGGATGCAAGATCAAAATTTGATCAAATTCATGGAAGTGAAGAAGAATCCAATAACGTTGTTGAGAATGGCGAATCCAGAGAAGGTCAAAATGGTAAATCAGATGATATTGTAGGCCCCAAAGGTCAGCTTGTTCAAGAAGAAGAAAGAGAGAAAGGTAGAGTTGGTTTCTCAGTCTACTGGAAATATATTACTACTGCTTATGGAGGGGCTATTGTGCCCTTCATATTGTTAGCACAAACCCTCTTTCAGCTACTTCAGATTGGAAGCAATTATTGGATGGCTTGGGCTTCTCCTGTGTCAAAGAGTGTGACTCCACCAGTTACAGGCTCTACCCTCATAATGGTTTTTGTAGCTTTGGCAATTGGAAGCTCCTTATGCATCTTTGCCAGAGCTGTGCTTCTTGTAACAGCTGGGTATAAGACAGCCACAATACTCTTCAACAAGATGCATTTGTGCATTTTCCGTGCCCCCATGTCTTTCTTTGATGCCACTCCTAGTGGACGAATTCTAAATAGAGTAAGTGATGCCTTTTTCTTTCTGATCAAACAAAATGGATTGTCAACTTTGAAAGTATAATTTTAGTTAACCAAGTTTTATTTACAGGCATCAACAGATCAAAGTGCTGTTGATTTAAACATTCCATTCCAAGTTGGTGCAGTTGCTTCCGCAGTTATACAACTTCTGGGCATTATTGGAGTTATGTCACAAGTTGCTTGGCAGGTGTTCTTTGTTTTCGTTCCTGTGATCGCAATTTGTGTCTGGTTACAGGTAGCATCAATAGTCTCATTTAAAATATTCTATATGTATCCATGGAGAATTTCTGATAATTTGTTGATATTGCTGATCCTTTTCTTTTAGACTAACAACATTTTTTTTCAGCAATATTACATACCCTCAGCAAGAGAGCTGGCGAGGTTGGTTGGAGTATGCAAAGCTCCAGTTATTCAGCATTTTGCTGAAACGATATCGGGTTCAACAACAATCAGAAGCTTTGATCAGGAATTCAGATTCCAGGACACAAACATGAAACTTATCGATGGATATTCTCGACCAAAGTTTCACTCTGCTGGAGCAATGGAGTGGCTATGCTTTCGTTTGGATATTCTCTCTTCTGTTACTTTTGCTTTCTCATTAATTTTCTTAATCTCTATTCCAGAGGGAACTATAAATCCAAGTAAGTAAACATTCAGCATTCTTTGTTCACATGTGGACTATGACTATAAGAAAATGTGTTGTGACTTTTTCATGTAATTATTTGAAGGTATTGCGGGCTTAGCAGTGACTTATGGGCTTAATTTGAATATGTTACAAGCTTGGGTCGTGTGGAATCTCTGCAATTTGGAGAATAAAATTATATCAGTCGAAAGAATATTTCAATACGCTTCACTCCCTAGTGAGCCACCTCTTGTTATAGAATCAAATAGGCCAGATCATCACTGGCCATCACATGGAGAAGTTGATATCCGCCAGTTACAGGTTCGATATGCCCCACACATGCCCCTTGTGTTGAGGGGCCTTACATGCACTTTCCTTGGGGGTAAAAAGACTGGAATTGTGGGAAGAACTGGAAGCGGTAAATCAACTCTTATTCAAACGCTCTTCCGCATCGTTGAACCAGCTGCTGGCCAAGTTCTGATAGATGGCATTCAGATATCCTCGATTGGACTGCACGATTTACGATCTAGATTGAGCATAATTCCTCAAGATCCAACCATGTTCGAGGGGACTGTGCGAAGCAACCTGGACCCTCTTGAAGAGTATATGGATGAACAGATTTGGGAGGTATTCACTTACTTTAGTCTTTATGTCGAAGCTATTTTAGTATAACATTGTTGCTTGGCTAACTCTTTCATCATTTAAGGCTCTTGATAAGTGCCAGCTAGGAGATGAAGTTCGGAAGAAGGAAGGCAGGCTTGATGCAATAGGTTTGTGCTCCCACCACCATTCTACATCAAAGTTTTCTACATATTCATGCAAATTCTTGTTTACTTATGTCCTTACAATTATTAATTGTTACAGTTACTGAGAATGGAGAGAACTGGAGTGTGGGCCAAAGGCAGCTGGTCTGTCTTGGCCGTGTGCTACTCAAGAAAAGCAAGGTCTTGGTGCTTGATGAGGCCACTGCATCTGTTGACACTGCAACTGATAATATGATTCAGCAAACGCTAAGGCAGCACTTTTCCGACTCTACTGTCATAACTATTGCACATCGAATTACATCTGTGCTTGATAGCGACATGGTTCTGGTGTTAGATCACGGTCCGTATAACCTATTCATTGTCATAATAATAATAATAATAATAATAATAATAATAATAGTAATCCTTTGAGCACTTATGTACGATCTATTGATGTTAACTCTTTTTGTTGTGGGTGCAGGCCTTATTGATGAGTATGATTCTCCACAAAAGTTGCTGGAAGACAAGTCATCTTCATTTGCAAAGCTCGTAGCAGAGTATAGTGTGAGATCTACTACGGAATTCGGAAACCAACTCATCGAATAGTCAGAACTGAAGAATTATATTGCGAGATAATGACGAAGAAAGTTGGTGGGTGTTGACCATCTCAGGCTACATACCAAGTTCCTGTGTGGAACTATTTTTGTCAAATTTTAATTTCTTTGTAAAAATATGGGATTCACAAACTAAGTGGTACTAATGTAAGCTATTAGAACTTAACACACATGCGTAACCGTTTTAAGGGTCTGAAAGTTTTGATGTGTACCAACATGGTTTTGAGTCGATCTCTCTATTAATAAAAGTTGGAAGGAGCTCTTCTGTCTTTCTTTATTCATTGGCTTCTTAGATCGACCCTTACCTCATAGATACTTTCCAATTCTCATAAGATTGCATGCTTTTACTTAGATGGACCTTGTCTCAAACCCATTCGGGCACATCCCGCGATTTCCCTGGTAGTAGCAATGAGGGATCGGAACTACTACCCCAGGATTAAACCTGGTTAAAAAAAAAAAAAATTGTCCAATTCCTTAATGGGCAGCGGGATTTCAACTTCAAGAGTAATATTTTGTTGTCTGCATTTATTGCTGCAAAGCATGTGTAGTGCTTGGCGGAGAGGCACTGGTTTTTTAAGCTTCAATTTGCTGGGATTAAGGCTAGGGCTGCCCTTGTTGCGATGATTTACTACAAGGGTTTGAGCCTTTTGCGTCAGTCAAAACAAGGACTCGCTAGTTGCGAGATTATCAATTTCATGGCCATTGATGCAGAAAGAATTGGCGACTTTGGTTGGTACATGCATGATCCATGGCTGGCCCTTTTTGTAGGTTGAATTAGCGTTTTCCATTTTATACTCGAATCTTGGACTTGCTTCGATTGCTGCATTGGTACATGCATGATCCATGGCTGGCCCTTTTTGTAGGTTGAATTAGCGTTTTCCATTTTATACTCGAATCTTGGGCTTGCTTCGATTGCTGCATTAGTTGCCATAGTAATCGTGATGCTGGCGAATGTTCCACTGGGAAGTTCGCAGGACTTCATTTAAGATAATTTGATGAAAATCTAAAGATAAGAGGATGAAGCTACTTCTGAAGCCTTGAACAACACGAGAATACTAAAAGCTCCATGGCAGGGAGATGAAGGTTTGGCTAAAAAAAATGAGTTTAGAAATAACGAGGCAGGATGGTTGAGTAATTACATGTATACAGCGGCAATGACCATTTTCGTTGTTCTGCGGTGAGCCAACCATTGTGGCTGTGGTCACTTTTGGTACATGCATGTTTATTAGGGCTCGTTTGTTATAGCTGATGGCTTATGACTTATGGCTGATAGCTTAAGCTGGTAGCTGAATGACTTTTGGCTGATTGCATGATAAACTGTTTGTTACAGCTGTTGAAAAGCTGCTTATAAGTCGTTATAATTATTTGTTAAAAAAAAAAACCTTGAAAATTAGTATTCATATTTTTATGTATATTTCATAAAAGGATGAAATGAAGACGATCAAATATTTATTAATGAATAGTTGTCTTCATGTTTAAAAAAAAACCAAAAAAACTTAAAATTTTAGCTTTTTGGCTTTTGGCTTTTTAATGCATAAATGGTATTGTACCTTACTTATTGGCTTTTGGCTTATAAGCTGAAACAAACACTTTAAATATGACTTTTCAAAAGCCAAAAGCCAAAAGCCACTCCAAATAAGTTGCAACAAACGAGCACTTAGTGTCCCACTTGATTCTGGGAAGGTATGGTCTACCCTTGAAACATTCAGAATACTTCAACAACCAATTTATAATCTTCCAGACACTATAGTCATGTTTGATGTAGTTTATGGGTTAGTATTTATGGCTTATGACTTCTCATAAGTCATTTAGAGTGTTTGATTTCAAATGTGGAGTAATAAGTGATAAATAGAGTAAAAGTTAATTAAAGCACAACTCACCTTATAAGTTATAAGCATTAGAGCTCGTGCTGAAGACTTATCAGATCAAAAAAAAAACGGATGAACAGTGCCATTAAATAAAATTTTCATATTCCAAAACTACCCTCATTTAATAATAATAATAATAATAATAATAATATTATAGTTATTATTAAAATATTATTATTATTATTATTATTAATATTAATATTAATAATATTAATAATTATTATTATAATATTATTATTATTATTATTATTTTATTTCAACACTATTTCAACTTATTAATCAAGCACACACACACTAACTTATGAAAACTAATAAACACTTTTAAAAAGTTAAATCAAAGTCATCAGTAATAAGTTATCAGTTATAAGTAATAAGTCATCAGTACATATCAATGACAGCTTAAACCAAAGTTTCACTTGACTACATCACCTCTTTCATTAGGCTCGAGAACCTACACCTGATATGTTATAGTGAAGCTTCCAAGAGCCAGTTCTAACACGGTTTTTGATATATTTGATGGGAATTTTGCCTGGGATGTCTCGTCCCTTAACCCAACATTAAAAGATATTAATTTCAGGGTGTCCAAGGGGATGGGGGTTGCTATTTGTGTTACTGCTGGCTCAGGAAAGTCCAGTTTAATCTCCAGTATCCTTGCAGAGATACTCAAATTGTCAGCAAGTGTTAAGCTCAGCGGAATGAAGGCCTATGCTGCTCAGTCACCCTGGATACAGAGCGACAAGATAAAAGAAAATATCCTTTCGGAAAGAAATGGTCAAAGAAAGGTATGAAGAAGGTTCTTAAAGCATGCTACTTGGAGGACCTTGAAATCCTGTCTTTTGGTGATTAAATAGTTATAGGGGAGAGGGGAATCAATTTGAGTGGTGGTCAGAAGCAAAGAGTACAAATTGCACATGCATTATATCAAGATGATGATGTTTATCTATTTGATGATCCATTTAGTGTTGTTAATGCTCATACGGGAAGCCATCTCTTCGAGGTAAATGATCCATTCTAAGCTGTTCAAGATTGTTCTCCACTTTTTAGCTTAATTGAGAACTGGAACATTTTAAGGTAAATTTGTGCTGGAACATTCTAGCACAAATTTTTTCTCTGCTTGAGCAATTTTACATTCATAATAAACTGTAGGACATTTTGGTATTCTAATTATTAGCACACTCTATCGTAAATCTATCTTGGTAACTTTGCTCATTGAAGTGCCTGTTCTGTAATTTTTTTTGTGACAGAAATGCTTGCCTGATCCTCTGGAATCAAAACAGTGACTTACGTCATACATCAAGTGGAGTTCTTATCAGCTGCAGATCTGACGGGTGTCAAACCGTCAAAATTAATTTTCCTTTTTCCCAAATACAAGTATAGGGTAATAAGGTTCGTCTACACAGGGAACGTTGTATTTACATCCTTAAGAAATTATTTAGTAACCAAAACCGAGATTTTTGCTTAACTAACTAACTAGACTCGAATGAAAAAAAATATAAATTTTTGTAAACTTAAAGAAAGCAACAATAAGTAAATTAAATTCAATGCTGATAAAGGTCCAGTTAATGAACTGAAGCAATTCCAAAAATTAACTAGTGATCATCGATTCCAACTCGACTCAATTGACTGCAAATAAACCAATTATAGTTGTTGACAAACGCCTAACATCCAATTTCTCCTTACTGATTCGATAATTAGGAGAAGTTCGCTAATTATTCTCTAATCAAAAGACAACCCTCGAAACGCTCGAAAGATTTAATGTTTTGAAAGCTTTAAGATAAGAGAAACCCGGTTCTAGACAACAATATTAAAATAATATCATTTAACCTAGAGTAATCATCCTCGCAACACGGACCGAATATGCTTGTGATGCCTAAACTGTGTGTCACTTGCTACTACGTTAGAACCCGAAGACAACTACGGATCAACGGTTCTTAACTAGTAATGGATTAAAATGTCTAACCAAAATCTGGGCCCTAGAAATTAATTAAGCATACTAATCCTAAGTTACAATTCCTTTGTAACAAGAAAAATAGAGAATGACTAAATACTTGCCACAAATTGAGACTTTGAACAATACAGAACACTTAGGATCTCACAGTAGCAATTTCTGAAATATATTACGGGTTCATTAACTGGAATATAAGTTTTAGCCACAAAACATGACTAAAATTTACTTACAAATTGAAAAGAGAAACAACTTTGCAAGTGATGAGAGGAAGAAATTAGACTGCCCTATTGATCTATAAATCAAACCTTAAGCTGATGTGTTACAGTAAGTGAATGAAGAGTGAGAGAAAGAAAGAAAGTGTGTGTGCGGTTGAATCTGTGTGTCCCTTGAGAGATCTTGCCCCCTTCCTTTATAGCTATCTCTCCTAACTGCTCCAGCCATTTCCCCCAAAAATAGAAGACACGATCATTTGCTTCTCATCCATAAACAGAGCGGTTGAGGACCAAGTCTTTTCCCAATATTTACAATGTGTTTGGGAAAAGAAACTAATAAATAAAAAGTTATTTTTATTTACATAACTGCCAAAAATGACCAATGTCTGAAATACCCTCTTCTAACTCCTTCAGTCTTGTAATAGGACGTACTCTGTTTTTTCGTTCCTGCTACAGTATTTTCTGGGTTAGCAAATGCCTATTCGGTACTTGACTTTTTCTCAAAATCTACCTTTGCTTCTTCTTTTCTTCCATCCAGCTTCCTTAAGACCTGTGAACACCAATGATGCAGAATACCCGTGAAAGTACAACATTTTCCTTAAAATCATAGCGCAAAATCACAATAAATGTTGTACTTTATTTAAAGCTATCAAGATCTCATCTTAGTGCGCTATTGAGGTCTTCATTATTCATTTCCTTCGTATATCTATGCCCATAGGTCACGAGTCTTCTGTATATATGACTTTGATCTCAGGGCATGAAAGATGGAAGAATTACACAAGCAGGAAGGTATGTCAACATACTCCATGCAGGGAGTGACTTAATGGAACTTGTTGGTGCACATAAAGAAGCTTTATCAGCAATTGATTCAATGGAAGCAAGAGCTGAATGTGCTGAAATTGATTTAAGACAAGAAGAAACAGGTATGGAAAGTTCAAAGAAGGTTATCCAGATTGACGAATCCCGAGACGGTCAAAATGGTATAGTGGATGAATGTTTGGGGCCCAAAGGGCTGCTGGTTCAAAAAGAAGAAAGAGAGAAAGGTTGAGCTGGTTTTTTCGTATTCTGGAAATATATTACTACTGCTTACGGAGGGGCTCTTGCCAGTGTTCGTGCGTCTAAATCAAGATTGTGTGAAGGACATGCCAGTGTTCGTGCGTCTAAATCAAGATTGCTTACCACTCAATTTGAAAACACAAGAATGAATGAATATGAGGATATCATGTCTTATTATGGTAGGCTTCTTGATATGTCTAACTCTGCTCTTGCTTTGTGTGATCCTATCACCAATGATCGTCTTGTTAGCAAGATGATACGAACTTTTCCTGAAAGGTTTAATGTGAAAATTTGTGCTATTGAGGAAGCACATGATATTGAAAAAAAATGGGTTTTGAAAGATTGGTTGGTATCCTTCAAAATTTTGAACTAAACCTAAATGATCAAATCAAGCAAAAGGGCAAAGGTGCATCATCTTCTCTCCTCTTGTGAAAAATATTGCTATGCCATCTGTTGTTGATGTCTCTTCTGATTTACTTGCTTTACAAAAAGAAATTGATGAGTCTGATTTTGGAGAAGATTCCATGGCTTTTTTGACCACTAAGTTTAAATTTTTTTTTGAAAGCTAAGAGTCAAAACAGAACTCCATCATCAAGCTCCAAAACCTATTAAGCCTGATTCTGGTAAATTTTCTCCTAAGGAAAATTCTTTTCAAACACCAGAAAAACCTTTTACCAATCCTTTTGCTTCAAAACCTTCTTACAGTGGAAAGAATATTGATTCTATTCAGTGTAGGGAGTGTCAAGGATTTGGTCACTATACAAATCAATGTGCAAATACCTTGAGAAAGAAGGGGTTAAACTTTTCTGCAACCTTGAGTGATGGTGATGGTGAAGATCCAGGAGATTTCATCACTCTCAATGTAGTATACGACTCTGAATCTGATTGTGTAGGTCCTTCGGCCAATGTACCTCCGAATGTAGCTTCTTCAGAAACTACATTAGAAGCTACATTGAACATAAGTTGGGATGATCTTTGCTATTTTAACTCCTCTGTCACAGAAGATGGTGGAGAATCAGAATCAGACCTGCTGGAAGGTTACAAAGAGTTGTATAAGGATTGGGAAAAGAGGGCTATTCAAGTTACATTACTTGGAAAAACAAATGATTTGCTAAAGAAGGTAAATGAAGATCAGAAGGAGTGTATCACAAGGCTGGAATGTTTGTTGAGTAAAAAAGATGTGGAGCTTGAAGAACTGAAAGAAGAACTGCTCAAAGCCAATGAAACCATGGCAAAATGGAACTCAAGCCAACACCAAATATATGATATGTTGATTTCTGGGAATTCTGGTAAGTCTGGGATTTGTTTCAGGCCAAAGACGTTTGTTAAAAAAGGTGAAGGTACGTCTACTGAACCAAAACAGCACACACAAAATTTTGAAAATCCAAACTTCTTTGAAAAACCTAAAACAAGAAAGAAAAATTTTGTGTGCCACTACTATCACAAGCCTGGACATATTCAACCCTTTTGTTTCATTAAGAAGGCTGTCTATAAGGAAGAGGTTAGACAAGCTTACTTAGTTCATAACCAAGTGCATCATCAGATGCAATATCCAATGCAGCAACATCCGAAGCTACATCGGCCAAAAATGTTCAGAGAAGTTTGGGTTCCAAAAAGACAGTCAGAATTTGTTCCAGAATCACAGAATTCAGAAGTTAAAAGTTCTGAAAATTTAGCAAATACAGATGCAGCTCCAGATGTAGCTGCATCACAAGCTACATCGGAAGCTACATTGGTCAAAACTTTTGCAAAAACTGAAATTGAATCCCAAAATGTTGAAACTGCTCCCACTATGACTTATCAAAGCCACGATATTCCTAGCCGTGTACAGAAAGACCATCCAATCTCTCAAGTGATAGGTAATATTCATGATGACATATACACAAGGAGAAGAGGTAAGGTTAATTCTTACAAATTAACATGCTTATCAAAATATTTTTGAGAGAAGCCTTGTTGTTTTTATTACTTGCTTTTTAGATGTGACTCTACAACTTTTATGGATGCTCCAAATGATCAAAGATTATGGGCTACACATTGATGTGTTAACCTTGTATTTTGATAACACCTATGAAATTTGTATAGCACAAAAATTTAGTTCAACATTCTCGAACAAAACACATTGATATAAGACACCACTTTATTAGAGACATGGTTGACTAAGGAATTGTTTGCATTGAACATGATAGGACTGAAAATCAACTTGCTGATATATTTGCCAAGAGTCTTTATTTTGAAGAGATTTTCCAATCTAAGGAAATCTCTTGGTGTGTGTGCCATATGATTTTACACTTAGTTAATTATAAGAAAAGAAAAAAAATAGGCATACTTGAATTTTGTATTTAGTGGCACTCTAGATCATTTGACTCATATGTGTGTGCCTTATGTGGTTGCTTGGGAATTGCATTCAATATTAGTTGTGATTTTTTTTATAATTCTCACTCTCTCCCAGTTCTTGAGCATGTTTGAAGACCACAAAGGAAAGAGCTACCTAAAGTACAAGGGTTGTAGCATCTTATCTTGGTACTATGGAACTTTGGTTCTCATATGTTGATCTTGAGAAAAATGGATACCCTTGGAAAAGTGTGAAAGTTACCTAAAGGAAAAGAGATACCTATGAACAAGGTTTGTTGTCATTCTTTCTTGGGACTATGAATCTTTGGATTTCATGGGTTGATCATGTGCAAAATGGCTTCCCTTGGTAAATAGTGTGAAAGGTTCCAAGTGGCATATTTTTATAGCTTGAAATAAAGTAGAGTTATATTCCTAGAGAAATAAAGTACCTATGGATTTTTGTTTTGAAAAATTTATGATCTTAGGAGAGAAATCTGGTTAAGAAAACAAAAAATGCAAAATTGAAAATAAAATCACAATTTTGGCGAATGCATCTCCCAATGCAGATGCATTAGGAACTACATCCTTTGATCTGGTCTTTATCACTTGTGTGTGATTGCATTTTCTTTTGCCTAACTTTTAGTTATCATGTTTTTAGGCATAAAATTTTAGGACATGCATTGTTGGTAAGGATATCAGCTTGGTGGAATTTTGTCCTAAAATAAACTGTACAAATCAATTTCCAAAAATCTCCATATTAAAAATATTTAGTGGATGTCTAATTTTTGTGGGGAACTAAGAGGTATTGAATCTGGATATGAGGTGCTCAGTTATTGCTAGGGGTGTGATCAAGGCATGGTAAACACTTAATTTTGTTTTTCAAAATCTTAGATTTTTTAGAATTCCTAAAATATTGTTTATATTCCTTTTCCGGTCAAATAGGGGAAGAGAGATCAAATGTTTCTAGTGATGGTGATGAATCCTTTAAATTGTTTCTTGTTTGTTTTGTATGCATGTGATTGTGCTTAGTACATGATTTCTGATTTTATACCTTGCACAAATTCAGGGGGAGATGAGATTTTCCATCCAATGTAGGTTAGATGGTTTGATTGGTGTTGAATAACTACTTGTCATTTGATTTGACCAGAAAGATTCAACAAAGGGGGAGATTGTAAGGGTAAAATAGACATGTCCTATTTTGGCCTTATTCTCACCTTTCTTGGTCATAAAGTTTTGGTAGATATTTGAAAACAAAATCTTTAGATGCATTTTTTGGAAACAAAATATTCATAAGATTTTTGGTTTTCTTGGTCCTAAAGTTTAGAAGTAATTATGGAAACAAAATCTTGGTAATATTCCTTCCTTAAAAACGTGTCTTAGAGTCCTTATTGATTTGGTAATAGAATCTAGGAATTAAGGAAGTTTATTTATTTACTAATTCTAATCATTTTCCATATTGGAGTTTATTTCCTTTTTATGTGTAGGTCTCCTTTACAATATAAATAGAGGGTCATGGCAGAGGCTGAAGACGTGCCGATAGAGAGAATTCAGAACATAGCAGAGCAAAATCAAATCAAAAGCAGAGAATTCAGAATTCCAGCTTTGCAGAATTTGAATGTAGCTCCGAATGTTATAACATTCGGAACTACATTGGAGTGCTGGAGTTGTTTGTCTTCCTAACTGTTCTAGGAGGCTGATTTTTTCTTCCCACGTTTTCTTTACGTGTTTTTCTGTGGGTTTTTGCTTTCCAAGACTTGTTGTCTTGTGAGAGTATTTGTTTTGGTGATTTCACATAAGCTTTTGTAAAATAAATCATATTATTTAGTAAAATTTTTTTGGCCATAAGGCTAGATCTACAAGCATAGGTTTGTAGGTTGTTTGATATACGTTTGTGCTTAATTCGTGCTTTAGTTTTTAAGTCTTCCGATGTTTTTAAGTTTTCTGCCAAATGCACCTTCCAGTGTAGTTACAGTAACGAGCTACATTGGGAACTGCATTGACAGATTTTGTGAATCTTAGCTAATATTGTTCTTACAGAGGTTCACCAAATGGAAGTTAAAACAACGTTCTTAAATGGAGATTTAGAGGAAGAAATTTATATACAACAACCCGAGGGTTATGTTGCTAAAGAGGAAGAACATAAAGTATGTAAATTAAAGAAATCTCTATATGGACTTAAACAAACACCAATACAATGGTACAACAAATTGAAGTAAGAAATTCATAAATTTGGCTTTTAGAGTTGTAAAGTAGAAAGTTGTGTTTTTACTAAAGTTACTCTTAATTATAAAGTTGTAATAACTTTATACGTTGATGATTTGCTTATATTTGGTTCTGATATAAATTGTGTAAATGAGACTAAGAACTATTTAAAGCAAGTTTTTGACATTAAGAACTTAGGTCCAGTGGATGTCATTTTAGGGGTTAAAGTAATTAAAAAGGACGGAACTTATATATTAACTCAATCTGATTACATTGAGGAAATATTAAAGAAGCTTAATTATTTTGATTGCAAAATAAGTCAGAGTCCTATTAACCCACAAATGAAGTTAGTTCCAAATAAAAGACGAGACCGTAAATCAAGAAAAATATGCTAAAATAATTGGTAGCATAATGTGTTGGATTGATCTGGGATACAACAATGTCGAACACAGAAACCTGAATATATTATAGAATCATGCACATAACACTTTCCTGCAAGAATTATTCGACCCTATCAAATGTCATGGGTTACACGAATATCCTTATGGGATAAGACTACAATTGCCCTCCTGTTATGGCACTGAAGTAGGAGACCACTTTTGGAGTATTATATATTTTGTTACCCAAAAACGAAGATGATGGAACTATCATATAGTCTATATGTATCCCTTGCAGATAATTAAGTTTCCTTTCAAATGGTTGCATCATTTGGAATTCCAACAGTCACCAAAATAACTGCTAGGGAAAACTATCACAACCAAATTTGAGATATCAAAACAGGGTTCTTCGTTGCGAAAATGATAAATCGAAAGGAAACATAACACTTAATTATTAACACCCGTAAGCCCGTAAAACTTATGTGAATGTGCACTCCGCACCCCCAGATTCACAATGTAATATTCCTCGAGCTCACCCATCTTCAAAACATAAACCCCGACTATACCAAATGACCAATGATTTTACTTAAATCATCAATATAATGTACGTGATAAAGCATACAAGACCTGATCTTGCATGTTCAATTGACATATTAAGTAGATTTACAAGCAATCCAAGCGAAGAGCATTGGACGGAATTAAAAACAATACTAAGGTACTTAAAATATACAATAAACTATGGCTTGCATTATAAGTGTAATTCACCTATACTTGAATGCTATAGTGATGCAAATTGGGCATCAGATGTAACCAACTCTAAATCTACAAGTGATTGGTTATTTACCATTGGAGGAGCCATAGTTGTGTGGTCCTAAAAAAGACAAACATGTGTTGCTTTGTCATCAATGGAATTTGAGTACATAGCCATGTTAATGACTAGTAAAGATTTAATCTGGTTTAGAAGATTCCTAAGAACAATACCTTTTATTGATCCTAAAAAGGGAGCTACAACTTTGTATTGTGATAATCAAGCCGCCATATGTAATATAAAGAATGAGAGAATATCAAATCATAGTAAACACATTGCTATGCGATATAATCATATTAGAGATAGTACTTGAGTATCTTCCAACAAATCAAATGTTAGCTGATCCGCGAACAAAACCTTATCAGGGGATAAGATCACAAAGGTCATGAGAGATATGAGATTGTTACTAGTTGAAACAATGTCTTAATTGAAATTAACCAACTCTATCTTAAGGTACAAGTAATAGATTTGTCACCTTATTATGCTTTAGAGTTAGAAAGTAATTCAATATTAGACATTGGTGAAATGAAAACTTGGACACATTTCGAGTGCATAACTTAAAAATAGTGGGGGTGTCACTATTTGAAAATTTCACATCTGACCTATGCACTTTCATTACCACAACAAAATTAGGATGAATTTAAAATCCTTAATAGAAGAATGCGTTGTGGACATTCTCGATAAGTCTACCTATACAAGTAAAGAAGTGAGAGCTCGCTTCTTATGGATTACTCCAGTAAAATTCCTAGAGTACTTGTGAAACCAGGATTAAGCACAAGGCCCAAATACAAGGTGCTGCCAAAGATAAAAGGAACAATAAGTCATACATAACGAGGATATGTCTCCCTACTGTTTCACATTCAACCATAAAGTTAAAGGCTCGTCCACTTGATGGCTATTTGCTATGTAAATAAATTATGATTGTTTTGTTATTATTGCAAATAAGTGAGAGGTTGTTATATGTTTTTGTATTCACATATAATAAATACTCTTCTCCACACATTGAATTTGTGTATCAACCTCCTTCTTCATGAATAACGTATTGTTGTCTTTATTCTCATCTCTTCATTATGTCACCCGTATCCAATATGGAAGTATAACTTAAAAGTAGACTTGTGTGTATATTATATTGTATTTAATATATATGCAAGAAAGAAAGAAAGAAATGGATTATTTATTTAAAATAATTAATTGACTGATGCCACGCTCTTTCATCAATTGATGAAGATACGCATCTTCACTTTCCAAATAGAATAATTTGCATTAGTCAAGGTTGTAGGACGAACAACATTCTCATATTGAGAATCCATAACGGCTACAACCAAAATCAACTCTTAGTGTTGTCAAGAGAATGCTCTGATACCAATTGTAAGAACAATAATAGTTAGGATTCATAAAATCTATCAATGTAGTTCCTAATGTAGCTCGTTACTAGTAGCTACACTAGAAGGTACATTGGGCAGAAAACTTAAAAACAACGGAAGACTTAAAAACTAAAGCACGAATTAAGCACAAACATATATCAAACAACCTACAAGCCTATGCTTGTAGATCTAGTCTTATGGCAAAAAAGATTTCACTAAATAATGTGATTTGTTTTACAAAAGCTTATGTGAAATCACCAAAACAAATACTCTCACAAGACAACAAGTCTTGGAGAGCAAAAACCCACAGAAAAACAGGTAAAGAAAACGTGGGAAGAAAAAATCAGCTTCCTTGAACAGCTAGGAAGACAAACAAGTCCAGCACGGCAGCACTCCAATGTAGTTCTGAATGTTATAACATTCGGAGCTACATTCAAATTCTACAAAGCTGGAATTCTGAATTCTCTGTTTTTGATCTGATTTTGTTGCTCTGTTATGTTTTGAATTCTCTTTATTTGCACATTTTCAGCCTCTGCCCATGACCCTCTATTTATATTGTGAAGGAAACCTACACATAAAGAAGGAAACAAACTCCAATATAGAAAAGGATTAGAATTAGTAATATACATGCTCCAACAATTTTGCTACAAGCTGCTGCATTTGCGATCGACCATCACGCTCGATAATTTTATTCTTGCTACGAGCATTGTAAATAGTCCGTATTAAAGACTTATTACTTTGAAACTTCTCCTGTAAACCTTGCAAAATGTTCTTGGGCCTCGAATTGGCATGTGACATGTCAAGAAGATAAGCCTTCTCCGGGTCTGATAATTGACCAACAAATGAGTGGCCATGCATGTGAGGGGCTTCAGTATGGTTATTCAACCCACATTCAACCTGAAGTTCCCATAGTCCCTCACATAATTGTATGCCCTTCAAACGAAATGGACACTCACATTTCTTCGATCCATGTTCTCTCTTGCTATTCTTTATTACTTTAATCGAATCATCACCCTATTTTTGACGAGGTTGCCCGCCAAGTTCACAACTTAAAGTCAACCGAGGTCCTCTATTTGCCGTACCACTATCAGATTTAGTAATTACTATCACAAGCCCATTCTCTCTTTCGGTTGCACGCACCCAATCAAATAAATCATCCCGATATGAAAAATATGAGTGATTTACAAAAACATTGTTGTAATCTATAACAATCTGTTGTTGAAGAGGAATGATCACATCATTTACAGGATCAATGACACTGTACTCAGTAGGAAACATATTTGCTTCTTGAAAAATAAGTAAAACAAACATGTTAAAAATTCATGATTCTGCACTGTTCATGCACTGTTCGGCCAGAATGAGATGAACAGAAGTAAAAGTGTTCGGCCAAGCTGAGATGAACAGAGGTGAGCATGTTCGGCTAGGCTAAGATGAACAGTAGTGAAATTATTCGGCCAGGCTGAGATGAACATAAGTGTTGGTGTTCGGCCAGAGTGTGGTGAACACCCTTAAGGCTGTTCGTCCAGCACTGACTGAACAGCTTTAAGGGTGTTCATCACACCAGAGCCAAACAGCCGTAATACCTAGCTCGATTTTTTTTTTTGGCAAAAACCAAATTTTAATAAAAGAAAGTGAAATGAATACTTACATTACCCGATCCCAGGACTTCTTTAAGCTCCTTATAATGTTATTTTTGACAATGTGATTATGTTTAGGGTTGATTTTAAGGGAGTTTTGAAAAACAAATTTGGAAGAAGAAAAAACAATGAAGGTCTCGTAAGCAGTTTATATGTATTTGTGATTTGGAATTTGAGGTGTAAATATAAAATAATGGGGTGTAGGGACTATTATTTATTTTTTTGTACAAGTGTATTATAGTTATTTCAATAGGGTGTAGAGTTAAATTGATGGGGTGTAGAAATTAATTGATGATGTGTAATGTTTAAAATGTTTTATTAGGTCATTTTACTTAATGATATTTGTGTAATTATTTCAAGTAGGATGTGGTGATAAGTCTTTTGGGGGGGGGGTTGTATATCCAACCTAACGCACTCCCACCACTTGGTTGAACACTTGCTGCAAATTAACAAAAGGGTGGGAATAACCACATCCCAAAATCCTATTTCTACACTCCACTTGAAAATATTACACAAATGCCATCGAGTGAAAATACGTAAAAACCGACCTCCTAAGCTCTGATATTGTTCGGTCATGGAGCAATGAAATGGTAGAGATTGGTTCGACCACCATGAGTCGAAATGGTTGAGGTTGGTTCGGTCACCATGAGTCGAACACTCTTATTTGTGTTCGACCAGTGTGAGATATCGCGGCATCGGAGATGGGATTTGCAGGTGGCCGGCGACAAAGAAGACGATCGGACTGAAGGGACGCAGAACGGAGGTGGGAAGGCCAGAGACGCAGAACGGAGGGAGAAAGACGAACGGAGGTGGGAAGTCGAGGGATGCAAAATGGAGGGAAGAAGACGAACGCGAGGAAGACGAAGGTGTTGCCGGCTGAGGGAGGAAGACGAATGCGAGGAAGACGGAGGTGTTGCCGGCTGAGGGAGGAAGACGAACGCGAGGAAGACGGAGAGATGTGGGAAGGGTAAAATTGGTAGTTATGTGGGGGTGTAGAGTGAGATGTGGGAAAAAAGTGGGGTGTAGAGATAAATAAGGTGTAAAAATAAGAAATTGGGGTGTTGTTATCCCAGCCCTTTAACAAAATACTATAGAAAAGAACATACTATTTGAAATTTACAGGGTGGAGCTTGACGATGATGATGATGATACTAAATCGCACCGTCGTATCAATCTCATCATCCATCCTACCAACTTCTCCGCTTTGACTGCTCGATTTCACCTCTTCAAGCTCCGTAAAAGACCATCATTTCATCAAATCTTCCAATTTCATTTTTCTTATTCGGCCTAACTTTATCCATATGGATGTAGTAGCTCTTGAATCCTTTAATTGGAGCAGTTCATTATTTATCACTGCCCCAAAACCCTCAATTTTGGTCTTCCCTAATCGTAAATTTTTTTATTCTACAAAAACTTTCCCTAAAACCCTACACTGTACGGCAACTTACTCCACCGGACCCCGCATTTTACGAAGCTTCGCCGGTTCGGGATTTCGACGGTGTCGTTTGCGACCCGTCGCTGTAAAATGCAGTGAAACTCACTGTGTACAAGATTCGGCACCTAATTTGAATTTCAGGGGTTTAGAGATTCTGGTTAAGAGAGGATTAGTTTTGGCGGCGATATGTTGTGGGGTTTTGGTGTTTGGATGCAGGAGAGTTGACGCGGTGGAGGGAGTGCTGAATGGGAGATTCGAGCAAAGTGTGTTATCGTTTCGAAATTCTTGGCCAAAGGTGTTGCAGGTTCTTGTGGTTTTTAAAGAGCAAGGTTTGATTTTGGCTGCGCTTTTGGGTCTATCTGCATTTTTCTCCATGGCCGAGACTTCAATTACCACTCTTTGGCCTTGGAAGGTATCCATCTTATTTTTGGAATGTAGTTCGTACTTGATGCCTAAGACAGTAAGAATATTTCACTTTTTTGACTGCGTGGAAAATGTATTGATTGGTTTAATTTGATCGTTAGCATTTAGCAATGAATCCATGCTGTAAGATAGCCATACATTGTTTCATAGATTTTGTTTAGAAAGTTTACGATGAACTAAATGAAGTCTTATTTTTTTGAACGCTAATTAGTTATACAGTAAATGAACCAATTTTAATTCTCAATTCCTTTTGTCACCTTTACTTGGTGTTGATAGTGTGATTCTGTGAATTCAGTCATGACAACTATACAGGATACAAAGAATAACCTTTTGTACCATGCATTTTAGAAATAGCTTATTTTTACTATCCTTACTTAATGCAACTCCGACCAATGATATTTTGGCACTTTTAGTCGCAGAAATTATCCATTCTTGAAGGATAAGATATATTCCATTAATAAGAATTGTAGATACTGCTCTCTTTGCCCTTTCAACCTTAAGCTAATATGTTTCCGATGCCTTGTTTGTAGCTCTGGTTCCTTGATTCTCTCTTTGCTCCATTTTTCTTTTCTTCTTGGCTGTTAACTTTCAAGTTTCAATAGCAGTAGGGTAACATGCAGGATGATAACTCATCCAAGTACCTATTTATCTATGGATTGAATTTAAGTTATCGACTTTCGAATCTTGATTGAGTTGTGGAATTAGGTCTCCGGGTTTGTTTAGGACTTGAGATGAAAATCTTAATAATTATTGCATCTTTACAAAACAGTAATTGGTACTTCGTGGTTGAATGTGGTTCTTGGTTTGGGTTTATGATTAGCATTCTCAACTATTGAAGCTCGATATTATTGTTTTTACTTCCTCGTGTTCCTAGCTAAGTGGATGGGCCTTGCAATCTTGCATTTTCATTTTCCCTATCTTCCATCTCTTTTAGTATACTATTAATCATCATCTATGTCTATCAGGTTCGAGAATTGGCCGAGAAAGAGTCTGATGATGGTGTATTCAAAATGCTCCGCAGTGACGTTACTCGGTTCTTAACAACTATACTAATTGGCACAACGTATTAATCTTTTTAGCACTTACATTAAAAATTTACTATTTTCATGAACATTAATTTCAATATGATTCTTAGTGTAGATTTCATTTGTGTCCTCAGTGTGGTCAATATTGGAGCAACAGCCCTAGTGACTGAGGCCGCAACTGCAATATTTGGTGAAGCGGGTGTGAGTGCAGCTACTGGAATAATGACCGTATGTACAAGTTTCCTTCTGTTATTAATAAACATATATTCGGCGATTCCTAGTCGTTAATGTAGCGTCTAAAATTCATATCTTTATTTCTTTCTGATTGTTTTAAAAAGGGGAACCAGACTTTTTTTCTCGGAACTTTATACTTAGTGCGCACGGGATACTTATAAATCTATTAAAAAACAAGTGGAACTAAGATGCTTAGTCTTCGTCAAACGGGTGATGTTGTTTGTGCATTATATAAGGTTTATTAGAATGTCTAAAGACTAAATTTACATTAGCTCAACTATAAAGGAGGTCCCCTTTCAATCTCAGCATTGCAATGGTGATTTTATGATCAGTAGCTGCTCCATCTTTTTAAGGCACTGTGGCAGCCGAATTCTCTTGGGAACAAGTGATAGAGGCATGAGGTCATTGGATGCGTTGTTGGATAATTTTGATTTTGTCCTGGTTTAATTTTATGTTTCATTGACTTTACATAGTGCCTGCTATCATATTGTTTAAAGGAGACTATTGAGAGATTGTAGCCTTATAGGTTCATTCACAAGCAATAGAAAATGCTTCCCAAGAATAAGTACAGATATTGAACTTGCTGCTAAGTCCCCGGTGTAACATCTGATTCTTTTTTTTTGATAAGTAAATAATATATTAAATAACAAGCATCAAAAGAGGTGATGTGTCCTTTGTACACTAGCCGTATACCAACCAAAAGATTAACCAAAATCAGGTATATACAAGATCTACAAAAGCTATAATCTAGGAAGAGAGTGATCATCCACGGAACTCCAAACCGAATAATACGAATCAAGAAATTCTTCTCGGGATCGCGTTTCCACGTTGTCGAAAGCCTATGGTTCCTTTCCTTCCATAGAATCCAACACACCCCCAAAAGAGTGTCCCCGTCTACTATTCCTCTTCTTCAAATAACCCCTATTCCAACCTCCGACATGGTCAATGATCGAACTTGGCATGACCCAAGACATATTAAACATACTCAAGACATAATTCCAAAGCTCTAAAGCCACTGCGTGAAGAAGTAAGTGATTTACACTCTCCTCGTCAGCCTTACACGTATAGCATCTATTAACAAAAACCATGTTACGTTTCCGCAAATTGTCCCCGGTTAGAATAGCCTCGTGAGTCGCTTCCCACATGAAAAAAGCCACTCTCTTAGGGGCTTTGGTCCTCCATCTTGCTCTCCACGGAAAAGAAGTTCTACCACCATTGAGAAGCTTTAAATAATACGAGCTAAGCGAGAAAAGAGGGCCCCACGAGCCTTTCCAAACCACCATGTCCGTCGGCACATGCGTTTTCTCTTGAAGCATCCTTAAGAGCTGCACAACCGACTCTAACTCCCAATCATGAAAATTCCTTCCGAACAAAGGATTCTAGATAGGCTTACCCTCCACCCAATATAATCTGAGCTAACTTTACAATCCTTATCCGTGGATAGCTCAAATAGGTTCAAACGCCTCCCTCAAGCGAACATCCCCACACCATCTATCCTCCCAAAACCTCACCGAGGCCCCATTACCAACCTCAAAAGCAATGAATCTTTCAAAAGAATTCCACCCCTTCCTTATACCTCGCCAGACTCCCACCCCATAAGACGAATTGACCTCGTTAGGAAACCAACGGTGACCCCCTCCCCATACTTGCAAACCACCACTTCCCTCCACAAAGCCTCCTTGTTTGTGAGATATCGCCACAACCATTTCCCAAAGAAAGCCTCGTTAAATAATTTGATTTTTTGATATTCGGACCCCCTCGAACCTCGAACACACCTTATCCCAATTCACTAAGTGAAACTTGTGCACATCTGATTGACCCTCCCACAAAAAATCTCTCTCCAACTTTTCTAATCTTTGCCTAATTGTAGCAGGAATCACAAAAAGCGATAAGAAATAAGTTGGTAAATTAGCTAGAGTGTTCTTGATCAAAACTAATCTCCCCCTTGGAAAGAAGTTGGCGCTTCCACCACGCCAATCTCTTCTCGGACCGCACTACTTGGATTCCATAACTCTGCTCTTTGACTTTGCACCAATAGGAAGCCCAAGATAGGAAGTAGGAAGAACAGCAGACTTACAACCAAAAATGCAGCTAGATCCCCTGACATTCTCCACCCCTCCTACAGAATAATTTCACTCTTAGAAATATTGATGCGAAGACCGAAACCGCTTGAAAAATAATAAAACTAATCGGAGATTTCCCAATGAGCCTTATACGCCCCAAAAAACTAATGTATCTTCGCAAAGAGAAGATGGGAAATCGACACCTCCCTCTCCCCTCTCCTCCCCACCTTAAATGCACTTAAAAGTCCCACTGCCGCCCTCTCTAACATCCTACTAAGAGCCTCCATTACCACAATGAACAAAAATGGGGACAAAGGATCTCCTTGACGCAAGCCTCTCGAACTAGGGAAAAATCCGATGGTTCTCCATTCACCAAAAGCGAGAAGCGAACGTAGAAATACAATATCGGACCCATTGAATCCACTTGAGACCAAAACCCATTCTTTCCAACATATATAACAAGAAATCCCAGTTCACGTTATCATAAGCTTTCTCTATATCCAACTTACACAGCAACCCTGGGACCCCGCTTCTCAACCTGTCATCCACAGCTTCATTGGCTATAAAGGACGCGTCCATAATCTGTCTATCCTTCAAGAGGATATTCCTTCAAGAGGATATTCCTTCCAAACTCTCATGTTGGTCACTGTGTTGGAACTTGGGAGAGAACCTTAGTTGTTTGTTATTATCAAATTCAAGGTTTGTCTTACATGTGTTTTAGGGCACAACATGAAGTGATTGCACCATTTTTTATGATTTACTTGCAAGTCTAATGGAAATAAATGAAAAGTATCCAAATTGAATGAAACTCAATGCTAAATTTGATAAAAGAGAAAAGTAGGACAGACCTCCCCCTCCCTCTGTTGATCAACATGAAGTGACCCACTTTATCTCTCTAGACGATAATTTCTCTCTTTACTCAAATCAGAATTTGTAGGAATCGCAAATTGTGGAGAGAGATCAGGGGAAATTGTAGGTGTGCCAATTTTGAACAAGGTTTCACTATTTGTGAAACATTTTAAGGGATTGGAAATTTGGAATTATACAGTAATATGGGTGGTGGTGGTGGCTATCTGGATTTTAAAAGAGAGAAGAGAAAAGTTGGGAAGAAAAATATGAAAATCGTCATGTGCCTGGCACATGTTTGAGTCACTGTAATATTGTTGGTATTACTGGGTTATCTTGTTATTTTACTCACCTCCATTACTCATTACTAAAAAATGACAGGAGACACTACCCCTTAACATTTGTAAGCAAAAGGAGGCAAAACTACGCGAAATACAATAGGGAGGCAAAGCCCAAAAGCAGATATCCACGGGTCCACCACCACCACCACCACCCCGAAAAAAAAAAACCAAAAGCTATGAATGGGATAATTATTTCCAATACAAGAAAAAAAGGCAATACTTGCACTGATTTTGGTAAAGTTTAATACTTTAATGCGACTTATTTTACCTACTTTTTACATACTTCACAGCAACAGAATTACAGCTGTTGAATCCTTTTGTCCCGGTTGTAATTTGGGAATACACAAATATGTGTCTTCAAGGGCATCACAAACCAAATAGAGTGACAACATGTACTCACAATATTCCGGGTAACAAATGCAAGCGATTCGAACCCACGACCTTGCCAAACCTCTGATACCATATTAAGTTACCAACTTATCTATAAGCTTTTTTTTTTTTTTTAAGTAAAGATATATATTAATAAAAGCGCCAAAAGGGAGGTGCAACCATGTACACTGGACGTATAGAAAACCGAACTACACAAGACTAAAACTATTAACAAAGTCCACAAAAGAATGATCTATGCTATCTACCTCGCCAGCCTCATAACACCAGTGGAAAAGATTGCACAACAGCTGGTCCTTTAATTGGTCCATCGTCCGTTCTACACTATCAAAGGCCCTACTATTTCTCTCGCACCAAACAATGTATATCAAGCTTATCAAATGTGTTATAACTTTTCCGTCATTACATAGAAGCTGGTTAATAGTGTACTTTCTCAGAACTCTTGAAGGACTTCTTTGGTATACTAGTGTCATTTTAAAATGGTTTTGTACTTGAATTTTACCATTGCTTAATGGATTATCAATGGCAGGTATATACACGCAAATACATGCTGAATACGTTTTCATATTGCTTCACTGCTACGGGTTTTTAAACCAGATATTTTTTCTCTCAATCATATCAGGTTGCTGTTTTGCTTCTCACTGAAATTACTCCAAAAAGTATAGCAGTTCATAATGCCACAGAGGTTGCCAGGTTTGTGGTAAGTGGAGAAGATGCTTCTGTCACCAAGACTAAATCGTCATCAAATATGGAGGGCAGATAATTATTTAATAAATACAAATTTTTTTTTTTCTGTTTGAGTCAATATTGGTGATTGACTAGAAAGTTCCTTTCAATGCTTCTAGGTCAGGCCAGTCGCTTGGCTTTCCTTGATATTGTATCCTGTGGGGAGGGTTGTGACATATATTTCAATGGGAATGCTAAAGTTGCTTGGGTTGAAAGGAAGAAGGTGCAGTTTCTTGTTGTTGCATTCCGATGTTGTCATGTCACTAAGCTATTGTTGTTACTTCTGATAGTTATTTCATTTTTAAGATACTATTTTATTGGGTAAGCTTGAAAAGCCAAAAGGTTTAATTTCTTATATCTTCTTAAGTTAATTTTTGCTAAAAAATGTTATATGATTTGGTGAAATTATCTATGTACGTAATGACAATATTAACTTTTTGTTTTTTGAAATCATGTTATTCTATGTATGCGAATGCAGGTGTTGGTGTTTTTTTTAATTGTCATGTAAGACCTAAGATGGGGTGGGAATGAGGAGTCTAGGTGGATGGGAAAGTTTGACATTCACTTATTTCTATGGTTTAGAGTGGTCACAAAGCAGTTGACAAATCTATTGTTAGTTTAAGATGCAAGTTTAAAATGCAATGAAGATATGTTATTGAAGGTTCGATTTGCCTAGTTAGTAGTTTTCACGACGAATATTGCACAAAAGGTGAGTTGATAATGAAAAGCGATAGTATAAATTGGCTGGTTCCATGTCCCAATTGTACAGAGTGAACCAATATGGCAGTAAAAAAGCCTATGATTTATATTTAATTCCTATATGGTGTTCAGGTTCTATTCTCCGGCATCTGTTCTTCTGCTTCTTTTAAGTAGATGATCGTAGTTGCTTGGTATTTCTTGAGACTGGAATCTTTTTTACACTACTGATTCTCCTTTCTTAAATTTTTTGATCTACTAGTGAACCATATGTTACTGAAGATGAACTAAAGTTGATGCTGCGAGGAGCAGAGTTAAGTGGGGCAATAGAAGAGGAAGAACAGGTAAAGGAATGACAGATGCTACTTTGGACTGTGAAATTAATATACACCTGTAAAAAGGATAAAATTAGAAGTTATTCAGTGGTGAATCCAACCAAATTAAGTACACACGAAGATATTTGGCTGGCAAATTTGTGAGATGATTTATCATGCAATCATAGTTAAACTGTTAAACCTTCAGTCCAGCTTATCATGCAACTAAGATAGAATTGATATCTTTTTACCTCGTTTGTTGTTATCATAGAAGATGCAATAGCAAACTAGATCTGTATTCTTATGCATACGTCAGTTATTAATGTTAAATGAAGATGAAAAATGATCTTCAGTCTGCTGAAATATTCTTTTCACAACAACCATCTGCCCATCCATATCCCATAATGTGGAGACATTCCAGTTATTCAGATATGGTCGTTGTTATGTCTTTACTATTCTATTATTGGGAATCTTTTCTGAAGATGCATACTACTTTTCCGGGATAAAAATTAATACTCTGAGAAGTCTTGCACAGGATATGATTGAAAATGTCTTGGAGATAAAAGATACATACGTTAGAGAGGTGATGACACCTCTGGTTGATGTTGTCGCCATTGATGCCAGTGCAACACTAGTTGATTTTCACTCCTTGTGGTTGACTCATCAGTATTCCAGGTTTGTTATCGTTTCATTAATGTAGCTATTTTCTCATAAATGAGCATGCTTTAAGAACTCTAAACATCCTCACAGGATTCCTGTTTTTGAGCAACGTGTTGATAATATTGTCGGGGTTGCGTATGCAATGGATCTTCTAGATTATGTTCAGAAGGTCAGTTAAATTATGGTTACCATGGTATTCTTGATTTTGTTTTCACGCTGCATCTAATGGTACATGAAACTCATGCCCAGAATTATATTCTGTTCATTTTTGAAGGGGCAACTACTAGAAAGTTCTACTGTGGGAGATATGGCACACAAGCCTGCATATTTTGTGCCTGGTAATTGAAGTATCGAATAACTTTATTTTTTCTTGTTCAACTGTTCAAAAAGATGAGCTATTGCGCTCTTTAGCTCTACAGTATTGCTCAAGTATAAGAAAAGGGAGAAGAAGCTAGGAGCATAGTAAAGGTAGTAATACCTAGGAGCATTAGCCAATTAGGGCACAAAAGTCTGAATCTGTTTCGTCTCAGTTCTCAATTATCTGATTCTTCTTCTGTAAAAATTACTTTTACGTTCTGTGTTTTTCAAATTTTTTTTCAGCGTGATGCACTACGATATGCTGTCTGTTTTATAAGATAATATTTTTGGGTCTCTATTAATGAGCTGTATGGCTAAAAAGTTGGCATAACTAATGCAGATTCAATGTCAGTCTGGAATCTTCTTAGAGAATTTCGTATCAGGAAAGTGCACATGGCTGTTGTTCTTAACGAATATGGTGGAACAATTAGATGCGTATGAAACTTCGTCTTGATCATGTTGAGGAAATATACGATTTTATTTTAAAATTAATTAAGTTATTGCCTCATGTTTAATGTAGGTTTAAGCTTGTAGCCCTTGATTTCCACCTTTATATATGTATATTTCTCTAATGTTGGAAACCTTGATCTCTTTGTTGTGCTTCATGTATGAAACAGATTGTAACACTAGAAGATGTGGTCGAGGAAATTGTTGGTGAAATTTTTGATGAAAATGATTCCAAAGTAAGCTCACTGGAAACTCCAATATTCAATATTCCTCATTCTCACTGGTTTGCTCATCTTTAATTTTCCATTGAACTCAATGCTTAGACTCTTGGGGAAGTCTGGTGATTCTTGCTAATCAATCTAAAATGTTTTATGCAACACCACTAAGATTCACATGCAATGGTTGATAAAGACTGAGGTTGCACTCTAGTTTCACAAACGAAGTTTCCAGGCTCATGTCTTCATGATTATTATTAGTTTTGGATTCCAGGCTGGTTTCTGCACATACTGGTTTTAAATTATGCCAACTATGCATTTCCAGTTCTTTTTGGATAACTTTGGTCATGTTTCAAGTACATCTGGCTTTTCAAAAATCAAAGCTATGGTTTCTGGGGTTTTAGGAGCAGGATATTGGCTCCTGTTAGATGTGAGTAACTATGGTTTTAGTGCAAAATAAAATCATTGATGTCAATGATGCAGAGGATTACATTGTGGTTGCAAGCATTTCAGGGTGTTCAAAGTGTGGTTTCCTATGTGCTCATTCTTAATCCTTGGTGTTTCAGTTTTCTTGTTAATCTATTTCTCAAGTTATATTTGTTTCATGAAGGAGGAAATCCAGAAGAAAACGGGCTATATAGTAATGCGAGCTGAGGGAATATTTGACGTAGATGCAAATACATCAATTGACCAGCTTTCTGAAGATCTCTATATCAAAATGCCAGAGGTATTATTCTTAATGGTGTCTTCTGTCAATATTTTTGTTTCGACAATCAGGTTACCTTCCTGAGAATTGTGTTTACTTCATGTGGAGTTCCAACTTCAATCACAATAATATTTCAGCATGCTGTTCTTCTGATATTTGCCTGTTAACTAATACTGTAACTGGTTTAGTTTTTTTATTTTTATTTTTTGGTTAAGAAAAGAGACGAGTAACTGGTGAAATTTTGTAGGTTTTGTTCAGTGCTTTACTTTATCTTTTTCTTTCTGAATTGCGTCTATTGGTAGCAAAGGGCAGAGGAAACTCTGTTCTGTGCTGTGTATATATAATTAACAAGATAAAAAGAATTGAAACTCAACTCTTCTTAGCCTTTGTGTCAGTTACTTGGCTCGGCTAGATGAGTACTTTTTAAGCCTTTCGATTGGGTCCAAGCACCAATGCAAGGTTATCACACAAAGCACACTCAATTATGTCCTTATTTACTTTTCTTTATAATTTCCATCTACGTTAGTTTGGTCTTCCCCTACCACTAGTGTGGCTATTAATACTGCTACTAGCACACTTCCTACCACTAGTGTGGCTATTAATACTGATACTAGCACACTTCCTATGGGGTGCACTTACTGTTGATACTATTACACCTGCTAATTGTTTCACTTATTTGTGTATCTTGTATGTGTCTTAAAACTCTAAACAGAATGAACCGAAAGTAACGAGTAAAAATTTGATCATGATTCTTTTGAATGAGGCCCGTGTGGAGGGTGCCCTGAGGATGAACTTGTCATAGTCAGACTTCAACATTTCTTTTCTTCTGGAAAAAAGAAGATAAAATCCAACCTTCTAGAAGAATGAGACGTTGCAATTGCCCATCTGTCCCAGGTCTTTTACTTAATCCAATTGGATCCCCAACCCCCTTCCCCATTGAGAACAGACCATAGCTGCGCAGGCGAGAATAAGGAAGATGAAGGGTCATGAGTTTGATTCAAATGCGCTATTTGTGTACTCGGCTTTGGTCTGTTCCTTTGGCTTGGGGTTGAGGCAGTTGGTGGAACCCCAAGGCATTTATCCCCATAGGTGGGTCCTATGTAGCCTGCTGTGGAAAGACTTGGCTCTTGATTTCACAACAAAATAATAATAATTAGTAAGTAACCAACTCATTTAAAAGCTTAAGCTATTAGAGAGGGGCTCAACAATGTATATCAAGCTTAACACTACCATTCACGTGTGACCCGTCCAGACTCCCCTTCACATGTGACC
>CM028380.1:72851818-72980599 GCA_013146195.2 Codonopsis lanceolata
AGGTGGAAGGGTAGCTGGATGAGGTTGAAGATTCCCACGGAATAGAGATAAAGCAAGACTTAACGCGTTTACTCGTCAATGAAGAAATCAGCTGAAAACAAAAATCACAGGTTCAGTGGCTCAAAGAAGGTGATAGCAATACAAAGTTCTTCCATAGAATGGCTAGTATTCGAGGAGTGGCTAAGCGAATTCAGAAAATAAAGATTGGTGTAGAGCTGGAAGAGAGGGAAGAGATTAAGCGTGGTATAGCGGGTTTCTACGAACAGCTTTACGAGGATTGTGGGTCTTGGAGACCTAATTTTGACAGGGTCATTTTTGGAAGATTAGAGGAGGCAAATTTTCTTTGGAGCGTCCCTTCACCGAGGAGGAGGTGGTGGCTGAGTTAAGGCTAATGAGTGGTGATAAAGCTCCAGGCCCGGACGGATTTTCTATGGCCTTTTTCCAGCATTGTTGGCAGGTGGTCAAGGGGGACATTATGAAAGTTTTTCAGTTTTTCAATACCAATTCGAATTTCGAAAAGAGCCTTAATGCTACTTTCATTTCGCTGATTCCGAAGAAGAAAGGCGTGACGGATTTGAAGGACTATAGACCCATTAGTCTAGTCGGGGCATTTACAAGCTTATGGTGAGGGTCCTTTCCCAGAGGTTGAAAAAGGTGATAGGTAAGATTGTTTCGGAGTCTCAACATGATTTTGTTAAGGATAAGAAAATCTTGGATGCATCCCTTCTAGCTAATGAGGTTGTGGACGACAGATTGAAAAAAGGTGTTTCGGGTTTTTTGTGCAAGTTGAATATTAAGAAGGCATATGACCATGTCAACTGGATTTCGTGCTCTATGTGTTGGATAGAATGGGGTTTGGGGATAAATAGAGGAGGTGGATCCACTTTTGCATCTCTTCGGTTCGCTTTTCAGTTTTGGTCAACGGGGAACCTTCTGGATTTTTTCATAGTTCGAGGGGCCTACACCAGGGTGATCCATTATCCCCGTTCTTGTTTATTCTTATGATGGAGGCCTTGAGTAAACTCTTGGAGAAGGTAGTCCAGGGGGAAGGGGAGGTGTGTCGGAATTAGAGGTTTCTCACTTGCTATTTGCGGATGATACGTTGGTTTTTTGTGGGGCAGAGAAGGCACAACTGGGTTAGCTTCGTATGGTGTTACTGTTTTTTCAAGCAATTTCGGGGCTTAGAGTAAATATCCTTAAGAGTGAGATTATTCCAGTACGTGTGGTGAATGATATTGGGAGCTTAGCCGGCTTTTTTGGGTGCCAGACCGCAACTCTCCCTTCCTCATACCTTGGACTTCCCATTGGTGCTCCGGTTAGAAGCAAATCTATGTGGGTTCCGGTAGTCGAGCGGTTCGAGCATCGTTTGGCGGGTTGGAAGAAACAATGGCTTTCCAAGGGGGGTGGGGGTAGGTTGGTGCTAGTTAAGAACACTCTTTCAAATTTACCAACCTATTTCCTTTCTCTGTTTGTGATGCCTGCCTTTATCCGGAATAGACTTGAAAATTTGGAAAGAGATTTTTTATGGAAGGTCGGTCGGAGGAGCGGAAATTCCATTTAGTCAAATGAGATAAGGTTTGTGCTAGAATGCAAGAGGGAGGGTTGGGGGTTAGGAAACTTAAAGTTTTTAATGAGGCATTGCTGGGAAAGTGGCTGTGGAGGTATCTCACGGAAAGGAAGGCATTGTGGAGGAGATTGGTGGTAAGTATGGTTTGGGGGGTCATGCGTGGTTTCCTGCGGAGGTTGTTTCGCCTTTTTGGGGTGAGGGTGTGGAAGGGCATAAGAAAAGGGTGGAGTTCCTTTTGGAGGTTTCTTGCCTTTGAGGTGGGAAGTGGAGAGACAGTTAGCTTTTGGGAAGATAGAAGGTGTGGCAAGAGAAAGCTGAAGGTGGATTATCTAACTGTGGTGAATCAAGCAAAGATGATAGAAAATGAAATGGTGGAACAAAGTGGTAAAGATAAGGAACCAATAATGGGACATCAAGCAAAGTGACGGGTTGGACAACGATTGGACAAAGAAAAGGGGGGAGATGTGCTTACTATGGAGCACCAGGGTACCATTTGAAAATTGTTGGGTAAGGCAGGGAAAATGCCATGGGCTGTGGGATACTTGGATACTATCGAGGGTGAATAAACAACTACATAACCAGGGCCAGCTGGGAGCACGAATAAAAAGAAACAGTGAGGGAAAATTGAAAAATCAGGGAACTTGAGTACGTAGGGGGAATGTGGTTGCGGATACGACAATCATAGGAGTACTCTTGTTAATTCCATGTCTTAGAGCTCATGTCTAGGATCATCTTATACTACCTAAAATAATATTCTTGTTATGTGAATAATTGGTATGAATCTGCATGAGTAACTCCATGAATCTCTTGGTAATGTTCCTTGTATGAATTGAGTAGATAGTGAATTTGGGGTCAAATTCTTTTAAGGGGGAGAGGGTGTAACACCCGAGAATTCCAAATGTGCATTACGTTATAATCATTTGTGTTAAACTCATAATCAATGTAATTACATTGTTAATATTTTTGTTAATATTTAGCTTGGGTATTTTGTAGTTCAATTGGGTTGCATTTTGAAGCATGTTAAGGGTAAGTTGGTTTGATTAGGGTTTAAGTGTGTTATAATTAGTTGAGAGATTAACTTGTTTAATTGTGATTAATTGGAGCTAAGTATAACTAATTAACTTAATCAAGATTAAGGGAGTCCTAAGCATATAAACTCCAAGAATCAGTGGTGGAAATCCTCTCTTCTAGGTAAGGGGATGCTCTCTTATGTATGTCATGACTAGTGTATAAAGATGTTGATATGAAGATGAAAAGTGTGTATTTAATGTGTTATTTGCAAGTATGTTTATGCTTGAGATTATAAACCTTTGTGTGGGGCTACGAGGTTGGGTTTTTAGTAGCCTTTGGTAGTCCCGTGTAAGAATAGGTGGGGCTATGAGGTTGGGTTTTCAGTAGCCTAAGGTGTAAGAATAGGTGGGTTAGTCCAGTGATTAGGAAGTGGTTGAGCAAGATGAGATAGAAAGATGAGAGTTAATCCAGCAAAGTCTCTGTTTTAGGGTATTTTGTGGAATATCTGTCTGCTGGAATGAGCTGGATTTGGAATATGTTTTACTTCTACTTTGTAAATTTTCATGCAATTTCAAGGTCGGGAAGTACCTCAACTGACTTGAGAATTAATTAATGCTGCGTGTATAGAAAATCATAATTGTATTTGTAACTTGAAATGATCAAAATTTGATGATTAAAGATCCGAATTGAGTGATTTAAAATGGTAAATTCTAGTTCAAAGTGTCTAGTTTCAGAATATGCAGGATTGGCATTCGCACTATTGAATTGTTTTGAAAACACCTTGTAAGTGGTCCAAGCTTGATAAGTTATGTGAGATACCAAAGGTTGAATTGTGGTGTCTTTGGATAATAATAAGTTGCGAGTATATGATAAGTTACTTAATGTTCGTAGAATGGTTGTAACGGAAGCACGAATATGAATCCTATGATTGTTATTTGTGTAGCTTGTAAGTAGTTATGTAAACCTTGAGTTGTGAATAACATGCCATGAGTTGTGAAGTAAACATCTTTAGTTAGCAGCGGAGTCTTATTCTTACCCTAGCGCCATAACAAAGGTTTCACACTGCCCTTGTGAGGGTTGTGTTGTCTCCACGGGTTGCTAGGGTTGTAGGGACCTAGTCCGTGTTGACATTGCCCGGGCATAGCATAGTTTGGTAACAATGTGACTTCAAGAGATAGTAATTGTGATAGTTCGCTTCAACAAGTAAAGTGGTGTAAGGGTAGTGGTTGGTCGAAGATGTATACTTTATGTTAGAGCATGAGATGTCCTACTCGTGATGGAAAGGTATTGACTCGTATGATGGGACAGTAGTCAGACTTGACTGGTTAGAATGAGATGTTGCTAGCATGTTTTAATTGTGTGTGATTCCATGCTTAACTGTTGTATACATACATAGCATACATAAGAGTTTTCCTTGGCTTGCAGCCAAACAGGAGAATCTCTCACCTATGAAGTTCAAAGGAAAGGATCGGAGTGCTAGAAGGTGGTGGTTCTTTTGGGGTAGTTTAGTTAAGTGTGTAAAGTTTTGTTAGCAAGTTGGCAAGTTGAAAACAGCTGTAGAGATGTAAAAGTTTGAACTCTTGGAAGTCTTGTAATCTTTTTGGTAGTCTCACCTTGAGACTTGTTATATACGGCTGTTGTACAGTTTTGTTAGTTGGGTTGAATTTTGAGTTTCAATTATATAGGTTGTTAGTATTTTTCAACAACAGGTGAGTCATGGGTAAGTCAAGACTGAATTGCTATGAAACAATTGTAATTGCAACAATTGTACATCTTAGGGCCATGTTCCTTGTTCCCGCACGAATCTAACTAGTGGAGGTGTGAGGCAATTTTGGATGTAGTAATTTTAGGGTGAGGGTGGTAGTAGTAATTTTCATTGACCAAATTCTTTAATCAACAACAAAGAGTGGCACAGGTGCATATAATTCGAGCAAGCGGGTTTGTAGGTTGTAGATGGACATTTCAGAAAGGACTAGATGAACTTGATTAAAGATAGATCAAGTTATGAGCAAAATGCCATTAAGAAATGGTAGTGCCTATGGAGAATGCACAATAACCAGCAGGCGAACAATATGAAATCTATACACGTAAGGTGTTATAATGCAATTAAGAGTCTATATATATGATTACGCTTTGTCTTTATGTTTTCTTGTTAGGTTTATGGAGAGATTTTTCTGGGACTCCTTGTGATGGCAAAATGAAACAGTGTGGCAAAATGAAAACAGTGTGAAATTATGATTTTTGGAGTAAGAACATTATGTAGAGGGCTGACTAACTAACAGCTGATATACTTCTTGTGCAACCATGAGGGGGAAGCTTCTCCTTAGCGAGTTCGATGGTATATAAGTTTTCTGTTACTCACACGAGTCATGGGATATATAGTTGTATTGAATATTCATTGTATTAGTACATCAAATTTTGTTGTGTAAATTTTTTATCAATGAAGGGAAAAAAAAAAAAAAGAAGACAATTTGAATAAAAAAACCTACTCAACAAGAGAAAATTTTGGTGGAGGTGGGACAGTAGGTTATTGTGGGTTCTAAGCTTCCTTTATGGTTTGGTATAAGACCAAATTTCTTTGATTGTAAATATTGCAGATGCAAGGCATTTTGGAGATAGGGTTGGACATTTTTGAGAGGTAACAGGGGGGGGAGTGTTAAAGATCGATTAAGTTATGAGAATGGGTATAGAGAGTGCAACAGTCTCCAGCAGGTGAACAATATGGAAAATGGTTTTCTTGTCAGGTTAGTTTTGATTTCAGATTTGGAGATATTTTCCTGGGTGTAGCTCCTGGTGGTGGTTGAGGGAGCTTTGAGAAGAAGAGATATTGTAATTTGTAGCTGGTGCTTTCAGTTGTGGCAAAATGAAATAGTGGGTGTGGATGAGACAGCCCCAGTAGTTGAAGAGTTTTGTTGGAGAAACAACTTTAGCTAATTTAAAGAACTTTGAAGATTTATTATGTGGTGAAAATTAACCAGGTTATATTGGGCTGACAAGGAAACGAATTTGCGCAGAATAACAAAATTGCCAATGAGTTGCTTCAAATAATGACATGTGGCAGCAGAACGGAATAAAGAGTGGACACCAGTAGTTATTTATTGCTATGAATGAAGTCAAAATGGGAAGAAGAATCAAATATTTATGAAGTTGGTATGGTTTTAGTGATCTCTTTTGAGAGATTTTTCTGGGTTTTGCTGAAGTTCATGGTCGAAGGAGCTTTGAGAAGTTGAAGAGATCATTGTAGCTGGTGTGAGTTCAAGTGCATGTGGCAAAATGGAGCAGTGGGTGTGTGGATGAGATAGCCTCAGTAGCTATCTTAATTAATGACTAACAAAAGAGTTTTTGCTAGAGAAACAACTTTAACTAGTTGAAGAACTTTGGGGGATTTGGAGTAAGAACATTATGTGGTGCAGATTAACCAGGACAATGTTGGGCTGACAAAAAAAGGTATTTGTCAGTTATAAATATTTATTTCAGTTCAATAATTCGGTGAAGTTGGTATGGTTGATTGTCAGTGATCTCATTTGTTGAAGGAACTTTGAAAAGTTGAAGAGTTTTGGGTTCCAGAGGAGTATTAAACTATCGGTAGAAAGAGATAACCTAGCATCACCATTTCCCACTGATTCAAAGTAAAAAGAGATACTAATATTAAACTTGTTTACCTTTGCCTATCACGCACTTGATTTACTTCAACTGATGCCAATGAGTTGAGTGCCTGTGCAAGTTACCGTAACATCTTGACACAATCCTCAGCAAGGGAACTAGTTGCTTATTCCCTACGAGAAAAGCTGAAACCAAACAACAAGGAAAAACATGGACAAAAATATAACGTTCTCCCAACTGGACAAATAAATCATTTTAGCATCTTCATTCTATCACAATTTTGTGAAAATGCAACACTCATTTTTGGGACGAACAAAGTAAGATTTAAAACCAAAACGTTTGGAAGATACAACTTAAAGAAGTGCTGCAGAATGACCACATTCGAAACCATACGCATTCTGCAATGTTTAGTCCGAAGAAATTTAGCGAAACTCTTTTTAAATAATATAAAACCATTCAGATTCAAAGTCTAACAAAAACCTATAAAATGTCTTATAATTATTGAGACACTAAACTGTAGATGCATTCCCTACTATTTGTCCAATGTCATATTCCTGGAGTTGCTTAAAGCTAGGACTTGGTGGTTGTTAGCTAAGAAGCATTGACACCGATACTAACACCTCGACACACATTGCATCAACAAAATTTCCAAAAAGGCTTGGAGGGATCATCAAGGTTAATTAAAAGGCCATAAAATAGTAGTAATAATAATCAGACCCGCATGTTAAGTAGCCAAAGAAAAAGCAAGAAAAAAACTATCAAAAATCCTAAATTTAGAAAAAAACACTGGCGCGGTGAAAGGTGTCCAATCCTCGAACATAGATAGATAAGTAGCTTATGTCATTTCCCTTTTAACCTACATTGCAAAATCAAAGGCTTGGAGGGATCGTCAAGGTTAATTAAAAGGCCATAAAATAGTAGTAATAATAATCAGACCCGCATGTTAAGTAGCCAAAGAAAAAGCAAGAAAAAAAACTATCAAAAATCCTAAATTTAGAAAAAAACACTGGCACGGTGAAAGGTGTCCAATCCTCGAACATAGATAGATAAGTAGCTTATGTCATTTCCCTTTTAACCTACATTGCAAAATCAAAGTGAGAAAATTCCTCAAATCCCTTTTACAAATGATGTTCCAAACATTCCAAACAGTCGAAATTTTTTTTAAAAAGAAGCATCTAACCCGACATTAATCCAGTCTCGAGTGTCTCAGATCTTCCCCGCATGAGTGCAAATTTTGACATGTACCAATGAGGGTCAGTCCCATTACATTCTCATTTTGATTAAGCCAACCTCTTTGTTTCCACTTTCATCATTTTTCTTCGTTAGCTACCTTATTAATTGATGGTGGCTTTATTTTTTTAATTACTTATTTTAGTAAATGGGGCCATTTTATCACATAAGCTAGCCAATCTTATAGCTGGTTTTAGGGGCTGAACCCTATCCTTCACCTAAATTATCCAAACTATTCTCAGTTAGAACAAGCGGTCTGACATACGCATTAATTGAATTGAGTGGAACGAATGAAAAGTATCTTTTATTGTTAGTGTTAGGGGGTGGAATTCTAGGCTTTGGTGTAGGTACGGAGCAACATAAGTTGAAAATTGAAGTGATTTTGTCCAAATTAAAAATTGTAAGACATATTTGGTCAACAACAATACCAAATGTTATCAAGTGAAAGAAGGATTATACATAGTACATACTACTATATATATGCCTAGGGGACCAATAATTTACACTACTTGCCAAAAGGGTAAAAAAAATTGCTCATATAAAATCACAAACATACCAGGCAAACATATCACAGTTATCATAATTACCTCAGTGTCCATTCCGTTTCGCCATTAGTGCTATGCAAAAAAAATTACTTGCCTAGCTTTTATGGCCATAGCTCAATGAAAGATAAAAACCGACACCCAAGAATGTAGGGACAACTCTCGCTCGAGCTCTCCCAAACACCAGTGTTTAATGAAAAATATGTATGGTTGATTGCTCCTTTCTAGGCATTGCTAAATAACAATTATGTGAATGACAAAAAAAAAAAAAAAAAAAAAGAAAGAGCACAGATTTGGTTCCTCAAATCATTTAAGATTCAAGATGCCGACTCTACATCACTTGCATTGCAACTGAGCCCAGTACCTCAGTTGTTACTAGGCTTGGAGACCTTAAAGAGGGGACAGTCAAATTTCATAGGACTTTGTCTACATGAGCGGAAAGAGAGACCAGGCTTTGTCATGGTAAGAGAAGGAATTCTTAGAACAAAAAATTAGTATTATAAAAAAATCATCAGTAAAAAAATTCCATTCACAAGTTTAACTGATATACCGTGGTCCAATGAATTAACCAGTAAAATCCAAAGCTAGTTTCAGATAACAGACGAGCACAAAAAATGAACCGTATAGGGCATTCAGTTAGAGGTCAACATGGACCTTATATTTAAACTGATAATTAGATGACAAGTCACAGAAATTACAAGAGAAAGACACGTGTTAGGAAAGTCTACTATTGGCACGCTCCGCACATGAGGACAAACCATGAAGGAGTAGGGAGAGAGGCATTATGACTCGATTAGATGACCAGAAATACAACTCATTGACCCAAATCAATTCCTGTTCAGGCTAAGAAATTTTCAAAATCTGTACAAAAGTGACCCTCATATCCTTATGGGAAGGCATGAGAAAGAAAGTTCCTACAACACAAAAAATAAACATTAAACTTCCACCTGTTATTTATACAAGTTTCTTGTGACTTGATTTAACTCTGAACATGATAGCGCTCTTCAAACTTGCGTGCTAAATCAAGCCTTTTTTTCCCTGTGCTTGATAACATACATTACAAGAAACTACTCATTTTCTGTAGCAGTAATGATGATATAAATATTTTCGACCTAATAACAGAAAACATGCTTGAAAGTCAAAAAAAAAATGAGAAAACAGAAAGAAAATTGGAGCCTTCCCAGAAAGGGAAGGTTCTAATAGTGGACATTTTTACCAAAAAAAATCCTTCAGGACACACTAAATTATATCTAAGGCTTTCAACATGGACCCAAGATACAAATGCCATATCATTGTAGGCTCAGGATGAGGACAACCACCAAGGAACTGTTAAAAGTCAATACAGGAATGGATGTTACCAAACCATAACAAGCACCAGATTGCACGAATCTAAGAGAGAGAGAGAGAGAGCTATAGTTGTCATGGGAAAACATACTTGTCATTGTCATTCATCCTATGCCTCTCCCATTTCTTCAAGCATTGCAATACAGAAAAAATCCATTCAAATTTAATCATCAAAAGATTCCTAAGCATATATATCTCACGCACTTATTAACCTAATTAAAATACTAAAAATGCACCCACTCTTGATCACAGAATTGAATATCCAAGAAAAGAAGGAAAAGGAAGGGGAAAGAAGACTTGTAGTTGAATTACTTAGCTTCAAAACCCATAGTTAAAAACTAAAACCATAAAAATCCAGATTTAAACTAAAAAATCATGTCATTGAACACCCAAATTTGAATGTCACAAGCCAAATGATGAAATCAACAGAATAGAAACCAATTCACGAAATCAATCAGAAATAGAGAAACAAACTCATGTTTTGAAACCCCCAACTCAGATGTCAAATCTGTTGTCCAAATCAAAACTTGTATTTGAATAACGATTCATTGATGAAATCCAAATTGAGGAAAATTAACCAGAAACTAAGAAAAAATATCATGGATTCAAACCCTATACTCGAATTTCAAATCCAATATTCATGACCAAAACTGCTATTTGAATCACGACCCATTGATAAAATTAAAAAAGAGATTATAATTCACAGGTGCAGAAATTTATTCAGAAACTTACCGTTTCCGAAGGAACTGAAGTTTAATTTCAACCATGAGTTTGATTACTTCTCTTTCACCGTGGAAACAACTCCCCGTCAGTCTTGATATTTTCCAGTCGCATTGTGAAACAAGAATCGCCAATTCAAACCTCAACTCTGATTTCAATTTCATTATTCAAATCAAAAATTGGTGTTTATGAATTGAAACTCTAAACAACGATTTCAAAAAACCCTCAATTCTCAAAACTGCTTGACTCACATCTACAACGAACCCGGTATTTAAACAAATGGAAAGGGTTTCTCTCTGATTTTGAAATCTACCAGCTTTATTAGACGATTGTTTCAAATCATCTTTCCGTTAGTAAGTTACCGTTTGGAACGGCTCTCAGTCTCACACATACAATTGAAGCTAATTTTCTTCACAATTCTAGTGTTTATGTCCCTTGCAATATTTACCGGATTGACCCTAAACGCAACACCTAAATCACTAAATGCAATACTATTTAAAAAATAAAATGATGTAAATACACTTATGAATAATTAATAGGAAATGTTATAATTTGATCCCCTTTATTTACTCTTTCAACCAATCACCACCCTAATACTACTACCAATTTTTAAAACACTCTCATTAGTCATTACTCTCAATCTATTCCTCCCACACAATTCTTCATCTTTTAAAAACAAAACCTTCCTAAAACCCTCCACCCAACTTATAATGAGTTATGATTATAATCATAATGAAGATGCAAATGCTAACAAAGATGATTATTTTCAGGTAATTATTGATTTTTTTTAATGTATTTTCATTGAAATTTAAAAAAAAAAATTGCAACTGGCCAAAACATCCGCTAGAACACAGCGGATATATAGTCAAACCACCGCTACTGACAAGCGGTCTTTTTGGTAAACTACCGTGACTGACAAGCGGATGTTTCTTGATAGGTCCGCTTTTTAATAGCGGATGTTTCTGGTTAGGTCCGCTTTTTAATAACAGTTGTTATTCAATATGTCTGATGTTTACTAGCGGCTGTTTATATGAAGAACCGCTACTATGTAGTGGCTCTTTCGTTGAATTTGCTGGAATTTTTTTTTTCATTATTAATTATTAATATGATTTTATTGTTATTTGTTGATAGGATTACCAGTCCGAAAACGAGAATAATTTATTTTCAGATGTATCTCATTTTTTGTGACGGATGAAAATTTCATTGATCGAGAAGTAGTAGAAAAGTGGGTTAGAGATACCGGACGTGCCGAGAATATGTACTTTTATGTGTCCAGAAGTAAAACTAAATTTGATAACACTCGTAAAATTTGGTTGAGTTGTGAGAATGGTGGAAAACATCGGTACGATGGCAAAAAAGATTTAAATGATGTAAAGAAAAATGGTTCGAAGAAGCTTTTTTGTAAATTTGAGATGTAATTGCAAGAAATAAAAGATGATGGTTGGAGAGTTAAAGTTAGCGAGTTTAACAATGTTCACAACCATCCACTTTCAATTGGAGAAAAATGGCACACTTCTGCATCAAAGTTGACAAAGGCTGAGATTGAAAGGGTTGATCAACTTTATAGTGCTAATGTGAAGTCGAAACAGATATTGAATCTATTGAAAAAGAAAAATCCTGATAGCAGAAGTTCGAGAAAGCATGTAGAGAATGCTTTGGTAGGTATAAGAAAGAAGAAAATGGGAAATAAATCAAAAATTGAGTATTTTTTAGATGAGATGCATCGACGTTGATATATTTTCTGGTTCAGGTCAAAGAAACTTGCCCAAAAAAACAAAGTTTTATTGACTGATGTTATGTTTGCTCATCCGAAAGCTGGAGAAATGTTAGTCTTATTTCCGTACGTTCAACTTATGGATTCAACATACAAGACTAATAAATATGATTTGTCGTTATTGGAAATCATTGGAGTTACATCTGTGGGGAAGAATTTTCATGTCGTATTTGCATTCTTGAAGAATGAGAAAAGTGAAACATTTGGTTAGGCATAACATCAGTTGCGTGCTTTATTAGTTCATGTTCGCCCACCGGATGTCATTGTCACAGATATGGAATTGGCTCTCATGAATGCAATACGAGCGTACTTTCCAACGTCTCAGCATATGTTGTGTAAGAGACACATAGTGAAGGATGTCGAGAAGTATGTAAGAAACTTGTTGAAAAGTAGGAAATATACTGCAATATTTATGAAGAGGTGGATGGATATAGTTGAGTCAAGAACTGAGGAATAATACACAGAACATTGTCGAGATATGGAAGAAGCGTGGGCAAATACTCAGGCAGTTGTTCGATATGTTAATTCGACTTGGTTGGAGCCCTATAAGGATAGATTTGTTTGTGCTTGGACCAAACAATACATGCATTCGGCAATCAAGCGAGCAGGTAAAACTTATACGTTTATGAATGCAATATATTTATTGTTTATGAATGCAATATATTTATTGTAACTGTGCAATATGTTACAGAGTTGAGAGTGCACACTCCCAGATGAAAAGATGGTTATGCACGTCAGCTGGGGGTTTCGATCATATATTCGATCAAATCCACGATGCTATCGAGCTGCAGTTCAATGAGATCTTGGCTCTATTTGAAAGGTCTTTGAATGTAGCTCATCCTTTGACATCCTCAATGTTTATTCTCCGTCGATTAAGATATAAGGTATCTTCTCATGCCCTTGAGTTGCTAGCATACGATTGGAATTCGACACAACGTATAAAGATTCCATTGCTGGGTGATTCTAAAAGGTGTGGGTGTTTGTTGAGGACAAGTTACGGTTTACCATGTAGTTGCCAAATGTGGCACATGGAGCAGGAAAATGTCCCGATTGAACCCCATCAAATCCATGTGTTTTGGAAGACGTTGTCTATGGGCGGAGTTCAAGATATGAGTACATCAAGGGAATCTGCGGCTGATTTGATCAAAAACCTATTATCAGATATGGACGGGACTTCTGAATCGCAACAATATCACTATGCTAAACAGTTTTTCGATGTTGTACATCCCCCAACTAACATTGAGGAACCAGAAATAGTGCGTCACAAAGGGCGTCCAAAGAAGAACTCGACAAAGAGAGACCTCTCAGGTTTTACAATGTTAAATGTTTATGTCACATTACTTTTTACATTTGTGTATAGTAAATGATTTATGCTTTAATGTTTATAATTTTCACCTCAACAGGTTATGAACATGCTAACCGTCAACCAGAAAGACAATCAGGAGGTAGAGGTAGAGGTAGAGGAAAAGGACGTAGTTCATTAGCATCGACGGGTAATTCAATTCCATACGCCTCTCAGCTTCCACCATTGATGATCACTTTCATATCAAATGTTATAGATGTCAAAGCGGATGGAAATTGTGGTTTCCGAGTTATTGCCCACTTTATTTATCACGACGAAGAAAAATGGGATCAGGTGCGTAATGACTTGATGCAGGAACTTTCTGACTACTGGGACTTCTACTCAGCCATCAACTTCTTGGAAGGTGACCTTGAAGGATCAGTGGTATGCCTGAATTGGCATACCTCTCGGCTCAAGCGAGCATTGGTTGAATCTGGGCATGCTCGGTTTCATCATTGCTACATGGTATCAGAGGATTGTGACTTGTTTGTCTAATATATCGCTTGGCTGCAATACATGGTTGCCGTTGCAAGCACGGTCTGTTGATGGACAACCGCCACAACCCTGGTCCACAAGTATTGACCTTGGGTGGGTGAATTGTATCCATTTCATAGCACTTGGGATGAAGCCTTCAAGTCCCCCCCTGTCGCCCATTATTCGAGGTGGGAACTTTCTTGTGACCCAACGATACGACATTAGCTGCCAATTTGGCATGATCGATTTACTAATTACCTTAGTGTAGAGGGTTAACAGTTAATTTTACACTTTTTGTGATGTAAAACATTAATTAATTACGAGGGTTAATTGTTATTTTTGCAAAGTTTGTTTGTCACAATAATTTTTTTTTCGAAAAGTGTAGGGGATGAATTGTTAAATTTCTAAAAGTGTAGGGGGTGAATTCTTAAATTTCTAAAAGTATAGGGGTGAATTGTTAAATTTTGAAAAATGTAGGGGTGAATTGTTAAATTTCTATAAGTGTAGGGGTGAATTTTTAAATTTCTAAAAGTGTCGGGGGTTAATTGTTAAATTTTGAAAAGTGTAGGGGGTGAATTGTTAAATTTCTAAAAGTATAGGGGGTGAATTGTTAAATTTCTAAAAGTATAGGGGTGAATTGTTACATTTCGAAAAGTGTAGGGGTGAATTTTTAAATTTCTATAAGTGGAGGGGTGAATTGTTATATTTCTATAAGTGTAGGGGTTAATTGTTAAATTTCTATAAGTGGGGGGTTAATTATTAAATTTCTATAAGTGTAGGAGGTTAATTGTTAAATTTCTAAAAGTGTAGGGGGGTTAAATGTTAAATTTCTATAAGTGTAGGGGTGAATTGTTAAATTTCTAAAAGTATAGGGGTGAATTGTTAATGCATAAAAGTGTAGGGGTGAATCATAAATGCATCACAATAAGCCGAAATAAACAAAATAAACTTATCTAAAATCATGTCCAAACAAATACATCACACTCCAAATTCAAATAAAATACATCAAATATATCACACAAACAACAAGTATATCACACAAACATATAGTATATCACAATGTATCCTCAAACTGCTGAATAACTTCGTCAACAGTAGACATATAAGTATCATGGACCACAAGTGAATCTCGCCTGGACCGATGGAGTGCCCTAAACTGAGGAAGTACACCTGCGACTCGATCCTCAGCCGATCTACGCGCAAATGCGTCAGCAACTCTCGATGGATGAGAAGGCCTTTGGTATGCCCTGTGGCTGCGCATGCGATCGTGGGTGATCCACGATGGTTGATGATCCCCGTCTCCTCGGTGTCGTCGTCATCATCATCATCATCATCATCATCATCATCATCATCAGGTGGCATCACACGATAATGTGTCCGTTCCCGAAACCACTGTTCGTAACCATCTATGGTGGCGAATGGAATCCTGGCTCCACTCGATCCAGCCCTCTTGTGGTTTATAGAATGATGCTCTCATTGTTGGAAATTGCGAAGCATCTCATCGTGGACACAAATGTACTTCAACGGCTTTGGACCTCTATAAACCTTCGTCAATTTGGAATACATGGCGGGAATAATTTGGATATATCCAAAGCTGTCTCAAGCAACGATCGGGCATGTATGGCTCGGTGATTTTACGGCAATGAATTATGCAGAGAACAAAGCGTCGGTACCTCTGTGATGGCCTACGTGTAAAAGGAGTCAAGTAACTGGAAAAAATAAATATTAATATAAATATCCAACCTTTTATTTGATACATTATTTATAAATGATAAATACTTACGGGCAAGCAGTCATCCGATCGAGGACTCTACGATACTCAACGAGTATCGGGATCATTTCTTCTTCCACCAGAGAAGAGGTCCATCTCTTAGCGTATGGCTCTCGAGGGTCCATGTCATTGAACAACTTGAGTGCGAATTGAGGAAAGTATTCATATATCCAAACCTACAATAAAATAAAATAGCGTCAAATAAAATGGTGTCAAATAAAATAGCATCAAATATAATAGCGTCGAATAAAAAAATTTAAATTTTATAGTATCCAAACAATTCATTTTTATACATGTAGAAGAGACAAGCACCCGACCATCTATCTACAACCAATCCTCGATGCTATCTTAGAGCCGGTATAGAAAGGATAAAGTCATTTGCACCCCAAGCGTGATTGGGCATATCACGGATATCCATCACATACGGTAGAAAGTGAACATTTACAGGTCGATGACTTGTCCATGAACAACGTCGTCCCCGGCAACCATGACAAATAACCAACCGTCCTCGGTTGAGCTGACACAGTCTCGCCACCTAAATATTCTTGCAATGTCAAAAATCTAATACCACTTCCCCTCACCTCACTGTCCACCTTGGTAGTAGGCAAACGTAGGAGAATGGCTAGAGATGACTTGATCTGGGCTAACTTGGTACTTGCCAAAATGGGTTTCCCAACCACCGATAAAATGTAATGCACATCGTGCAACGTCGGCGTCATCTCCCGACGGTAAATGGAAGCTGTTGGTTTCAGGTTGCCATCTTTCCTGGTGATATCAATGGCATGTTCAAGTCTTTGACATGCACTCCCTCAAGTGTCCCGTTACTCATAGTGATCCACTGAATAGTCTCCATATCATTTATAGTCAAAGGCAATGTTGTTCGGCGGTCCACGGAGCTATGACAACTCAATATTGGCCTCTCCTGTTGAACATAATGAAATAATCTCTCATCAATATTAAAACAATACTACGTAGTCAATTTAATAAATTTTTGTCAATACTATCATGGTCAATATAATAAATTACCTCGCCATTCCATATTGCGATGCAATATGACCACGATCGAAAAGTAACTCGGTGTTCTCGGGTCCACCTCCATGTGGCTCCATCAACATCGAACCATACGCATCGCTATCATCGTCTGAATCATCATCGTCATCATCACCACCATCACCACCATCACCACGACCTCCTACTCTGCCTCTACTATGTGCTCGGCCCGCTCTCTGTCGTCGACCAAAACCCAAATCCTCCTCCTCATCGTCCTCTTCATCAACTAACCGGTGTCTATCTCGTAGTGCAGTATATACATCAGCATTCATTGGACCTTCACTCATGCCACCCATACCACTCATGCCACCTATACCACTCATGCCAGTCATGCCACCCATACCACCCATACCAGTCATGCCACCCATACCATCCATACCACTCATGCCAGCCATGCCACCCATACCACCCATACCACCCATGCCACCCATGCCACCCATACCACCCATCATGTTTAATGAGGCTTCCATCTCCTCATCCTCTCTCGTAATAGGTGAATGCCCTCTCCCCCTCAATGGAGCATTATAAGGAGCCTCAAATGGAATATCAGTGGGGTTTGAACTCCTATCATCTCCATGAATGGGGGTTCGTGCATAAGCACCCTCATCCCCCTCATTAGTGGATGTATGTACCGAATTAGCAGCTTTCATGCGTTCTGAAGCAGTGACAACTCTGTTACGTAGTCTACCCAGATCGTCTGCCTGTACTGGACGTTTCCCTCGTCGACGTTCGGATTCCATCTATTACAAAAAATAAATACAAGTTAAGTTATGAAGTGATAAGTTATCTATAAGTTTATTGGCATAAAACATCCGCGAATTTGTTTCGACATGATTGTTAGATAAGTTTATTTTGTTTATTTCGACTTGTTGTGATGCATTTACTATAACACTATGATTGTGCAAATTTAACAATTAACCCCCTATACTTTTACGAATTTAACAATTCACCCCATAGGGGTGAATTGTTACAAGTGAATTGTTAAATTGTAAAAAATTGTTATAAAAAAGGAATTGTTAAATTTGTATTAAATTTCAAAAAGTGTAGGGGTGAATTTTTTAAATTTTTGTTAAATTCGTAAAAAGTGTAGGGGTGAATTGTTAAATTTGTAAAAGTGTAGGGGGTGAATTGTTAAGTTTCAAAAAGTGTATGGGTGAATTGTTAAATTTGTAAAAAGTGTAGGGGTGAATTGTTAAATTTCTAAAAGTGTAGGGGGTGAATTGTTAAGTTCCAAAAAGTGTAGGGGTGAATTGTTAAATTTTTTGTTTTCTGTAGGGGTGGATTATTCAATTTGTAAAAGTGTAGGGGTGAATTGTTAAATTTGTATGATATCGGGGGGGGGGGTGACTTCTTACATTTCAAAAAGTGTACGGGGTGAATTGTTAAATTTGTTAAAAATGTAGGGGTGAATTGTTAAATTCGTAAAAGTATAGGGGTTAATTGTTAATTGTTAAATTTCAAAAGTGTATGGGGTGAATTGTTAAATTTGTAAAAGTGTAGGGGGTGAATTGTTAAGTTTGTAAAAAGTGTAGGGGTGAATTGTTAAATTTCTAAAAGTGTAGGGGGTGAATTGTTATGTTCCAAAAAGTGTAGGAGGTCAATACTTGTTACTTTTGCACAATCATTGTGTTATAGTAAATGTATCACAACAAGCCAAAATAAACAAAATAAAATTATCTAACAATCATGTCCAAACAAATTCGCGAATGTTTTATCTAACAATCATGTCCAAAATGAGTATATAAAATAAGTTTTTTTTTAAATACATGTTTTTTCAAAATAAACGAAATAAAATAATCTAACAATCATGTCCAAACAAATTCGCGAATGTTTTATCTAACAATCATGTCCAAAATGAATACATCAAATAAGTTTTTTTTTTAAATACATGTTTTTTCAAAATAAACAAAATAAATTATCTAACAATCTCAAATTCGCGAATGTTTTTATAACCACTACATCATGGAAAAATGAGTCATTGCGAAGCAGTTAAAGAAGCGCTTCAAACAAACCGATGGTGAGTCGCGACTTTTATTACTACGGCAATTCAAAAAAAACGCCGAGAAGACCAAATTGAAACATAAGACGTTCAGATCTGTAATCTATTCCAAATTGAAACAGAAGAGGTGAGAGATTGACATACCTGGAAGTATTCAACTTGAGATTTTTGCTTGGTTTTGAGGGATGTAGGTTGGTTTGAGTTGGAGTGAATGAGGGAGAAACATAAATGGGAGCAGAGAGAAACATAAATGGGGGAGGCGGCGCTTGTTGGGCTGATAAATGGGGGAAGGGGAGCGGCGCTTGGGCGAGAGAGAGTGAGGGAGACAACAAGCGAGAGAGAGAGGGAGACGGGTGAGAGGGTGGGTGTTGGTTTAGGGAATTAAATGAGGGTGTTTATGAATGTTTGTAGTTAGGGATAGTTAGGTCATTTTATTTTTTAAATGGTTTTGCGTTTATGGTTTTAGTTTAGGTATTGAGTTTAGGAATTCTGATTAACAAAATACTATAGAAAAAGAATATAGTATTTGAAATTTACAGGGTGGAGCTTGACGATGATGATGATGATACTAAATCGCATCGTCGTATCAATCTCATCATCCATCCTACCAACTTCTCCGCTTTGACTGCTCGATTTCACCTCTTCAAGCTCCGTAAAAGACCATCATTTCATCAAATCTTCCAATTTCATTTTTCTTATTCGGCCTAACTTTATCCATATGGATGTAGTAGCTCTTGAATCCTTTAATTGGAGCAGTTCATTATTTATCACTGCCCCAAAACCCTCAATTTTGGTCTTCCCTAATCGTAAATTTTTTCATTCTACAAAAACTTTCCCTAAAACCCTACACTGTACGGCAACTTACTCCACCGGACCCCGCATTTTACGAAGCTTCGCCGGTTCGGGATTTCGACGGTGTCGTTTGCGACCCGTCGCTGTAAAATGCAGTGAAATTCACTGTGTACAAGATTCGGCACCTAATTTGAATTTCAGGGTTTTAGAGATTCTGGTTAAGAGAGGATTAGTTTTGGCGGCGATATGTTGTGGGGTTTTGGTGTTTGGATGCAGGAGAGTTGACGCGGTGGAGGGAGTGCTGAATGGGAGATTCGAGCAAAGTGTGTTATCGTTTCGAAATTCTTGGCCAAAGGTGTTGCAGGTTCTTGTGGTTTTTAAAGAGCAAGGTTTGATTTTGGCTGCGCTTTTGGGTCTATCTGCATTTTTCTCCATGGCCGAGACTTCAATTACCACTCTTTGGCCTTGGAAGGTATCCATCTTATTTTTGGAATGTAGTTCGTACTTGATGCCTAAGAAAGTAAGAATATTTCACTTTTTGACTGCGTGGAAAATGTATTGATTGGTTTAATTTGATCGTTAGCATTTAGCAATGAATCCATGCTGTAAGATAGCCATACATTGTTTCATAGATTTTGTTTAGAAAGTTTACGATGAACTAAATGAAGTCTTATTTTTTTGAACGCTAATAAGTTATACAGTAAATGAACCAATTTTAATTCTCAATTCCTTTTGTCACCTTTACTTGGTGTTGATAGTGTGATTCTGTGAATTCAGTCATGACAACTATACAGGATACAAAGAATAACCTTTTGTACCATGTATTTTAGAAATAGCTTATTTTTACTATCCTTACTTAATGTAACTCCGACCAATGATATTTTGGCACTTTTAGTTGAAGAAATTATCCATTCTTGAAGGATAAGATATATTCGATTAATAAGAATTGTAGATACTGCTCTCTTTGCCCTTTCAACCTTAAGCTAATATGTTTCCGATGCCTTGTTTGTAGCTCTGGTTCCTTGATTCTCTCTTTGCTCCATTTTCTTTTCTTCTTGGCTGTTAACTTTCAAGTTTCAATAGCAGTAGGGTAACATGCAGGATGATAACTCATCCAAGTACCTATTTATCTATGGATTGAATTTAAGTTATCGACTTTCGAATCTTGATTGAGTTGTGGAATTAGGTCTCCGGGTTTGTTTAGGACTTGAGATGAAAATCTTAATAATTATTGCATCTTTACAAAATAGTAATTGGTACTTCCTGGTTGAATGTGGTTCTTGGTTTGGGTTTATGATTAGCATTCTCAACTATTGAAGCTCGATATTATTGTTTTTACTTCCTTGTGTTCCTAGCTAAGTGGATGGGCCTTGCAATCTTGCATTTTCATTTTCCCTATCTTCCATCTCTTTTAGTATACTATTAATCATCATCTATGTCTATCAGGTTCGAGAATTGGCCGAGAAAGAGTCTGACGACGGTGTATTCAAAATGCTCCGCAGTGACGTTACTCGGTTCTTAACAACTATACTAATTGGCACAACGTATTAATCTTTTTAGCACTTGCATTAAAAATTTACTATTTTCATGAACATTAATTTTAATATGATTCTTAGTGTAGATTTCATTTGTGTCCTCAGTGTGGTCAATATTGGAGCAACAGCCCTAGTGACTGAGGCCGCAACTGCAATATTTGGTGAAGCGGGTGTGAGTGCAGCTACTGGAATAATGACTGTATGTACAAGTTTCCTTCTGTTATTAATAAACATATATTCGGCGATTCCTAGTCGTTAATGTAGCGTCTAAAATTCATATCTTTATTTCTTTCTGATTGTTTTAAAAAGGGGAACCAGACTTTTTTTCTCGGAACTTTATACTTAGTGCGCACGGGATACTTATAAATCTATTAAAAAACAAGTGGAACTAAGATGCTTAGTCTTTGTCAAACGGGTGATGTTGTTTGTGCATTATATAAGGTTTATTAGAATGTCTAAAGACTAAATTTACATTAGTTCAACTATAAAGGAGGTCCCCTTTCAATCTCAGCATTGCAATGGCGATTTTATGATCAGTAGCTGCTCCATCTTTTTAAGGCACTGTGGCAGCTGAATTCTCTTGGAAACAAGTGATAGAGGCATGAGGTCATTGGATGCGTTGTTGGATAATTTTGATTTTGTCCTGGTTTAATTTTATGTTTCATTGACTTTACATAGTAACTGCTATCATATTGTTTAAAGGAGACTATTGAGAGATTGTAGCCTTATAGGTTCATTCACAAGCAATAGAAAATGCTTCCCAAGAATACGTACAGATATTGAACTTGCTGCTAAGTCCCCGGTGTAACATCTGATTCTTTCAAGAGGATATTCCTTCCAAACTCTCATGTTGGTCACTGTGTTGGAACTTGGGAGAGAACCTTAGTTGTTTGTTATTATCAAATTCAAGGTTTGTCTTACATGTGTTTTAGGGCACAACATGAAGTGATTGCACCATTTTTTATGATTTACTTGCAAGTCTAATGGAAATAAATGAAAAGTATCCAAATTGAATGCAACTCAATGCTAAATTTGATAAAAGAGAAAAGTAGGACAGACCTCCCCCTCCCTCTGTTGATCAACATGAAGTGACCCACTTTATCTCTCTAGACGATAATTTCTCTCTTTACTCAAATCAGAATTTGCAGGAATCACAAATTGTGGAGAGAGATCAGGGGAAATTGTAGGTGTGCCAATTTTGAACAAGGTTTCACTATTTGTGAAACATTTTAAGGGATTGGAAATTTGGAATTATGCAGTAATATGGGTGGTGGTGGTGGCTATCTGGATTTTAAAAGAGAGAAGAGAAAAGTTGGGAAGAAAAATATGAAAATTGTCATGTGCCTGACTGTAATATTGCTGGTATTACTGGGCTATCTTGTTATTTTACTCACCTCCATTACTCATTACTAAAAAATGACAGGAGACACTACCCCTTAACATTTGTAAGCAAAAGGAGGCAAAACTACGCGAAATACAATAGGGAGGCAAAGCCCAAAAGCAGATATCCACCGGTCCACCACCACCACCACCCCCCAAAAAACCAAAAGCTATGAATGGGATAATTATTTCCAATACAAGAAAAAAAGGCAATACTTGCACTGATTTTGGTAAAGTTTAATACTTTAATGCGACTTATTTTACCTACTTTTTACATACTTCACAGCAACAGAATTACAGCTGTTGAATCCTTTTGTCCCGGTTGTAATTTGGGAATACACAAATATGTGTCTTCAAGGGCACATCACAAACCAAATAGAGTGACAACATGTACTCACAATATTCCGGGTAACAAATGCAAGCGATTCGAACCCACGACCTTGCCAAACCTCTGATACCATATTAAGTTACCAACTTATCTATAAACTTTTTTTTTTTAAAGTAAAGATATATATTAATAAAAGCGTCAAAAGGGAGGTGCAACCATGTACACTGGACGTATAGAAAACCGAACTACACAAGATTAAAACTATTAACAAAGTCCACAAAAGAATGATCTATGCTATCTACCTCGCCAGCCTCATAACACCAGTGGAAAAGATTGCACAACAGCTGGTCCTTTAATTGGTCCATCGTCTGTTCTACACTATCAAAGGCCCTACTATTTCTCTCGCACCAAACGATGTATATCAAGCTTATCAAATGTGTTATAACTTTTCCGTCATTACATAGAAGCTGGTTAATAGTGTACTTTCTCAGAACTCTTGAAGGACTTCTTTGGTATACTAGTGTCATTTTAAAATGGTTTTGTACTTGAATTTTACCATTGCTTAATGGATTATCAATGGCAGGTATATACACGCAAATACATGCTGAATACGTTTTCATATTGCTTCACTGCTACGGGTTTTTAAACCAGATATTTTTTCTCTCAATCATATCAGGTTGCTGTTTTGCTTCTCACTGAAATTACTCCAAAAAGTATAGCAGTTCATAATGCCACAGAGGTTGCCAGGTTTGTGGTAAGTGGAGAAGATGCTTCTGTCACCAAGACTAAATCGGCATCAAATATGGAGGGCAGATAATTATTTAATAAATACAATTTTTTTTTCTGTTTGAGTCAATATTGGTGATTGACTAGAAAGTTCCTTTCAATGCTTCTAGGTCAGGCCAGTCGCTTGGCTTTCCTTGATATTGTATCCTGTGGGGAGGGTTGTGACATATATTTCAATGGGAATGCTAAAGTTGCTTGGGTTGAAAGGAAGAAGGTGCAGTTTCTTGTTGTTGCATTCCGATGTTGTCATGTCACTAAGCTATTGTTGTTACTTCTGATAGTTATTTCATTTTTAAGATACTATTTTATTGGGTAAGCTTGAAAAGCCAAAAGGTTTAATTTCTTATATCTTCTTAAGTTAATTTTTGCTAAAAAATGTTATATGATTTGGTGAAATTATCTATGTACGTAATGACAATATTAACTTTTTGTTTTTTGAAATCATGTTATTCTATGTATGCGAATGCAGGTGTTGGTGTTTTTTTTAATTGTCATGTAAGACCTAAGATGGGGTGGGAATGAGGAGTCTAGGTGGAGGGAAAAGTTTGACATTCACTTATTTCTATGGTTTAGAGTGGTCACAAAGCAGTTGACAAATCTATTGTTAGTTTAAGATGCAAGTTTAAAATGCAATGAAGATATGTTATTGAAGGTTCGATTTGCCTAGTTAGTAGTTTTCACGACGAATATTGCACAAAAGATGAGTTGATAATGAAAACGATAGTATAAATTGGCTGGTTCCATGTCCCAATTGTACAGAGTGAACCAATATGGCAGTAAAAAAGCCTATGATTTATATTTAATTCCTATATGGTGTTCAGGTTCTATTCTCCTTGGCATCTGTTCTTCTGCTTCTTATAAGTAGATGATCGTAGTTGCTTGGCATTTCTTGAGATTGGAATCTTTTTTACACTACTGATTCTCCTTTCTTAAATTTTTTGATCTACCAGTGAACCATATGTTACTGAAGATGAACTAAAGTTGATGCTGCGAGGAGCAGAGTTAAGTGGGGCAATAGAAGAGGAAGAACAGGTAAAGGAATGACAGATGCTACTTTGGACTGTGAAATTAATATACACCTGTAAAAAGGATAAAATTAGAAGTTAGTGGTGAATCCAACCAAATTAAGTACACACGAAGATATTTGGCTGGCAAATTTGTGAGATGATTTATCATGCAATCATAGTTAACCTGTTAAACCTTCAGTCCAGCTTATCATGCAACTAAGATAGAATTGATATCTTTTTACCTCGTTTGTTGTTATCATAGAAGATGCAATAGCAAACTAGATCTGTATTCTTATGCATACGTCAGTTATTAATGTTAAATGAAGATGAACAATGATCTTCAGTCTGCAGAAATATTCTTTTCACAACAACCATCTGCCCATCCATATCCCATAATGTGGAGACATTCCAATTATTCAGATATGGTCGTTGTTATGTCTTTACTATTCTATTATTGGGAATCTTTTCTGAAGATGCATACTACTTTTCCGGGATACAAATTAATACTCTGAGAAGTCTTGCACAGGATATGATTGAAAATGTCTTGGAGATAAAAGATACATATGTTAGAGAGGTGATGACACCTCTGGTTGATGTTGTCGCCATTGATGCCAGTGCAACACTAGTTGATTTTCACTCCTTGTGGTTGACTCATCAGTATTCCAGGTTTGTTATCGTTTCATTAATGTAGCTATTTTCTCATAAATGAGCATGCTTTAAGAACTCTAAACATCCTCACAGGATTCCTGTTTTTGAGCAACGTGTTGATAATATTGTCGGGGTTGCTTATGCAATGGATCTTCTAGATTATGTTCAGAAGGTCAGTTAAATTATGGTTACCATGGTATTCTTGATTTTGTTTTCACGCTGCATCTAATGGTACATGAAACTCATGCCCAGAATTATATTCTGTTCATTTTTGAAGGGGCAACTACTAGAAAGTTCTACTGTGGGAGATATGGCACACAAGCCTGCATATTTTGTGCCTGGTAATTGAAGTATCAAATAACTTTATTTTTTCTTGTTCAACTGTTCAAAAAGATGAGCTATTGCGCTCTTTAGCTCTACAGTATTGCTCAAGTATAAGAAAAAGGGAGAAGAAGCTAGGAGCATAGTAAAGGTAGTAATACCTAGGAGCATTAGCCAATTAGGGCACAAAAGTCTGAATCTGTTTCGTCTCCAGTTCTCAATTATCTGATTCTTCTTCTGTAAAAATTACTTTTACGTTCTGTGTTTTTCAAATTTTTATTTCAGCGTGATGCACTACGATATGCTGTCTGTTTTATAAGATAATATTTTTGGGTCTCTATTAATGAGCTGTATGGCTAAAAAGTTGGCATAACTAATGCAGATTCAATGTCAGTCTGGAATCTTCTTAGAGAATTTCGTATCAGGAAAGTGCACATGGCTGTTGTTCTTAACGAATATGGTGGAACAATTGGAGTACGTATGAAACTTCGTCTTGATCATGTTGAGGAAATATACGATTTTATTTTAAAATTAATTAAGTTATTGCCTCATGTTTAATGTAGGTTTAAGCTTGTAGCCTTTGATTTCCACCTTTATATATGTATATTTCTCTAATGTTGGAAACCTTGATCTCTTTGTTGTGCTTCATGTATGAAACAGATTGTAACACTAGAAGATGTAGTCGAGGAAATTGTTGGTGAAATTTTTGATGAAAATGATTCCAAAGTAAGCTCACTGGAAACTCCAATATTCAATATTCCTCATTCTCACTGGTTTGTTCATCTTTAATTTTCCATTGAACTCAATGCTTAGACTCTTGGGGAAGTCTGGTGATTCTTGCTAATCAATCTAAAATGTTATATGCAACACCACTAAGATTCACATGCAATGGTTGATAAAGACCGAGGTTGCACTCTAGTTTCACAAACGAAGTTTCCAGGCTCATGTCTTCATGATTATTATTAGTTTTGGATTCCAGGCTGGTTTCTGTACATACTGGTTTTAAATTATGCCAACTATGCATTTCCAGTTCTTTTTGGATAACTTTGGTCATGTTTCAAGTACATCTGGCTTTTCAAAAATCAAAGCTATGGTTTCTGGGGTTTTAGGAGCAGGATATTGGCTCCTGTTAGATGTGAGTAACTATGGTTTTAGTGCAAAATAAAATCATTGATGTCAATGATGCAGAGGATTACATTGTGGTTGCAAGCATTTCAGGGTGTTCAAAGTGTGGTTTCCTATGTGCTCATTCTTAATCCTTGGTGTTTCAGTTTTCTCGTTAATCTATTTCTCAAGTTATAGTTGTTTCATGAAGGAGGAAATCCAGAAGAAAACGGGCTATATAGTAATGCGAGCTGAGGGAATATTTGACGTAGATGCAAATACATCAATTGACCAGCTTTCTGAAGATCTCTATATCAAAATGCCAGAGGTATTATTCTTAATGGTGTCTTCTGTCAATATTTTTGTTTCGACAATCAGGTTACCTTCCTGAGAATTGTGTTTACTTCATGTGGAGTTCCAACTTCAATCACAATAATATTTCAGCATGCTGTTCTTCTGATATTTGCCTGTTAACTAATACTGTAACTGGTTTAGTTTTTTTATTTTTATTTTTTGGTTAAGAAAAGAGACGAGTAACTGGTGAAATTTTGTAGGTTTTGTTCAGTGCTTTACTTTATCTTTTTCTTTCTGAATTGCGTCTATTGGTAGCATAGGGCAAAGAAAACTCCGTTCTGTGCTGTGTATATATAATTAACAAGATAAAAAGAATTGAAACTCAACTCTTCTTAGCCTTTGTGTCAGTTACTTGGCTCCGGCTAGATGAGTACTTTTTCGCCTTTCGATTGGGTCCAAGCACCAATGCAAGGTTATCACACAAACCACACTCAATTGTGTCCTTATTTACTTTTCTTTATAATTTCCATCTACGTTAGTTTGGTCTTCCCCTACCACTAGTGTGGCTATTAATACTGCTACTAGCACACTTCCTATCACTAGTGTGGCTATTAATACTGATACTAGCACACTTCCTATGGGGTGCACTTACTATTGATACCATTACACCTGCTAATTGGTTCACTTATTTGTGTATCTTGTATGTGTCTTAAAACTCTAAACAGAATGAACCGAAAGTAACGAGTAAAAATTTGATCATGATTCTTTTGAATGAGGCCCGTGTGGAGGGTGCCCTGAGGATGAACTTGTCATAGTCAGACTTCAACATTTCTTTTCTTCTGGAAAAAAGAAGATAAAATCCAACCTTCTAGAAGAATGAGACGTTGCAATTGCCCATCTGTCCCAGGTCTTTTACTTAATCCAATTGGATCCCCAACCCCCTTGCCCATTGAGAACAGACCATAGCTGCGCAGGCGAGAATAAGGAAGATGAAGGGTCATGAGTTTGATTCAAGTACGCTATTTGTGTACTCGGCTTTGGTCTGTTCCTTTGGCTTGGGGTTGAGGCAGTTGGTGGAACCCCAAGGCATTTATCCCCATAGGTGGGTCCTATGTAGCCTGCTGTGGAAAGACTTGGCTCTTGATTTCACAACAAAATAATAATAATTCGTAAGTAACCAACTCATTTAAAAGCTTAAGCTATTAGAGAGGGGCTCAACAATGTATATCAAGCTTAACACTACCATTCACGTGTGACCCGTCCAGACTCCCCTTCACATGTGACCCGTTCACACGTGGAGAGAGAGACAAATATGCCTCACCAAGGGCAGGGGCATCATAAATCAAACAAGGTGTTAACATAGGCATTCGCAATGCTTCGGGTAACAAATGCGAGCAAGACAACTCGAACCTATGACCTTGTGATGCGAGACAAAACCTCCCAAACCAACAAACTGAACCAAGACAATTCGGGGAGCATGTAGCTGGCCGAAACCTCTCCAAACATTTCACAAACTTACGGAAATTAACAACAAAAAGAAGATAGATCAACTCACCAGTTAGGCTTCACTCATCCAACGTAAAGAAATCTGTTTTGATTAATTCTTCCTAGGCTTCACTCACCTTGTTAGAAGAAATCGTTTTTGAAGAACAGCCGTGTTCTTTAGTTTTCTCTTAAACGTGAAATCTGTTTATTCAAAATGAAAAATACGCCTTATAAAGGCTACAAGAAATAACCCTAATCTACTAATGAAACCCTGATTAACTAGGATGGAAATAAAACTAATTAAAAACAGGAAACTCAAACTAAAACCCTAAAATAACAAAAAAAACGGGATTAAACTAAAAAGTCTAATTAACTAAACTAAGTCCTTGAGCCTCTTGGATTGATGTTGCCGTCCCTTTTTGGAGCCCAAGTGACTGAACCCTTGTTCTCTTTCTTCCAGCCGTTCCTTGTCTTTTAAATAGCCTTTGCATACCACCAAGCCCAATGTGACTTGCCAACCGTGGCTGCCTTCTTTGCAAAACAGTCCAAACCCGGATCCCTTTCATGTGCTCGCTTGTGGGCTCTTGGAACAGCCCGTTCCTCTTGTATTATCCACCCACTAAGTATCTCCCATGCAGCCCTTATAATCAACCATGCACCCACATAGGTATGCCAAAGTGTGACCGCCCCTTTTGGGTTTAAGGTCCAACCCGTAACCCTTTTGTTGAAGGTGTTAGCACATCCCAAGCTGCCTTGAACACACCCCAAGCTGCCTAGAACTTCTTGATTGGGCCAAGCCAAGTTAACCAACCAAACAACCCACAATCCGTTTGCCCCATTGTTGACATTCCCAACCCATGCCCTCCTTCTCAAACAACTTCAGCCCCGTAACTATCCCCCAACTAGTTCCCTTTGGCCTAGAAATACTCAGCCCGTTTGTCTTCATAAATGAGACTCCCCACTTGGAAATATTGATTCCCTCATACGTACCAAACTCCCCTTCTTCAAAAAGGATTGGACTCAATCCTTGGACCATGTTATTAGTGAACCACCCTTGTTCTTTTCCGTTACCTTGCCACTTTTCGGACCTGGATAAATTATCATGCTCGAACAGCCCTTTCCCCCATGCGTCACTACCTTCATCCCAGGATTCCTGCTTCGCAGCCTCTATTGTTTCATCCCCCCAAGCTAATACGCAACCCAAAGTTTCAGCCTTAACCATTGCTAGTCTTAACAGTGCCTCGGCCGAATTTTCTGTAACTCCTTGCGTCCCTCCCATTTTGTCCTTGCCTTTGAAACCCGCTGTTTTCCCCCACAAAATTTTATTTGTTTTCGGTTTCCCTTTGCAAGTTTCCCTAAACTCTTCAATTCCCAACAAGCATGCCTTTGATGAAGTTAATTCCAGCAACCCCTTCATTGTTTCTTTGCAGCCTTCCAGACTGATTTTGAACCCCAATACGTGAGTTTGTGCCATTGGAAATTTCAGATTCCTTGCTACCCAAGAACCCATGTCATCTAGTTCTTCAACCAACTTTTTTTTGTGCTTTATGACAAGGTAAAAAGATGCATCTATTCTGCCCACCTGGTAGCTTCAAAATCTGTTTGTAATACAAGTAGCTTGGTTCTTAACCCAAACTTTTCCTGTTGGAAATTCTGAACCGTGGTCTCATCTTGTGTCTTGAGTATCAACTTCCCAAAACTCCCATTATTAAAATTCTGACCCGTTGTTCTTGACGTTGTTGCATGTGAACTGAGCTTCCACTTTCCAACCTTGCCCTTCACCACTTGCCTTGGTCTTTCCTTTTGAGTTTGAGCTAAAACAGCCCCATGCCACTTGTCTTCTCCCATAATAGCCAACAAAATCGTTTTCCCCTTTTTCTTCATCGTAAAGAGGAACCACAGCTCAACTCGTGAAGGATACCATGCTTGTGGCTCATAACAAACACCCCATTCAGTCCCAACAAGATTATCCTTGTCCTTGCTAACTCCAGCAATTTTTTTGGAGGACAGTCCGTTCCCCTTAAGTAATCTCTCTCGAGGCAAAGCAGCCCCATGCTTCAAGTTTTCACTTGAAACAGCCCCTAAATCCTTCCAATAACCTCTCCAAGGCGGCTTAAAGCCATAGAAGAACAAAATTGATGCACCATCACTTTTTTTTCTCCCTACCATGTGATTAATCACAGCAATCTGTCCATTAACAATATTCTGAAAGTTAATGTGACATACCTTGCCAACATAGAACTTGTGGCGTTGCAACTCCCCGTTTCAACTCCCGTTTTTGACTCCAATCTCGGTCATAGGCTGTTCTCCTTGAAAAAAATAATCTGCCTTTTCCCCCAACGAAGTTTTCTGTAATTCTGATGTTGGAATCCTTGGTGTAAGAGGATTTGACACTTCAATGTCAAACGGATCTTCGTACTCATGTGATGGCTTCAATTTAGAGCCGTCAAAATGTGTCGTGACCCGTTGGGTCAACCCAAACCGTTGCTTAAAATAGTGGGTTGGGTTGGGAAATTGACAACCCATAAAAATATGGGTCATATGGGTTGGACCCGTATGGGTCACGGGTTGAAGTGGGTTGGGTCAGGTTTTTAACGGGTTGACCCGTTTAGAGAATACTTCTTTTTTTTAGAGAATACATGTCTAGTGTGCTTTCATTTTTGCAGAATAGTCTTCATGTAATCTTTCATTTTCTTTTATTATTATTATTATTTGTTTTTTGTTTTACTTTTTTATATATAACAAATCTAAGGTTTATTAAATTATTATGTAGCAGTCAGTTTGGATTATACTGATCTATGTCATATTGTCATCCTACATGAAGTCATGTCTTGACATCCAAGGTTTTTTTAGTCATGTGAGAGGAATGCCCATAAAATGTTTGGCAGAAGTCTGAAATGAAGATTCAATTGTTTTAGTTTATTATTTTACGTTAGCCAACAACAGTTGAGTTGGTTACTTGATTTTGAGTGGTTGTCTAGTACAGTGAAGTGAAAAAACAATGGAAAATTGAAAATAAAAGAAGTTGTCTTTAGGTAAGAAAAAATGGTGGGTTGACCCATCTGACCCACAACCCATGTTGGGTTGGTGTTTTATTGACCCGTCATCTAGATGGGTCGACCCGCCCACACCGTTATATAGTGGGTTTTCGTGACCTGTGGGTTGACCCAACCCACCAACCCGTTTTGACAGCTCTTTACGCTCTACTTCCATCTTCTCTTGTTCCGCCCCATGCTCACAAAAAACTAAACCAGAATTTTGTGGAGCTTGTTCATCTAACTCTTGGACTGGTTGTGCTAAATTCGGGCTTACCACTTCCTTGATAGGAGGTGACGGCTTCAGCCTGAATTTCCTTCCATCCTTCTTCACAAGGTTAGTATTCTCTCTTCCATCACGCGTTACGTATCTATCATATTGCCACGGACGTCCCAGCAAAAGGTGACATATGTCCATGGGTAACACTTCACAAACAACCTCTTCATGATACTTGCCTATAGAGAACAAAATTAGGGCCTGTTTGGTTACCTCAATTCTGGCATCGTCATGAAGCCAATATAATCTGTACGGTGAAGGGATGCTCCATGGTTGCAATTTTCAGCTTTTCAATTAGCACGGGGGAGACTACGTTGGCGCAGCTACCCCCATCTACCATAAGATTACAAACTCTGTCCTGTACCAAACATCTAGTGTGAAAAATCTGCTCGCGTTGCTCCTGATTTTCCATGACCGTTTCACGAATAAGAATTCGTGAAAACTGAGCTCTGATACCACTTGATGCGAGACAAAACCTCCCAAACCAACAAACTGAACCAAGACAATTCGGGCAGCATATATAGCTGGCCGAAACCTCTCCAAACAGTCCACAAACTTACGGAAATTAACAACAAAAAGAAGATAGTTCGGACTCACTAGTTAGGCTTCACTCACCCAACGTAAAGAAATCTGTTTGATTAATTCTTCCTAGGCTTCACTCACCTTGGTAGAAGAAATTGTTTTTGAAGAACAGCCGTGTTCTTTAGTTTTTTCTTTAGTTTTTCTCTTGAACGTGAAATCTGTTTATTCAAAATGAAAAATACGCCTTATGAAGGTACAAGAAATAACCCTAATCTACTAATGAAACCTTGATTAACTAGGACGGAAATAAAACTAATTAAAAACAGGAAACTCAAACTAAAACACTAAAATAACAAAAAAAGGGGATTAAACTAAAAAGTCTAATTAACTAAATCCTTGAGCGTCTTGGATTGATGTTGCCGTCCCCTTTTGGACCCCAAGTGACTGAACCCTTGTTCTCTTTCTTCCAGCCGTGCCTTGTCTTGTAAATAGCCTTCGAATACCACCAATCCCAATGTGACTTGCCAACCGTGGCTGCCTTCTTTGCAAAACAGCCCAAACCCGGATCTCTTTCATGTGCTCGCTCGTGGGCTCTTGGAACAGCCCGTTCCTCTTGTATTATCCTCCCACCAAGTATCCCCATGCAGCCCTTATAATCCACCATGCACCCACATAGGTATGCCAAAGTGTGACTGCCCCTTTTGGGTTTAAGGTCCAACCCGTAACCCTTTCGTTGAAGGTGTTAGCACATCCCAAGCTGCCTTGAACACACCCCAAGCTGCCTTGAACTTCTTGATTGGGCCAAGCCAAGTTAACCAACCAAACAACCCACAATCCGTTTGCCCCCTTGGTGACATATTCCCAATCCGTGCCCTCCTTCTTAAACAACTTCAGCCCTGTAACTATCCCCCAACTAGTTCCCTTTGGCCTAGAAATACTCGGTCCGTTTGTCTTCATAAATGAGACTCCCCACTTGGAAATATTGACACCCTTGTACATATCACCTTACCAAACCGAGAGGGGCTCAACAATGTATATAACTATATAAGCTTAACAATAATAATAAAAAATTCTCTCCAGTCACACGATAAGGCGATGTTTGACAACTCAATTCCAAGTATTGGAGTTGGAATTGGAAGAACAATGTGACTCTACGGAACTCAACTTAATTCCACCTTAGTCCCAAGCACTTGGGTTCAATTTGTTCCAAAGCAAGGTCATCATCTCTCACGCACAACATTCATTCATATAATTTTTTATTAAGATGTTCATGCTAGTTTTTGTTCTTCCCCTTCCCCTACTTCTAGTCCCGAATTTAAATTGTTCGTGATTGTTTGTGAAGTTCTCATATTCTCTTCTTCCCACATTTGGACAGGATCATCAATACGAGACTGTCTCAGGTTTTATCTGTGAGGCATTTGGATATATCCCGAGAACAGGTGAAACAACAAAAGTGGTACTTGAAAAGGCAAACGAGGAAGAGCATGATGAATACAACGAAGAAGAAGCCGATCACCAAGATCAGAAAGAAAAGAATCAGAAAGAAAAGAATCAAATCTTTAAGATTGAGGTATGCCTTCTCTTTTCGCTTGGCCCTGTTTGTGTGTCTTAAGTATTTGGGATGGCTACATAGATTTGAATTGATAAACTGTTCCTGTTACTATCATAAAGTGGGAGGATGTGTTTTTAGCCCTGCCATGCATTTCTGGATTTTCACAATTGTCCACAAAAGCTATACTCCCTCCATTCAAAATGTCATGAACAAAATCATGTTGGGGCTATAAAACGGGGCGGGTTAGCCCGCAAACAGGGTGTTCCCTGAAAACCTTGGCCCAGCCCAACCCGCATTGGGCCGCGGGCAAAACGGGCATGCCCGCCAAATTTGAATCCTAAACCATAACAAGCACAAATCTCAAGAATAAAAAAACAACTGCTTTTCAAGTCCACAGAGTTATTATCTCCCAAAAAAGTCATACTTGAGACTCTGGTTTGTGTACTGGAACACACAAGTATACTTGATAAATATTAATCAGACAATAAATAAGTACTTTCATGGAACCTACAACTGTAGACTAAAATGTATTGTTAACAAACCCACAGAAGAACAGTTGGACGGTAGCTCGTTAAATACAGGCAACAAAATAGTAATTGTTAAATATGCAAGTGTCACTGAAGCAACAGAGGATTCAATTGAACTTTTCAAAACTATAACATCACAGTATCTGATTTCTGATTTCTGGCTTGTGAGATATCCCAACTTTTAGGACAGTACACATGGATGATGAATCACTGCCGTGCCTGATAGCTGGATTTTTGAGAGAGAGAGAGAGACACACACACAGCGGCAGTCGGCAGCAGAGGACTGGAGGAGCCGATACTGAGGGCAGTGAGGCTGTGACGGTGAGGACTAGAGGAGTCGCCATGCCGGATCTCGGAATCTGGAAGCAGGATGGGAGAGAGAGAGTGTGAGACTAACTGACTAAGAGTCTCAAAGAGCCAGTCAGCCAGAGCGAGAGAGAGAGGCACTGAGCCGGAGGCGGCGCAGTCGCTAGAGAGGAAGAGCTGAAGGGAAGAGTGACGGAGAGAGAGTGACTGCATGAGATTTTCAATTTTGAGAGAATGAGAGTCAATAGTCTGAATGAGACATTGAGACCTAACCCTAAGTTAACCTAATTTTAGATGGAAATGGGCCTGGGCCGCTCGGTGAATTTTTTTAAGAATTAAAGCAGAGAAAGTGTGAGCTGCCCGTCCCCACCCTGTCCCGATCCGCTAAAGTCCGCATTCAAACGGCTCTCTATTACATCAGCAGTAGCACAACACGTCCCTTTTATGTGGCTGGGCGGGCATGCCCGCCTGCTTTAAAACAATTTGACAGCTCTATCCACCACCCTAAATATAACTACCCAACATTACCTATTCTTTTTTTCTTTTTTTTGACAAGTGTGTATGAGATTGGGGATTAGAACCAAGGACCTCAAGGTGTTTACCTGAGTGCCTTTGGCCATCTCTCCCAAGTCCCACCACTACCTATTCTTTTATTTCTTTTTAAACTTTAAGTAAATTATGAACTAAAGATACTGAAAAAATAAAAAACAAAGTGTGCAGTGTGTGAAGATTCTCTAGTATATATGAATATGTGTGGGTCTTTGACACTTGACAGTGAGATACTGTCAGAACTCAGATGTCATATATACCAAAGTATATATACCAAGAGGTTGAGATTTTTTACTTGAACCAACGATCATGGAGATGGATGCATGAGCACAGTGTGGACTTCACTTGGGCTAACTCAACTGTCCAGTATGAATTCTGGCATGAGATGGACTGGTTCATAAGGAAAAAAGAGTGAAATGATTGAGGATCAATAGTAGTTGACTTGTAAATACTTAAGTATCAATCCCAGAAGAGTGCATTAATTTTTCTTCTTGACTTCCTTTTGATGAATTGCCAAGGATACCCAAAGTTATGGATAGGGAAAATGTCAACAACAATGAAGTAATAGAACTTTGATTTGATGAAAAGGATTCTATTGGATCCTATACTTGACTTAAGTGTTGTTTGTATCATCTTGATCTTTGGGATTCAAATATACATTTGAATTCCAAAAATGCTCCCCCCCCCAAAAAAAAACACACACACACACACACAAAACCTCCCTCCAGCTGCAAGAGAGAATGACTAAAACTAAAAGCAACTTTGAATGAAGAATTAATGGGATGCACAAGATGGTTGTCATCATATTCAGCACAGCAAATGGTTTGATAGACTGTTATTGTTATAAAAACTCTTAATGTGATTGCTTACTTCTAGTGGGTTGGCAACCATATATTTTCGGCCGGTTTAACAAGTGCACAATTTGAACTTTTACTTTACCCTCTTCTGGATCTTCTTTGAAGGGCAAGTTTCGTAAAAGAGACTGGATATCACTTGAGATAGTCACAGTTTTAGCAGCCACCTAATGATTATTGCCATGTTGTTATGCAGATTCTAGCAGGCAACGCCAGGAAAGTGAGCTCTGTCCGATTTGAACGGGTAAACCACGATGAGTCAATGTCAGAGACCAAGGAAGTAACACGAGTTGTTCCCAAAATCATGAAAAGGAAATGGATCAATGATGATGGCTCGGATAGGATTGAGAATGACGAACAGTCTTCTCATAACAGATTAGAGGACCCAGATAGATTTGTAATTACAGAACAAGAAGTACAATCATAACAATAAACAGTTGTTACCATCTTCATATTCTTTTTTTCATTCTTAGATTTAATGAATAGGAACTTGAATAGTCAATGAACCAACGCATAACATTGTTTCACAGATGAAGATAATTGTCAACATACAAGTCAATAAAGTTTTTTGACCTCTGCGTAATTGTCTTTGAACAATAAGCTGGTGGATGGCTCGGGCATGGAAGAAAACTTTTATGTCACCAATAGAGGGCCAAGCTTATGGAATTATTGATTCTATAGGGGTTGCTCTGTAGTTTGTACAAATCCATGGCTTGACATTATCCCTATGACCGAGTTTGTGCAAATCCATGGCTCAACTGATACTGTTTACTTATATTAACGGCATCTTATTAGAAATACCGTTGCTTAAACCTCACTAGAATTTGTTTCTTCCCAATTCTCTTGCGAATGCTAACATCAGCTGAATTTTCCAACACTTTATCCACTCAGTGTCCTGTCTCTATCGAGGATTCATGGTTATGAAATAAAATTTTGTTCCCGATAAATGGTCAATTTTTGTCACTTTTGAGTAATATTGTCATTTTACTTTCAAAATAGGTTGTAATTTTGTCATTATCCATAACTATCATTCATTTCTTAACAAAATTAATTTCAAGTACCTCCTCTAAAATTTTATAAATAGGTTGGAAGATCTTTAACAAATCACGGTAGCTAGCTGGTGTTTGAAATTAAGGGGTGTAGGTTAAAGTTATTGATGGATGTCAAATTCCTAAACAATTTTTTTATCAGACTTTTATTTTAAAATAATATTGATATGAATTATTAAATAAAACATTGTTAAAAAATAATTCTTATAAAAAGATAAATTATTCATGAAAAAAATATTAACATAATAATTTTCATGTTGGATGTTATATGTTGAGTTGAAATTTTATTTTTCTTGTGATCTTATTTATAATTTCAATTAAAACATGATTTTAGGAAATTTTAATACAAAAATAAGTGCACAAGAATTCACTATATTTTAACAAATTAGTGTTTTGATGGATTAAATATTTTCAAAATGATCTAATTGATTGAATTTCTTACGATAAAGTAAGAATAAATGTATAGAGTAATTAGTTATTTTATAATTATTCTATTTGGAAGATATATCTTTTCCTTGTAGATTTTATGTTTAAATATCATACTTTATTTCTAATGTATCCAAATAAATCATTATACCGGGGATGCCAAAGGTAACGTTGAATATGGGTCGCCGAAGTTGAGTTTCAACGATAAAATCATAGTTTTTAGTGGATATATGGCTATATAAAACGAAACACCGTGAGTTGGCAGGAAGGACCTACGCCAAAAACCCTCCAGCATGTTTATTAATACACTATCTATAACAAAGAGGACGCATAGCCCCCATGTGTGTGTGTGATTCTCAATTAGAGAGAGAGAGAGAGAGAGAGCTCTCTCTCTATGAACTAGAGGAGGTTATTTATAGGTAAAATTATGTCCGATTCATTTTCTAACCTCAAAAGTCAACTTTTTTTTTCAACCGCAGAAGACTACTTTTCGAAATATTATTTCAAAGATGCCATCATTTTCTTCAACGGCTCCGACAACACACTTTGGATTTGAAAACCACGATTGTGCGCAACAAAACGAGGATCGACCTACCCGGTCAGGTCGCGGGGGTCGAGGGGGCAGTGCCCTGTGCTGAGTTGAATGATTTTTTAGTTGGGACGAAGGCGAAAAGGAGGAAGAAGAAGAAGGCTTACGACGAAGGAGATGGAAGAAGAAGGTGGATGAAGTAAATTGGTTATTTATGCTTTTGTATCGCGGTGCAACAATGAATTAGATAATTTTTTGCACCGCAATTCAAAGTTTAATTTCCTAGTCTATTTTTGAACCGTGGTTCATAAATTTCATTGCATTAATTTTTGTACCGCGGTTCAAAGTTTAATTTACTAGTCTATTTTTGAATTGCGGTTCATAAATTTTATTGCATTAATTTTTTGCACAGCGGTTCAAAGTTTAATTTCCTAGTCTATTTTTGAACCGCGGTTCATAAATTTCATTGCATTAATTTTTACACCGCAGTTCAAAGTTTAATTTCCCTAGTCTATTTTTGAATCACGGTTCATAAATTTCATTGCATTAATTTTTGAACCGTGATTCAATAGTTTAAATTTGTAGTCTAATTGCACCACGGTTCATAAATTTAATCTGATATTTTTGAACCGAGATACAAAAACGTAGCGCGCGTCAGGCTCATTAAGAGTATCACAACCATTTCGCCCTAAAAAATGTCCTTTTCCGGTTGAAAAAAAAAACATTGGATTAGAGAGGTTATAAGCTTTAGGACAAATTACAAGCTGGTACATTTTTTGAAATATGTTTTCAAATGAATTCAGCTATTTTTTAGACATATATGTTAGGTACAATTTTGGAGTGAAAGTACATTTATGTCGTATTGACGACGTTGTTTCCTCAAACCAACAGGCAGTAACGTCGTCATCTCTCCTTCTCGCCCTTGCCCAATTGTCGATTCCTGCAGTGTAGCTATACCAGCGACGTCATCTCCGATTCCGACCAACAGTTCTAATGCATGTTCTGCAGTGTAGCTATACCAACCGCCGTCATTACCGACGATGCCTGGGGCTGGCATCAGGATCAAACTAAAATACTAAATTGTCTTTAATTGAGTCGGCTTTATCGGTTTTCATTGGAGACCTAAGAGTTCGATTGCAACTTCATTTTCGTCGGCAATATTTGGCTGCATATTTAATTCGCGTGACCTTCATACAAGTCCTACTATCCTTGTTTTACATGTATCTTTGTGTTTAAAATTTTAGTTTATGGAGTCCAGTGTTATGATTTTGTTGAAATTTAGGGGAGAGATAATTGTGAAAAGGGTTACAGATGATTTTGAGTTTTCTGATTTGCTGTTATCAATTACAAGCAAATATTCTGTTGATTTTGAAAGTTTGAAATTGAGATATTATGTTGGACCTCATTTGAATTGTATTTTATCAAATGATGAATATTTTTTGAATATGTTGGTGTTGGGTAAAATTCTAAGCATTTATTTTATTTCAGTAGATGTTATTGATATTTTGGGTGCAACTGTTGATGGTGTAGAGGATGATTTGGGGGTCAAAGGGTGATTTTGGATTATCTAGGAGTAGTTTGGATGCTTCTTCTCATAATACTAAATCTGTTGATGTTGGTTGTGCTGAAATTGATAACGAAAGTTATCATGCATATGATTTTTTTCCTGTTCCATCTCGCAATAATTTGTTATTAGTTGGTTGGGAAGAGATTATTACTAAATCTGGACAAATATTTAAAGGTGATATGAGAGAGTTTCGTATTGAGCTTATGAAATATTCTATGAAACTTGGATTTGAATATCTTTTTGCTAGGAATGAGAGTAAGAGGGATAATGTTGTTTGTGGTAATAAATTCAGTGATAACTGTGATTGGTTCATCAAGTGTGTTGTTTCTAGTGTTGACAATTCTATAATTATAAAGAAGTGCAACCTTACGCACAGTTGCAAAGTTTATTTTGTTGATGGAGTTAAGAAATCGAAAAGGAATGGGTATAATGTAATTGGAGATTTGATTTGTGATCATGTTCAGAGTCAGCCAAATTATTCTGCGAAGGATGTAATTGAGTATATTAGGATCCATTATGGGGTTGAGATATCATACATGACGACATGGAGAAATGTTGAGGTTGCTCGTAATTAGATATTTGGTAGTTATGATGAATCGTTTGATGAGTTGCAGTGGTATGTTGAAGCTTTGGAGAAGAGTAATCCGGACAGTTTGACGTTTATTGAATCAGATTCCATTTCAAAATGTTTCATTCGGTTATTCATATGTTTTCATGCATGCTTGGATGGTTTTAATTATTGCCGGCCTATATTATTTGTAGATGAGACATTTATGAAATCTAGATGTAAGTCGACTCTCTTGTCCGCCACGGCAAAGGACGATAATCAAGGTAAGTTGTGTTTTCTATGTGTTTGGATGACAAAGTTGTTATTTTACTAATTGGAATATTTCATTTTTATTTTTATATATGACTATTTCCATTTTCCTTTGTTGTTGTAAGTTTTGAAAATTATGATAATTGGAATTGGTTTCTTTCAAAAGTAAAAGAAGCAGTTAATGGTTGTGATGTACTTATTGTATCAGATTGGAATGTTGGGTTGATGCAAGCAATTCCAGATGTTTTTGGTAGTTCGAAGCATTTTTTTTGTTTGGTTCATCTTTGTCGTAATCTGAAAGATATGTGTCCTGGCAAGTGTTCTGGCTTTCGCAAGAATATTTGTTTAAAATTTAAAGAATGTGCTTATGTGCCTACAGTTGAGTTGTTTGAGAAGAAGCTTGAGGTATTTAAAGGAGATGGTGGACTGCATAAGAAACAAGCTTATGGTATGGTTCGTCGAAGGGCTGAATAATGGTTTGAAATAGGACATGCTTCTTTGTGCTAAGATGGATAAAAAATGGATAGAGAATTTGAAAGTTGGTATGTCATGGCGGGTATGAAAGCTACTAACTCTATTTAAAAGGTTGTATCCAATCCTAGTGTGCGAGTTGATTTGGATTGTCGAACATGTTCTTGCTATCAATGGCAGATTCAAGGCTTCTCATGCTGTCATGTTGTTGTTGTTATTGTCAGAGCATAGAGAGTGGTTGAAGACACATTTGATAATTACTTTTTAAATAGTTATTATGTAAAGTGCTACGAGGGAAGCTTGATGCCAGTGCCAACAACTTATAAGTAGAAGGTTGAGTAATCTTACCCCCAGTAATGAAGAAATTGCTTGGACGACTGATAGACATATTTTATACGTCTTTATTAGGTACTTTTATGACTTAGAATTAGCAATTCCATGAGGCTTTTGGTTATTAATGAGTTTTTGAGCTGTATTATGAGTTTTAGGGTTTTAGGTGAAATTAAGGGATTTACAAAGCTTTTATTGAAGATTTCGAGGAAGGGTGCAAAGTGCAATAATTAAAAGAAGGGAGAAAAGAATTATGGACACCTTGCGGACGCAAGGGTATGAGACCTTGTCCCCGCAAGGTCTCCAGCGTGCAAACTCAACAGGAGCAAGGCCTTGCGGCTGCATTACTCCAAGACCTTGCCCCCGCAAGCCTCCTAGAAACCACCTTTACGGGAATTTCACCTGGATTAAATCTCTTCCTCACCTCAAACACCTTGGTATATATAGAAGACGGTAGCCAAAGCAAAAGGACGACCAGAAATAGTTAGTAGATGGTTTTAACATCGATTTTAGTTTGTAATATATAGTTTAGTAGTTGTAATTATAGTTTGAAGATCGATTTATGTATTCCTTCATCCCGTTGTTTGGTTCATCTTCAAGGATGAACTAACCGTCCATTAATCTAGGAGTTGGGAGGTAACTTGTATCGAATCTATTGCTTAATATATTTTTATTCATTCAATTCTTGTTGATCATGATGTTTATCAACTTCTTTATTGTCTCGCTTTGACCAAATGAATGGAATCACAAGTAGTAAAGATCTAGAGGTGCGGATAGCTGCACGGCCAAATGCATATGTCGTACGCTGGCTCACCATCGTGATAAATTGACCTAATCGATGCACGAGAGTGATAAGTTAGGGTCAGGTTCATATATATGTTCCTAAGTGACAGATAGGAAATTTATATGTTCTTGTTCTTAGGATATAGTTTGGATGAATTATTTAGGATGGAGACTGAATTATAATTTGACGATCTTTATCAATCTTTTGTGAACGAACCCAAGATATTGATTGATACTTTATTTAAAAGAGCAATAGAGTAGATGCAAGTGAATCCCCAATCCTAGATTTCCCTCCTCCATAAGATCTTTATAACTGTGATTGCTCTTTAGTTTATTAATTAGATTTCCTGTTTTAGTAGAATAAATTAGATTAAATAAAATAAATTAAAAACCCCCTAGTTTAATTGTTATTAATATACTTGCTACTTGAATTATTCTTGTCTCTGTAGTTCGACCCTTTCTTCCCAAACTATTCTGCAATAGTCTTGTGCACTTGCAAGGTATAAATTTAAGACACGATCAAGTTTTTGGCGCCGTTTCCGGGAAGAAGCTAGTTTTCTAGCTAGTTTGTTGGTAGCGTTTTTAAATTCAGTTTTTATAAAAAGAAAAATACAAAAAGATTTTTAAATTATTTCTAGTTTTAATTTTTATTTGTTTAATTGCTTTTAATTTTAGTATTTTATGCATGGTCGTAGATCTTTAAACCCCAAGCTGGCAGATTTAAATCAAAATATAAATAATCTTGGTAAGAATCAGGAAGACCCTGATAATTTGGAAAATCAGTCTGTTAATCAAGAACAGTTTAATCGAGAGGATCCTCTGGTTGATCCTCCAATGGATAACAACAACAATCAAAATCCTGAAAATACGGCTCCTCCAGTAAATATAAATCAAAGAAGGGAGGAACCTGCTGATAAAAATATGGAAGTAATAATCAATCAAAGAACTATAAATGATTATGGTCGACCTATGTTGAATGCAACGCTACCATGTCTAGTTTTATCGGAAGCGGTAAGAAACTTTGAACTTAAAGGTCATTTTTATAATATGTTGCCTCCATTCCATGGATTGCCATCTGAAGATCCAGTAACTTTTGTTAAAGAATATAGTTTTATGACTGATAATTTTCTGTTAGGAGGTTTGACGGAAGATCGACTAAAATGAGGTACTTTCAATGTGCATTAAAAGATGTAGCGAAAAGATGGTTTATGAATCTAGCACCTAGAAGTGTTTATACTTGGACTCAACTATATGATTTGTTTATGGGAAAATCTATCAACATCCATCTCTTTCAGATTATAGGAAGCAAATTATAGCTTTTCAAACAGAACCAGGAGAGACATTCCATGAAGCATGGGATAGATTTAAAAATTTACTTATCATGTGTCCCCATCATAATCTATCTCAAGATGTGTTAGTAACTCAGTTTTATCATACTCTTTCGCCTGCCTTGCAAACTATGGTTGATAGTGCAGCTGGTGGTTCTATTAATAGAATGACACCAGCTGAGTTAGAAAGTTTGTTTGAGATGTTAAGTACAAATTCCCAACAGAAAAGTACAAGAGGTAAAAGTAGAAGTTTGTTTCAAGTTCAAGATAGTTCTGATACTCAAGCACAAACATAACAATTAAAGACACAAATTCAAGAAGCATGTACTATTTGTGGATTAAATTCTCATGCTACTAACTTGTGTCCATCTAGTGCTTTGTATCCTAAACAGACTATTGCGATGAATATGTACCCTCCAAGGCAAAGGAATGATCCCTATTGCAATACATATAATCCAGGTTGGAGGAATCACCCTAACTTTTCATGGGGAGGAAATAAGCCCTTGCAGCCTCAACAATTTCCTAAGCGAGGACAGTTACAGATTGAAGAAGCTCAAAAATCAGAAGGATTAAATAGTGGACAAGTTACTCTTAACAAATATTTATTGGAATCCATAGACAGTTTGAAGAAAGAACTTGTAAAATTTCAAGGAAGAGAAGAAGGGAAGTTCCCTAGTCAAACAGAACAAGTAAAATCTATCACTACTATGCGAAGTGGTAGAATCATTAGAGAAGAGGTAAGTGATCCTACTCAATCTACATATGTTCCTGATAATGTAGAAAAATCTGGTAAAGAAGTTCAAGCAAAAGAAAAAGATAAAGGTGAAGATATCCAAGTAAAAGACAATGAAAGTCAAGATAAAGAAAAAGTCACACAAAAAAAAGAGCAAAAGGCAAAACCTCTTGAGGAACCATATGTTGCTCGTCCACCATATGTTCTTCCAATACAATTTCCTGGTAGGTTAATGAAAAACAAGATTGATAAGCAGTTTACGGAAATTTATAATATGTTGTCCAAAGTGAATATTAATCTCCCTTTGCTCAATGTCATTAAAAATATTCCGTTCTATGCCAAGTTTTTCAAAGATCTCTATTCTAGGAAGCACAAATTCGAAAAGAATGAGAAAATAATTGTTTCTGAAAACGTTAGTGCAATATTACAACATGAACTGCCCCTAAATTAAAAGATCCTAGGTAGTTTTAATATCCAAGTTTCCTTGGGTAGTTCTAAAAAGATGAAAGCTATGCTAGATTTAGGAGCGAGTATCAATTTAATGCCTTTCGCTGTTTATAAACAATTAGGATTGGGAGAATTAAAGCCCACTACTATGTCCTTGCAATTAGCCGACCGTTCGGTTAAACATCCTTTAGGAATAGTAGAGGACATTATAGTTCAAGTAGATAAGTTGATCATTCCAGTCGACTTTGTGGTTCTAGTGATGGAAAGAAAAATATGCACTAATAATGAAGTTCCTATTTTGTTAGGAAGACCTTTTATGGTCACGACCAACACCATGATTAATGTGAAAAATGGTAAGCTAGCTATCAATGTCAGTTATGGGAGAAACTGTAGAAATTTCAGCTTTTGACGCTTTAGATAGACCAAGTGACATGAATGCATGTTTTTCAATTGATGAAATTAAAAATCTTACAGCCCAAAGCTTTGAAGCAAATTTAAATGATGATGAGTTAGAGAAAGAAATGTTTGGAGAAGACTATGATGATAGAAACTTCCCCGATTTAAGAATCAATATAGAAGAATTAGAAAGAGAACTCCAAGAGGCGGATGCCAGAAAAGAGAATGAGAGATTAGAAGCTCTTAAAAATAATAGTGAAAATAAAGAAGAATTAGAAAGTCCTAAATCAGAAATTGATTTAGATAAAATAGAAATTGATGAAGATAAAGTAAAAGCAGAAATTCCTAAGGAGGATGAAAAAGAAAAAGTTAAATTGGAAATTCCTAAGTTTATCCCATCTATTAAATCCCTCTAGAAGTAGAATTAAAACCCTTACCATCCCATTTGAAATATGCATTTCTTGGGGAAGGCAAAACTTTACCCGTTATAATTGTTGCGGATTTAACAGAAGAACAAGAGTCAAGCCTGTTAAAAGTATTATGGACACATAAAAAAGTTATAGATTGGTCCTTAGCAGACTTGAAAGGTATTAGTCCTTTTATGTGTATGCATAGAATTCATTTGGAAGAAGGTACCAAACCTTCTAGAGAACGTCAAAGAAGACTTAACCCACATATGGAAGAAGCAGTTAGGAAAGAAATGCTTAAGCTTCTTGATGCAGGTATAATTTACCCAATGTCTGATAGTAAGTTGGTTAGTCCGGTTCAAGTAGTTCCTAAGAAATCAGGAATTACTGTTGTTAAAAATGATAAAGATGAGTTAGTTCCCACGAGAACTATTACTGGTTATAGAATGTGCATTGATTTGAGGAAACTAAATGCAGCAACAAAGAAAGATCACTTTCATTTGCCCTTCATTGACCAAATTCTTGAAAGATTAGCTGGCCATGATTATTATTGTTTTCTTGATGGTTTTTCCGATTATAATCAAATTCCACTTGCACCGAAAGATCAAGAGAAAACCACATTTACATGTCCTTTTGGTACCTTTGCGTTTAGAAGGATGCCCTTTGGATTATGTAATGCACCAGCCACTTTTCAAAGATGCATGATTTCTATATTTTCTGATTTAGTTGAAAGATGTGTGGAAGTGTTTATGGATGATTTCTCAGTATTCGGAAATTCTTTTGATAATTGCCTAGAAAATCTAGCATCAGTTCTGAAAAGATGTTGCGAAACTAATTTGACCCTAAGTTGGGAGAAAAGTCATTTCATGGTTAAACATGTGATAGTTTTAGGTCATGTTGTGTCCAACAAAGGAATTGAGGTAGATAAAGCCAAAATTGAAGTTATATCACAATTACCTCCTCCAACTACAGTCAAAGGTGTTAAAAGTTTTCTAGGGCATGTATGTTTTTACAGAAGATTTATAAAAGACTTTTCAAAAATCTGTAAACCTTTATGCAATCTTTTGGCAAAAGATACCGAATTTATTTTTGATCAAGAATTCTTGAATGCATTTAATTTGTTAAAAGAACAATTAACAACAACCCATATTTTAACTAGCCCTGATTGGTCTCTCCCTTTTGAGATCATGTGCGATGCATCGGATTTTGCAATTGGAGCTGTGTTAGGACAAAGGGTAGATAAGAAACCCCATGTGATTCATTATGCGAGTAGGACATTGAATGATGCACAACTCAATTATACAACCTGAAAAAGAATTTTTAGCAGTTGTGTTTGCATTAGAAAAATTGTGATCCTACTTGCTAGGTTCAAAAGTTATTATATTCTCTGATCATGCAACCCTAAAATATCTTTTGAGTAAGAAAGAGACCAAGCCTAGACTCATTAGATGGATGTTATTATTACAAGAATTTGACATTACTATCAAAGATAAAAAGGGAACAAAAACGTTGTTGCCGACCATTTGTCTAGGTTAGAATTTTTACCTTTACTTGAACGTCAACTTCTTGATAATAAAATTCCTATGAATAAAGACTTCCCCGATGAACAATTGTTAGCAGTTAAAAATTTCAAACCGTGGTATGCTAATTTTGTTAATTACCATGTTGCATATATTATTAATCATGATTTTGATTTTTATCAAAGAAAGAAATTTTTAACAGGTGCTAAAAATTATTTTTGGGAAGAACCTTATTTATTCAAAATATGTTCGGACTCAATAATTAGAAGATGTATTCCTGATCAAGAACAACAAAGTATTTTGGTGTTCTGTCATGAACACTCTTGTGGTGGTCATTTTAGTGGCACAAAACTGCTAGAAAAATCATGCAATCTGGTTTATATTGGCCTACCATTTTTAGAGATCCTGAAATATTTTGCAGAACATGTGACAAATGTCAAAGGACGGGTGGAATTAGTAAAAGGAATGAGATGCCCTTGCATAACAATTTAGTTGTTGAAATCTTTGATGTATGGGGTATTGACTTCATGGGTCCTTTCCCAGTCTCAAATGGTTGTGAATATATTTTAGTTGTTGTTGATTATGTGTCAAAATGGATAGAAACCATTGCTACTCGGAATAATGATGGCCAAACAGTTTGCAAGTTTTTGGAGGATATATTTTCTCGGTATGGAGTACCGAAGGCGATAATTAGTGATCAAGGAACGCACTTCACCAATCGTTTGGTGAATGCGTGTCTTAGGAAACATGGCGTGACACACAAGTTAGCTACACCATATCATCCTCAGACTTCTGGCCAAGTAGAAGTAAGTAATAAACAGATAAAGGCAATCCTTGAAAAGACTGTTAGACCAAATCGTAAAGATTGGGAACCAAAATTTAAAGATGCTCTTTGGGCCTACTGAACTGCTTATAAAACCCCAATAGGTATGAGTCCTTATAGGTGACAAAGCATGCCATCTGCCATTAGAAATTGAACATAAGGCATATTGGGCCATTAAAACCCGTAACTTTGATCTAGCTTTGGTTGGTGAAGAACGATTTTATCAGTTAAATGAGTTAGAAGAGCATAGGCTAAATTCGTATGAGAATGCGAAAATTTATAAAGAAAAGACCAAAAGATGCCATGATATGAGAATCTCTTAAAAAGTATTACGTCTTGGTTTAAAAGTGCTTCTCTTTAATTCTAGACTTAGATTATTCCCAGGAAAGTTGAAATCGAAATGGTTTGGTCCTTTCATTATAATACGAATTTACCCGCATGGAGCAGTTGATATCAAAAATCCAAAGACTGATGAGATTTTTAAAGTTAATGGTCACCGACTCAAACCTTATTTTAAGCCCATGTCAGTATAGAGAGCAATTGAACTCATTCGTCTCTCTGACACTGAACCCCCAAAAGACTAGGTTTGCAGTAAGGTCGAGCCAAAGACGTTAAACAAGTGCGCTAGGTGGGAGGCAACCCACTTTGATGAAATTTTATGTTGCTTTCGTAGTGTAATTTAAATATGTTGTTCTCCATCTAATTTGATTATGGGCATTTAAATTAAATGTTTTTCAGTATTGGCATAATTCAAGTTTGGGGGAGAAAATCATCGCAGTGTTGTATTTATATGTTTTCTAATATTTTAGTGTAGAAGTTTTGTAGAATTTTCAGAGTACGGGAAAGAAACGACCTTAACGGAACGTAACGAAGGACTAAAACGAAGACTGTGCAAAATTTGTGAAAAACTTCCCAAGGCAAACATTTGTGAACCTTGCGGCCGCAAGGCCTTATTAATGGCAGAATACCCGTGACCCTTGCGGCTGCAAGCCCATGGACCCTGCCTTCGCAAGCCTTGCATCAACATCTGTGCCCGTTGACTGTGAACCTTGTGGACGCAAAGTATACACACCTTGCGGCCGCAAGGTCCCCTTTAAAAGCTGAATCGAGGCAGTCACCAGAAATCACAGAAACTCAAGCTTCATCTTTTCTTCAAAACCTCTACAAATTCCAACGATTTTCTCTCTTTCTCTCAAGAACTCCGGCGAAGCTCTCCCCAATTCCGGCCAAGTTCCAAGTGACAGTCGTCTTTCTTCTTCAAGCTACCATCATCATCTCCACACTCCATCTCACTCCATTTAAAGTTGTGAAGAATTGTTGCAACCATTTTTTTCCGACAAAGAAGCTTCGGCACTCCGGCCAACCTTCCATTACAGTTAAAGCATTACAATCCACGTATCTTCTATCCTCTCTCTATTTAAATTATGATCTGAAAAAATTTTTGCATGCTAGGGTGATAGAAATAGTTTTAATTGTTTACGTGCATGCTTTATTTGTTTTAGTTAGGTTATTTGATTTTAATTTTTAGAGAGTAGTTTTGTTTATTTTTGTCCCTAGAATGGCTCCCAAGCGTAGAAACACCGGACCTTCTTCGTCCCACTCCCAAGAGGAGGAGCAAGATTATGACCCGACTAGGTTCATATCTTTTGAGGCTTCGGAGAACTATACTAGGAAGCTCTCTAAGAGCATAATCCCTGAAAGGGGATTTAAGGCTAAAAACTTTCATCTCCCTGCCCACTACGCCCAGTGAAGGTGGGGACCTCATTGTGCGACCCCGGGCGTGGCCATCGTGGCCATAGTTCGTGAATTCTACGCCAACGGGCGTATTTCTATTTCTGGCGAGGTGCATGACATCAGTTCTGTTAGGGGTAGGGATGTCGACTTTTCGTCCTATAGTATTAACCGTTATTTTGGCACCCTTAATTTTGCGATGGGTACTGACTAGTACAGTATCCATATCGCCAATTCTGTCCCTCTCGAGGTGTTAAATGTGACTATCGCGACACCTGACACGGTTTGGACCTTTCATAAAGGTCCACCGTTTGGCCCCCGCACCATGGACGAGTCCCATTTGATGAACATAGCCAAGGCCGTGTTCAAATTTATATGTGTACGTCTTATGCCTTCCAGCCACCAGCACACGGTGTTTTGGCATAAGGTCGTTTTGATCTACACCCTTCTGATCGGTGGGTCTGTTGATGTGGGGCGTCTAATCAACACCCAGATTCAGACCCTGATTAGAGGTAGGACAAACTCGGGATTCGCTTTCCCGAGTTTGATTACAGGACTGTGTAGTGGGGCTGGAGTCGTTTGGATTCCAGATTCTGAGAGAGTTCGGGCAGTCCCCGATATTACTACGGACGCTTCTATCTGATCACCCGCACCAGCCACGTGAGAGGGGACCACGCGAGGAGCCTCAAGGGGAGGTTCATATTGAGGAGGAGGTAGATCCCTTGGAGGCTATCTCCAATAGGTAAGAGGAGATCTCATTTGAAAATCAGATGATTAGTCAGCAGTTGGCGCAAATGCGCGCCAACCAGACTAATTTCTTTGGTTGGGTTAACCAGGTGGGACACAATGTCTCCACATATGTTGGGATGCCACCGGGCACAATCCCCGAGTTTCGTCCTCCTTCGTTATTTCCTCCCGACTCACCATGAGTCGAAGCCCAAGCTTCTTCCTCTTTTGTTAGGCGGGCCACATATTTCCTTTTGATATTTCTCATCCATCAACCCTCTTATAGGACAATCCTCAATTTTGAGGACAAAATAAAATTTAAGTTTTGGGGGGGGGGGGATTCTAAGCCCAGGGCCTTTGCAGGTCTCAGCCTAAGGAAAAGTGGAGTTGGGCCACGTTTTTAAGGGTGAGGGAAATTTTTGCCCCTCTATCGTCTCTTCTCCTCACTCTACTTTCTTGCTTTTTATATTTTCTTATTTTAGGAGATGTTGCCTTGATCATAATACTATAATATTTGGTTTTTTCGAGTACCCATTATGGGGACCCATCATCAATTAGGTCATCAACTAATCTCCAATTTTATTTAAAAAAATTAAAAACTTTAAAAATATTTTAATTCAAAATTTTCATTCTCGAATCTTGGTGTGGTCACTTCGGTCGATGAGGAGTTAATGCAAGGAACCACATAAACTTTTCCATAGATCATTATGGAATTTACTTGATTATGCAAAATTCTTGATTTTCTCCAAATCTTTGTGCACCTATACCACTCATGATTATAGATTGATTCGAATATTTTTACTAAGCTTATAGCACACATTTCATTTTAACAACTAGATATGCACAAGAATATGATGAATAGATGTCCTGACATGATTGCTACATTAAATTGTAATTTATGGTCAATTGCATGATAGTTAGATCCCTTGAATTTTTCTTGCTAATATATCTCAAACACACTTTTGAAATCGAGTGATGTTAAATCTTCAATTCCACAACCTTCATGATGGATATGATATTTTATGTATCTTGCTTTCTTAAAAACTGGTATGAGTATTTTGGCATTAAGAAATGATATAGGTCATCTTTGGATACTAGGTAGTTTAATAAACATCTCCAAATTTTCAGCTTTTTTAAACAAATGTGCCTCAAACAAGTATTTTAAATCAATAACAGTAACTCCTGGAATCTTGTTCACGATGTCAAGACAAGCACCCATGCTAGTTCGGGACCATGCATCTCCAACACTTGACACACTATCGGTAGTCACCGCGTCCATAATTTTATCAAGTGTATTGGTAATTCTTTTTCCCTTTTTCCCTTTTTCTTACACGGACGTGATACACTTACGGATCCTTTTTTTCTTGTCCTCTTAGCTTCACACTCTACGGCACCAATAATATCGTCAAGTTGTTGAGTATTGTCATCCTCGTCACTCTCTTCATCCTCACTACCTGCATCACGCATGTGTGGTGGAAGAACACCTGAACTAGGGGTCCATGCATATTCCCCAGTAGCAACGGTATCCAAAAACATGATTTCCAATTTTGAAAGATGAGTTAATGGGTTATTCCTAAACTTGACTGCTTCAGGAACTGTCTGCAATTATAGCAAACATATTCAAATATAGGTTTAAAAAATACCACTTCAATAAAATACTCGATTATATATACCTGAAGTTTAATTTCCCACCATTCATCAGAAGCATCTACGGTACCCGAAGCGTGATCAATACCAAGTCCAGTTTCTCCATGAAGTAAAGAGAGCCACAAACTCCAATCTTTCTTAAGGTGATTCCAATGATTTGTAAATTGCTTTTGGACATAGATTTTTTTAGGTTTTTTCATTAAAAGCATTTCTTACATTCTTCCATCCTTCTTTGCTCAAACAAGTAGTAGGTCTGTTTCCAGCTGAAACTTGTTCAGCACAAAGGTTAAATAAAAGTTCATGATGTGCAGGCTCCCAATTGGCCTTCTCACTTGTTCCTTGTGATGTGCTTGTCATTTTCCATTTCGATTTCATTTGAGATGCCATTCTTCATTAAATAACATGAAAAAATAAACATATTTCTCCAATTATTATTGCATAAGGAAATAAATAGTACAAGAAAAGTAAAAAGAAAAACACAAACATCAAGTTATAGTATGATTGGGTAAATTACAAGTGTTTTGTATAAATATAAAAAAATGAAGAGAGGCTTTTGGTTGAAGAAGGATAACTTCTCTAGCAGTTTTTAATATAGGAATCATTTAAAGTCCTTTATGCAAAATAACCGCATTTACTATCATAATAATGAAAACAAAGAGAAAATGAATGACAATATAACAACACAAATTTAATATGGAAGTAGAGGACCAATCTGAATAGAGTTGTATATGACTGCAGAGCATTTTTAATATATGATTCCTTGTAAAAGCAGAGATGACTGTAGGAGGACCAATCTAAAAGCAGAGATGACTATAGCAACACAAATTTAATATGGAAGCAGAGGACCAATCTAAAATATAACTATAGCAATACAGTCCACTGAAGGGTGAGATGACTCATTTGAGATAAAACATTTCTCTTCAGATTGCAATTCATAGCAATTATAGGCAGCCACACCTCTCCTTAGACTTCAGAATTCGAAAGTCAACATAAACAAACCTCTAATGGCCGCTAGAAGTAAATGAAGCTCGCTTTGTCTTTCACACATGGATGTTAGTTTTTATAGATAATTCCCAACTTTAATATTCCCTAAGAAGGAAACAGTTGATTATTGACTTCTGTTCACATTCTCAACTAACAATATCACAATCCAACAAAAGTAGAGGCCCTTCGGCAAGCAATGCAACAATGATCAAGCAATGCAACAATGATCAAATGAGCCATCAGTCACATTCTCAAATTTTACAAATATCGTAATCAAATGAAAATTAATAAAAATATCGAGTCATGATGACAACCATCAGTAGCAAGAAAAGTTCCCATTATAAAGTAACATTTTTCAACCCTGAGAAAAACAAAAGAAAAACAAGCCTTCCTTCAACATGACTAATTTCTTAAGGATTTTGTTAATTTAGTTATTCACAGTCATGTATTAAGGGTGAACTACATCAAGAGCGAATAGACCCTTAAATTACAAAGCTTGAGTTTGACAAGCGTACATCGTTTTGGAACGTCTCGTATGGGGATGTGTGTGCGCGCTCTAATGAATAGACCTTTTTCCATCACAATACACAAATAGTTGGGTCATCAGTTATTTTCATTGTAATTTGTCCATTTGAATACACTAACAGTTTGGGCAGTCCTAAACTCAAGTTATTGTTAATTGTGTTGGGTATATTTGTAAAGGAAACATTCTAGTAAAAACAAACAGTTCTAAGGGAGGTTAGAGTCGGGTTTTGGGGTTGTTTTTGGGGTTGTTTTAAGAGGGTTTCGTACGGCCATAGAGCTGTTAAAAAGGGGCTAGAACAGATTTGGTGTCCAAGTATTTGACACCGTACCAAAATACTACAAAGATAACAGTTTACTCTCTCGGCTGTGCAAATCCATCACAACAAACAGTTTTCTACACATAGATATTGCAGTTTGAATCAAAACAAATCCATCACAGCAAACAAACCCATCAACACTACATTCTTTTATACATTATCTATATGTGTACTTGTTTGAATCTGGAACTAAGAATTAAATAGGGGATCCTTAAAAATTAGGCACAAAATTTTAATAACTAAAAACCAAGACAAAAATTAAAAAAAGAAAAGAAAAGAAGTAGTCTACAGTGGTACCATAGCATGATTCATAGTATCACAACTCAATTAACCTTTAATCCAAATACTTGTAACTACTTTGAAGTAGAAGAAATAACTTACAACAGTTGTTTGGGCTTCGAATAAGGGACAGACGCGAATCTCCAAGGAAATGAAGAGAAGTTTCCGGCCAGAGGAGCTCGAGATGCGGTGGAGGAGCTCGAGATGTGGAAGAGGAGAAGAGCTCAAATCGACGAGAATGAGGCTGCTGCTGCTTGCCGTTTGGGGCTGGGAAAAAAATGATGTCTACAACTTTTGAAGGAAACCCTATTTCAATTAAAACGAGGGTAGTTTTGGAATTTGAAAATTTCATTAATGGGTACTGTTCATCCGTTTTTTTATCAGATAAGTCCTCAGCATTAGCCTTGGACCTTGGTGCTTATGACTTATAAGTCAAATTGTGCCATGCCCTTGTACCCTATTTATGACTTATTTGGGAAGAATTGAAATCAAACACTCTCTTTATGACTATGGGAAGTCATAAGTAAAAAAAAAACACTTCCCCATAAGCCCCATCAAACAAGCCCCAAGTGTTAGTGCATAAAAATAAATAAATAAATAAATAAAATATTTTTGTGAGGGTGACACTATTAACATTTCCCTATAAACTCACAAACTCAAGGAGACTCTAACAAGTGACTCAAAAAGCAACATAATAAATACAAAGAGATAAGGGTTAGAAATTTTTTTAAGTTATAGTCGTTAGCTTGACTTAAATCCTCCCCTTAATTAACTAAAGAGGAATTGTCGGATCATTTAAAAAAGCACACATTTTTTGTCCATAAAATCCACTACTCATGTAGTGTCTTACATTTTGACCATTGAACCCAAACACTTCATTGTTAGAATTTTCTTTATATGATGATCATCTAAAAGATACTAGCTCTTCATTCCCGTGCCTATGGCACGGTACCAGTATATCTGATTTCATCAATTGAAATGACAGTGCCTAAATAAAAAGTGCGATTTAAAAAATGTTACAGTTGAGAGATACATTACTTCAAGTGATAGTTGAAGGATATATGTTTTATAAGGGGTGATTGTTCAAAAGATTAATCGCAAGGTGTGACTTTGTAATGTGAAGATGAAACATAAAGAGAAGAAAAAATAGTGAATGTTCATAATATTAATTGTAGGGGGTGACTTATAATTAGAGATGTTAAATTGGGTTGGCCCTAACCCTATAGGGGCAGCTCTATATGGTTGTGACCCTATAAGGCCGCGGGTTAAACGGGTCACTCAAATCGCAACTCTAACCCTAACTCTGTAGGGTACGGTTTAACAGGGTCAGCCCTATTAACACATGATGCCTTATTTAAGTCAAAAAATCAAAATTAAGTAACAAACATATTGACGGACAAACGACAACAATTAACTATATGAATTAAAAACATGAAATCAAGTTTTCTTTTGAGAAAGTATCTTCTTCAACATCATTATCATCTTCATCTACAATAATAAAATAACATAAAATAAATGTTGATTAGAAGTTAATACAATCAAATATTTTAATCAAATAGTAAAATATAATACTAAGGTCAACCCGTATAGCATGGAATTTAAAAGGGTTGCATTTTCCTGATCCTAACCCTTTTCGATTCCCGATTAGCAGGGTCAACCATGCGGTTCTCGACCCTTTTAACATATCTAATTATATATCCAAAAATCTCATTTTGACCAATTTTGGAAACTTATATGTCTTAGAACTGTACTTACGACCATGTTTGGGTTTGAATTTCATCAAATACATACATCATCACAAAGCTAACATGTGATAGACATTGGTTTACCAAATGAAATGATAATATATATTACGCATTTGAATCTGCAACAAACAAGTTAGGATGGTTAAATGGTGTAAGGGGTCATCCATAAGTTCCTATCCTCTTGAGAAGTTGTGGGTTTGAATCTCAATTCTAACATTTTAAACCCTCATTTTAGCCAAAAGCTTCCAGCCTGCGGGCCAGGCATAGAACCCGCCAGCCCAACCCCGTTTGCCTACGACCCTATAAGGTCAGTCCGTTTAGCCCGTTTATTAAACGGGTTGGATTTTCCCAACTCTAACCCTTTCATGTTTCCGGTTAATAGGGTCGACCATACCGTTTCCGATCTTTTTAACATCTCTACTTGTGATAGGGAAAGAAAAAATAAGGAGTTAAAAATAGGTAACTACTCACACATATGAATGTGAGGGTGAATCTCAACCGTTCAATTTTTTAAGATAATTTAATCTCAACTGTAAGGGCAAAATAGGCATGACCTATTTTGGTCTTGTTTCATCTTTCTTGGTCAAAATAGGATTTTTGATAAGTTTGTGTTAATTTAGGACTTAGTATATTTTATTAGATTTAGTTTAGTTATTTTTGGTAGCATAATCTTTTTGTAGATTTCAAGTGCACATATTTGGTAACAAAATCTTAGCATAAATCCTAGTCTAACCATGATTCTTGACCACTTTCATATTTGGTAATTAAATCCCATCCTAGTCTAACCATGATTCTTGACCTCTTTCATATTTGGTAATAAAATCCCATTAGATTGGTAAGTTGTTGATTTTTTCCTTAATAACTAATACTTTTCCTTGTAGTAGACGGACTATTTTTGGGTGTGTGTAGGAGACGCATACTATATATTCAGGAGCTGGGATTCGGCCTTCTTGTAGAGCTCCAGAAAGAGAACAAAAACCATAGAGGGTGTGAGCAGATCCGAAGCCAAGCGCTTTGAAATGCCGAAGTTCGGCGATCGAATGTGTTATCCATTGCAAAGAACATTGGCACACATAAGAAGTTCGAAAGCGTTTTGTGCTTCCTGTTTTGTTTAAAGGAAGCTGTTTTTGTTTCTTCCCACGTTTTGTTTAACCTATTTATGTGGGGTTTTTGTTCTCCAAGATTCATTATCTTGTGAGAATATTTTTTTGTGATTTCACATAGTTTTTTGTAAAACAATTCATCGTTTTTAGTGAAATCTTTTTGGCCATGAGGCTAGATCTACAAGTACAAACTTGTAGATTGTTTGGTAAATTTTTGTGATTAATTTCGTACTTTAGTGTTAAGTCTTCCGCTGTTTTTGTTATTTTTTCTATCTATTGTGACTTCTATTGTAGCTTTTTAACAAGCTACATTAAATCTTTGAGAATCCTAGCTACTCACGTTCTTTCAATTGGTATCAGAGCCCTCTCTTGACATCACTAAGAGTTGATTCTGGTAGTAGCCGTGATGGATTCTCAGTATGAGAATGTCGTTCGTCCTCCTATTTTGACTAGTGCAAATTATTCTATTTGGAAAGTCAAGATGCGTATCTTCATCAAATCAATTGATGAGAGCGTGGCTTCTTCTAAATGGTTGGACTCCTCCCAAAACTATCGATGATGATGGTGATGTAAAAATCACCAAAGAAGCAGATTGGTCTAATAATGATAGAAACATTGCCTCTTTTAATTCTAAAGCCTTGTCTGCCATATACAAAGCTCTTGATGCTAACACCTTTAGGGTTATAGCCAAATATGAGTCTGCTAAAGATGTTTGGGAGGCCCTTCAAACCTTGTGTGAAGGACCTTCCAGTGTTCGTGCTTCTAAGTTAAGATTGCTTACCACTCAATTTGAAAACACAAGGATGAATGAAGATGAAGATATTATGTCTTACTATGCTAGATTACTTGATACATCTAACTCTGCTCTTGCTTTGGGTGATCCTATCACCAATGATCGTCTTGTTATACGAACTTTTCCTGAAAGGTTTAATGTGAAAATTTGTGCTATTGAGGAAGCTCATGATATTGACAAAATTGGTTTTGAAAAACTTGCTGGCATTCTACAAAATTTTGAGTTAAATCTCAATGAGCAAATTAAGAACAAAAGCAAAGGTGCATCATCTTCTACTCCTTCTGACGATAGTATTGCTTTTCCTTCTGTTGTTGATATCTCTTCTGAATTTCTTGAATTACATAAGGAGATTGAGGAATCTGATTTTGGTGAAGAGTTAGTGGATTTTTTAACAACAAAGTTTAAAAATATTTTGAAAGCAAAGGGGCAAAACAGATCTCCATCTTCTATCACCAAAACAGTTTTCAAAACTGAGCCTAGCAAATTTCCTCCCAAAGAAAGTTCTTTTCAAACTCCTGAAAAATCTTTTACCAATCCTTTTGCTAAGCAGCCTACATCTAGAAGTAAAAATATTGATTCTATTCAATGTAGGGCTTGTCAAGGGTTTGGGCATTATGCTAATCAATGTGCTAATACTTTGAGAAAGAAGGGTTTGAATTTTTCTGCGACTTTGAGTGATAGTGATGATGAAGATCCAGGTGATCTCATCACTCTCACTGCTGTACACAACTTTCCATATGATTTTGCAGGATTTTCGGCCAATGTGACTCCCAATGTTGCTACATCAGAAGACACATTGGACAGAAACTTGGCAGATTCAGAAACATGTCCTGAACATTCAGAATCAGGTCCTGAACATTCAGAAATTCAGTCAAATTTGAATGAGTGCAGCCATGACATTCCTAGCCGTATTCAGAAAAACCATCCAATCTCTCAAGTGATAGGTGATATTCATGATGGCATATACACAAGGAGAAGAGGTAAGGGTGATTCTCAAAAATTTGCATGCTTATCAAAATATTTTTGAGAGAAGCCTTAAATCTTTTATGGATGCTCCAAATGATCAAAGATTAAGTGCTACACATTGATGTGTTAACCTTGTTTTTTGATAACACCTTTGCATTTTGCTTAGTACAAAAATCCAGTTCATTATTCTCTAACAAAACACATTAATTTAAGACACCACTTTATTAGAGACTTGGTTAAATATGAAAATTGTTTGCATTGAACATGTTGGGACTGAAAATCATCTTGCTGATATATTTGCCAAGTGTCTTGTTTTTGAGAGATTTTTCAATCTTTGAAAATCTCTTGTGTTTTGTGTGCCATATGATTCTACACTTAGTTATAAAAAAAAAAAAAAAATTAGGCATGCTTGCATTTTGTCCTTAGAGGGCACTCTAGATCATTGTTTCACATGTATGTGCCTCTTGTGGTTGCTTGAGAATTCATTCAAAATCTATTGTGATTTTTTTTGTTATGATTCTATCTTTCTCCCAGTTCTTGAGTATGTTTGAAGTCCACAAAGGAAAGAGCTACCTTTTAAAATTTTTGGGATGCTGCAATTTATCAAAGTACTATGGAACTTAGGTTCTCATGGGTTGATCTTGAGAAAATTGACTCCCTTTAATTGAAAAAGTGTGAAAGCTACCTAAAGGAAAAGAGCTACCTATGAACAAGGTTGTGGCACCTTTATTTTGGGACTATGAATCCTCGGATTTCATGGGTTGATCAAATGCAAAATTGCTTCCCTTGGTAAATAGTGTGAAAGGTTCCAAGTGACATGTTTTTATAGCTTGAAATAAAGTAGAGCTATATTCCTAGGGAAATAAAGTACCTATGGATTTTTGTTGTGAAAATTTTATGATCTTGGGAGAGAAGTTTGGTTGAGAAAACAAAAAAAATGCAAAATTGAAAATAAAATCACAATTTTGGCGAATGCATCTCCCAATGCAGCTACATTAGGAACTACATCCTTTGATCTGGTCTTTATCACTTATGTGTGAATGCATTTTTTTTTCTTCTTTTGCCTAGCTTTTTGTTATCATGTTTTTTAGGTATAAAATTTTAGGACATGCATTGTTGGCAAGGATATCAGCTTGGTGAAATTTTGTCCTAAAATAAACTGTGCAAATCAATTTCCAAAATTCTCCATGTTGAAAAATATTTAGTGGTTGTCTAATTTTTGTGTGGATCTAAGAGGTTTTGAATATGGATATGATGTGCTCAGTTATTGCTAGTGGTGTGATCAAATCATGGTGAACACTTGATTGTGTTTTTCAAAATCTTGGATTTTTGAGAGTTCCTAAAAGATTGTTTATCCCTCTTCCTTTTCCGGTCAAATAGGGGGAGAGAGATCAAGTGTTTATGGTGATGGTGATGAATCCTATGATTTCTGACTTTATACCTTGTACACATTCAGGGGGAGATGAGATTTTCTAACCAATGTAGGTTAGATGGTTTGATTGGTGTTGAATAAACACTTGTCTTTTGATTTGACCAGAAATGTTCAACAAAGGGGGAGATTGTAAGGACAAAATAGGCATGACCTATTTTGGTCTTGTTTCACCTTTCTTGGTCAAAATAGGATTTTCGATAAGTTTGTGTTAATTTAGGACTTAGTATATTTTATTAGATTTAGTTTAGTTATTTTTGGTAGTATAATCTTTTTGTAGATTTCAAGTGCACATATTTGGTAACAAAATCTTAGCATAAATCCTAGTCTAACCATGATTCTTGACCACTTTCATATTTGGTAATTAAATCTCATCCTAGTCTAACCATGATTCTTGACCTCTTTCATATTTGGTAATAAAATCCCATTAGATTGGTAAGTTGTTGATTTTTTCCTTAATAACTAATCATTTTCCTTGTAGTAGACGGACTATTTTTGGGTGTGTGTAGGAGACGCATACTATATATTCAGGAGCTAGGATTCGGCCTTTTTGTAGAGCTCCAGAAAGAGAACAAAAACCATAGAGGGTGTGAGCAGATCCGAGCAGTTTCTGAAGCAGTTTTGAAGTGCCGAAGTTCAGCAGTCCGAATGTGTTATCCATTGCAGCAACATTGGCAGACACATCAGAAGTTCTGAAACTGTTTTGTGCTTCCTGTTTTGTTTAAAGGAAGCTGTTTTTGTTTCTTCCCACGTTTTGTTTAACCTATTTATGTGGGGTTTTTGTTCTCCAAGATTCATTATCTTGTGAGAATATTTTTTGTGATTTCACATAGTTTTTTGTAAAACAATTCATCGTTTTTAGTGAAATCTTTTTGGCCATGAGGCTAGATCTACAAGTATAAACTTGTAGATTGTTTGGTAAATTTTGTGATTAATTTCGTGCTTTAGTATTAAGTCTTCCGTTGTTTTTGTTATTTTTTCTATCTATTGTGACTTCTATTGTAGTTTTTTAACAAGTTACATTAAATATTTGAGAATCCTAGCTACTCACGTTCTTTCATCAACCTTTGAATAGCCGTAGTCAATTACCTAGCTGTTTTATAATATAGATGGGGACGAGAAATATCAAACCTAAATCTTGCAATGTAATCCCGATTGGAATTTCCACCATTTTTTTTATCAACCCTACATTGTTCATGCATCTCTAAAATATGCTCATGATTCTCTTCAAAAAAAAAATATGAAGAAGACGTCCCTATCTCCACATAAGTGTCTAGAGGAGAATCAATTGGAGAGTAAATTACAGTGAAAGTCTCCGAAATTCTTTCGAGTTTTTGTGAACAATGAGGTGGGTCGATTTGTGGAAAATCTTGAGATTCTATAATTAGCTCTTCTTTTTCAATTAGCTATTCTTTTTCAATGACATTAGCCTTTTCTTTATTCCTTGGGGTTGTACACGTTGCTTGATACCAATTATCGACACACCCTTGAAGTCTTTTCAAGTATTTTGGATCATTTTAACCTAATTTTATTTCCTTTTCCCACTTAAGGATACTCCAGGGTATTTCATCATCTAACTCATCTCAAACTTCTAGTTCTTCTTTTTCAATCACGTTTATCTCTTCTTTCTCCTTTGGAGCAGCACTAGTTACTTGATCACCATTATGCATGTTATCTAAATTTTTTTGAATTTTATCCAAGCCTCTCCATATTTCCGCTTGACTCTCAAGTATGGATGAATAAAAGGGAGACGACTCATTAAAATACGACGAATAAGAAAAAGGCGGCTCATTATAATTATTATGCGAAGAAAAAAGATGATTGATTGTGATAAGGTGGCTCATTACAGTAATAAGAATAAGGTTCATGCACAAATGAAGTTCTCTGTCTTGCAAGTTGAGCTTCTAGGAATTCTATTTTAACTCTCGTAGCAATCAATTCACGAGACTCATTGTGATTATTGTGCGAAGAAAAAGATGGTTGATTGTGATATTTCCATATATATATATTTTAAAAAATATATTTTTATTATTTTTCAGATTTTAAATTTTTTTAATAATATTATTTTTTCAGATTTTTTATTTTTTTAAAGAAAAACGAAAATAAAAAATAAAAAAACGAATAGCTAAATTAACTAAATAAAAAGAAAAATTCCCGGCAACGGCCCAAAAACTTGACGTGTTATAAATTTACCGCAAGTGTACGAGTCAACCAGAATATAGTTGTGCGGAAGCAAGAATCGAACCACAAAGATTTGAGTTTTGATTAAAATAAATTCAACTAAACTAACAAAATAAAGCAATTAATACTAAGGTGGGTTTTGGTTTTATTAAATAAACTAGAAAGTTATAAAATAAACTAATTTAACAAAGCATGTAAATATGAGATAAATCAAAGTTTGTAAAATGCCTAGAAATTAGGATTCACTTGTATATCCATTTTATGTTCGTCTATCTTATGTATTAATCAATTACGGGTTCGTTCACTAATGTAAAGATTGAGACGCTTGGATCACGATTTGCAATGCTTAATACCCTGCTTTGGTTATGCTTTCTTGATCCGTCCACATAGCAATTAAGGGTCCATTAAGTACACGAAGAACACACGCGAACCTAAATCTAGACTTTAGCCCGATCAGGAATCAGAAAGATTTATTTATCAATTAGGTTGGGCAGTGTATAACCTACGCACGATCTTGCAGTTCATTATACCCAAGAGCCTACACATTCACTAACGCAACCATTATGCGAGAGTTTCAATGCAGACTAATGATAATCTAAATTGATAAACAATAATTAATTGAATATAATTAATATTAGAACAAACGAATTCAATACAAGTTACCTCAAATTCTAGATTATGGAGAATCATTATTCATAGACAAAGACAAATAATACAAAACTTCTCTCTCCTGTCCCCCGGGGCATAGCCGAGTGGTAAAAGGAGGGGGACATAAGACGGAGGCATGCAGGTGTTCAGATTTGTGGAGCACTTTGCTCTCTCTCCGAGGTTGGACCTTGTATGCAATGTTCTCAAACCTCAGATCATTTTCGGGCACATCCCGCGATTTTCCTGGTAGTAGCAATGAGGGACCGAAACTACTACCCCAGGATTCAACCCGGTTAAAAAAAAACAAAACAAAACAAAACTTCTCTCTCCTTTTTCTAACCTAAAAATGATATATTTATATTTAATAATTGTACAACAACTAGGGTAAAGGAGAATAAAACAATTAAACCTTAAAACTTGACCAAAACAGGCCGCACGTCAACCAAGACAAAAAGTGGGCGGCTGATTACACATTTAGAAAAGCTGATTTTCAGTTTTTTAGATTTAACTTTTCAGCAATTGCACTTTGGTCCCTGAAGTCTTCACTTTCCGCATAAAGTGTCTATATTTTATATAATTATTCCCCAAGTCCCTGAAACTATAAAACAACACTAAAACAAATATTAAACAATAAAAACCACCAAGAAATAACAAGATTAAGCCTAAATAATACCCAATAAATGAGTATAAAACACATTCATCATTGAATGGAGAAGTAAGATTGATCTTTTAGAAAATTTTAGGGTTTGTAGTGAAAATGTGTGTGTCGTATTAGGTAACGTTTTTTTTTTTCAAGTCCTGATGCATGTCTTTGACATCTGAAAACGTTAACTCAATTTAAGTTGCATTTATTTATTTTTGATGCCTGTGTTTGGCATTGGTAAACACTTAATCCATTTGATCGTTAATATTTCTTGATACTTGGCATTGACATCATAAAATTTGGTTCATTAAATTTTCATAGAGCCAAAATCCTGATGTCTTGGTTTGGCATTAACAAAATATGTACATTTTCCCGCCTTTTTGTATTCGTATATACATGAATATACATATTTAATGAACCCCCCAAATACAGTAAATATACATACACTACCAAATTTTAAAAATAAATTATTCAAAATTAGACCACCCTTACTACAAAATTCGTCAAAAAAAAAAAAAGAGCCATTTGCGCTAACGATGTTTGGAAATGGAAACTCAAATTTTACATGTTTCATCTTCACAGCAACCGGAGAGAGTGGTGGAGAAGAGGACAAATATGGAAATGAAAACTCAAATTTTACATGTTTCATCTCCACAGACAACCAGAGCGAGTGGTCGAGAATGCAACATGTGAGTATTATTTTGTTATGTGCATTTTATATATAGGTTGTTTGGTTTTTTGAAATTTATTAATCGCTATTTTATTTTTTGCATAAGAGAGAGTGATCGATGATAATGCTATTCATTCAAGTTTATAAATAGACCGTTTGAAATACATTGTTTTTTTCAAAGTTTCTTAGGGTTTAAATGAAGAAGTTATAGTGTTTGAAGTTTATTATGATTTTTTTATATTTGATATTTTCTATGTTTGATTGTTTAAGTTATTACCATAAACAAATTTTACTGTCTAATGCAATTTCAAAGAAAGCCAAAACATCAAATAAATCCAATACTGGTTTTGGAAGAGTAAGATCAAATGTGTTTCTATTAAAACAACACTTAAAGAAAATAAACATCCGTGACGAGCATATTCTTATGTTGAAGAAGACACATTTTGCAATTTTGGTTGAAGCTCTACTTCAAAGTGAGAATGTTGATGAATACTGCAATAGGAGTGACAAAATGAGTGTTATGGATAAATGGGTGTTAGGCTATTATCCATGGATAACCATGGATAATAGCCTAATAACACCCATTATCGCAACATTAATAAGAACTTATTGTTATTAATGGTTAACTGTTTTGTAAAAGGAAGGAAGAAGTACTTTTTTGTTGGGAAAAGGAAAATTACAATTGAATAGGAACATGTAAGGGATGTTAATGGTGTAAATGATGGAGTGAAGGAAATTGATGTTTCCCTTTACAAGATGAATCGAACTCAGTTTCTTTTAAAACATTTTCCACACAAGTTTGGAATGACATTTTTTAATGAAAGGTTGATGCCATCTGTGATTGAAAATAGTATTACTAGAATAGTTGGTAATAGAGAAGAAGATGATTTGAAGAATGTTGCATGTTTAATAACTTTATTGGTGTTAGCGATTTTTTTTTCTTCCAAAGAACAACTCATACATACCATGTTCCTATGTACAATTAGTATCGAATATTGATGAGATCTCAAATATAACTGGTCAAAACGCATAGTAGATAGTTTGATAAATGGATTGGAGAAGAGGACAAATATGGATGTGGAGAAATGTGCGCCTTTGATACCGGTAAGTTATGTTAACTTTATTATAAAATAGTTTTAACTTAATTTTGTATATATTTATTACTAATATCTTGTTTGAATTCCAAATTACAGTATGTTTTATGTGAGAAAACCAGCGTTTGTATCTCAGCAAACAATGATACTACACCACATTTCCTTAAATGGAACCTATCTTCTATATGTTCTAAAAAGTTTACTTTAGCCATGGCCAATATTGTAAGTTTATATTGTTATAATGAACTTAAATTTTGCTTCAGCCATGGAACCTATCTTGTCTAAATATTTTTTGTTTTATATAAGCAGTTGGATCATAACGAAGCTAACGAAGAGTTTTGTAGTGAAGAAGAACAACACTATGCAGATGATAATGTTTTTACAACTTCATTGCTTGATTTTCCAATAGAAGAAGAACATTTTGCAGTTATTCACTTACAAGTTAGTCACCCCTCGCATTCTATATACTGCCAACCCCATGCATCAGGATTTGTATATATTTGTTTGAAATGATGATAATTAAATGTTTATGTTTATTCCATGTTTGTTTTAGTGTCTTTTTTCTGTCATCATAAACTGTTGAGGTTTGAAAAAATCCTGATGCCAATCCTTGGCAGCAGAAACTGGATGAGGGTTTTTGGCTTGAAAAAACATTGTTAACAGTCCCGATGCTTGGCTTTGGCAGCAGAAACTGGATGAGGTTTTTTGGCTTGAAAAAACTGTGAAAACAGTCTTGATGCCAATCCTTGGCAGCAGAGACTGGATGGAGGTTTTTTTGATTTGTAAAAAATGTGTATATATTAATAGAATTTTCTGATACCTGGCTTTTTGGGGATAGTCATAATAATAGCTTAAACAATTTTGATGATTCCTAGGGTTCACAACATAAATTGGATATATTGATAGAAAGTTTTTTATTTCATTATTTTTTGTAGGTTTCTGATGATATAGAGACAATTGAAAGCAATATTAGGAAAGATAGAGAAAATGAAATAAATAAGTTGAAGTCTGAGATGAATGAGATTCTCTCTATAGTTGATGGCCTCAAAGAGACTTTGTCTGTTAAGGACCATATTATACAATCGAATGATATTGAGATCAAAGAGTTTTTGTCAACAATTGATGGCCTCAAAGAGACTATTCCTGAAAAAGGGCATATTATTCAATTGAAAAATATTGAGATAGATAGACTAAAAGATAAGGTAGAAGTTTCGCAAAAGTCAAAAGATACTCCAACGTTATCTTCTGAGTTGTCACCAACATCTGAACTTCATGTGAAGCTTCTTGAAGTTCAAACAGAAAATTCAATATTGAAGAAGAAGGTATTAGAGTTGGAAGAAGAAATTACAATGAACAAGGCTATTGATTTGAAGACAGTTACTACAGAGAATATTAATTATGTTTTGAAAGGCATCAACAACATGGACGACTTTGTTAGTGATTCGTCTCGTCATGAAGATCCTTCTGTTAATGAAGAAGGTTCTACATTTGCAAAAAGAGTTCATGGTCGTCTTGATCGTAAGAAGAAGCATGTTGGATCATGTGAGAAAAAAATTGAAAGAAGAATATTTTTTATAAAAAAAAAGTGACAGAAATTGAAAAAGTGATTCCAGCTTCAAAGATTCTTCCAGTGGAAGCAAGAGAGCTACTTAGCAGAACCTATTCTACATCAGTAGACAAAATGTAGTAACTAAACTTAACTCATAGAATTTGTAATGGTATTTTATATTACTTTTAAGATTATTTTTCTGTCATCATAAACTGTTGAGGTTTGAAAAAATTATGTTAACAGTACTTATGCCAATCCTTGGCAGCATAAACTGTTGAGGTTTGTTGTCTTGAAAAAACTGTGTTAACAGTCCTGATGCCTTGCCTTGGCAGTAGAAACTGGATGAGGTTTTTTGGCTTGAAAAAACTGTGCAAACAGTCCTGATGCCAATCCTTGGCAGCAGAGACTAAATGAGGGTTTTTGGCTTGAAAAAACTTTGTTAATAAGATCGATGCCTGGCCTTGGCAGCCAGAAACGGATGAGGTTTTTTGGCTTGAAAAAACTGTGCAAACAGTACTGATGTCAATCCTTGGCAGTAGAGACTGGATGAGGTTTTTTGGCTTGAAAAAATTGTGAAAACACATTGCGTTTTATATTACCTTTAAGATTACTAGTTATAGAGCCCGTGCTCCGCACGTGTTCTTTTGGTAATAATACTAATATAATTTTTAAATGTGACATACATTTTTTTCTTTTGATAATAGTAGTAGTATAATTTTTAAACTTTTGGGCATTATGATTTAAATGTTCGAATATAAAACCAACATCATTTTCTAATAAATGTGGAATATATATATATATATATATATATATATATATATATATATATATATATATATATATATATATATATATATATATATTGGAAGTCTTCTAAACGTGAGAACATAATAATAATAGTAAAAGTTTTTATTTTAACATTTTTGAAAGATACTATTATATTAATAATAAGTTTAAGTCTTTTATTAAAAGAAACCAACATTTTTTTATTAACATTAACATCTCTTCTATTGTTAGTAAAATAATTTTATCGTCCAACTTTTAAACTAAAATAATTCTTTGTAACGAATGAAGAACAAATCATTTTTATTAGTAAGATTTTATTTAAGGACTTTTAAAGTCAACATCAATTTCTAACAAATGTGAACATATATTGATGTGGTGGATTTTATCATATGTAATTCCCTAATTTTCTAGAAATTTTATCATTATTTTAATGTAATTTAGTTTAGTTTGATGTAATTTTGAGTAGTTTATGAATTGGTAGCTTTTGGGAAACCTTTGTAATTTCGAGACATATTTTGAGTACGAAAGTTTATTAATGAGGAAGGAAACCAACAAATTGAATTCAAGGATTAAAGCAGAGTTCAAGGACCAAATGAAAGAGAAGCATTTGGAAACTAGTTATTTTTGGTAATAGATGGTGGGATACTTTTATTAAATATCTCTTGTTTTCTATTGTTAGAATTTTCTAGATTTCATCTGTCTTCATGGAAGCTTAATTACGTTCTTTGGATTTGAATCCCGAACCTTGTTTAATTCAATTGAGGTATTAATTTTTTACTCCCGAATCTCTATTCATAGTTTTACTTGTTTTAAAATTGCTAGATCGATTTTTAGGGTTTTGAGATTTGATCATCCTCTTCTCCCTTGCAATTGGTTTAATGCTAGTTTAATCTTAAGTCTGTGACAGATTATGATTAATTACAAGTAGTATCTTTGAGATTTATGCATGTTATGGTAAATTAAGGGGGTAAAACTATTTTATTTGCAAAAGAAAGAATTCCTTGATCTTAATTTCTTAAAGTTTTATCAATCGTTATTGTAACATCGCTTCTAACAAATGTAGGGAGAAGAGAAAGAAAATAACATATATATTCTTTTGTTAGCTTACAACTTGTTTTAATGCTTAGGTAGTTAACTAATCACAAATCAAACCCCAATCTTGTCAAAATTATCAAAAGACACAGTCTTGTCTTGGTAATTAATTTGTGGGCTTCATATATATTCAAAGCCCAAAATTATAAAACACACCGCTTCTCAAACCGATATCGGCTTTCAATCTATTCAAAATCTTCAAGGCCCAACCCTGAAAAGCAAACACTAACAATGAACTAGGCAGGGGCTTACCCTGCAAATGCTCTCCGGCGTGAGAATTAGTAACCACTTAGTTGAATAAACAATTTGACAGAGTTTGACCTTAGTAAAGAAATCACATACCTCCCTCCTTTCATTTTCGAGGTTTTTATAGCCTTCATGGGGAGCTAAATAACTTCCTCATTCAACGTTGGGGTATGTTTTACGGGCACATTAACTACAACTTCCAACTTAACGGTCGCCTCCTGAATGTGAAGACGAGTTTCTCGGAAGTAACCGCCCATGTCCAGGAAGACCGTTTATTGAATAACCGAACATGGTGAACCTGCTCGCTGGATACTTGCTTGCTAAGCACCTGGCATCTAGCTCGCTATCTACTCAGCCCCCAAACTTTTGGGAAATAAATGCTCGACCTTTAGATCATGGTGGTCATAGTATGGCCGCTGCTTGCTCCATAATTTTGTCCTGGTCTATGTGAAATGCACGTGTTTCGTTCATGACTAAAGTAGGTATGTCAGGCACGTGATTTATGTCTATGCCTATTGGGCCAGGTAGTTCAGTAGCCCCCTGCTCCTTGTTTGGCGAATATCTATGCTCGGAGCAAGAAGAAGTGTCATGGAACTTTAATTCCTGGTCTGATCGCTTGTAAGACTTGATTTATTTTGAACATCCATAAGTGGTTGCATTGAAGCCAGGGACCATAAGTGAGTGCCAACCAATAGTACGATTGACACCGAAAGGACGGACCGCCTCTTGCCGTCTTTATACTCATGCATGCATATTTTACGAGCTATCATTTAATGTAGCGCTTCGGTTCCCACGTAATCTTGGTACACATGGCGGTTGTCTCGATAACCGCCCCATGACATTTTCCTTCACTATAAAAGGAGAAAAACCCCTTCACTTTACACTTTTCTGGACTTGAAGGATTTCGGCATCAATCCTCGTTCTTCCTCTGCATTCAGTCGAAGCAAGATATCCATGTACGCGAAATCAAAGTTCCCAAGACCCTTTCCAGTTCAATCTTCAAATCCAAGGTATTTCTCATCTTAAACCTATATTCAAGAATTGATTCATGTCACTCCTTTATTTTCGTTGTCTGAACCCTAATTTTGGGGTTCAATTACGCCGACTGGGTATATGATGACGATTTTGTTACGATCTAAAAAATCAACCTGTCGTAAAACTAAGGCGTCTGATACCCATTTCGTTTCTATTCATCTTGAACTTTCCATTTTTACGAAAACGGCACGACCCTTAAAACATCATGAATCTAGACACTTCACGGGTTTACGCACATAGACCCTTAAAGGGAATCGAGGAATACATAACCGGTGCCCTGTTCACTGGTCATAAAATGAACCCTAACTGGGGTTTTCGCTTGTCCACTCTTGCTTGCTTTCACGAGCAGGAACTAATGTGTATTCCTCGATTCTTGTAGGATGTCTTCCAGTGACGAAACTTGTTCAGAAATCGAGGGGTGTAGCTACGACAATGGAGCCTCCACTGAAAGAAAGCGAAGAGAGCTTTGAAACCGAATCCCACTGCTCGGAAGGGACCGAGCTAGAAGAGGCCCCAATAAACCTTCGAGAGCCGAACACCCGCATGGAAAAAGCTTCCGAGGACCCAAACGAACTAGAGAACAAACTGGCTGAGAGCAAGCAAACCAACTTTGAAGAAGACAGGCGGTCTGGAAGTAACCCCCCGAGCACAAGCAGCTTGCGAACAAAAAGGAAGAAGCCTGACGTTTTCAATGGCAAACAAATCACAACCGACACACTTGCCCAGGTTAAATGGGATGACCTAACCTGTGAAGCGGATGTATCTGCCTGGTTTTACTCATTGGGTATGGACCCCGAAAACTACCGCGTAAAAGCCTTCGACCTGGACATCGAGAAAAACAGGCATAATTTTCAAGGAGACCGCATGGTTTTCTACTTTGATTTCTTCCTCGTCGGCTTAAGGCTTCCCCTAGACCCTTTTGTCTCTAGATTCTTGAATCTGAATAACGCCCTTCCCTGCGACCTGACCCTCACAATCGTGAGATTCTTGGTAGCATACATCGTTGTTGCCGGCTACTCGGGTTTGAACCCGACATGGCTTTGTTTAGAAAATTCTTTTCATTTTCCTTAGACAAAAAAAGTGGTCGAATTACTGACCGATCCAACTCCAACTACTTCAAACTCCTCACCGAAGGCCCCAACAAGGTTGATGGCTAGGATGGAAAAGCCTTGCTCGTCGAATCTCGAGTCGGATGGCCTTTTGCCCCATATTTGGAAGACTTGGAGATTGCCAAGTATGACAAGAATGCTTTTCGGGCAAGAGAACCCCAAATAGCCAAAGCATTCAGGAAACTGCTCGGCGTCAAAGAATGAAAAAACGGACAAGACTGGGTGTTGGATTGAGTAGCTCTTACATCCATTCCTCTTACTCCGCCTGGCCGGTGCATTGAACTGGCCTGTAGAAGGGATAGAACCCAGGATCACTATAGACACCGAGGAACCTCACCCCTACTGGGGAAATTGTCATGGAAAAAGATTCCCTGGCGAGTGCCCAGACTGCGAGCTAGCTAGGACCAACTGCACCCCTGTCTTTTCACTCAATGGTTTGCACATTACTTTTTCAATCTAGCTTCCCTTACGCTTTATTTCAATCCAAATTTTTACAACCCCTTTATGAATTCTCTTACAGACATAAGGCAGCTGGAAGATTCCAACAGGTTCCTTCAAGCCATGAAGAGGGGTGCAACGAGGAGGAATACTCAACTGGTCACCCAAGAGCCTGCTTGTCTTCCTACCGTTCCTGCTGCAAACACGGGACGTGTATCAAGCCGAGGACGCAACGAGCCAAGTCGTGCTGCCACTCATGTTCCTACTGCCGCTCTTGCCATCACCATTCCCGCTACTACTACCTCAACCATTCCTGCCACTGAAACATTGTCAACAAAACGGCCTACCCCTGAACTTCCCACCGATAGGAGAACTAGATCGAGGATAGAAAGAAACGATCAGGTTGAAATACCAAGCTCCCAAGCGTCTTCAAGGCACTGAGACAACTTTCAAATGCCAGAAACCCGGGAACTTGTTGCCAAAATAATTGCCGAGGTAGCCGATGTGCCCAACCTAGCCAACATCAACACAAACAAACGCGGAGGGCATGCTGCCACTGTCGGGTTAGGCATAGTGAAAAGACTCCGTCACACCGGCATTTCGGAAAAGGAGTGCCGAGCATTCTAGCTCGGTCCTTGTCGGTGAAATAGGGATGTATATGGCCAAGGTAACTAATTCACTTGTTCTATAATAACAAATAAACCACACATGTTTTTGTTTCTGACTGAACTTACTTTTAGGTGGCCTCCAAAACTAAGTTGTTATACGACCGGCTCCTTGACAATTTGAAATCCCCTGGCTCATTGACTATAGAAAAGAATCAGCTCGAAGAACAAGTCAATACCCTTCAATCTGAACTTAAACAGAGCGAAGAGGCTTTGACCATGAAAGTGACCGAGCTTTCAAAGCTGGAAGATGAGAAGAAGACTCTGGAAGCTCACCTCAGCTTCTCCAAAAAATCCGAGGAGACTGCTCTCAATAAATTTGGGCAAGTGAGGAAAGAGCTCAAGGAAGCACTCAACCAGTTGGAGCAAACAAAGACGGAAGCATCCGAGAAGGAGAAGAGGCTAAGGGAAGAGTTGTCTTAGCCTAATAAGGAATAGAAGCAAGCCATAATCGCTGATTATAAAAACTCCGAGGACTTCCAAGCCAATGTTGAAGACGAGGCCTACCCTTTCTTCCACCAAGGGGTGCACCATGTCCTAAGACAGCTAGCATGCGGTAGGATGGATATTTGGCCTGAGATGCTCATTGAATGGGGAACCAACACCCTTTACTGCACCTCTTCTCGCCTGGGACACGCCTTGGTGCCCTACACTGAGGACGAATTGGTTTCTCTAGCCCAATCAGATGCACAACAAGGGCTCGCTGCCTGGACCCCTCCCGAGACCGCCAAAGTGACAGTAATAGATTCGATGACCCAGATTTGGATGGCCAAGTCACAAGAGGCCGCAACTTTAGCTGCCCATTCTGCCGGCGATGATGGGGAAGTAGTTGTTATTGTGGACGGGAAGGAAGTCCAAGGAGAAGAGACGATTGCTGCCCCATTGGAAATTCATTCAGACTCTTAGAATGCATTCCCTCACCCTTGTAATTTTAACATTTGCTGCACGAACAATTTCATCTTTTATCTTGTAATTTCCAAGCTCTCTTTTAACAATACTACTTGCTTCTATAGAGTAATTCATCACTTCCCAAACGCAATCTTCTCAATCAAACAAGAATTTACCGAGCTTGACGAAGAGAAACACATTGCTCTCGAACACCAACCCCCTCAATCGAGCAGGGAAAAAACCCAGTCCGCCGAAGAAGGCAATCGAGAAAACAAGCTCGAACACCAACCCTTTTTCACAGAAAATTGCTTTCTATTGAAAAAGAGAATAATCGAGATAACAATTGCACACTACTCAAACACCAACTTTTTAATCGAACAGGTAAAAAACTCATGCGCATTAAAAAGTGTAATCGAGATAACATTAACACGACAAATGAGAGAAGAAATGACGTCCAAAACACTTATTTATTTCTCCCCAACTTACAACCGAGCAAAAAGGAGGACAAACCGATTACACATTTCCCATCAACGATAATATTTCTTCAAATGATCCGCGTGCCATGGATGTTTCAGCTCATTGCCTTCCTCAGTCCGCAACATATAGGTCCCCTCCTTGACAATCCTGACCACTTGGAAAGGACCCTCCCAGTTAGGAGAAAGTTTCCCCCATTCTGCTCGATGGCCTATTGCCTCAATTTTTCGAAGAACCCAATCGCCCATAGCAAATGACCAACCGCGAACTCTCTTATCGTGATGGGCCTTTCCTCGCTGTTTATAATTGGCCATTCTCATTGACGTGTGTCAAATCGTCAAAGTTAATTCTCCTACTTCCCTAATAACGAGTATAAGCTAAGTCGGGATCGTATCCACAGGGAACGTTGTATTTATTTCTTTTAGAATTTTACTAAGTAAAAAAAAATTGAATTGAGATTTTTAATTACTAAGAATTGACTAACAGACTAATTAACTAAAAATTAAAGGTTTTAATTAGACTAACAAATTAAAACTTGATTAAATTCAATAAAGTAAAAGTCCAGTCAATGAACCAATTTACATCTCGCATTTTACTATTGATCATAGATGCAAAAATGTCTCATTTAACACAAATAAACCGGTTATAAGTATCGACAAACGCCTAACACCAAATCTCTCCTTATCGTTCTGATAATCAAGAGAAGCTCGTTAACTATCGTCTAACCGAATTACAACCCTCGAGACACTCGTAAGATTTAATAATCCCGATTGCATTAAAAAGAGATAGACTTGATTCAAAGCCATGCATATTGAAGCAATATCATGTAACTAAAATTATCCGTTCCCGTAACACGGTCCGATTATGCTTGTGATGCCTAAAAGGTGTATTACTCGCCACTTTGTTAAAACTGAGGACAATTACGGATCAACAGTGTTAACTAGCCTTAAACTATTATGTTAATTAATATTTTGGCCACAAACATCAATTAAACACAATAATCATACAACGTGCTAAATGGAGAACGAACAAATATTTGTAACAAAACAAGGATTAATTCCATTAGATCTCACAGAAGTAAAAATGTTGGAGATTTAAATGTTCATTGACTAGAAGAAAATAATTAGCTACTAAAATAATTAAATTAACTTACAAATACCAAGAATAAAATGTTCCAGCAAGTGATGTTGAACTAAAGAAAGATTACCACTTTTCTACACTTTCTCTCCCAAAAGTATGTGTTACTTTCCTCTCCCAGTTACTGCCAAGTTCCTGCAAGTGCCAGCCTCTATAAATGACTTCCTTTTCTTCCTACTAAGGTCACTTCTTGGCAGTTTTCTATTACTAAAAACTACCCTTAACTTCCTAAAACTACTAAATAACTACCTAAGCAGTTTTCCTTTTACAAAGAAACTTAAAATTAAATAGCTAACATGCCTTCAATTTCAGAAATTAAATAGCACATGCCCACGCGACACCACAGAATTTCGTTTTCTTGCAATCCAGCACTTTTGCTTAGTTTCCCTCTTTTGTCAGCTCCCTTCACACCTACAATTATAAACAAGCACAAAACAACCAAAAGTGTAATATTTACTCTATAATTAATCACGAAATCGACTAACAATATCACACAATTGTGCTCTTATCAAAATTCCCCCACACCTAAACGATGCTTGTCCTCAAGCATCTTAGATATGAATGTCCCTAATCTAGACAACTCATGAAAATCTGACATTACTCCAATACATGTATTTCAATGTGCATTACCATATGGAAACTCGAAATCCAATCAAAGTGATGGGCATCTTAAAATGTTTCAATCTAGATTAATCCACATACCTCCAAAAGTATCCTTCAACATCTACATATACATGTCTCAACCATTCTCACAGAGGCACTCATTCACTCCAGTGTTTAAATAGGGATATGTATAATAAAGCACTCAACTCCCACGATAGAATGAAATTACCATAAGCTTACAAATCGATCAAATCTCCATCACTGAATATGAGTCCAATACATCAATCAAAAGGTCTTTTCAGGGTTGTAACTAGGGCTAGGGGTTAAAAGGTAGGATATAAGGATTGTAAGGTGAGTTAAAAATGTCAAAGAAAATGCAATAATAACACATGAATTACTTATAGCTCAACCATCACTGAATTATGTCCATATGAAACATAAACCCTTAATCATAGCACAACTGTACAATTGAAAATGCATATTCGAACTTGACTTCACTCATGAACTTTTTTTTCTGAACTGCTTTGGTTTGCTGCTACATACTTTTATTTCCTTTCTTTCTTTCTTTGTTTTTTTTCTTTTTTTTTTACAGCAACTACAAATGAATTGAAACTTTTATTTACACGCAATACTAAGAAGAACCAAACTTAATGCATAACTCAGCAGAACCAAACACAATTTCTCCTTTTTCTTGTACCAGACATGATTCACTCAATTTAAATCTCCAACTCACATACCGATTGAAACTATGATTCACATGATACTCTTACAATTCTTGACATTAGGTTAATCAAAACGAGAGTCAAACAGGAAAAGGTTCATTGAAATTTGGTTGAAGGAAAAAAATGGGTAAGGCTCAAAAGGGTTAACTAAAGGCTAATATTAATGGGTAGGATAGAAAAAAGATAGCTAAAAGGGTGATTCCTAAATGCTTTAATCATATTGGTGCACGAACTCATTGATGTGACCTCGAAATGTATACAAAAATGCAAGTTCTAGAATTAACACCCGCGTGTGAGAAACACTCAAAGAACAACCGAGAGCAAAAGTGTATGAAATGCTCCATATTTCGCCCAAAAACTCACTTAAAAAGGCTAAGAGTCAACACATGCATACATAACAATTGAAGAAACATTTTTTTTAAACATGTTGTTAAACTAGAGCAGAAAAGTTTCAACATGCCCATCATGTATCAAAAATTTCTTGTTTCACAATGAGAATGCACATAAAAACACAAACACCCCAGTAACATCATTGATCAGATCAGAAAAAAATACCCAAAAACATGCATCCCCCCCATACCAAAACGATACATTGTCCCCAATGTAGCACATAATAAATAGAAGAACAAAAAAGGATGCAGGAAGAAAACTTCTCTGTTATGTTGATGTGGCAAGGGTGGCTGCAAACTGAATGACTAGGAATAGTCAGCATCGAGTCGTTTTGGAATTCTTCTTGAAATACTACATGGGCATGTGCTAAGCTCCACAAGCCCTGCCACTAGCAACTCATCTAGAACACTTTTTTTTAGATCACACACCTGCTGCTGCTATAGAATAAAACTCAAAACATGAAAATAACAATTAAATAAATTTAACCTAGCAAAGCATTCAAAACTAGGAAAATTGGGTTGCCTCCCAACGAGCGCCGCTATTTATTGTCTGTAGCTAGACTCGATGCCTACTCTTCCTACAACTCGGTCAAATTATTACCAATGATAACTGGCAATGGAGGAAGAATTTTTTCACTTGAAAATGGTAATGAAAAAGAAGCAAAATCAAACATGGGTGTTACCTCCATTGTGGAATAGAATGCCATATTATTTCCTTGTACCTCCTCACCACCTTGGAAAGGTACATCTTTATTTGTCAAACATTTCACGGGCACTAATTCCAACTTCATTTTATTTATGCACAGTTCATTGAGAAACTTAGCATAACAAGGCACTTGTTTTATGGCATCCAAGAGAGGATTGTTAATTTTGACCTTGTGGAAAGTATCCCAGATTACCTTCTCATCCTTTTCCTTCTTTTGTAGTGCAAATTTTCCTAGAAAAGGTGGAAGGATGACAATTTTTTGATTTTGTGCACCCAATTCTCCAGCTTCTTTCTTCGACGAATCATGTTGTTGCACACTTTCTTCATTGTTGCTGCTATCAACTGACTTTTTCTCCTGTGCAATTTCCAGTAACTCTTTTCCATTCCTGGGAGTTACTGCACATGCATTTTCTCTAGGATTCTTTTCAACTTGAAAAGGTAATCTTCCTTGGTTTACCTCCATCTTGCTCATGGACATGGCTAGCTGCGAAATTTTATTTTCAAGAGATTTTATTCTAGCTTTGGTTTCTTGTCTGTCTTGTTGAATCGTTTCAGCCAAACTCTTGATTAAACTCTCAAGCGGAGTTCTTGAACTAGTAAAGGGTTGTGATGGTGGAGATGGTTGGAATGGTGGCCGAATCTGTTGCTGTGAAAAGTTTGAATTTCTATTTCCATAACTCAAATTTGGATGATCACGCCATCCAAGATCATAATTGTTGGAGTATGGATCATATTTTCTTTGTTGTTGCCCTTGAAACCCTCCTACAACATTTACCTGCTCATTCGGATCCTCTTGTAAAGTTGGATGACCAACATTCGCGCATATTCCACACCCCTTGACTTGTTGAACTTGCCTTGATACTAATTTCTCCAAAACAGAAGTTAATTTGTCTAATGTATGATCAATAGAAAAAACATTTACCTCATTAATCTTGCTCGGATCATACTGCCTTGTCCCAAATTGCTGAGCATTTTCAGCCATGACATTACAATAAAATTCTTAAAAGGAAATAAATAGCAAAACCGTCCCCGGCAACGGCGCCAAAATTTGACGTGTGTCAAATCGTCAAAGTTAATTCTCCTACTTCCCTAATAACGAGTATAAGGTAAGTCGGGATCGTATCCACAGGTAACGTTGTACTTATTTCTTTTAGAGTTTTACTAAGTAATAAAAAAAATTGAATTGAGATTTTTAATTACTAAGAATTGACTAACAGACTAATTAACTAAAATTAAAGGTTTTAATTAGACTAACAAATTAAAACTTGATTAAATTCAATAAAGTAAAAGTCCAGTCAATGAACCAATTTACATCTCGTATTTTACTACTGATCATAGATGCAAAAATGTCTCATTTAATCACAAATAAACCGGTTATAAGTATCGACAAACGCCTAACACCAAATCTCTCCTTACCGTTCTGATAATCAAGAGAAGCTCGTTAACTATCGTCTAACCGAATTACAACCCTCGAGACGCTCGTAAGATTTAATAATCTCGATTGCATTAAGAAGAGATAGACCTGATTCAAAGCCATGCATATTGAAGCAATATCATGTAACTAAGATTATCCGTTCCCGTAACACGTTCCGATTATGCTTGTGATGCCTAAAAGGTGTATTACTCGCCACTTTGTTAAAACTGAGGACAATTACGGATCAACGGTGTTAACTAGCCTTAAACTATTATGTTAATTAATATTCTAGCCACAAACATCAATTAAACACAATAATCATACAACGTGCTAAATGGAGAACGAACAAATATTTGTAACGAAACAATGATTAATTCCATTAGATCTCACAAAAGTAAAAATGTTGGAGATTTATAAGTTCATTGACTAGAAGAAAATAATTAGCTACTAAACATAATTAAATTAACTTACAAATACCAAGAATAAAATGTTCCAGCAAGTGATGTTGAACTAAAGAAAGATTACCACTTTTTCTATACTTTCTCTCCCAAAAATATGTGTTACTTTCCTCTCCCAGTTACTGCCAAGTTCCTGCAAGTGCCAGCCTCTATAAACGACTTCCTATTCTTCCCACTAAGGCCACTTCTTGGCAGTTTTCTATTACTAAAAACTACCCTTAACTTCCTAAAACTACTAAATAACTACCCAATCAGTTTTCCTTTTACAAAGAAATAAGTTAGGAAGAGAAAACAACTCTCTAACTTCCCAGAAAATCTGCTGGACAATCCTTCAGCAAGTTGAACATCAACTTCGATTTCGAAATTAAATAGCACATGCCCACGCGACACCACATAATTTCGTTTTCTTGCAATCCAACACTTTTGCTTAGTTTCCCTCTTTTGTCAGCTCCCTTCACACCTACAATCATAAACAAGCACAAAACAACCAAAAGTGTAATATTTACTCTATAATCAATCTCAAAATCGACTAACAATATCACAGAATTGTGCTCTTATCACTCATCTTAGACTCCACACACTTTTCCTCCAACAAATCAAGATCAGCTGCTTGAGCTACAGTATTGTGTTCTGCATTGTAATGAGATACTCTGTGATTTGGCAAGTACATTTCCACCGGCGACATAGCCTCAAACCTGTAAGAAAGAGAAAAAGTTGTTTCACCCGTGGGCCCTCTAATTGATGTTCTGACCGCCTATAAGGTCGACGGTAACTCATCCTCCCATCTTCCTACTTTATCTTCAAGATTTCTTTTGAGGGCATGCAAAACTTGCTTGTTATCATCCTGCCCATTGCGCCCGCAGAAAGGCGCCCAGCGTTTCACTCGCTTTCGAATGCGTTTGTCTTCGAAAAGATTGATCGGAAACTTTTGAGCGGGGTACACCATGCACAAAATCATAAAATTGATCAAATTGACCTCAGTGATAGTTGCCATAAGGCTTAGCTTCTACCCACTTCGTGAAGTAATCCACAACGACCACCACGTATTTAAACTTCGAGCGAGCTAACGGGAATGGGCCAATCAAATCAATTCCCCACATGTCAAATGGCCACAATGCCACCACTGGAGTCTGCTCGGTTGAAGGTAACCGAGGCACATCAGCGTAACGCTGACATTTGTCACACCGCCGAACGTACATTTCTGCATCTCGCCTAAAAGTAATCCAGTAAAAACCTGCAGCCAACACCTTTTCTGCTAATGACCGCTGGCCCGGGTGCCCTCCACATTTCCCTCCGTAAATTTCCCCAAGAACACCCTCGGTCATCTCTGGCCGCACACATCTGAGCAAAGGCTTGGTATAAGACCGCTAGTAAAGGACTTTATCCAGAATAATATATCGACATAATCGCTTCTGAATGGTCCGTGCTTCCGATTTATCTTCGGGAAAAACTCCTTGCTCGATGTAATCCCTTAAGTCATCAATCCAGCATTTCATTGCAGGCTCAATGTCCATGATTACCTTTTTCTCTATCGTCGGTATCTCCAAGTATTCGATCATGACCCCGGGATGCAAAAATTGAATTTCCTCTTCAGCCATCTTCGAAAGATAATCTATGCGCATGTTATCCTTGTGACCAATTCTGACTAACTCCTAGTAATCGAAATCCTTCAAAATTTCTTTTACCAAAGCACAATATCGAACTAGAACAGGATGATGTACAACATAATCACCCTTGACTTGGTTGACTACCAATTGAGAGTCATAATAAACCACGATCTCACGCACGCCGACATCTTATGCAAGCTCTAGTCCTGCGATCAAAGCCTCATACTCTGCCTGGTTGTTAGATGCCGAAAATTTGAAACGTAAAGCCTTCTCAAATTCAGTATCGTGCTCGGGCGGGACCAACAAAAGACATGCCCCGCTTCCAAGCTTACTAGATGATCCATCCACATATAATTCCCAGCAATAATCTGGGCGAGGCTGCTGAACAGGAACATTTGTTGTAGTGGGAGAGGAAATTTCCTCCTCGCCTATATCCTTAAAACTAGTCTCAGCCACAAAATCTGCCAAAGCATGTGCCTTGATTGCTCGTCGAGGCTAGTAATCAATCTGAAACTCGGACAACTCAATTGACCAGGTGAGCAAACGACCAGAAGAATCTGGCTTATGCAGAATCTTCCTGAGAGGAGTGTCCGTGTAAACAATAATTGGATGTGCAGAAAAATAAGCCTGAAGTTTCCAAGCAGCAACAACAAGCGAGTAAGCCAATTTTTCTGCATTAAAATAACGCCCTTCCACCGTAGTGAGGGCCTTAGAAACATAATAAACATGATTTTGCAGGTTACATTCTTCCCTAACTAAAACAACGGCCATAGCCTGCTCTGTGGCCGCGAGATACACGAATAAATTCTCACCCACAACCGGGCTGCTTAATAATGGAGGTTGTCCCAGATATTCTACTAGTTGCTTGAAAGCCTCCTGACACTCCGCTATCCACTCAAACCCCTTGTTTCCACGGAGCACCTTAAAAAAATGTAGGTACTTTTCCGCCGACTTGGAAATGAAACGACCAAGAGCAATAAATCTGTTGTTAAACTGCTGGACATCCTTGATGCACCGAGGAGGCTTCATTATGACCAAGGCTTTGATTTTTTCAGGATTGGCCTCAATCCCTCTCTCATTCACCATGAACCCCAGAAACTTGCTCGCCTTCACACCGAACACACACTTGCTCGAATTAAGCTTCATGTTATTCTTTCTGAGGTTGCAAAAATGTCTCCTCCAAGTCAACGGTATGACCTTGTCCCTTGGATTTCACGACCATATCATCAATATAGGCTTAAACATTCCTACCAATCTACGAGCTGAAGACCTTATTCACCATTTTCTGATAAGTAGCCCCTACATTCTTTAAGCCGAAAGGCATCATCTTATAGCAATAGAGGCCCCATTGCTTGAAATACAGTCAACGCTTTATCCTTCTCATTCATCTTCACCTGGTGATATCCTGAATATGCATCGATGAAACTCAAGAACTCGAAACCCGTTATGGCATCTACCAACTTGTCGATCCGAGGAAGAGAGTAGCAATCTTTTGGGCATGCTTTATTGAGGTCGGTGAAATCCACACACATCCTCCACTTCCCATTTGACTTTTTAACCATAACCACATTGGCCAACCAAGTGGGGTAGTGAATTTCCTCAATGATATCCGCGTTGAGCAGTTTTTCGACCTCCTCCTTAATCGTCTTGTCCTTTTCTATAGAGTATACTCTATGCCGTTGCTAAATTGACCTATAAGCTGGATCCACGCTAAGGCAGTGAACTGCAACGTCCTCGCTAACCCCTTGCATATCTTCTGGCCGCCACGCGAACACATCCAAGCTACTTTGTAGTTGCTTGACCAAACTAGCTCGAGCTTCAATCGACAGTGCCCTGCCAATCTTTTTCTTTTGCTCGGGATAGGCAGAATTGATAACAACTTCTTCAAGCGCATCTTGGGCTTTGAACTCGGGCTCATCCCGCATCTGGAGTGTGTCACATTCCACCTTTTCCTCTTCTTCATCTTGAGTGTCTGCCTTATCAAGATGATCCAGCTCCATATTGTGGCCTGCTCGACTTGTCCCCCCGACCCCATCGTCGGCAAAGGACAAGTGATATCCTCTGGGCAACACCGCTCGCCCTATGTCGAACTTTAACCAATCATCGCAATCGTCAGAGGGCCCATCACGCGAGACTTCTCTTTGCTACTAATAGTGACCTTCTGCTCGCCGTCTTCAAGAGTTAGCTTCTGCTTTTTTCCTTTGAGTATCCTAAACATATTCCAGCACTGCCCGAGGCTGACTCTTCAAGACCCCCAACCCCTTGATATCTGTAAAACTTTGCCCGCTAGTGAGGGATTGAAGCAACCATTTGAAATTTTCTCATGCCGGGCAACCCCAAAATTAAATTTAGAGAGACTTCAGGTTGATCACCATGAAGGTATGTAACCTTCTCCACCCTGGTGCGGATGCCCTTGCCAATGAAGACTTCGAGCTCAACTGTGCCTTTAACCGGCACCTTGTGATTAGTGAAGCCCTCCAAGGTTCCTGCATAGGGTTTGAGGCATTCATCCTTCAACTCTAGACCTTGGAAGCAAGAATAATACATCACGTCTTTGCACGCCCCTGTGTACAGCAAAATCCTATGCACAACCCACCCATCAACCAGAGTAGAAACGATCAAAGACTGCTCCCCAGCGACATTACTCGCCAATTCACTGCGAGTAAACTGTATCGACTCCTCCCCTACTTGCAAAGTGGTCGGGAAATCCACCACCTTTGACAAGGAATAAATCTGATAGCCGAGCTGGGTAAGTGTAGGCTCTTCATCCATAATCACATTTATTACCCCTCGAATTGGGGGTGCGTCTCTATGAGGGGCAGTCACCCTATTATTCACATCTCTTTTAAACCGGTCCAACCGGCCTTCATTTATCAATTTCTGTATGGCTTTCTTCAACGACCAACACTCCTCTATCGTATGCCCATAGTCATCATGATAGGCACACCTTTTAGTCCGGTCCCGAGCATCCGCTGTCTCTGGATTCATGCGGGGAGCACGAGGAAGCTCGTCCCTGATTTCGTACATTATATCTTCCCGCAATGTATTATGTGGGGTAAGATCACTTTCTCGGAGAAACTCCCTTGGCCGGTCATACTGTGACTTATTTATGTTATAAGAGCCCCCTGCACCCTGGCCACTATTCTTGGCATTGCTCCCAGAACCCCCAGCCTCGTTGTTTTCCTTCTTCGCGGTCTCCCCCGCGCACCACTTCTGAGCCCACATCAGTATCTCCGTCTGCGTCTTTGGCTTTCTCATACTCAGCTCCGACCTCAAGCCACCTTCACCCTCGAGCAAACCTGTTTCAAAGCATAAAGTGACCTCTTGCTCGGACAAACTAGGGACTTACTCGAGCATCTTAGTGAACCTTTCCAAATAGCTGGAAGTTGACTCATGAGCCCCCTGTTTAACCTTGGACAAGTCCACCTTTGTCTTCGCAATAGCTCCCGACGTCCCAAAGTCGGCCAAGAACTTAGCTCGCAAATCAGCCCAATTGTTGATAGACCTCCGAGGGAGAGCTCCCATCCAAGCCAAAGCCTTTCCCTGTAACGAGCCCACAAAAGCTCAGATTTTCAACGCTTCATCCGAGGTCACCAGGCCGATCTGTGATTCAAAAGACATCAGCCAATCCCTTGTCTTGGTTTTCCCTGTGTACTCTTTGATGTTGGGGAAGATGAGACCTTGAGCTGGAGGTGCATTTTCATTCCAGGGGCTAGAGGAATAGCTGAAGTGCCCAAAAAAATTCCATCCAGGGCCTTACCTTGCTCCCACGCTTCCATTCAGCGTTTCAATTCCTCGAACTTTTGTATATTAAAGGTTGCAGGCAAACCACCCACGGGCTGAGGCAGCACCCCGGGCACAAGAGGGGCCTGTGGGGGACCCATAGCTCTCATAGCCTGAGATATGCCCACGACCTGAGCCACTTGTGCCTGGGTTGCATCTGCGGCCTGACGCCCTTGTTCCGGAGCTACTCCTATACCATTTTTCTATACATTTTGCGAAGGTAACTCATGCTTGCCTCTGGAATGGTGTGACAACTAAGCTTGTGACCTTCTTGGCAAAGGTGTTCGAGGACGACGAGCATGTGACCTCCTAGGGGATGGAGTGCGACGATTGCGAGCATGCGATCTGTGTGGGGATGGTGAATGAGGGCGGCGAAGATGTGACCTTCGTGGAGAAGGTGATCTTCGACGATGGCGAGACTGAGCCGAATCTTCTCCTGCTCGAGGACCCAAACAAGAATGCACATTCGGAACAACCCTGTGACTAGCCCGCCCCTTTTGGTTACTCTGCCCCTTGTTGGATTCTCGCCCACGAGGTTGCGAAGGAACCTGAATTGGACGTTGGGGATTAACCCCGATCTGGAGATACTGGCCACTTGATTAGGCACGGGAATACCCGAAAGGGGCTCCAATTCAAAAGGCAATGACGGTTTGCCCATAACAATTAATTGTTGATTCATCTGCCCCAAATATATGACCATCTGGTGCAAAGCCTCCTCCCGAAATTCATTGGCCAAACCAACGACAGTGACGGCACTCCTGGCCAAAGAATCCAGGCCCCATCGTTGATTAAGCTAATGGCGAGCATCATGTAGAGGTGGAGGTGGTGGGTTATTATCAGCCAAAGGGTTCATGCTGGGTGTGGTGTGTGTAACTCCTCCAACTGATTGCCACCATTAACATCGTTCGCCGCCATGATCGAAACTTGTAAAGTCGTCAGAAAATAAAACTGCATTAGTAAAATGTTTCCCGGCAACGGAACCAACTGATGCGTCCAAAATTATCCAAGGACACACTGGGCTTCTCAAACTGGATATCTGGCTTTAAATCTATCCAAAATCTTCAAGACCCAACCCTATAAATCAAACACTAACAGTGAATTAGGTAGGGGCTTACCCTGCAAATGCTCTCCGGCGTGAGAATTAGTAACCACTCAGTTGAATAAACAATTTGACAGAGTTTGACCTTAGTAAAGAAATCACATACCTCCCCCTTTCATTCCCGAGGTTTTTATAGCCTTCGTGGGGAGCTAAATAACTTCTCATTCAATATTGGGGCGTATTTTGTTGGCTTATTAACTGCCACGTCCAACTTAACGGTCGCCTCCTGAATGTGAAGGCGAATTCCTCGGAAGTAACCGCCCACGTCCAGGAAGATCGTTTATTGCATAACCGAACATGGTGAACCTGCTCGATGCATACTTGTTTGCTAAGCACGTGGCAGCCAGCTCGCTATCTACTCGCCCCAAACTTCTGGGAAATAAATGCTCGCCCTTTAGATCATGGTGGTCACAGTATGGCCGCTGCCCGCTCCATAATTTTGTCCTGGTCTATGTGGAGTGCACGTGTTTCGTTCATGACTAAAGTAGGTATGTCAGACACGTGACTTATATCTGGGCCTATTGGGCCAGGCAGTTCAGTTAGTTTAGTAAAAGTCATTTATCTAAATATTTTTTAAACCAACATCAATTTTAAATCAATGTTTGTTACATCAATTTTATTAGTAATTATAATAGAGATCCATCTTATATTAGTTATAAATTAATATTGATTTTAGAAATCATTAAAGTACTCACCTAATATTTGTTGAAAAATTAGTATTTTTAGTGAAAAAAATTGTGCAACATGAGGCATGAATTTCTTTACGTGTCATTGTTTGTTGGCAACGGTAATTATGCAATGTTCTACTCGGTGACAACATCAAAATGATATATTTATTTCTATAAATCGAGTTTTGGATGAATAAGATATCAAAGCTTAAAGTATGGTGTTAGAAGTGGATCATTAGAGTAAAGTATAACACTACAAGAAAACAGATCAATTGAAACGGAAAATTCTAATGTAAAAAATGAAAATCCATTACAATTAAATGATTGAAACATAAAAAGTTCGTTGTAAATTCGGTTGTGAAAACCCTCATTGCAAATTTTGTGCAACTATATTTATTCCGTTGCACTATATTGCAACAAAAACTGAGCATTGCAATTTCAAATATTTCTGTTGCAAAGGTGCTTCCCAAGGGCATTTGACGTCTGTTGCAAGTAGCAACTAATTTTTTCGTTTCATTTTTGCAACAAACTTTTTCGTTGCATTCTTACAACAAGCTTTTACGTTCCATTCTTGCAACATACTTTTCCGTTTCATTCTTGCAACAAACTTTTTCGTTGTATTCTTGCAACAAACTTTTCCGTTTCATTCTTGCAACAGACTGTTTTGTTACAATGTTTATATATTTCTGTTGCTAGTTTATAATTGAAATTTTAAAAAATTATTATTGCAACAGAAGATTCTGTTGCAAATTTATATCGTGAAATATTTGTTTTTACAAATAATGGATATATAATTTTTTATTTATTGTACCTAATTGAACATTTCACATTTTATAAAAAAAATTAAATCTGAAATAAAACAATTAAAACAAACCAAGTTCAAACATTTCATTCAGAAGTCATGGTCAAAGTGTCAAATTACATGGAAATGTGGAGGATGTTGAGAGCCTCCAAGTGACCAACAAAAGAAATTATCTAACTGTCAAACTACATAGATGTTGGTGGAGGATGTTGGGTTCTAAGTGACCGAATTTCCTCTTGTATTAGCTTGAAATCAACTTTGATTTGCTCAATTTCCACAGCGCATTGTCAGCTTGTACTTGTTTTTGAATTTCCTCCCTCATTTTCTTTACTTTTCACAAATCTTATCTTCAAATTGTTGGGTTAGTGTGAAATCTTCATTCACACTTCTGCATAAGGAATAACTTGCGCTACTACTGCTACTCAAGATCTTTGATGCAAGAACCAAAGAACGAAAACCATACAAACGATTCTTTGCAGCACCACCGGATGCATCAACCCAAGCTGTGACATCGAAACATATATGCGCGAGAAAGGAAAGGGAGAAGGCTTTTCAGGTCCAAACAAGGACCAACAAATCGCCTTACAATTTGAATAACATAATCAAGTTAGACATAAGAAAGAAGAATATGGAACATAAAGAATGTCCAAAACAAGTTAATCAGCCATTTTGCTGGAAATGAGCCAAGCAAAAACTCTTAATTTAGTGAATTCAGATTGGTTACCTCACTAGCTAGTCAATCTTAAACAAATTATGGAGCCAAAAACAAGTTAATTTAGCTAGGTTCATTCATTTTGTAGCCCTATTCAGGAAGTGGGTGACAAGATGAGGTTTCTCTTCATTTCATGCAGATTAAAAGTTGGATTACATTTTCTAAATTCTAACATTACATTTTTTACCAGGTTTGGGACAGCATTGCTCCTGGTTTAGCGTCTCAATTTGATGCACCTTATTTAGTTCCGGTCATTGATACTGCAACCAAAACAAACATATGTGTCATGACAGAATGGTTCCAGTCCTCTCAACTGTCCAATATGCAATTAACCATCAGTGTAACAGTTTTGGCACTAGCTCTTCTAATCAGAACCATGAAAATCAAAGAAGCAATAATCATTCCTAGTTATATACATTGAAAACCATGAACATCAAAGAAGCAATAATCATTCCCAGTTGTATACATTGAAAATAGAAACTTTTACCAAAGAGATGCATAATACAGTAGCATCTAACAACCAATTCAGTCCTCCAGAAAAACCAGAGACCCAGGCTTAAAGTAGTTTAGATTACTGATCATGTTCAGAAGGTTTTGACACTTGGCTGTAAGCCTAATTAAACATGTTGTAATCCACAACTTTACTATGGCTAAAAACGTAATTAGAATATAACCGAAACAGAGGTAGATTCATAGACTAGTAAACCTACGATGAAAATGATGAAGTGCAATGACATTCAAATGAGGGCTGTAAAGTTCCAAGCACAGAGTGAAACTAGAGATTATGATAACATAGTAACTAAGGTTGATCCTTGTTTTGTGGATTATGAAAACATAGACTCTATGATAGTTTGTTTTGATGTTACCAATGAGGCATTCAAATTCCTCACTCATCACCCTCAGTTACACTACTCAAAAAATGATTCAAGTTTATTTCAATTGCTTCCTCATAATAACTGGGAGCTTGTTTTCAACCCTATCCTAGCTTGTTTTCAACCCTATCATAGTGTTATTTTATTGATCTATGATTTACTTTGTTTGAGTAAAATTAGGAGCTTGTTTTCAGTAAAAAAAATATTGTAACGGCACGACGGTATAGTATCATAGTGTTATTTTATTGATCATGGTTGGCAAAGCCTTTGGCACATCAAGGCTAAAGCTTGCTTTCTAAGGAAGTCAAAGGTTTCCATGTTTGGGCGGAATCCTTACCTTATCAACTCCTATAAAACTCGCCTGAATCAAGGGACCTTTGTTTGATGCTGAAAATGGCTTTTCTGCTGGGTCAAGCTTGCCTTGAGTGTTCTTGTGATCTTCAAGGAGGTTGATTCTTATACATTTTGGATTCTTATAAGTTTTCCTTTGGAGGAAAAAAAAAGAGAAAGTTAAAGTAAGATGAACAAAGAGAAAGTCCATAGTGACAAAGAATAAAACTGAAAAAAGAGAGGTATGCCAATTTAAGTATTCACACACACACACATAAACGAAACACAGATAACAACATTCATGCTTATAACATCCAATCTTAAGAGTACCAAAGTATATCTAGCTACAGTAGGATGCCCACAGTTGCATCAATCACCAAAAAAATATCTACAATCCCACAAGAACAATATAGAAATTCATACTAAGTTATGTACCAAAAGAAGGAAAGATCAAGGAGCCAGATAAAACAGCTCTGAAAACACACACAATGATATGCATACATTCGAACACATATTCATCTGTTTAATTTGACCTCCCAAAGAAAGGAATCAGAGAAATAGAAGCAGCGCAAATCATAAGTCTAAATTTGAAATTACTGCATATTGTTAAAAATGATTGAGTAGACCATGAAAGAACTACAAAACAGAAACAAAAAGCCCAACCAACATCAATTTTTTGCATAAGGTGTTTCCTAGTTGATTGTGCAGATCATGAAGTAAGAACAGATACAAAAGTCCAGATTGCATCCATTGTTGCACAAGGAGATTATCAGACAGTAAGAAGAAGTCGCACAATCTAGTAGTAGAATAACATTATGTTTTTTTTAAAATATATAATATAAACATTGCAATTGCATACTTATAGAAAGATTACATATTTGGACTGTGACTAGTAAAGAAATCCCACTCTTGATAAGAGATAGAGTTCTACCAGGACATGCACTAGACAAGAACATAGAAGCGATGATAGCGGGTACAACCAGTACTTCTATAAAAGACCTATTTCTTTAAACTTAAAATACCCTCAACCACATTACTCACACACACCTGCGATTTTGGAACAAAACTTTAATTAATGTGTTTAGGTTCAACGTTAGAGAGAATCAGACATTCCCGAATGAGCTGATGGGTAGATAATGCACGAGAAAAAGTCCTGCTACACAATAATAATTCACACAGTTGGATAACTACCCAAATAATACCGATGCATGTCTTAGTAAAATGGCCAGACTAATGTAGTCGACGAAAAATCCTCCAACTTAACAGACAAAGGGTAGACATAAACACAATGGAAAAGCACTGCAAGAAAGGCTCGTTTCTTGTTGTTGTGCAAAAATCAAAGCTTGGATCAACATTAAAGTTTATGACTGTCAAAAACAACATTTATCGCATTCCATTTGAACTTCGCTCTCTGGATCAACGAGGGAAAAATTCCTAAGCAAATCTCAAAACCAATCAACCCATATGTCAACCTACATTATGCCTCTCGTCTCTCTTTCCCAAAAATTTTACAATTAGAAAAGAGAGAACAATTTCTATTTTAAAGTATGATTCCATAATCTAAAGGGTGGGACAGATCTCAAAGCAATGACTACGACAAAAAGTAATCAATACAATTAGTCACTGCAGTTGATAACAACAAGCAGCAGCCTAAACTGCAGGGATAATAATGCTGCCCTTGTAAGAATTATGACAAGCAAGAAAAAATCTGTGACAATGAAGGAAATGGCTAGAACAAATGCTCATGTCCATAAAGGATTCTTTTGTATCTATTTCTAAGTAAAAAGTTAGAGGACTACTCACAGGGAAAAGAAAATCTAGTGCATCCCAGGCTGCATGACAAATAGCTCTTGTCGGATACATTGGACAACCAGGAGAAGTGAAGCTATACAAGTAAGAGTTCAGTCTAGTGTTGGTTGTCATTCTTAGTTCAAGACCTGTAAAATATAATCATCATATTAATCAGTTCAAATTTATAGCCTAATCCAAACAAAATCTGTTCATATACATACTTGATAATTGGTAACAGTACTACCCTGGAGAACTTTAATTTGAGAAAGGTAATGCAGAAGCACATGCTCCACCTTTAATTTTTGAAGCTGGCCAATTAAGAAGGATGTATTAAACATATGAAATGGCACCTTGTCAAACAGAGAAAACGATGTCATCAAATGGACGATTCTTGGCTCTGACCTGATCAGCTAGTTCAATAACAAAAAAGTCTGTTGGACCACCAATTAAGAAAGTACTTGGAAATTCTGGACATTGCTGTAAGAAGCGTTCAAGCTTGTCAACTGTGCAAAGACGTGGGTCAATCATAGAAGACATACTTAAAGATAGAGTGCAAGGACAATACATAAAGCAAATTTACCCAGTGAGTTATAAGTTTCTATATTGTAAAGGAATATAAATCTTGAAAGGAGAAGGAAGAGCTCGCGTTGGCCCAAAAAGATACCAAGGTAAATTAATTTCAAAATACACTCTTATGAAATTATTTATTGACAACTTTGTAACAGTACGAATGTTCTGCAATACGGATATGTCGAAGCCTGCAACCTGCAAAGGGATTTTCTTTAAACGCTCAAGCACCAATGCAACTTCCTCGAGAAGATACTAAAACAATGGGAAGAAAAAGAGTAAAAAGTTAATGTCAAAAAGCATTCAACTATAGATCTAGAAACACATACAACATATCTAATTAACAAGCTCCCCTCACCCGGAAAAGACCATGGAAGTGTCTTGAGTTTGTCTGGATGTCAATCCTACAATAAAGTATACAAGCATATTAGAAAAAAGAAAAAAAAAGAGAAGATCAATCATTCAAATCTTAACAATAGTTTGTCCTTGTATGGTTAGTTACAATACTGTAACATTTCTTCACCTTTCCCTATGTCTCATAACTTATGGAAAGAAGTTCCCTTCAAACTAGAAGTTTTTGTTTGGTCTCTTATTCATGAGAAGCTCAATCCTAATGATTTAAGTTCAGATTTGTTTTTTATGAATGCATACTAGTTAGTCTCGTAAGCATCTCTACCTTCCCAGTAGTGCAGCTCGCATTTGGGTATGTTTATATGCAGTCTTGCATCAGCCCCAACACAGTAAAAGACCTTCTTGTTCAAAAGTGGAAGGGCTCCCTGTAACTACACAATCTTTGCTGTCCGTCACGCATCGAAACTGAACAGAATTCTATAATCTTTGACAACAAGATATTGCTATTACTTTGCTTCGAGATCAAGCGGTTTTCATGGTCATTCATTGGCCTAAAGCTTTGGGGATGTTCTGGAGCCTTGTTCACTGAACTAGCTAGATTGGCAAGTTGCTCAGAATTTTTTGAGTTGGTTTTTATTGTTTTTTGTTTCTAATTTCACATTTTTGTAAGGCATACGTCTTATCCAGTTTTGTATATTTTCTTCCTAGAATAATGAATCTCTATTTCTACCAAGTAAAGAATCTGGCAGACAACCAAAAGTAAACCATTTCTGAAAATAGATAGAATTTTAGTGCAATTTAAAAGGAGGTACAAACTAGTAATTTTTAATCATACAAAGACGTGTCAAATAAGACAATTCTTTTAAGACAGGGGAGTATTAAAATTCCAAAGTTGTACATCTTCCAGCTTAAGCCTCAAGTGGGAGTAGTGGGCATAGGTTCAGTATTTAATCCAAAGCACTACCCCTTGAATCACAAAATACACATAGCGTTCAAGAGTCCAATATCATATATGAAAGTGATCAACAATATGCAATATTTATGCATAAGCAGAGCCCAAGAAAATGTTAAGCATTCATAGTAATCAATATTAGCAGTAAACCAACACAATGCGTGCCCATACAGTGATTACTAAACATGTATATAATTCCTAAATCCATACCAGAAGACATTGGTAGCTCCTTGAACAAGAGCTAACGAGTAGCGATGGAGGATATTAGAGTTATCAAGTTGAACTTCAAACAACTGCAAGGTAGATACAAAGCATCAAACATTGCATTAGTAACACAATTGCGATGCCACATAGAAGAGCAAGTGTTATCTGAAGCATACTGTTGTCGATGTGTTAAAAGTTATTTACTTCAATTTCTATCACTCAAATGAATAAAACAAAAAGCTGATAATAACATCACGATTTTCAAGAAGTCAAAAATGAAGATTCATCTGCAGGTCAGAGTTCATAATTAATAACAAGCACTCAAGTCAAAGTTAGTAGATATGATAATATTCATATCATCATCATCATCTTTTAGCACTAGATCTTAAATCTCAATGATAACGAAGCACAACTTGAGAAATAAAGACGCTTCACCAACAACCTAATGGTTGTTGGTTCGACATAGTCACCCAATATCAATATAATAACATTATCTTACATTGGTTAAGAAATGATGTTGGTAGTAAAAGTCTTTCTATATAAAATTTACAATATTATTAACAATAGAAGAAATTAATAGTAAATGATTAATATCACAATATCATATTAACTATTATTAACTATTATTTTTTAGCTAATGACTAGAAAATGAAAAGTTTCAAGTTAAGTGATGTGGAGGCTTGAGGATTCGACAATATCAAAAGTTGGGTGAGGTGACACAACCATAGTGCTCCTCACCAACTTTAACTATATATATATATATTTTTCAATGGTGTTTTTTTGATAAAATTTGTCTTATGCATAAAAAATAATATACCGGTGGAGAGATCAAACCAGTGATTTTAATGCATGACATTGTACCAATCTTGACTGATAAGTTGAAAGAAAAAGTATGTACATTAGTTGTTTACCATTCTTGTTAATCTTTTTACTTGTGTATAGTATCAAATAAATATTTTTCTTTGGTACAACACATAGAAGCATAGTCTCTAATGTGTGAACAAATCATCTCCAAAGAAGTTGGTGATATCAGATACGACACTGTTTTTTTATCTTTGCCGTTGGGTAAAAAATTGTCTGTTATGTGTTTAAAAATTAAAATATGGCTTCTTATCTTATTTTCTCATTTTTTTTTTGTTATTAGGTGTATGCTGCAAATATTAAGAGTAATGATTGGTTTTCTGAATTGCTGGTTCAAGCAATTGATAATAGATTTAAAGAAGCAATGGGGTATGAGATTCTTATTTTTCCTATAAACACAACGGGGCAAGGTAAAATAAAGTGAGGGGTCTCCGACCATTGGGCTCTACTTATATTTTCTGAAGGTGACATGAAATGGGCATTATACAACTCATGCATACACTTAACAGCCTAATGATTGGCATTTTAAGAGGGCTAAAATTCTTGTAAATTTTATTAGTCATGTATTTAGTTTTATTAGTAATGTCTTTAGATTAAGTTTTATTGGTTATTTCCTTTGTATGTAAATTACGTTGAACACAGAATGAAAAAACTTGTGGATTTCTTTCCTAAACAATACAAGTATCTGAACAAGTCTAAATTTAAATGCAGAATTGGAAGATTTGAAAAATCATCACAACAAAATGACTACACACAAGATTGTGGTGTTTTTGTATGTTCTTTAATTGAATGTTTGCTAAGAGGACAAATGATTCCTAGTAGTATTGATGCTGATAAATATATGGTAAAGATGGCTGAAACATTTATTTTGGAAGGAGATAACAAAAAACAATGACAAAATTTGTTTAAAAATGTGAAATGTTGATAATTAAATGTTTATATTTATTCTATGTTTGTTTTAGTGTGTTTTTTTTCTGTCATTGTAAACTGTTAAAGTTTATTGGATTGAAAACTATGAAAACAGTCATGATGCCAATCCTGGGCAGCATAAACTGTTGAGGTTTGTTGTCTTGAAAAAACTGTGTTAGCATCCTGATATCTGGCCTTGGCAGCAGAAACTGAATGAGGTTTATTGGATTGAAAAAACTGTGAAAACAGTCCTGATGCCTGACCTTGGCAGCAGAAACTAGATGGATTTTATTATATTGAAAAAATTGTGAAAACAGTCCTGATGTCTGGCATTGACAGTAGAAATTGGATGGAGTTTATTGTATTGAAAAAACCGTGAAAACAGTCCTGATGCCTGGCTTTAGCAGAAGAAACTGGATGATGTTTTTTGTCTTGAAAAAAATGTGTTAACAATTCTGATGCCTATCATTGGCATCAGCATTATTGGATTTTTTTTGTCTTGATAAAACTGTGTTAGTTCTGATGTCTAGCATTAGCATTAGCATTATTAGACTTTTTTTGTCTTGACAGTCCGGATGAGATTTGTCGTCATTAATGATATTTTTGTTATTTGACAATCAATTTATAATTATATGAAATGTTTAAAAAATTGATGGACATAGATGAAAACATGTTTCTAAAATTATAAATTTGCCCTAAACTTTAAAAAGTGATCGGCCGCAATTTTATCTTCCATATTTGTTCCAACGCTCAGACCAAGCCTTGTGGTTGTGGGCTGTGGCAAAGGCCGATGCTCTAGATTCCCATTAGGCCCAACTCCCAAGTGTAAAGCCTTGCCCCCACGTTCAAAATTAGCCTTCACACGTTGGATGGATATTCTCTATAAATTACTCGAGAAGCTAGCTAGGGTTTGTCACTCGTCTGGACCACCAGTTTTTCACGGAAGAAGCGCCGCCTTCTCTCTCTTTCTCCCTCTCTATTTTGCCCTATCGTGTAGAATTACATTTTCATAAGCATTTGCCAGATAATTGGCAAGATGAATTTAGATGTTGTATATTTATTGGGGGAGGGAAAATGATGATAAAGATATCAACTTGTCATAAGCTCTGTGCTGTGCTGAACAAGTTATATATTTGCACGTCAGTCTGATTCCCCACTCCTCAACCTCCTTTCTCTTTCTATTTACCATGATTTTATTCCATTAATCTTTATGTATTTGCCTTTTTTCTGATTTTGTTTTGACAAGATCATATCTCGTTTTTAGAAAAAGAATCGTTTCCTCAGTTGTTTGATTGATATTTTGAATTACTTTTTCATTTTATTTCTATACGTAATACATCCATCAGTGTTAATTTGGTATTTGCTGGAGCCTGGAGTACTTTTTGAGGCACTTTTTATCGCTGGCTTCCATTTTCATTTTTACTGTTTCGATGTTTGGTAAATCTTTTGAACAATTCAACTGCAAATAATTTGTTGGGTCGACTTTAGATATGCCCATATCAGGTGTAGTATCCAATTATTTGACAGAAGGTGAGAAAGGTGATAGCAGTATCACTATCTATCATAAAGCCCACTAATATTACATCTTTTTGACACAATTGGAGAATTTAGCAAGAGAATCACATGGCCTTGAAGATCCATTTGGCAGTTGAATCAATGAGAAAAGAAACTGAACCAATTCCAATACAGATGCACCACTCTTTCACACGTAATTTCCCGGCATGACCAACCACCGCTTGTATCTCCATTGCAGCTGCCTGGACAATTAAAATGCTGCCCAAAATAGCAATTAACCACCACAAGTTTTTATCCATTTCGTGTTCTATACCATCTACTTTTTCTATTTTTCTTGCATTTATCAATGCAAAAACCTGAAAAAAAACGTAGCAACTGAAGATCATGGCCTTTAAGACGTGGTTGTCTACATGGAAAATGGCTTTTCCCGTCATATGGAGTGTCAGTAGGACAGTAACTTGATACACAGATTGAATGGCAAAATTTCTCCACATCTTCTTTGTTAAAATTGGCCCTTTCCCATAAACTAATTGACTGGTTTGACGATCAGAAGGGATTATCTCTGCTACAATTGATGTTGACAAGGCCAGGGCACCAAGAACATCCATAACCAGATTATCCCACAACAGCTGAAACGCGGAGAGTGGCACCTCATTACTTGTTAAGAGCACAACTGTGGAATTTAAGGTAAAAGCAACAGCATTGAGTGTCAGTTGGAGTTGTAAAAACTTTACAAGATTGTTGCAAACGCACCTTCCCAACTCAGAGGCTGCACATATTGTTGTCAAATTCAGGTCCGACATGACCATGTCTGCCATTTCCTTGCCAATTTCAGAACCCGCATTACCTATGAAAAGACCTACATCAGCTTCTTTAAGTACCGCACAATCTCGGATGCTGGTCCCTGTGGCCACCACCACCTCTCCCTTTTCCCTAAGGCATTGCACCATTAGTAGTTTATCCGATGGGGTGCCATTGACCATTATGCGCATCTTATCAACAATACTTTTTCGGTCTTCCTTGGAGCTGTTTCTAAATTCAGATGCTTCAACTATAGCACCATCAATGTTCTCTTCCTGATTCAGGATACCAGATTGGTTGGCCATTAACCTTGCTTTCTGCATGTCACCACCCACAACTAAGTTGATCTTCACTCCAAATTGGTGACAACCTTTGATCGCTTCTCTCACCTCTGGGGGATATGGGTTCTTCATGGCCACCAGTCCCATAAAAATCAAGGCGTCTTCAATAGGTTTGAAGGTTCCTTGATGGAGATTTTCTTCTTTTTGTTCAAGTTTGAGCGTGTTTCCATCTTTTTCCTCCAAGACAATTTGCTTGTAAGCAAGAGCAAAGCACTCAAAGCTATCAGATGAAATAGTTGCGATTACTTCATTGAAAGCTGCTCTTTTTTGCTCATCTAGGGCTTCCATGGTCCCATTAGTTGCATCATAATAATCTGAACACATTGATAATACAATGTCTGGCCTTCCCTTCCGATGTACATGCACATTATTACCTACCTCTCCCTTCCTCCTTAGTGACAACCCGAATAAATTCATGTCAAGATCGATAGTTTCCCTATGAAGAATGGTTCGACTTTGATTAATTTCCTCATTATCGAACCCAAGCCCTTCCTGAGCCCACCATAAAAGAGCATCCTCCTCCAGTTCACATGAGCTCACACAGATCCCCTCGCGCAATGCCTCAAGGAGTTCACGATGCTTTCTAACTTTCACCAACTGAACTTGTTTCAGAGTACCATCTAGTCCAAACCACAAACTGGCCATCTTGGTATGATCTAAGGTAAGATCACCCGTCAGGCTAGTACAGATTGTCGTGACCAAACCAAGGGTAGCACATGCTGTAAGTTTCCGCACCACGGTTTGGTGGAAAGACTTCATTTTCTTGGATGCATACGCAAAGAGAATGAATGTGCCCAAAGGGAGTCCATCTCTCAATGCAAAAATCAATATGCACAACATAGCAACCAACCCATTAGTGCCCTTACCACCACCTTGCCGGTTCTTGAACATCAGTTGGGTGTTCGTGTTCATGATCTCTGCCACCGTGTTTTTTAATCCCTTGGGGTCGGGCTCATGGTTCTCATCACAGTACTTTGCTTCCCAACCAAAACATCGGATGAGTTGCACCACTAGTATCAACAGGGAAAGCCTCAACCATATTTTTTCCAACCAAGAATTAATCCTTTCGATCTCTGCTTCCAATCTTGGCGCCTCATTTTCACGACTTACTGATTCCATCAACCTGTTTCTTTCCGTGTTCTTCCCCACGGATGTCACAAGCATTCGGCAATTTCCCTCAACCACTGTTGTACCACTAAAGATGGAGTTACACATTTTGGAATACATAGTCGGGCCATGATCAAGCTTAAGTATTGAATCATCTTGATTATAAATGAGTAACCCATCAACAGGGACTTGATCACCCGATTTCAGGCATAATACATCCCCTACCACAATTTGTGAAACTGAAATGTTTTGCAAGTTCCCACCTCGCACAACCAAAACAGCATTTTTGGCCCTCCTCAAGTTCTTCACTATCCTCCTTCTCGACTTGAAAATTTTACATGCGGAGCCAAAGTTGACAACTATGAATATGGCCAGGAATAACATTGCCCCATCACGAATTCCCTCTTCGGGCCCATTTCTTTTGATTGCAATGACAAGAGAAAGAGTTGCACAACATAGGAGGAGGATGATACTAGGATCTTTGAAAGCTTCCAAAGAAAGAGTTGCCAAAGAAGGCTTTTGATCATTATTGACATCTAATTGCAAGTATAGGTTCTGACCAAATGCTATATGGCGACGATGAAGATCACTGCTATCACCAGGTATTCCCTTATCAAGATCGGTTTCTAGGGCAGAGGCAACTTCGTGGAGGATGCCACCATATTCATGCTGAATGGAATCCTCATCGACTACTAGTAGCTTTGCATTAAGTGTTTCTTGGGTAATTGAGAAATTGGGGAGGTCTGTTTGATGTATTTGCTCATTGTTACACTTGGGAAGAGGAGTATTGGTGAGTTTGATTTGATTAAGTGTTTGGGAGGCAATTAGAACTGTACAGGTAATTGAGAAATTGGGGAGGTCTGTTTGATGTATTTGCTCATTGTTACACTTGGGAAGAGGAGTATTGGTGAGTTTGATTTGATTCTCAGCCGGGGAAGATGCCATTTCTTGATCAAGAATTTGGGAGGCAATTAGAACTACGTACAGCCGTAGAGAAATTATCAGACCAAAGTAGTATTTAACATTTTCTTTTACTTAGAATGGGGGGACAGACAGAATCATGCATATTTAATGACTTCACATGTAGAAATAGAAACTTCCATGAATTTGCATGCTGAGGCGTAAAAGCGTAGACAAGGAGCATATCTAAGTAAACAGTGGATACATTTTCTGAAATTGTAACCTCTCTTTAGTATTTTTTTTAAATTGTAAAAATATTTTTTTTTTTTTTTTTTCCTAAAATACCCACGCTACCTCTCCCTATCATCGTAATCAACATCATTTTCGATAATGAGCTTTGTGAACTACTGACTACACTTTCTTATATCCCGAGTTCATTTATGGATTTTTAAAAATACACCTCACGAATTTTCCATGATCACAATGGTTAGACTACTCTTCAAAAGCGAAGTTTAGAAATTCGAAACTTGCTTTGTAACATAGGTTGGATTGATATCTCCAGGCATGATAAAAACAATATTTGGCTCTATATTTGGAACAATCTCTATTTTGACTCCAATAGAGGAGACGTGGAACAATCTTGCTCGATGGTGGGTGGAGGAGATGGACAAAGACGAAAACTACTATGTGAGAGTTGTTGCCTATAATGTGGGCGTCGTTGCCTATAATTTGGGCTACGGCGCCCAAATTGCCCAAATTGGAGGCAACGACACCCAAATTGGATGCAACGACGCACGACATGCAAGTATGGTGACATTGTATATGAAGAGTACAATCATTATCATGACAACTCCAGTGAATATAAAACATGTTTTTTAGCTTATGAGTCACGTTTTCATTTATGTTTTTTGTTTTGCCTTTGTTGCATATGAAGTGGATGTGTTTGACATGACAACAACGCTCAATATTAGAGGCAACGACGCACAATGTTTTGAGCCCCACAAAAATTAATGATGCTCAATCATGCCTCGGTGTTATTAATTATGCATTGTTTCTTCCAATCATGCCTCGGTGTTATTAATTAGGCGTTGTTTCTTTAACATGGTGACAAACTTCAATTTATTTTTCCAATCATGTTTGATTTTTTCATCTACTTACGGGTCAAAAAGAAGTATCACTTTTTGTATTGATAGATGCAAAAAAATAATTATCAATGTTTAATTTATTAATTGCGAAACCCAATTTTTGCATTGCGACACATAAATTTGGGCAATGACTTTTGAGCGATACTTAAAAAAAATTACCGACGCCCAAATTTTGACCGATGCACAAATTGGGACAATGGCTCTGTGTGCGCGCCTTTCCTTCATTAAAGGTATTCTTATCGTTTTCTCCCAAAAAAAATGCAATGTAGAGGTTTTAAAAAATAATAATAGACTTTTGATGATTATAATTCTATCGCATGTCATCGACCCGGTTATCACCCAAATAATAATGCAAATGCATGGGGAAATTTAGTTTGGACGCGTTTGACATATTTGATATTTTGAATTAGACTTGTCAATTTAGAACCATTATCCATTAACCCACTCAACCCACTAATTATCCAACTCAATTATAAAAAAAAGTTTTAATGGGTTACCCATCTGAACCCGATAAATTTTACGGGTTTAGTTGGGTTAAACCCGCAACTATGAACCCTAGCACCCAACTCAAACGCGGTTTCTCTTCACTGAGTGTCGCTCTCTCTCCAATCTCCGTCAATGACCCCCACTCCAAGTTGAGCCTCCATTGCCATCGCTGACGAACAAACTCCCATCTCCTACTGTGACCTTTTTTTTTTTAATAGTGAAACATTCTTGGAGAGTGGAAGTGGTGACTGGTGAGTAAAAGGATGGAAATGGAGAAGAACCAAAAATGGTAAAAATGAAAATGGTGGAAATAGTATATATTAGTCCATCGAGTTCCAGCCTCCAGGGTAGAAGGGCCAAAAGGAGGTTTAAGTCAACGGAAGGAAGGTTTGATTGAAATACCCTAACCTATAGAAATGAAAAGGAAGCTAGGCATACATCATACATCATACATCATACATCATACATCATACATGTGAGGAAACTAGTGGGAAGCTTAACACTGGAATTAATGCAACCAGCTGCGGAACCAGATCTAGTCATCTTCCACCAACCTCAATCCGTTTCTGATCTGGGGACCTTAATTATGTTTGTGCATGGTAGAAGAAGACAACATAAGCTGTTTTCAGGACTACTTCCTTCGAAATTCCCATTAAGAGTATATATAAATTTATAAATGTGAGCTCATGTCTGTAAGCAATTAAACAAGACGTGGATGATCAATTTAGATTACCTAAAATGAAGATAATTATTTAGGTGATTTCTGCCTAATTAGTTTTCACTTTAATTATTTAGGATTGAGATGAAATTAACAATTACCTGTAGGCTATAATAGCCTTGTACATATTTCTACTTTAAAAAAAAAAAAACTAAGTCCTCTTATTTATTGTCATTTTATATATTCCAAAATTATCTTTCCAATAACAATAACAATAATAACAAAAAGTAAAATTAATAATAATAAATTATTAAAATAATAATAATAATCATAAAATTAATATTAATAACCACAAAATGAAACAGTTAAAAAGAAAAAAATTCATAGGCCGGCCTAGTTTCTTTTGTGGGTGTCGTAGGGTAGCAGGTGATCGACAATGCTCATAGCCATGGCTGGTTTTTCTAGAGAGAGAAAAGTGGGGAGGAATTAGAGAGAGAAACAAAAAGGGAAAAAAGGGTTTTACAGAAAACAAAAGACAAAAGGAGGGAAAGAACGAAAAATAAGTATTCAGAAGAAAAACTGAAAAGGAAGGGTAAATAAAGGGAATTGGATGGTGAAAAGTAAAAGAAAAAAGCTGGGAAAGGAAAGTAGGAAACCTGTAAAATCAGTAATAGGACTTTGAGCATCCTTATCCCATGTTGGATACTCCATCCGTTCATCTATTGAGTCCTTGTTTAAAAATGACTAGGTCTCTCTGCTAAGAAGGTCTTAGTCTCTGGTAATAACAATATGCCTGCATTGATGTTTTCTTTTTTTTGAAATTGGAAGAAGCTTGAATGCAGCAGCAGGGCAGATCTGTTACAAAACCCAGATCGGCAAATTAATCTTTTTGAATTCCAATTCCAAGGTTTGAAGATGACTTCTTTTTCAATTTGGCACATTAACTCCCTATAGTTTGGGTATTTTGAAAAATTAGCCAATGTTAAATTTTTTAGTAACGGTAATGTAGGAAGGGGGAATTGACCAAAAAAATCGAATTGATGGACCAAACGCATACAAAAAAAATAGTGGGACGAAATGCATAGTTTTAGGATAGTTCAAGGACCAAATAATAATTTAATCCTAAGATTAAAATATTAATGAACGCAGTGGATAGAGTCGTCAATTTCAAATTGGAAATCATGTTTAGCATTTTTTACATTTATTTTTAAAAATTGAACTTTAGAGTTACAAGTTGCAAGAGCCTTGAAATGATGTCATACCAGACCTGGATTCCAAGTGAGCTCCTCAATACTCATCTGTCTCACCGATGCAGCCAAACCTGAATCTTCAGAATGCATATGAGATCGACACAGTCTGTCGAGCATACTCTGAAATGAAGGATTATTCCGTGCACTAGATATTCCATCACACAATAAAGGGTCCTGTGAAAAATAAACAAGCGTTTCCGCAGCGTTATCTCTCAGTTCCTCCGACTCCTCTTGCAGCATATCAATTAAAACAGGAATTACCCCCAAATCTGAAAGAACAATTCGATCCACTTCATTGCAACTCAACTGTGCAATAGCCCCACACACCTTCTCCTTAACATTAATATCGTCAACCCTCAAAAGCTCAACCAGCAGTGTAATCGAACCAGAGTTTCGAATAACAGGCAGCACATGCTCGTAGCTTGAGAGGTCCCACAGAACATCAGCAGCTGCAGCCTTGGCTTCATTATCATTTTCTCTCATAATTCTCACCAGATGTTCAACAATTGCAACAGAATTTGTCTTGGAAACAGCTAAAATGCAGAACACGTCTTCTGCGATCTCCTTACCCATGGGCCCATGTTCCTGAAGGAGCTCGGCATATAAGGGAATAGCCCCGGCTTGAGCAACAGGCCTAATGTAATCCACATGAGATGATATTACACCTAGGGCATTACCACCAACTATCTTTGTTAAGGTATCCCCATTTTGAAGTAAATCAACAAGAACCTCTATGGCACCAGAATTGACAAGATGACACCTTGCTCTTTTAACCAGCCCCAGTAACCCAATGGCTTGGGCAGCTCTAGTTCTTGAGGTCATGCTGCCACATTTGGCAGATTCAACAAGAAAACGAACACCTCTTAAATTGAAGATGGTCCTTCTAGCCTCCTTCAAGAGAGCTAGTGCACTCAAAATTTCCAATAAAAGCCGACTCGAACTTTCAGGGCAGGAATTCAACATATCAAGGATGGTTTGTACACCACCATATCTAACTACAATTGCACGACTTGATTCAGAAAATGTAACAATATTTCGAAGACACTTCAGAAGAATTCGCTGTAGGCTGCCTCCAGATTGCTGTAAAAGGCTCAGGATGGGAGGAATGCCACCAGATTGGCAAATAATTACAGCCAATCTTCCCTCCCCCTGACAAGAGATGCACTTCAAGCAGTAAGCAGAGGCTTTCAAGAGCGACAAACTCAAAGTTGTCGATAAACTCCCAAGTAGATCAACTAGGATGGGAACGGTGCGGTCTATGATGGTTTCAGGTGCACGGTTCAACAGGAGTGAAAACTTAAATATGGCTTCTACTTGCAAAGCCTCGCTCTTACATGCTATCAAGCTTTCAAAATGATGGAGAGCTACCTCCCAATCAGTGCTTACATCTGTTTGTCTTGTCTTGGACCCTAACTCTGACCCTGACTGATCCATTAAAGGGTACAGAAACTGGATAGTCCATCAACTCTTGCATCATCTGTTGGAGATGAGCAGAAAGGGAAGAAATTAGGTCAAAAGAGAAAGTAAATCATAGTAAAAAAGTTCAAGAAACCGCAATAGTTTCACATAAAAAAAGCACAAGCAGTAAGTAAATGTGTTGTAAGTTGCATAACTTGTGTTGGGCAGGAGTTTGGAGGGGCTTGAGATATGCTCATTGTCCCATGAGTTTTGAAATCCACTTGTTGGAGCCATCTCACCCTTCATTTGTTCTTACTTTAGCCACTAGACGGTTAAATTTCTTCGAAGACTAGTTTCAGCTGATAATACAGTTTATCCAGAGGCAACAAATATGGATATCTGACAGCTTAAGTCGGAGTAAAAAAATTCTACTAGGAGATACGTATATGCTTCAAATGTCAACAAATCCTATACACCAGCTAAGTATCCAACAATCTGAACAAAACAGAGTTCTTAATAAGGCCAATCTTCAAAGTACATCTACTAAGGAAGGAAGTACTCAAACATTAAAGAAAGAAGGAAAATAAGAGAACAATCTCATACTCCTCCTCACAAGTGTCCCACTTTGAAAAGCAAAACATTTTATGCCCTGTTCATTACAAGTTACAACTAAACCCTTTCATGCTAACTTAACTTACTATCCAACAAACTTGGGCAAAAAAGAGATAAAAAAATCTCACCTTACAGTTAGAATTTGGAATACCATGGGCAACTGAGTAGACTTAATGTTAGAGAAATTGCAAGAGTTAAGTTAGAACCGGAGAACCACCAAGCCGAACCATATCATTTGCTAAACTGTGGTTCAGTTTACAGTTGAAGGTGTCAAACTGTGGTTCACGGAAGCAAGCCATTTGCTAAATCACTTTACGGATTGTAGATCCCAGCCATTCATTTCATTGCAAGACTTCTCAGCCATTACAAACTCAATATCCTACGAAGCGTAAACAAAGTTAAAGGATAACCCCACTCTCTCTCTCTCTCTCAACCTTCAAATGTGTGGTATCAATTTCTAATTTCTTCAATCTGGTCTTCTTTTGTATAATAGAACTTATAGAAACTTAATTAGTTTTTGAACAATTGATTTCTACATGTTCTTCAACATTCTATTGCTAGTAAAGCTTGATTCAATTCACTATTCATGTTTATTCTTTCATTTTCTCTACATAAAACTTTCTTTTTCCCGATTTTGTAAACCACCCGTTCCAACCAAACCAATTTGATGTAACAATTCAATATCATTTTTTAATAAATATCATTAATTTATATATTATCAACAAAATCTATTTCTTGATAATTATTTCAAGAACCAAATAAGTTCATGAAACAATTCAATATTTATTTCTTGATAATTCGCTAAATAAGACGACTAATTTAGTCTTCCTGCAAAAGGTGAAATCGGCTTCTTTCCATATAACAAGTTATCAAATTTAATACAATTCAGTGACTAATAGTGATTGGGAATTAGATTAAATCTTCTCGAAATACAGAGAGGGACTCACCGTTCTTTTGCAGGATCATCCCGTCGGAAGCCGGACACAACGCCGACATCTTTTCAGTTTTCATTCTCCCTGGACAGACAACCGTTGAACTTCCAAACCCCAATTTTTTTGTTGTTGGGATTATTACGGAATTGGGTGATTCAAAAGTAGGCCCATTTAAGGTGCATCAAGTCATCAACTGATCAACAGATGGAGAAATTGCAGTCGGTCCGTTTTTAGATATTTATAACCACTCTTGTTTTTGGGGTATTTTTATTTATAATATTTTCAAACATATAAAATACAAAATTAAACTAACTCTTTATATATATATATATATATTTTTATAGCATCTTTTGTAATAAATTGTCTATAACTGATTTTTTGCTCTAAAAACTAATATAATGAGATTTAAGTCGATTAACTCAATTGAAAAGATTTGTCAAATGGTCTAGGGTTTATTCTTTATGCATGGATTCGGCCTTGGCCGAGGTGGGGGCTGGCGGTCCTCCGGCTCCGGCTCCTTCTTCCCCCTCTCACAAGAAATCGTTTGCTTCTCTTTTTTCAGAAGGCACGTCTTCTTCTTTGCCCTCTTCCAATCTTTCGTTTATCCCTCCATCAACATATTAGGGAGAACCAGCTCTTCGACTGTCTCCTGCCCAAGTTGCAGCATTCGCTAAGCCCTTTCAGTTTTCTCTTGTTGGGAAGTTCTCACATGACCGGCCTTCTTTGGAATCAATGAGAAAAGAATTTCCGACTTTTGGTCTTAAGGCTGATGTTACCCTGGGTCATTTGGACACGAAACATGTCCCGATTCAAACTCACCACGAGGCAGATTTTCAGCGCCTTTGGATCAAGGACCAATGGTATGTTGGCTCCTTCCCTATGCGGGTATTCAAATGGACTCCATAATTCAGATTGGACATTGAAAGTCCTATTGTTCCGGTGTGGTTTTCTCTCCCAAGCCTTCCTATCTACTTGTTTAACAAGCAAGCATTATTATATATTGGCAATATGATCGGCACTCTTTTAATTATTGATTCTCCCACAGGTAATTTCACTCGACCAAGCGTAGCTCGAATCTGCATTGAGGTAAACTTAACCAAAATTCTTCCTAAACGTATATGGATTGATAGTGGTATTTCGGAAGGTTTCTGGCAGGTGATTAAGGCTGAGTGGCTTCCCTCATATTGTACTGGATGTCAATGACAAGGTCATGACGGCTCTTCTTGCAAAGCAAATACTTAACCTAAGGCTAATGGTAAATCTAAGGCTCAGGATAATTCTGTTAATGTTAATTTGGTTGCTGAAAACCCTACTCAGGTTAAGCCCGTTGTTTGATAACCTAAAGAGATTCATGTCCCTCAAGACTCAACACCGAACATCACCCCAGATTCATCACCTGGCAATATCCAAGAACCCGTTACGACAACTCCGGCAAACTCTTTGAACGAGCCTCAGGATATCCCTCAGGATCCTCCCGTCTCTGACTTAAACAAACCTCAAGAACCTCAAGAACAAATTATCAAGTGTTCAGTTCTCAAGGATACTGACCAAGTTATCATAATAGAAGATATTCCCTATCAGCCAATTTCACATGCCAACGGCACTCATACTTCCAACTGTACAACCAGTAGTGAACTTGTTTCTGAAGCCTCCCTGGACACTCATACGGATGATGCTCCAGTTATTTCTCCTAATCGGTTTGCCATCTTTCAATCTTTTGAAGATGAAGACCCCCTCACTATTAACCCTGCCTTGGAAGCTCTTAACTTGGCATCAGAATCCCCCAAGAAAAAGCCCCGAAAACCCCATATTGTGCCTACAAGTCGAACTACACGTTCGCAAAAGCAAGATAAAACCCAATCTGGTCCTTCCTCTTCAGTTTCCCATGTCAATTAAATCCCCTTTTTGGAACCATCGGGGAGTAGGTAATGATTCTACCATATCTCGTTTGAAAAAGCTTATTTCCTTGCATCAAATCTCTCTTATTTCTATATGTGAACCCATGATTGATAAGTCTAATTTACCTATTATTGCTAGATGGCTTAAGTTCAAATTCTATTTCTGTAACATTTCTAGTTCCATATAGATTTTAGCTAAATCTACCTTTAGTTGTCAGATTGTGTTGGATTCCATGTAGCACCTTTCTCTCAGTCTCAAACACTACTCGCGGGTTGACTCGGTGTTCTTCACTACAGTCTATGCTAAATGCACGTCTCTTGAAAGGCAATAGTTGTGGAATGAATTAATTGATTTTAGTCATGGGCTTGCTAATTCTCCTTGGTTGGTTGTTGGGGACTTCAATATCATTCTTGATCATCATGAAAAAAATTGGTGGCACGGGATGGGACAGACATGGTGTTCTTGAATTCCAAACGTGTCTCAATGCTTCTGGTCTTTCGGATTTGGGCTTTCAGGGTAGTAAATACACTTGGTGCAACAATCGTGATGGTCACGCTACCATTTTTCAACGAATTGATCGAGCAGTTTATAACCCTTCTTGGCTTTCTCATTTCTCTAAAACTACGGTGGATCATCTCAACCGTACCTGTTCGGACCACTCGCCCCTCCTTATTTCTATTTGCTCTTCCACTGCCCATAAACCCTCTCAGTTTAAATTTCTGAATATTTGGTCTTTGCACCACACTTTTTGGCCACGGTTTCTGCAGCTTGGCAGGTCAATGTTAAGGGCAGACCAATGATGTGTTTCTCGAATAAACTTAAGGCTGTTAGAGCTGCTCTTAAGGTCTGGAACAAGACCATCTTCGGCAACATTTTTCAAGGTGTTAAGGTGGTTGAAGACAGCGTGCTTGCTAGAGAAATTAGCTACGAAACTGATAATTGTCCTACTAATCGGGCTGCTCTTCACCTTGCTCAGGCCACTCTCAAACATAAACTTAAATTGGAGGAAGATTACTGGAAGCAGAAATCGCATCTTCGTTGGCTTCAAGAGGGGGATGGCAACACCAAGCTGTTTCATTCTTCTGTCAAGCAAACCCGTAGCAAACTTTCTATCCACCGTATTTCTGATATGCATGGCAATGTTGTGGACACTGAACAACCTATCAAAGAGGCCGCTATTAATTTTTATAAGGATCAGTTGATGGCTAGTGTTGGTTCTATGGACGAAGGCCCTCTTTCAGTTATCCCTTCTTTGATACGCCAAATCAAAACTCTTCGCTTATAGCTCCCCCCTCTCTTGAGGAAATTAAATAGATTGTTTTCTCCTTAAATGGCGACAGTGCTGCTGGACCGGATGGATTTTCGGGTAAGTTTTATATGTCTTGTTGGGACATTATCGCTGATGATCTTCATCTTGTAATTTCAGAATTCTTTGCTGGGTTTGAGCTCCCTAAAGCTTGGACTAGTACTCTTATCATTACTATTCCTAAATCTAATCAAGTCGATTTTTTCAAGGACCTTAGGCCTATTAGTCTCTGCAACTTTCTGTAACAAGGTGATTACCAAAATTTTGTCCTCCTGGCTTGCCCTTAGTCTTCCCCATATAATCTCCGAAAATCAAAGTGCCTTTACCAAGGGAAGACTTATTCAAGATAATCTTTTACTTGCTCATGAATTGACTCATCATCTCAAGAAAAAAGTCAACGGTTCCAATGTTATCATCAAGCTAGACATGGCCAAAGCCTTTGATCGGGTGTCCTGGGTTTAACTCACCCAAGTTTTTTGCAAATTTGGTTTCAGTGAGACTTTGATTGATATGGTTTGGCGGGTGATCTCTAACAATTGGTTCTCGGTGTCTATTAATGGGACTTCGGCAGGATTCTTCCCTTCATCCCACGGTTTGCGGCAAGGGGATCCCCTTTCTCCTAGCCTTTTCATTATAGCAGCTGAAGTTTTCAGTCGTGGCCTTAACAAGCTTCATACGGATCATGCTAATTTTGCCTATTCTTCCTCAAGTGGCTGCCCTATCATCTCGCATTTGACTTTTGCTGATGACATTGTTATATTCTGCAATGGTAGTGAAAACTCGCTTATTCAACATCGGCTTCTTCTTGAAAAATATGAGAAGTGTTCTGGTCAGATGGTTAGCCAGGGGAAGAGTTGCTTCATGGTTTCTAGTTCTCTATCGGTTGCTAGAATCTCTTCTATTCGGCGTCATGTTGGGTTTCCTAATAAATCTCTTCTTATTACTTACTTGGGGTGTCTTCTTTTTAAAGGAAGGAAGAAAAAAAAAATCCCTTTTTGACCGACTTATTGGAAAAATTCAGAATAAAATTAACTCTTGGATGGGGGCGTTTCTTACGCAAGCTGGTAAAGTAACTCTCATTAACTCAGTTCTGCAATCTATTGTCATGTACCAATAGCCATTTTGGACCCTCTGTTTCAGTGATTAAGCACATAACTAGGATGTTCTCCAATTTTTTCTGGGGTTCTATTGACAGTAAACTTAAAGTCCATTGGGTGGCTTGGGATCGATGCTACCGGCCTGTTCTTGAAGGGGGCATTGGCATTCGTGCTATTTCTGATATCGTCCGGGCTTTTTCTATTCATCTCTGGTGGAGATTCAGATCTTCTAACAGCCTGTGGAGCCGGTTTATTAATAAAAAATATTGTTCCATTGCTCACCCGATGATTGCTTCATCTAGAGGATCTCTCACTTGGCGTCGAATGTTGAAGGTCAGAGACATTGCAGAATCTCATATCATTTGGATTGTTGGCCAGGGTCAGTGTTCTGTTTGGCTGGATCGTTGGCTTCCTAAGGGGTGCATCACGTAACCAGTAACTTCTAGATTTGTATCAATGCATGAACTCTTTGAATCCTCTTCTCATCTTTTGGCTGAAGCCCGTCGGGACATTGGTCATGCGGCTGCTGTTTCGGTGGCCAGGACCTGCATTTTTATCTCTAGTTCCCCAGATTCAGCGCACTGTACTGTTACGGACAAAGGCGATTTTTCTCTAGCTTCTGCTTGGCAAGTGGCCCGTACCATTAGACCTATATCTCTATCTTCCTGGTTCATTTAGCATAAGCTTGTTCCTCGTCAGATCAACTTGTTCATGTGGTGTTTGTGGCTGCGTAAGCTGCCTATTGACGAGAGCATTGTCAATAAAGGGATCCACCTTGCTTCTCGATGTTCTTGTTGTTCCTCGGGTAATGTAGAAAAATATTCTCATGTGTTTTTTGATAGTCCCCTGGCTCGTTACTTGTGGTCTGTTTATAACAGGTTGGGTGGCATTTCATTATCCTCCAATTCTCTCAATCATTGTTGCTTTAGTTGGTGGCAGTCGAGAACAAATTCTGCTTTGCATACAATCACTCCCATAGTGATCCTTTGGGAGATATGGAAATATAGAAATTCCAGCCTGCATGATGGCTCTCGTGCTCCTTATTGGGCTGTTCTTAACCATGCCAATCTGGCTCCGTCTATCTTATCGGTGGTCTCGCGAAAGTGCGAGGTGGGACTCTCTTTTTCCACTAAATGGGCTCCATTTTGACTAAAAGAATTCAGATTATTCATTGGATGAAACCCACTGGGAATATGCTCAAACTTAACACGGATGGTGCTTGTCGTGGCAATCTTGGATTAAGTTCGGGAGGAGGAATTATTTGTAACAGTCATGGTGGGTTGATTTTCGCTTTCTCCTCCTTCTATGGTCATTCTACCATCTTTCATGCGGAATGCCTAGCTTTGTTGCAAAGGGTCTCTTGGTTGGCAGATAATCATTATTATGGTTCTATTGTTGAGGTGGATTATGTGAATCTTCGGCTTTGTGTTTTGGGCATCATTCGGCCTCCCTGGAAGAGTCTCTACTTAATTCGGGCTATTATTAAAATTTTTAATGAGGCTAATCTTTCCATCAGCCATACTTATCGCGAGGCCAACTCAGTCGCTGATGCGCTTGTAAACCTTGGTTGTGATGAGGGCATTGATCGTTCTTTTGACTCTTCTGCTGCGCTTCCTCCCTGTATCAAAGGCCTTCTTATTCTCGATAGTAGAGATACACCTTATGTTAGGCTTTCCTAGTTTTCATTGTTGTTATTTCTTTTCGAGGTTAGGCTCCTCCGTCCTCCCAGTTATAAGGGCAAGGCTGGTTGTCCCCCTCAAGTTTGTTATTTTCCTTTCTTAATTAATAAAATCTAGCAGGGTACCGTCCCTGTTTCATCAACAAAAAAAAAGGTCTATCATTGGTCAAGTTAATAGACTTATGATAGATTTTATTATCTGAAAGGTATTTTTGTTAGTTCAAATTGTTCTGAAATTTTAAATTTGAAAAGGCCACAAAAGAACGTTGCATGGGTTAAAAGCCCATACTTGATAATTTCCTCCTAATGGTTTAAAAAAAAAAAACCGAGTAAGGCAACTTTCATTAACTAACTTCTTCCTAAATAACCTAATTACAGAGCTGATGAAAATTTCTTCTTCTTCTTCTTCTTCTCTGTTATCGATGAGTTCGTCCACCTTGATCTTTGTCTTCCCTTCTTCAGCATTTATTTTTTCTATTTTCTTACTTACATGAGATTATTGAGTCTCACATTCTTCATCACAACAAAAATCGATAGCAAGAAAGTGTGGTGCATAAAGATGAAAAGGAAAGAGATTGAAAAATTAAAGTAGTGAAGAAGAACTGTGGTTACTTTACTCTACCGCCCTAACTTCCCTCACTCCTTCTTCCTCTTTTTTAAAACTTCAAAAGTGGATCAGCCTGTAATTTATCCTTTATTTTTGGAGAAATTGTCGGTCAATCCCCTTTCCTAGCTCTTTATTCGTTTAAGTACCTCGTTTTTTTATATCGCTAAAGTCTATTTTCGTGAAATCATTCATAAATGTTCACATAAGAGAAAGAACGACACCATGTCACAGGGATGAATAGCGAAGTGGGTAAGGAGGTAGCGTGGTGATGTTCTTCTTTACATTGAATTCCATTATTTCACCACCCTATATGATCACTTTCCTCCTCCTCCTCCTCCTCCTCCTTCTTCTCCTTCTCTTTCTCCTCCTTCTTCTCCTCTTCCCTCTTCTTCTCATCCTCCTTCTTTTTATCCTTTTTCTTCGCATTCATCTTTTTCTTCTCCTTCTCCATCTTCTTCTTCTCCTCCTTCTCATTCTCCTCCTTATTTTTATCCTTCTTCTCCGCATCTTCTTTTTCTTCTCCTTCTCCTTCTTCTTCTTCTTCTTCTCATTCTCCATCTTCTTCTTCTCCTCCTTCCCATTCTCCTCCTTCTCATTCTCCTTCTTCTCCTTCTCTTCTTCTCATTCTCCATCGTCTTCTTCTCATCCTTCTCAATCTCATTCTTCTTCTTCTTCTTCTTCTTCTTCTTCTTCTCCTTCTTCATCTTCTCCTTCTTCTTCTTCTCCTTCTTCTCTTTCTCTTTCTTCTTCTTCATCTTCTCCTTCTTCTTCTTCTCCTTCTTCTCTTTCTCTTTCTTCTTCTTCTCCTTCTCTTTCTTCTTCTTCTTCTCCTTCTCCTCCTTCTTCTTATTCTTCTTCTCCTTGTTCTCCTTCTTCTTCTTCTTCTTCTTCTTCTTCTCCTTCTTCTTCTTCTTCTCCTTCTTCTTCTTCTTCTCCTTCTTCTTCTTCTCCTTCTCCTTCTTCTTCTTCTCCTTCTTCTTCTCCTTCTTCTCTTTCTCCTTCTTCTCCTTCTCATTCTTCTCCTTCTTCTCCTTCTCCTTCTTCTTCTTCTCTTTCTTCTTCTTCTCCTTCTTCTTCCCTTCTTCTTCTTCTGCTTCTTCTTCTTCTTCTCCTTCTTCTTCTTCTCCTTCTTCTTCTCCTTCTTCTTCTTCTCCTTCTTCTTCTCCTTCTTCTTCTTCTCCTTCTTCTCCTTCTTCTCCTCCTTCTTCTTCTTCCTTTTCTTCTTAAAATTGACTCCAAGAAAATAATGCAAGCACAACTCAAAGATCGCCAAGATGGAGAGGCGAATGATCGAAGCATAAATAATGGGGTATATAAAGCTCAAGATTTTCAGAATTTTCAAGATTTTCAAAATTTACCAACCAAACCATACTCCCTAAACTTTAAAGTAAAAGGAGAAAGGAAGGAAAGAAAACTCCCTCAAAGATGATTTCTTATGGAGTTCGAACCGAAAAGAATCCACTCTAAAAATCTTCTCGAGCAACAACCTACTATGGAGCACTAACTCCTGCATCAAATCAAGCTCAAAAGAAAAAAGTAAGAACGCAATTATAGAATACAAATAAAAGAAAATATTTTTGTGTGCGGACACTATGTACACCTCCCTACAAACCCACAAACTTGGGAGGGCTTCGAAAAACGACTCAATATACAAAACATATAAATACAAAAACAAGTAAACTAATTAAAAAAAACATACTCAAAATACAAATAGCTTCGTTTGGTATCGATATTAGTATATAGAAGAAAAAATTAAACCATTCCCGGCAACGGCGTCAAAAAACTTGATGTGCGCAAAACGCAACTCGGGCAAGAATACCCGACCGTATCAAGTAATAAAGTATACCTAAGTACGGATATTGATCCCACAGAGAATGTACGTAATTTTCACTTTGACTAAGTACCAAAATTAGGCTAACTAATTAGATTTTAGCGAAAAGAAAATCAATTAAAATCTAAAAATCTAAAAAAAATCTTAAAAAGTAATTAAATTTACACTACCGCGGAGGAGGTTTGGCAACAACAAATCAAGATAAAAAGATAAGAGTGCAATATTTCTAGTCTAGCTGGTGTTTAATTTTAATCATCTTTTTACTTTTTTAAACTCAAGTCTTGGTAGTCGGGCGCACTATTTTATTCACTACGGGTTCTCGCAATGTATAGCGAATCTAGCTACAACTCCTAGCTACGGGCTCTCGCGTCTTATAACATAGGAGAAAATAGTCGTATGTCAAAGCAAGCACCAAATGACTATCTACGCACGATCTCCTCTCTGTCTCACGTAACGTAAACTGTAACGCCCCATATTCTTGCATGTGCATCGTATGCTTGTCTTCTTGATTTCTTGTTGATTGTGAGCTTGTTTACTTAATATATAAACGTCTTAGAATCATTCATAGATCATTCTAGAAGTCCATAACATGCTTAGAATCATATAAACTTGTTTGTTGAATCGCCGGTTTAATCGCGTTGAATTTGGCCTTAGCGATTCCTCTCGTTGCTCGTATTTGCTTCTATTTCGACGTACGAAGTGTTCGTTGAGTTCTTGGCTTTATATTCAGGTCTTAATCATGTGGAAACAAACCTTTTTCATGTCCAAGATATCCTAGTTTGATTGGTGTTTGATTGTAGTTTGATTCGTTGTTCATTCGTCGCGTGGTTCGCGCCTTGTTCTATCTTGTTCCGGGAGTTGTTCGGGTGCGTTTCCGACTCGTTTTGAGTAGGGTTAGACCTTAGAATGGTTGCCCAAAAGTTTGGGACCATTTAGATCAAGTTTAGATCAAGTTTTAGAGGTTCTGGAGCCGAGGCGGCCGCATGGCACCTTGTGAGGCGCCCGCCTCAAATGCTGGGAGTAATTGCAAAATGGACTGAACTTGGGAGTAGCCTCTGCAGTTGAGGCGGCCGCATGGGCTTGGGTGAGGCGCCCGCCTCACCTGCTGGTCTGTTACGGGATTTTTTCCCCTGTTTTGAGTTATGACGTGAAATGCCTATCCTACCCTCATTAAACCCCCTCTAAACCCTTCCTAACCACCCACACTTAGTCCTAATCAAGTCCTAACACTAATTAGAAGTTAATTTAGGTTGGTTTAGTGTTTGATCACTCCCTAATTTCCACTAATTGCACTTGAGAAATTCCTCTTGTACCCTTCTCTTGTTGGAGGTATAAATACCAAACCTTGACCAATTTTCAGTAAAGTCTCTCATTTGTTCATCCTATTCTTACACATTAGAGAGAGAGAGAGTTGGGGGCTTGAGTTTTGAGCCCTAGTTCTTCTTCTTCCTTCGATCTACAAGGATTCCACCGTTCGATTGCCGCCAAACTTCGGATTCTTGACGGGTGAGACGAAAGGAACGACTTCACCGTTTAGATTTGGATTCTCTTGAGTTTTCACTCAAGCTAGGTAAGTTACTCTTCTTCTTCTTAGCTCTCATTGACCCTAAGGAAACAAAGTCTATGATGTATGAGGTCAATGAGGACACATAATTGCTTCCTATGCTTTCCATTCGAATTTTAAATGTATGATTTTGCTAGGAGCATGTCTAGGTGGATTTCTTGCCTTTGGGAGTTTAAATTACTCTTTCATCATGTTAATTGAGGTCTTGAACATGTTAGAAATATGTAGTATGTTTGTTGATGAAAGTGATATTATTTGGGAATGCCCTAAATTATGCCTATGTGGTATGTGTGAAAATTATTATGTGTTGTATCCTTAAAATTGGACTACATGAGGAACGTGAATTACATTGAAATGTTTTGGGTGAATTTATATCCTTGTTGAACTTAGAAGTGACCTAGGTTGGGTTATGAAGCATATAGCTTCAATTTCCCCGAAATTGGGAATTTAGAGAAAAGACTCAACGGAGTCGACTCTAGGGAAGAATTGAACATGTTAAACTCTAATTTCAATCCCTACGAAGTTTGGATACCGTTTGATTGAGTTTACTCAAATATGAGCTTGATATAATTATTTGCAAAGTTGTTATAAAGCATTGGGTTTTAGCAGTTAATTGCCTTCACATGATTATGGTAGAGATTAACACCCTACTTGGTTGGTCGAATTCGCTCTTGTCGAATTCGGTCCTTAATTGGTTTTAGTCAAGTAAATATCTACTTGTGCATTGCATTGAGTCCAGCTGGCATTAATTGGTTTGTTTATCAAGTCAGGGTGGGACGATGCATCGCCTTCACGAATTATGGGATTCGTGCTCGCTATGGATCGCCGCACCCGGGACTCCACACACACCTTCACCAGGCGCAGTGGGGAAGTAGCCCTTTGCCGTATCAATACGTGCCGCATTGGCTTGCTATCTAGATCGAGTAGGAACTCGATGAAAGTCGATGAATTCACAAAACATCGATGTGGCACGAACCAGTAACAGAATGTTTTGCAGGAGCTACGAAGCGGCCGTGACTATCATATCCTACTTGTATGATTTACTTTACGCACTTATGTGAATAAGGTGCTAAGTGTTAAATGATGATAATATGCCATAATTGTGATAAATGTCATGCTATAACATGAACATGCATATTTTGGTAACTTACTAAGTCTTTCGACTTACCCTATTTGTTTGCTTTGTTTTCCTTAGATCAAAGCCGAGGAGACGTCCCACGCTAGACTCACGTATTCGCTTGGACGTTGTGAGCGAGGTTGCTCTTTTGGACTTTAACTAGTTAATCTCTTATTTTGGAAAGGACGTTGGGAAGCAAGTCATGTAGACTTGGCTTGGGGTTTTGTTGTTGTAGTAACTTAAATATTTGATACTTGTAATCTTTTGGTATGCCGACTTATACGTCGAGCTTGTTCATATGTGTATGGTTCATCACCGTTTCTTCCGCTAAAGCTTGTTTAAAATATTATTGTTGTTGTTGTCTCCGGCATGTTGTGGCCGTTGAGTTTTATAAGCATGTGTTAATTGTAGGAGTAGTTGTTGGGTTCCTACTGCGTCGCCGATGACTTGTTTAATTTAAGTTGTTTTTCCGGCCAAGTGTAGCCGAGTTGTTATTCGTATGCAATGTTGCGCCACATGAATTTTATAATCCTACTTGTGCATGCTTGTGTGTTTAACTTGACTATTTGGACGGCGCGATTCGGGATCTCGCATTGGGGTCCGGGTCGGGTCGTCACATAAACAATTATTGTGATTTTCGGAATTAATAGGACGGGTTCTCGCATCTTATCATATAATTCTAGTGATCATCTAACAGTTCGCTACGCCATCAAAAACATGAAGAACACACAATAATAACCAAGCACATGGGTAATAATTCATAAAAAGAAATTCTCTATATTTTTCTAAAAATCATGTTGGTAGCCGAGACAAACAAAATTGGTTAACTACGGGCTCTCGCATCCTATAATCAACCCTAACCTTCCCGACCTCGTGAATGACTAAGGTGGTTCGATCGCGTGTCAAACCAAGTCTCATGATGGCTATCGGTGTGTGTCACAAAACACCAACTATTAAATTGATTGGTCCGAAATATAAAGGTAGCTCTCGTGGATCCTAAATATTTCTAAAATCATTTAATTAATGGTCAATTAATTAAAAGCATTAAACTCACAAAATAATAACTCAACATGAATGTGTATTAAATAAAGAGAGAGATTAAATTAAATCACTACATTTGACATAGAAGAATAATTGCATTCCATAAATAAATTAAGCCAAAACCAATTCAACATTTACAAAATTAATCAACCTAAGAAAATACAATAAATATCATGAAATATGAGTTGGAAGAATTAAACCGAAGAATCGCGAGAAACAAGTGTGAATGAGAGGGGGACTGGGTTAAATGGCGGGCAGGATGAAGCAGGTTTGGGTCGGGCAGCTTGGATCCAGCAAGGGAGACCACGGGCCCGCACTTGGGGATAAGGCGATGACGTGGTAGCTGCAGCTGGGCGACAACGCACAAAGGAAGTTTTAGGAAATTGCGTCGGTTCCCCTAGTTTCTTCAGAGAGGCTGCAGAAAGTCCTTCCCCCTCTAGTCTTCTCAATTAAGTCCTCCGTTAGCTCAGTTAGCCTCCGTTAGCCCTCCTTTTGCCTTGGACTCTTAACGGACTTTGACCGAATGATTCAATGCTCAACTTTAACGCCCGAAATTGCTTCGAACTTCGTGCTAAACACCGTATAAATGTTCGATTATGCATGAAAACATACATTAAACACAAATACACAAATAATAATATTTCTGAAGCATAATTAACTATAAAACACACAAAATAAAAAGAAAATCCCAGGAAAATTCGTGAAAATCTTGGGCTCATCACATTACGATGCCCAATTTTTGCATTGCGACTCCCAATTTTTTAATTGTGACGCCCAATTTTTTAAATACGACGCCAAATTTTGGGTAGGGATTTGTGTGCGCACCTTTCCTTCATTAAGAGTATTTTCATCATTTTTTCCAAAAAGTGTACTGTAGCGTTTAAAAAATTTATGGGGGATTTTTGCGGTTAACATTTCACCGCATGGTACCGGCCCGGTTATCAGCTTACATTTTGCTTTAGAAAATGATAGGAATTTATTTTTTGTCCAAAACTTTTAGGCAGAGCCCCCACTCTACCAATCTTGTCATCTCGCTCTCGTCTCCAACAGAGAGCCCCATCTCCAGCACAACCCCAGCCAAGTAACACCATGTCCGGTTGTCTTCTTCATCTCTGACAAAGTAACCCTCCGCTACGGTCCCAGCACAGTACTCCCGGGGTAAGTCTAATCTCTTTCCTACCATTCTCATGCCCAAGCAGTAGCTCCAACAACATATCGGCAATGGTGAGAGTTATGGAGAGAGATCTAATAAGGAGTAGGAGGAGAGAGAAAAAATAGGAGGAGGTAGCCATGGCGGTGACTATGGCTTTAGGAGATTAGAGAATCAGAATCTTTGAGATATGTTTAACAGTTTAACTATATAGTCCCTTCCTCCAAGAGAAAAAAAGTTTCATCCCCACTCGTCGACAAGATCACTATTTCTCTGGCGACGTCTCACACCGTCGTCGTAATCTCCGATGACCGTTGTAGCTTGTATGTCTAACAAGAAAAAAAGGGCACACAATCCAAAAAAAAAGATAAATCAACCCACATCTTCGTGGCACCACCATCACCAACCCACTTTGATCATCTACAAACTTTCAAGAAATCGCACAACAAAATAAGTTTCCAAAATAAAAAATAGAGGATGAACAGACATTATGAGGTTTCAAATTTGGTGATGGAAATGAATGGAATATTTGAATTGGGGATTAAATATTTCGGAAACAGGGCAACAAACCCTCCCATCGCTGATTCCCTAGAGATGTTGAATTTGGAATATTTGAGATGTTAGGCTTTTGATTGTAGATTTATTTATGGTTCCCCAGTTTCCTATAAATATACCCTTTAAAATCCAAACTTCCTATAAAGGGTATAAACGTCATTTCTATTGGTTTTAATTGGAAAAAAAATGGACGTTAGAAGAGGGACTAACCGTGTGCCCAAAATTGAGTTAAAGTATTCAAATAGGAAGTGTCAAAGTAGTTTAATCAAATCAACCTAAAGTGTTAAGTTAAGGGACCAAATTATATATTAAACATTTATTTTAAGTGACAAGTATCTCATAGATTAAAGAGTGAGGTATACGTTACGCAATGTGATATGTAACCAATCACGTGACACTTGAATTAGAAAGAGAAATTTGGAGTCATATAGTTATTCTAATGACGGTAAATATAAGAATAAATATTCTCTTTGTTCCTAAATAATTAGCAAGTACATGGATTAAGAAAAATCAATTGACTCAATTATAAATATTCATATTATATGCAGTTTCTTTTAAAATTCATGAATATGTAGCTTCATATTTAAAATAGAAAGAATAAGTAAAGGTAATATTTTAAAAATATTTAGGAACGGAAAAAGTATTACTTTATCATTTTGGAGTTAAACTAAGTATTTAACTTTTGGAGTTAAACTAAGTGTTTTTCAAGTAAAAACTTGGAGGCCACTGTATAAAACATGTAGTCGTACGTAATAGTTAAAAAATTGGAGTAGTATCACTATTCTAACAAATGTTTTTCGAATGAAAATTTGTATTTTTAAGTAATAATCCGACGGATACTTAGAGGCTACTGTATAAACTAGTAATCAACACGTGCAATGCACATATTCTATAAAAAAAGAAAACAATATATTATTTTAGTGATTGCAATGTACTCCCTCCGTTTCAGATAAAGAGTATCATTTGGAATGTTTCACTTAAAGAGTTTACTTTCAAAAATTATGTTTACAATTTCTATAACTGTAAGAACAATAGTAGTTAAGATTCTCCAAACTAACAATAGGGTTCCCAATGTAGCTTTTGATGAAGCTACAATGGAAGTCACAATAGACAGAAAAATCAAAACATCGGAAGACTTAACAACTGACGCACAAATCAAGCACAAACAGATACCAAACAACCTACAAGCCTATGCTTGTAGATTTAGCCTCATGGCCAAAAAGATTTCACTAAATAATATGAATTGTTTTACAAAAACTTTGTGAAATCTCCAAACAAAATACTCTCACAAGACAACAAGTCTTGGAGAGCAAAATCCCACAGAAAAACAGATATAGAAAATCTAGGAAGAAACAAACAGCTTCCTAAAAACAGCTAGGAAGACAAAACAGCTTCAGCACTTCAATGTAGTTCCGAATGTTGTAACATTCGAAGGTACATCCAAATTCTGCACAATCTTGGAATTTCAAACCGCTTCAAACTTCGAATATTCGCTCTCGGCTCTCTTTTTACTGTATTCACGTGTTCAGCCGCTGCCCCATGTCATCTATTTATAATGTGAAGGAGACCTACACATAAAGAAGGAAACAAACCCCAATATGGAAAAGGATTAGTATTAGTAATTAAATCAACTTCCTTAATTACTAGATTCACTTACCATATTGTCAAGGACTTAAAGGCACGGCATTATGAAGGCTTTTTACATAGATTTTGTTTTCAAAATAACTCCTAAGATTTAGGACCAAGAAATCAAAAAATCTTTAGGAAAATTTTGTTTCCAAAATTGCCAAACTTGCCTAAACACAATGACCAAGAAAGGGGAAACAAAAACTAAAATAGGCCATGCCTATTTTACCCTTATAATCTCCCCATTTGTTGAGTCTTTCTGGTCAAATAATATGACAAGTGTTGCTACATATTCAACATAGATAAAAACCTTCAAAACCTGTATATGTTAGTAAAGAACTCCCCATGAATATGATAATCAAATGAAAGTAATATGAACTAAATATGTAGTAGATCAATAACCAAGTAATATCCAATTTAAGTTTTGAACCAAATCCACAGAGGAGAGAGTTATAGAATAGATTATTACAGAGCAAGAGTGATTAATGTAATCAGCAAAGACAACCACAACACCACCAATTACAGAAAATAGAACCACATCTTCAATCTTACAGCTTCAGCAGTAGCAGCTGTAGTAGAACCAGGAGCAGAACCAGGAGCAGCACCAACACTTGAATCACCACCTCCCCCTATTTGGCCATAATGGATGCTCAGCCAAGCAGAGTATTGAGCCTCCAAGTTCAGAAGAGAAGCAATTTGAGACCTTACTTGGACAAGCTGGCCCTGGATGAATGACAGAGATATGGGTGTAGATGGTCCAAGAGAAATCAGGGCAGGAATAGATGAAGGACCAAATGTAGCTACATTGCCCATAACAGAGCGAGTGGAACAGCCGGTATAGCGAGGCGAGGGGTATCAGTGCGAGGCATGGGCGATGAAGTCCCAGGAATAGAGGGATAAGGATAGACCAAAGGCAGGTTGACCACTATATCTCCCTTTAAGAGCTTGACAGAGATGTGAAGAGGGTCAAGAATGGGGGTGAGTCTATCACCATCAGTGGGAGCAAAGCCTTGGGCAACCAGAACCTTGTAGATAAGAGACGGGAAGATAAGAGCCTTTTTGTCCCCTTCTGACTATGCTAGGGATACAATCTTTCTAAAGACAAAATCCCCAAAATCAAATGGTAGACCAAGACCAATCTGATATAAAATTCTAGCATGTTCTTCAGTAAGGGCATTGGAATTTGTAGTAGGGGCCCAATTTGCACAACAAATCTTGTGCATAACAGCATACAAAGAGGAAAGTTGGGAAGTGCTAACATTGCCCCTTTACCTGGCCATCTAGATACTAGACCTCCTGGAAGTTCTTGGACACAAACATTCAAATCAAACATTAATCTAACAACCCCCAATAGCTGGAGACCTAAAAAGCTCATTGATGATGGAGGGAGAGAAGTCAAACCATTTGTTCCTTGCATAGACCTTTTCAAATCTAGGATCACTAGCAGAAGAGATCCTTTTCTCAAGATTTGCATAAAAGTCAAAAATGATGTTCCTAAGGTAGGGAGTTGCAGAAGATAAAGTAGCTAAAAGACCTCTATCGGTAAAAAATTGAACAAGATTTTGTCCAAGCAACTCTTCTTTGAGGAGCAATCTTTCATCCACAATTTTCCTAGAGGTATTAAACCTCAAGGAAGCAGCAGCTGTTATAAATTGAACAGATAAGAGAGTACCTAAAGCAGCATCAGAGGAGGCAGAAGAGAATGTAGCTTCTAATGTAGCTACATTGGTCATTGAAGCTTTTCTCCTTGTGAATCTAAAAGGAACCTCATCAGACTCCTCTTCTTCAGACACAACTTTTTCAACAAAGTCCTGGTCAGAGCTATCATCAAATTCTGATGAGCTGGAGGACTTGGCAGGACTTGTAGTAGGAGATGGAGGAATCTTTGGAGAAGCATTCTTCAGCTGCACCAGGTAATCAACTAGTGTTCTTTGCTCATCGGAGAAGCTCATGTCAGAGAAATTTACTTCAGCCTCAGCAGAATGACCAGCAGAAGATGCCACTTCATGTGTAGGTGAGTCATGTTGGAAAACCACTTTGGGGGAAGGAATGGGGTAGTCTTCATCACTTGTGTCTACGGGAGCAGGAATGGAGGAGCTGGCATCAATAGTATGACCAGATACGTGTGGTTGAGGAACAGACGCATTCATAGCAACAAAGTCTTCGTCATCAGAATCACTCGCAATGGGGACAACCTCTTCAAATTGGCCTGGAGTTACCTTAAATTTCTTGGCTCTTTCGACGTCTGGACCACTTGGATTATCGTAATTGCTTGGAATTCCCCTCAATCGCTTGGATTTATGTGAGCTAGGGTTTCCAATTTGGGGGAAACTAGTTAAGTCATCGGGGTTTTCTACATCAATGGCATTCCCCTTTTCTCCAGGTAATATGACAATGAGAGGCTCTGGAAGGGGTTTGGCAAGAACAATGGCTGAGTCTAGATTTATAGGAGAGGAGGTTGGAGACGATGTACCTTCAGCAAAAGTAGCACTAGAAGCTACATTGGTTGAGGGACTCTGCTTCATGGGGTCTGATGAGCTAGAAGGTGTAGATGCCATTGGGAATTTAGGGTTTCAAGAGATGAGATGAAGAGAGATTGAGATGGTCCAATATCCTTCAATAATTTTGGGAATCAGTTAAGCAGAAGAGAGTGTGGAGAGTGATATTGAGCCTGCTACCTGAAAGATCACTTAAGACAGCCTCATATTCACATTAGCCATTAGTAGCAGGATATAAGGGGGCGTTTATGAAATCCCAAAACCAAATTTTGATTTTTGAATGCAAACCAAAGTTGACCAAATCATATACAAGTGTAATAGAAAATCTGATTTTGATAAGAGAAAAATGTGGGGAGCTATGTGTGTGTGAGGTAACAACTAATCTCTTTATCACATTCTTAATTGAATTTTTGAATTTCAAAATCATCAAGGATTCTTAACAAACACACCAAAGGGTTTACCAAAATTGTACCATCCCAAGCATTCAATAGCAGTTATATCCTTAACAAGAACTCTTAGAACATCACACAGATTAGACAACCACATAAATATTCAACATGGAATACTTTGGTAATTATTTTGTAATTTTTGAGATAAGGACAAAAATTCAATAGGCTGATATTATCAAAACAGAACATGTCCTAAAATTTTTGCCTAACAGAGGAGGAAAACAAATCAGACAGAATCTAGTCTAATGCAGTCACACACATGTGAAAAATGTCTAGATCATCTGAATGTAGTTCCCAATGTAGCTACATTGGGAGATGCATTCGCCAAAATTGTGATTTTTTGTACAATTTCTCAAATTTTCTTTATACTACCCATACTCATCTCCCACAAATTCCATAGGTACTTTATTTCCTTAGGAGAATAGCTCTACTTTATTTCAAGCATATTCACAACATGCCACTTGGAACCTTTCACACTATTTACCAAGGGAAGCCACTTTGCTTTTGATCAACCTATGAAATCCAAGGATTGATAGTCCCAAAAGAAAATTTCCACAACCTTGTTCATAGGTAACTCTTTCCGTTAGGTAGCTTTCACACTTTTTCTTTTAAGGGAATTCAATTTTATCAAGATCACCCTATGAGAACCTAAGTTTCATAGTACCAAGATAAATTGTCACATCCCTAAATTTCAAAAGGTAGCTCTTTTCTTTGTGGGCTTAAGATTTTTCAACATCAAAAATTTTGGGAGAGAGAGTGAGAGAATTAGAACAAGGAAATCACAACAGATTTTGAATACAAATCCCAGGCAACAACATGCACAAAACATAAGAGTGAACCTAGTGTGCCCCCCTAAATACATAATGCAGAATGCCTATATATATATATATATATATATATATATATATATATATATATATATATATAATGAGTGAAGGGTCACATGGCACACATACCGAGAGATTTCCTAAGATTGATAAATCTCTCAAAATCTAGACTCTTGGTAAAAATATCAGTCAATTGTTTTTCAGTCCCTATATGTTCAATGCAAATAATACCTTGTTCAACCAGGTCTCTAATAAAATGGTGTCTTATATCAATGTGCTTAGTTCTAGAGTGTTGAACATGATTTTTTGCCATGCTTATAGCACTAGTGTTGTCACAATACATGGTTAACACTTCTTTGTGTAGGCCATAATCCTTGATCATTTGGTTCATCCATAAAAGTTGTGTACACCCACTACTAGCAGTAATGTATTCAGATTTAGTTGTGGAGAGGGCAACACAGTTTTGCTTTTTACTAAACCAAGAGATCAAGTTGTTTCCCAAATAAAAGCATCCACCAGAAGTACTTCTCATGTCATCTATACTGCTTTCCCAATCAGCATCACTAAAACCAACCAGGTTGGTATTAGTGTGTTTTGTGTACCACAAACCCATAGCACATGTTTCCCCAACATACCTAATTATTCTTTTGATAGCTTTCAAATGAGAGGCTTTAGGGTTTGCTTGGTATCTAGCACACAAACACACACTATACATGATGTCTGGACGAGTGGCAGTCAAATATAGCAGACTTCCTATCATGCTTCTATACAAAGTATAGTCAACACTTTCAGCTTTCTCATCCTTGCAAAGTTTATTGAATTTAACCATAGGGGTTTTCTTTCCCTTTCCATCCTCAAGACTGAAGTTCTTCACCAAGTTAAGAGCATACTTGGCTTGAGAGATGAACATCCCTTCATGCAATTGCTTTATTTGAATTCCTAGGAAAAAATTAATTCTCCTACCATACTTATCTCAAAGGTAGATGTCATGCAATGCACAAATTCTTTTTCCAGGGACTTAGAAGTGGACCCAAACACAATATCATCAACATAAATTTGTGCAATCAAAATGTGTTTGTCCCTTTTTTGAATACAAAGTGTTTTGTCCACTTCTCCCCTTTTAAAACCACTTTTTAAAAGATGGCCTGTAAGTCTCCCATACCAGGCTCTAGGAGCTTGCTTGAGTCCATACAAGGCCTTCTTTAATTTAAAAACATGTTTGGGTTTATGGGGGTCCTCAAATCCTTTTGGTTGTTCAACAAACACTTCTTCCTCTAGAATGCCATTTAAAAAAGCACTCTTCACATCCATTTGTTGAAGAGTAATGTCAAGAAAGCATGCAATGGCAAGAAGCAGACGTATGGACTCAATGCGGGCAACAGGAGCAAAGGTTTCATCAAAATCCACCCCTTCAACCTGTGTGTACCCTTGAGCCACAAGTCTAGCTTTGTTTCTTATTATCTCTCCCACTTCATTTGATTTGTTTTTGAAAATCCATTTAGTTCCAATAACATTCACATAAGTGGTCTAGGTACAAGGATCCAAACATCATTTTTAGCAAATTGATCAAGCTCATCTTGCATGGCATTGATCCAACACTCATCTTTTAGGGCTTCATGCACATTCTTAGGTTCAATGTTAGACACAAAGCATGAAGTATGAATCTCTTCACACTCAAAAGAAGACATACAAGCCAATATCCTATAGTCTACCTTACCTTTCCTCCTTGTTGACATTATATCATATACATTACCTATGACTTGTGAAGTGAGATGCACTTTCTGAATTCAGCTGGGAATGTCATGGCTGCGATCGATCAAAGCTGGGCCGAATTTACGGTTGTTTAGGATGCGTTTTACGAATCTGGCGGGGTTTCGACCAATGTAGCACGATGCAGCTACATTCGGAGCTACATCCTGAGTCTCATTCTCTGAACTTTCAGAACTTGCAGATTCTGTATCTTCAGGTGCAGGAGCACTATTTGCAGGTACAGGTTTTGAAGATTGAGCTGGTGGTTCATGATCTCCAAAGTCTAGCAAACCTGTAACATCATCCTCAACTGTTTTGTGGCCAAGATCCGTTAGGTCATCAAACACAAGATTCATAGACTCCATAATAGTTTTAGTCCTAAGATTACAGACTCTATAAGTACGACTATTGGTGGAGTATCCCATGAAAATACACTTGTCACTTTTTGAGTCAAATTTTGAAAGATGATCTCTATCATTGAAAAGATAGCACACACACCCAAAAACATGAAAGTATTTTAATGTAGGCTTCTTCCCTAGTAAAATTTCATAGGGTGTCATGGTGCTACAGGTCTCGAAAACCTATTTCCTATATGACAAGCAGTGTTTAAGGCTTCTGTCCAAAATCTTTTAGCCAAATTCTTGGAGCTTAACATGACTCTAGCCATTTCTTGAAGTGTCCTATTCTTTCTTTCTGCCACTCCATTTAGTTGTGGAGTTTTAGAAGCTGAGAATTCATGAGTTATGCCATTTGAGGCACAATAGCTAGAAAAGGAGGAATTTTCATATTCTGTGCCATGATCTGATCTATTTCTAGTAAGCTTTAGATCATACAAGTTCATAACACGGGTGTACCATATTTTAAAAGCCTCAAAAGTTTCAGATTTCTCTCTCAAGAAAACAACCCATGTATATCTAGAGAAATTGTCAACACAGACAAAGGTGTACTTTTTCTTTCCTAGATTCTCTACTTCAATAGGACCCATGAGATCTATGTGAATCATCTCAAGGCATCTAGATGTGGAACACTGAGATATGGGAAGATGGGACGCCTTGATTTGTTTACCATTTTGACATGGACCACATACCTTTGTGAAGTTCTTATCCAGGCTAGGCAATCCTTTTACTGCATCATGTTTCACAAGCTCATGAAGTTTACGAAAACTCATGTGCCCTAGTTTTTGATGCCATAAATATGTGATATCAATACTAACACTGTGACAGGTTTGTGTATTGTTGAACATATAACAATTGTCAGAGGATCTAGTACCTGTCAAGAGACACTTGTTAGATCGATCAAAACTTCACAAGAATTCTTATCAAACTTTACATGTAGGTCATCATCACACAACTGACTGATGCTAATGAGATTGGTCTTAAGACTTTCAACATGGTAGACATTGGTAAGCTTTGGAAGTCCATCTACATTCAAGGTTCCCTTACCAATTATCTTACCTTTGGCTCCTCCTCCGTATGTCACAGACCTTGATATTGATATAGTCCTTCAAGTTCTCAATTGAACCTGTCATGTGTCTAGAACACCCACTATCAAAGTACCATGAACCAGCTATGTGTGACTTTAATGATGTGAAGGTTACATTGCACTGTTCATCATCAGACCACTTTGCATCGGGGCATATATCAAAGGGCTCACAGTATTTGGTTTTATCATTCCTGTAACTACCTTTGGGAACCCACATCTTTTTGAAAGTTTTTGGCTGATGTTTCTTAGAATGTACCTTCTGATGTAGCTTCGAATGTAGCTTCCAATGTTGCTGCATTGGATGTTGCATTGGTTGCTGCATTCGATGCTGCATTTGATTACGTACCAAGTAAGCTTGCCTTACCTCTTCCTCATAGACAGCCTTTTTAAGAAAACAAAATGGTTGAATATGACCAGGCTTATGACAATAGTGGCACACAAAATTTTTCTTTCTTGTTTTGGGTTTTTCAAAGAAGTTTGGATTTTGAAAATCTTGTGTGGTGATTTGGTTGAGAAATACCTTCACCTTCTTTAACAAACATCTTTGGCCTAAAACCAATTCCAGACTTACCAGAATTTCCAGATTTCAACATATCATCCATTTTTTGTTGGCTAGAGTTCCATTTAGCCATGGTTTCATTGGCTTGGATGAGTTCTTCTTTCAGTTCTTCAATCTCCATATCTTTCTAACTCAGCAAAGATTCCAGCCTTATGATACACTCCTTCTGCTCTTCATTTACCTTCTTTATCATATCATTTGTCTTTCCAAGCAATGTAACTTGAAGAGCCCTCTTCTCCTATCACAGCTCCTTGTAACCTTCCAGCGGGTCGATTACGATTCCCACCATCTTACAGAGGAGTTAAAACAGCCAAAGATCTTCGACTACGTCCAACGTAGCTTCGATGTAGTTTCAAGAAGTGCATTCGAACACATTGGCCGAAGGACCTACACATCGATTTAGAGTCGCCTGGCGGTGAGAGTGATGAGATCTCACGGATCTTCACCATCACTATCACTCAAGGTTGAAAAGTTTAAACCCTTCTTTCTCAAGGTATTTGCATTATTTGCATAGTGACCAAATCCATGACACTCCCTACACTGAAT
>CM028380.1:72980699-73095584 GCA_013146195.2 Codonopsis lanceolata
AAAAGTAGCTGTATAAAAGATAATGCCTTGCAAATAATTCAAAAAATTTTGGCCTACAGTTTTTCAGGTAGAAAGGATGGCTCCAATATTTGTACAAAGCCGGAATTGTTTTTTTTATGGTGTATGATCAATAGGAAAAAGGTGAATCTTGGGTATTGGCTAGCAAGCCAATTTGTTGCAGTGTTAAAAAAGAAAACCCGCCCTTTGAGTCTAGGATCAGTCATCACTTTGTTGGCAGTAAATTTAGGTGTTTTGAATTTGCAACAACATGATTTAAATGTGAATGTGAACCATTGGACATAAAATGTTTGTATAGAATGGGGCTTGTGAAATTTGTTGATGAGGCGATTCCCTCAACCGGGTGTATCTACACCCGAGCAGCTGATTCACGCAGCACGACCATCTTCTACTGTCTGCATTTATGATCCATGCCGCGATGCAGTCATAGATGCCAACTGGTCATAAGAAACCAATCACAGAATTTGCGTGTCATGCCGATGGCTTATTTTGATTTTATTGGTTTTCACCACGACCTCCCTCCTTCGCTTCTTGATCAGGGAAGTTCTCCTCCCTTTTGCTTTTGTTATTTCATTTTTTTCATTGAGGACAATGACAGGTTTTGGTGTGGGGGGGATTGTTGGTTGGTTTGTTTGGATGTTGGATTGGATTGGTTTGTTTGGATGTTGGATTGGTGGTATTTTGAATGTTGTTGAATTTTGGGTTTTGATAAACAAAAATGCATGTTTTATCTTGTTTTTTTTGGAATTCTTTGTTATGAAGATATGATTCATGATGGTGATGTTTTTTTTGGTTGGTTTGAAATTTTAATGTGCATGATCGTGGTTAAAGAGGAATTTTTAATCTGTGATGGAATCTTAGTTGAAATGTTTCGTTTAAAGTAATTTGCATGTTTTTAGAAAATTTTTCTTCAGCCTGTTATGTATGCATGTGTCGACTTTTAGCCACTTAAAGTGAGATTTTGGGCCATTTATTATGGAGCATATCATTCATTGTGCTCTCAGTTATTCTTGTGTGTTTTCTCACGCTCGGATGCTAATTCTAGAACTTGCACTTTTGTATACATCTTGAGATCACATTAATGAGTTTATGCACTAATATGATTAAGGCATTTAGGATTTGCCCAATTTTGACTATCTTTTTTCTATCCGACCCTTTTCAATATTAACCCTTAGTTACCCTTTTGAGCCTTACCTATTTCTTTGACTAAACCAAATTTAATTAAACCTTAGCCTTTTTAACTTTCTTTTGACCAATGCCAAGAATTGTGGGTTTTGCATGTTCATTATAGGCTTTATGCAGTTGGTGAGCTGAATGTTAGAGAAAGTATGTGCTGTTTAGTCCAAGAAAGTCAAATGCTTGATTTTTGGGTTGGATGAAGTTATGTTTTGAAGTATGAAAAAAGAGAGTTTTATGTTGTTTAGTGGCTGTAAAGCTTCAGCAGAGAAAAAAAGTGGTGGCAGCATGCCAAGAAGTTGTGAAAGAAAAAAGAAAAAAAGAAGAAATAAATAAAGAAAAGAACTGAAAGTTTGAAGCAGTGAATAAGTGATTTAGAAAAGAAAAGCTGGAGCAGCAGTACTTCTCAATTTCAGATAGGTAGAAGGCTATATCTGAGGAATGGAGCTTCATCAGATTTTTTGAATGATAGTGAAGCTGAGACGTAATGTGCAGTCCCACAATTTTCTTGACATTTTAATTCACCTTATATCCCTCTACCATACCCTTTTTAAACCCTTAGCCCCGTTACAACCCTTGAAAAAGACCTTTTTGATTGGTGCATTTAACTCATATTTAGTGATGGAGAGTTGATCAACTTGCAAGCTTATGGTAATTGCATTTCGTTGTGTTGAGTCGAGTGCTTAATTACACATCCTTGTTTAAACACTTGAGTGAATGAGTGTCTCCGTGAGGATGGTAGAAGCATGCATACATGAAGGTTGAAGATTCATTTTCTGAAAACATGTTAGTTGTTTTAGATGGCACATTTCAACAATTCCATTACTTTGCTTGAATTTTAATTTTTCCTAGGGTCATGCACATTAGAATACTTGCATCCAAGAAAATTCATGTCTTCATCAGTTGTTCTGGTATCCAAGATTAAAACATGCATTGTTGTTTTGTTGAGGATGCTTGAGGACACGCATCGGTTTGGTGTGGGGGAATTTTGATGGGAACCCAAAAGTGTAATAAATTTAGTTGGTTTTATGCTTATTTTAGAGCAAAACATTACACTTTTGGTTGGTTTTGTGTTGATTATGATGTAGGATCACAGGAAGCTGTAAAAGAGGAAAATGCTGGATTCAGGCTAAGAGGAAAATTCGGGAGGTCACATGGGCATGTGATGTCAACAGTTTCGAAGCTGAGCTGGAACCAGTTACTGAAGTTACGGGCAGATCTGGTAGAAAATTAGACAATGCAGTTATTATTGTCTAAATTCAGTTCATGTATTAAATCAAAACATTAATGTGCAAGTAGTGGGTGGTTTTGAGAAGTTAGTGGTAGTTTTAAAACTACCAAATAGTGGAGTTAGTGGGAAGAGATAATGTTATTTATGGATGTGTTCTCTGATCAGTGAGGGAGGTCGGCCAGGGAGTGAGTTTTAGCAAGCAGTAAGTGTTGAGAAAGATAGTGTGAAACAATTGTGAGAAAGAGTGGTGATAAACTTGTAATCTTCTTTAGGAGTTCTTAATCTGCTGGAAACAACACATCTTCTTAATTTTCTGTAAGTGTTTTTATTGATTATGTTTATTAGCTAAGTAATCTTTTCCAGTCAATGGGAGATTGAGTCTCTTCCCCTTTATTTCCGTGAGATCTAATTGATCTAACTCTTGTGTGGGTTTTAAATATTTATTTGTACTCTGAGTTACACGTAGGATGATTATTGTACTTAATTAATGTTTAATGGCCAGAATGTTAATTAATATAATAATCTAAAGCTAGTTAACGCCGTTGATCCGTAATCGTCCTCGGATTTAACGAAGTGGCAAGTAGTACACCGTTTAGGCATCACAAGCATAATCGGACCGCATTTCACGGTACGAATAATCGTTGTTACATGATATTGCTTCAATACACATGGCTTTGAATCGGGTCTCTCGCATCTTAATGCAACCGAGTTATTAAATCTTACGAGCGTCTCGGGGGTTGTAACTCGGTTAGACGGTAATTAACGAGCGTCTCTTAATTATCAATTCGGTAAGGAGAGATTGAGTGTTGGGCGTTCGTCGACGCTTTTAACCGGTTTATTTAAAATTCCATAAGATATTGTTGCATCGATGACCGGAAATAAAGGGCGAGATGAAATTGACTCATTGGCTGGGACTTAAATTTTATTGAGTTAAAGTAATTGTTAATTTGTTAGTCTAATTAAAGTTGCTCATTTTTAGCTTACTAGTCGTTAAATTTATTTTCTAGCTTAATTTAAAGTCCAAAATTGTGTTCTATCATTTCGATAAAATTCTAAAAGAAATAAATTCGACGTTCCCTGCGGATACGATCCCGACTTACCTTATACTCATTATTAGGAAGAAGGTGAATTAATTTTGACGATTTGACATTCGTCAGCTAGGAGGAGACCACTTCAACCATCTGCCTTTCTGAATGCTAGGATTTTTCACTTGGATATAAACCAAAGCCAAACAAATGGAGGCGCGAAGGCCACTAAGATCTTTCGGATTATATGAAGCATTCAATTCCCGGATGCCACACAGAATCTTCTGAAAAATAGTATCCACCTGCATCGGATTATTTTCAAACAAAGCACAACATCTTGCTTTCCAAATTTCCCAACAGGTCAGCATAAAAACCCCAATTGACAAGCCGTTATTTGCCGACGAAACGAACCCTTAGCCCAAAACGTGAAGAGATCCTGTAAGCTGTTAAACATACTAATATTAATACTGCCCATACGGAAAATCAATGCAAAACGGGTCCAAAGCGATTGAGCAACCTCAGACCGAACAAATAGATGTTGTATAGATTCCTGGCAGGGCACATGCGAAACTATCGGAATATGGCGGGAGTGAAGGTTGAGATCAACCGGAACCGCATTGTTGAACAGCTTCCAAATAAAGCAACTGACTTTAAGGGGGATCCATGTCTGCCAGATCTTTTTGGCCTAGCTCGGAGAAGGATATTTGAGACGAAAGTGGTTCCAAAATGCTGTCGTGTCAAAGTCTCCCGAGGCAGTTAAGGAGCAGATCAATTTGTCGGGAATATTTGGGCTACAAGTAATACGTTTAATTTCCTCATGATGAACATGGTCAACTAAATGCTCCAAGTCCTCAAACTTATTCAAGGCTTCACATACTAGAAGAGATTTGTCCATGGGTAAAGGACCCCCTAGACGAGCTCCACACCAATTAGAATCCCAAAAAGAAATGTTACCTTGGCCTATGATCCAACGGCTAACCTGCTGAACCTTCCACATCTGACCTCTGATAGCCCTCCAAGGAAGAGAAGCGTTTCGGGTGTCATTAAGGCCGTGGTCATCGCCGTATTTTGCCCAACAGAACCGAGCCCAAAGACTATGTTTTTGCATAACAATCCAAGCAAGTTTGGCATGTAAGGATTCCATAACCTCCCTGAGAGGACGTATGCCCAGACCCCCTTCTGCCAACGGTCGACATAACTTATTCCAAGCTATCCAATGAACCCTGTGATCCCCATGGACTCCCCACAGGAAGTCAGCCAACTTCCTTTCAATGCGCAGAAGGATAGATGACGGGATAGGGAGGGCTGCTATATAGTAAACCGGAATGCTCCCAAGGACGGATTTAATAAGAGTGACTTTAGCCCCCAACGATAAAATTTTTGACTTCCATCCATCGATACAACTAGTCACCCGAAGCTCCAAGTCTTCAAAATAATGTCTGCGCATACGGCCTTTAAACAAGGGGAGACCCAGATATTTTATAGGCCAAAAACATTGACGGCAGCCTGACCAACGAGCAATCTGATCTGCCCTTCGACTAGAACAGTACTTCGAGCCATAAAAACCGTTTTTCTGAGTATTAATAAGCTGACCAGAACTTTGTTGATAAGAATTCATAAGACGTTTTAGACCGGAAACAGACGACTTCCCGGCATTGCAGAAGAGAAGCATGTCATCAGCGTACAATAGATGGGAGATCCGAACATCCCCCCGACCATGATTAAATTGCTTAATTTTCCCCTCATCTACAGCTTTGTTAATGTTGTGGCTGAGGACTTCCTGGGCCAAAATGAACAATAGAGGAGAAAGAGGGTCGCCCTGCCGAATCCCACGAGAAGATTTGAAAAAACCACAAGTTTCCCCATTTATACGCAGAGAATACCACACATTATTGATGATATTCGAAATAAGCGCACAGCACTCCTGATTAAAACCATGTGCAGATAAGGCTCGGAAGAGGAATTCCCATTCTAGACGGTCATAAGCTTTTGACATATCAAATTTAAATACCACGTTGCCTCCCCTCACTTTTTTATCTATCCTTCTAACCAATTCATGCGCCAAGAGAACGTTTTCCTGAATATTACGACCCGGTACAAAACCGGACTGCTCCAGTGAAATAATACGAGGCAGTAACAAAGAAATACGATTGGCTATAATTCGCGATATTATTTTACACGAAAAGTTGCACAAGCTTATGGGCCTCAAGTCGCCAAAACCCTCTGGATTAGTAACCTTTGGAATCAGTATCAAGGTAGTAGCAGTAATACCACGAGGAAGGGGGCTGCCAATGAAAAATTCCCGTACGGTTGCAATAACATCTTCTTGAATAATGTCCCAACATCCCCTATAAAACCGCCAAGAATCCATCCGAACCCGAGCCTTTGTTGGGATTAAGTTCCTTGACAGCAGCCCAAATCTCTGTAGCCGAAGGAATAGCTGTGAGAATGTTATTATCCTCGTCAGTGATTGTCCACGGCAAGCTTTGGAACAGTCCTTCATCAATTGAGACTCCAGAAGAAGTAAATAAATTGGAGTAAAACGCAATCGCTGCAGTCCCAATAATATTCGGATAGTCACTTGTAGTACCATCTTCCAACTAGATCTTAACCCGGTTATGATGAACTCTATCTTTCATACTAGCATGAAAGAAGGCAGAATTTCTATCACCCTCCCTCAGCCAAAGTTGTCTAGCTTTAGTGGCAGCTAACTCATCCTCCCATTTCAGCAATTGAGATAGCCGTTGTCTAGAAGCAGCCAACGAATCAGCCACCATGCCATCTCCCCCTTGTTGTAGTTCATATTCCAAACTGAGAATTTCATCCTTCTCCTTCTCAATATTCCGATGGATATGACCGAAGACGTTCCAATTCCAGTCTTTAAGAGCTCGACGAAGCAGCTGAAGTTTTCTGAATAGAACATTCATAGCCGAATCATTTAAGGAAATCTACCAAATATTTTTAACAAACTCTAAAAATCCCGGATGATCCAACCACATGCGTTGAAATTTAAATCCACCCTTCGGCTTAGAAACATTTTGTAAATCTAACAATAATGGAGCGTGATCCGAGTCCGACGTAGCCAGATGTTGCACCCTAAGACGAGGATACAAAACTTTGAAGGAGCTGTTAACTAAAATACGATCCAACCGTTTCCAAATCCGTGAACCTCCGTCCTGATTATTGCACCAAGTAAAGCGGCTCCCCTCAAATCCAGCATCTTCTAAACCAGCCTGTAGAATAAAAGAATTAAATTCATCCATCTCCGTGAAATTACAAGGAGCTCCACCAAGTTTCTCTATTAATTGGGATATAACGTTAAAATCTCCTCCTACAACCCATGGGTCAGTGCACCTGTTTGAGAATGCCTCTAGATCTCTCCACAAAATTCTTCGCTCCTCCATAGAACATTTAGCATAAACTATAGTGGCTGTGGACTTAAAAGTAACACCCGCTTGCACCGAAATCGTGATGAACTGATTTGAGAATTCCACCAGATCAACAGTCACATTAGTTTTCCAAAAAATCCAAATATGTGTGTTTATTGGGTTCAACTGAAGGCATGAGTCAAAACGAAGTTTTCTACAAATGGAATCGATCCTCTCGCCTTTAATTTTCGGTTCCAAAATTGCGCAAAGAAAAGGATTATATTGTCTGATAAGTTGACGTAAATAACGTCTAGTTGATTTGTTTCCCACACCTCTTGCATTCCATATGATCATCGTCATGGGGAGAACTATTGATTAGATTTATGATGGGCTTTAGTCACAGCCCTATTGCCACGAGTAGATCGTCGAAGTTGAAATTTCCTTGGTTTAGAGGCCTTACCTTTGAGTTCCTTGACACGATCACCACAATATTTCTTGAAGGAGTCTCGAAGCTGAACCCTATCTACATCTTCCGCTGTAAAATGGATTTCCGAATCTCTCATGGTATCCTCATAGGATCCTCCAATAGAATGAGCTTTACCGTGCTTGCGAGGGTTTTTATGAAGGATATCTGTCCAAGTTTGTTCGCCTGTTCTGTGCAACGAAGTCCCTATATTATCGCATGGGATATTCTCTTCCTTGCTATTGTCTTCTGCCATAAACTTTTTATCAGCTTGAACAGAAGATGTCTTGGGCGATTGGGCTGGCTTTGGTCCAACTATCTGAGGGTTTACAGTCGCTCCACTGTTTTCCGATAGAATCACGCTGGGAAAAGTGCCCTCCTCCTCTTCCGTTAAATCAACCAAAGCATCAAAAGAGTTATTAAGAGTCACCGATTTGACATGATTAGAAGGACCGTCACTACCTTCTTTCTTCTTGCAAACACTCTTTCCTTTGTCACTTCTTAAAGGATTGGGTGGATTTTGGTCTACACCTGTGTTGTCTGTCGCCTTTTCTCGTCCAAGATCATCCTTCACCATTGATACCGACGGAAGGTTAACCTCACTACGTGTATCAGGCTTTGGGGCATTAGTGTCTTTAGGGTCTTTCACCGGGACCCATTGAGCATTGTTAGAGCGTTTAACGGGTAAAGGATTGGGATTCAACGGTCTGTTAGCCATGTGATGTCCTTCAATATCCTTATGGTCATGAGGTTCTGTAACTGAACGTCTCATTCCTTTACGGCAGTTTTCTTTCTTGTGCCCCAAGAGACCACAACCCACACAATATTTAATATTCCCTTCGAACTCCAAGGTCTGCCAGAATCCGCTTTCTTTGGACGTGCCAATCCAGAAACGATTAGGGAGCGGCTGCGAAACATCAATTTCGATACAGATCCTTGCAAACATAGGGTGTGTTAATGTCAATGTTTTTTCATCTGCGCGGAGAAAGCGCCCCATGGAATTTCCGATGCATTGTAAGAAGGATGGATTAAAAAAGTTAATGGTAATTGGTGAAGACGCACCCATACGGCCACCATCGTGCTATCTCTTTTGAAGGCAAAATCCGAAGACCACCTAAAAGAGCGATACATACACGATTGCATCATATGTGACTCCTTCGATAAAGCCAACACCATATCCTCTGCCGACGAAAAGGTGCACCATAACGTGTCTAGGGTCTAAAAGACCGACAACAAAAGAGCCGTTCAGTTTCCATGATTTAGCGATATCCTCTTGAATCGCATGAACTGAGGGCCGACCCGCCGAGAATTTTAAAACAATAGTGTTGGCAAACTGTTTGTCTGAAGCTTCGATTTCCAACGGGGAGAAAATACAGCCAGGTTCTCCATTGAAACTAATATTTTGGCGAGGAACCAGTGGTACCGCCTGCAGAACAGGTCCTGCCGAACCAACAAACTGCCTAGGTTGTCCAAGAACATTCGCATAAGTTTTGACCATTGGAACCTCACCTTGTGTTGGTGTAATAGAAGGCGAGCCTTGCTCAAGAGATTTTGGTGGGGCTGGAGGCACTGGTGCCGGCGCCGCAGCCGCCATGCTAAAACAGTGAAACCCTAATCAGGGCAAAACGGGCTAGAGAGAGAAAAAAGTCTTGGTGTTTGATGCTATCGAAAAGAACCTCTCTCAAGTGAATCTCATGCTCCTCTCCGTATTTAGATCTTGTCCTTTGAGTTTCTTTAAGACGTTAAGGATTTTGACGTATGGTTTGGGTCATTTGCTTGTTGGATCAAGTATGGGCGCTAGGAGTTTTACATGTGACGTTTTGATTAATGGATAGCCTCGGTTACATTTAAGGATTGAATGCATAGGATCTGCAAAATTTTATTCTTCGTTGTCATTGTGTCTATTGGAAGTAACTTGGTTTATTCTAAATTTGAAGATGAACATCTTGAACTCTTTGTATGACTTCGTGTGTAAAGTTTATGGACTAAACTTTTTTTAAGAATGTGAGAGTATAATACCCCGATAATTTTAATTAAAAATATTAATTCGTGTTAATTAAAATTATAATTGTTTTGGACCTATTTAATTAATACTATAAATTTTTTTGGTTAATCTGATTGTTTTGGACATATTTAGTAACTAATTGAATTTAGTTGGGCTTGGCCCACTTTTGACTAAGATTTAAAACAAATTTTCTATTGAGTTTAATTTGGGTTATGAAACATAGTAGGTTTTTGGGTTTTATAAATAGGGTAGTGAGTAAAAAAAAATCAAAAACACAGAAGAAAGGAAAAGAAGGGACGGCGGCAGGAGCGTAAGCGAGAGAGAGTTCGGCGGCAGCAGGTGAGTAATATTACTTCCTTTTTTGGTTCTTTGCATTAGTATAAGTAAAACAAAAGATGAATTTATTAATATTATATAGTTAGCTTAATGTTTTCAATTGATACAAAAATGGACAAAAAGAGTGTTAATTATGTTTAGTTAATATAGATAAAGAGAAAGTGAAAGAAAGGAATGTATATGTGAGTGGTTGTGTGTACCATGTGTGTATTGGTAGGTATGCCGGTGTGTGTGATTATATTATATAGTAATATAGGTAATATATATAGGCTATATATATACAGGAGGTCAAGATTTGTAGTTATAGCATAGTTATTGTTTTTTTTTAAAAAAAACAAATGATAAAAAAAATCTATGTTGGTGGTGGGTAGTGGTGCGTGTGTGGCGTGTGTTTTATTTATAGGTAACAGTTATTGAATATTATTGCAATTATAGCTTAGCATTTTTTTTTATTTTAAACTTAGATTTGGACAAGGAAGGTTAGGACGATCGTACGTGTTGCAGATCTTTCTTTTACTAAGCATTTTGAGGTAAGGGATTATACTTCATTTAGGTCTTTTGAATTCTTCGTTCCATACTATTATGCTTCCTCTATTTCTTTGATAAATGTCTTTCCTTTGAAACGTGTGCCGATTTTGTTAGGTATTTGATTTTGAACTCCGTCGATTACGTTCATTTGATTACTCATAATTATGCTCCTTGTTAAATCTCACATACTTATCAAGTCTAATGTGAGATACCATTTGTTTGATACATGAATTGATTATTGATTATGATTGGGTTTGAAAAAATTATTTTTTTAAAAAAAAATTCCTACCTTGATCACTAAGTCAAACAACCTAGTCACGGGTTAATGTGACCTTTCGACTTACCTAGTCACGGGTTAATGTGACCTTTAGATTTACCTAGTCACGGGTTAATGTGACATTTCGATTTACCTAGTCACGGGTTAATGTGACCTTTCGAAACCCTTTAACCACTGGACAAATGGTTAGTTATCCGGATATATCCTTTAGAAACCTTTACCCTTATGGGTCTTTAGAATGTTTCGAAATATTGTTCGAACAAGTCTTTGACCGCTTATGTGATCTTGGCATCTATGAGTCGTCCGTTGTTTCAGCTGGTATGAGACGGTTGGTGACAATTGGACTACTCAAATCGTCTTTTGCCTTATTAGCTTTCATTTGGAATATTCCTAAATATTTATTTGTGAGTTGTCCATTGTCGCCAGCTGGTATGGGACGGTTGGTGACAAGTGGATTACTCGAGTCATTTGTTGTATCTTTATCCTTCATTTGAAATCTTGAAAATATATTTGAAATTTGAATATTTGAACTTTGACTATTTGACTTTCGCCTTATAGATATTTGAACTTTCGGTTCTGATTCCTTAATTTATTTCGGTCAACCCCTCATTAGTAACCGGAGGGGTTGTATATGAACTTGCCGAGCATTGTTCGCTCACCCTTTCTTATTCTTTCTCTTCCAGGTGACATTTAGCTTGGCTAGGTGAATTGTTTCGAGTAGATGAATGAAGATGTTCAAATAAGTTTTAGACATTTATAATTCATTCATACTTTGAAAATTTTATTAATTTTAATTAGCTTTATATTGGATTTTGTTTCAGACATTTGGTGGTTGTATTTTAATTACAATTGAGGGATATTAATGTTGATTAATTATTAGTGTTGAGATTTATTATGGTTTTAAGTATTGATTGTTGGTGACGTGGCCAAATTATGGGTCCAAATAGTCGAACCCGAGTTTGGGGCGTTACAAGTATAGTAAACTCTTTGTCTTTATCAAAAGGAATAAATATTACCTTTCAGATTTGGTAGCATATTTTTGACTGAAAAAAATTAACATAAAATTGTCACATGCATAAATCATTAGTTGCATGCACCAACCAAAAATGGAAGAGTTCCATTGAACATAACTAGATCTTCGTGCCCGTGCCTATGGCACGATGCCAGTATATCTGATTTCGTCAATTAAAACGCCAACGTCTAAATAGAATGTGCGATTTTAAAAAATGTTACAGTTGAGGGGTACATTACTTCAAGTGGTAGTTGAGAGACGCTATTCGAACTCTACACATAGTTGATGGGGGTTATTTGTAAGGAGTTATATGTAACTGACCTATGAACTTTTGATTTTACGGCGGAATCAACCCCCATGGTCAGATAGTCTCAGTCAATCAATTGGGCTCTATTGTGAGTATGTATGAATGTAAGGTTGATGTTTTGTAAGGGGTAATGGTTTAGAAGATTAATCTCAGGGTGTGACTGCTCAAATCTTCGTGCCCGTGCTTATGGCACGGTGCCAGTATATTTGATTTCGTCAATTGTAACGTCAACGTCTAAATAGAAGGTGCGATTTAAAAAAATGAAACAGTTGAGGGGTACATTACTTCAAGTGGTAATTGAGCTCAATTGTGATATTATATTAATGTAAGGTTAATGTTTTATAAGGGGTAATGGTTTAGAAGATTAATTTCAAGGTATGTATGTTCATAATATTAATTGTATGGGGTAACTTTGTAACAGAGTGAGAGAAAATAAATAGTTAAAAGTAGATAACTACTCTCACACATGTGAATGTGAGAGTGAATATCAACCATTAATTGTTTTAAGATAATTTAATCTCAACCTCTAAATAGCTTTAGTCAATTGCACATGTGTGAGAGTGAGCTCTATTGTAATATAGATTGGTAGAAAAGTGTTGTTTGTAAAAAAAAAATGTGTATATAAGGGTGAAATTGGGAGTTGAGTAGGAGTATCTTTGAGAGTTGAAACTAAATACTTTGTACTATTATAGTGAAAGAGCTATCAAGGTGAGTTGGCGGGGTGGGCCAACACGCAACCAGTGTTCTAAAACTTCCTGCCTAGCTTTGTCTAGGCGTTAGGCGCCTCTCCACCGCCGCAAGTTTCTTAGTCGTCGCCTAATCGATCAAGCCAGCGTGTACGCCAAACCCCGCCGACCTTAATTTATTATTGTAGCTTTGATTTTGTGACATGCGGTGACCGGAGAAGGAAGGAGGCGAACTGGAGAAGGAATGAGGAGTGGTAATGGTGAGAAATAGAAGGAGGTAGAAAGAAAATAAGTTTGATTTTGTGGATATTCGGTGGGCTGAGAGAGGGGATAAATTAAAGGGTTAGATATAGGAGGAAAGAGATTGGATGATGAAAAAAATGAGGAGAATCGGTCTGTCGGAGAGAGAGAGAAGAAAACAAAGAAAGGAAGAAAAAAGGGTTGTCGGTCTGCAAGATAGAGATAAGAATGAAGGAGAAAAAAAATGAAGAAGAAGAGGGTTGTCTCAGGACTTGGAATTTAGAATGAGGAAGGACTAAAGAGGATATGTTAGACCGTGGGTTGTAGGGGCAGTAAGTAGGTGGAGTAATACTCTTTTTAGTTCTAAACTTGGCTGGTTTATTGCTTTAAGGTTGTTGGGAATTGAGATTAGTGGTAGGTTTGTATATTTTTGTTCATTTTACAAATATAGACAAATGTTTGATAAAATGACAAACATTAAAAAAAATTGTAGTCAATGTGTTTGATTTTTGATGTAAATTATATAAAAAAAGTGTAATTATGCATTGATTCTTGGCCCCGACTAGGCCCCGATTACGCCCCGACTAGTTCTCTAGGCGCTAGGCGCTAGTGTACCGCCTAGCGGCCGCCTAATGATTTTTTAGAACCTTGCCCACAACCCGCTATAATCCGTCATTTGACGAGGTGGGGCGGCCAACCCATGAAACGTGGTGGGTCGGGAAATTGTCAACCCAACCCATCTTGGGTTGTGGGTTAGGCGGGCCAGCCCACCAACTTTTCTTTCAATTAATAAAAATAATCATAAATAACACTAAAAAATGTCACAATTCATTTAAAAAAAATTATATTTTTAATAGTGTTTTCTAACAACTTTCTCTAATATTAATAGTATAAAATGAGAAAAAAATAGAAGTAAGACACTATTTTATCATAACTCTTCTTATATGTTCTTATAATCATTTTTCTGTAAATATTGCGGTTAATATACCTTATTCTGACATATTTAGTTGCTATAAGTGCTACTTTTTGAACGAATTCAAAATCATTTACTAATATTTCATATATAAAAAATAATCTTACATTTTGAGCGAAAATGATTTAAACTAATTATTTCAAACTTATGACTTATTTATTTGAAACTAGTAAAGGGCGGGTCAACCCGCCCCAACCCACCTCTACACACAACCGCCGCGGGCTCAACCTGTTTGACCCACCTCCTAATTGTTCATATTTTTTAACACAACCCATATTTTGAAAGTGCGGGGTGAGCCTGCCCAACGGCCCAACCCATTTTGACAGCTCTAAGTGAAATCTTGGTTGCCTAAATTCAGTCACAAAGACGTTAAAATTATAATTCGTGCCACAGTACTTTATAAAAAGTTATAATTAGGTCACTGAGACGTTAAAATTTTCAGAGTTACCATTATATCAGAGTTATCTTGCAATTTAACCCAATTTTTTGATAGACGTTAAGTTCTGACATTAATTTTTATTAAATACCTATTTTGCACATGTCGTCATCTTCTTCGAAAAATCCCAGATTAAAAAAAATCCCCGGATTCAATTTTTTTTACGTATTTACAAAACAACATAAAAATTAAACATTGAAAACATTATATTCACTTACTTACACTCAATTGTTTGATAAGAATTTATAGAAAGAAAATCAGGAAAAAATAAGGGAAACTATAGAATTAAGCTTTGTTTGGGCGGAATAATAAAGTTTGGTGTGCATTTTGGGATTAGTTGTGGTTGTTTAATGGAAAGGAAATTCCTTAATTTGCCCATTTCAACCAATTGGTCCCAATCTTCTTCTTGTTTCATTCGTCATTCCAAAAAGCGCCGTTGAGAGAATTGAATATGTAGACTTGCTTGATGAGGTTGGATTGGAAAGCGCAAGTGATATCGGCTTCTTCGATTTGCTGGAGAACGTGGAGCCATGAGTCTCTGGTGCAGAGGAAGAAGCCGATTTTAGAGAGGTCGAGGTTAGGGTTTAAGAGGGAGATCTTGGAGACGTTGAGCTCGAGACGGCCGGTGTGAATGAAACCGAACTCATTGAAAGGTATGATTGGGCCGTCGTTGGATCGGATCTGAGGGTAGCGAAAAGAAATATAATTTGGAAAATAAGGAGAGAGAAAGAGGAAGTAGCCATGGCGGCGGCTATGGCTCGGGAGATTTGAGAATCAGGATATCTCAGATCTGTTTACAGAATTACAGAATGAGAAATGATATTACGAGCTAGAGCTTGTGAAATTATTACGAGTTTTAGTGTTAGAGCCATTAGATGATTAAGTAGGTAATGATTTGAAATGTCCATATCATTACTTAAAAAAGAACATAGTTAATCTAACGGTGTAGAGATCTAAGTAGATTTGATCTAATGACACTAACACTAAAGCTTATAATAGTACCACAAGCTCTATCTCGTAATATCATACCTCTTACGGAATATCTTTGAAGGTTCGTCAAAGATGCTTTTTGTTAATTATCCTTTACTCCCCACTCTGCAACATCTAGGTTTTAAAAATTGTGCCGCCGGTTGAAACCCTTGATCCAGTGAAAAAAACTCATGAGCGGGAGGTTTGTGTTGTTACAAATGTGCAATAGTCCTCTTTCGTGTTCCCCTTTTGAATCCATTTTTTAAATGATACTAGTATACGTGTCTGTGCCATAGGCACAGTGTCGGTATGAGATCAATTCAATAAATGGCCGGGATAAACAAAACGCATAATTGACGGGGTAATTCAATTCTATGTAATTGTAGAATGGTAATTCAAACATAACTCATAACTGAGAGGTTCATTTGTAACTCACATACTTACGAATCAATTTAGACCGTCAGTTGTGTTTAACACAATTCAATTAGAGCCACCAGTTAGACTCTAAGCTCTTTTATAACATAGATATATATACAAGGGCGGAAATATGAAGGGACAAAATGTAAAAAAATGTTGAGAATTTGGACAGAATGCTTTTAATGCTTTTGACTGATAATAAATTATTAGTTCATATATTTATTTATATAATACATTAATTGTTAAGTAAATGTTGCTGATTAAAATTACTTATGAAGATCCTTTTTAGAAAGTCAATTTAGGCAGGAAAATGTCATAAATAAAAGTGTTATGTGCTTCTGCCATTATATATATATACTAGTATACGTGTCCGTGTCATTGGCATAGTGTCGATATGATATCAGTTCAATAAATGGTCGGGATAAACAAAACTCATAACTGACAGGTAATTCAGTTCTATGTAATTGTAGAATGATAATTCAAACATAACTCATAATTGAGGAGTTCATTTGTAACTCATATACTTACGAATCAATCTGGACCGCCAATTGTGTTTGACACAATTCGATCTGCCGAATCTCTTTTATAATATAGATGGGTTTCTTGAGCTTCCATTTATGTTCCCCTTTTGAATTTGAGAAAAAAAATTGTTTTGATGAAAAAAAACATGGGCAAAATAAGTATTTAATAAAATTTAACGTTCGAACTTAATGTCTATAAAAAAATTGGGTTAAATTAGACTACTCCAAAAAATTTAACGTTTTAATAGCTTTATTATAACTTTTTTGTAAAGTACAATGTCTCATTTGTTTTACCTTAATTATATGCGTAACACATGTAATTATAAGGGGCGAACAACTATTTCTGTTTTTCAATATTGATAGAACATAGAACAAGTTGGATATAGTATCATTCACCACATGCACCAACTAACATATCATGAAAAGTCATATTATGAGTCTATTTGCACATGCTGTTATTTCATTTTCTTTTTGTTTCTTTTGTCACCTACTGCTACATTACATAAATCCTAAATATCTTAACCACTCATCCTTCTCACTTGGTGGAGGACCATGAGAAATAGTTCAATCTGATGGTTGAATCATGACATTTATCGATTGTAATTTTTATTTGAGTTTTTTTAGATTTTGGTTAGATCTGTTAATTACAATCTATTAACCTACTCAACTCAACTCACTAATTACCTAATTTAACCCAATTCATTAATATTTTTAGGTTGAAGCGGGTAACTCATTTCGATCCAATAATATTAACGATTTGGGTTGGATCGGGTTAAAGCAAACCCATTACTTATTTTGGCCCGTGACTTTTTATCTTATAAGATTATGTTTTTTTGTGGGGAGAAGTTGGGTTGAGATGGGTCGAACATTTTAACACGTTTGATATTTGAGTTATAACATGTTTTGATCCGTTCAACCCATCACCCAATCCACCCACCCAATTATCATGCTTAATTTTGGCCGACCACACGTTATTACCCAATTGTTAGGCCTAATTTTACTCCTAAAAAAATAGATATATATACACTAGACTAGAGAGTAGGAAAATAATGAAGAGAAATAGTGGTACTCATGGATTGGATAGAGGACGATGGATTTGCGTTGGACGCGGGCCTTCCTTTTGTTCCATTTTCCATCCTTCAAAAACTGGCAATCTTAATTTTCTACCAATGATTAGGCAAATCCGTAAACCCCATAGCACCATCCCTCGGTTGAACCGGCCATCCATTATAAGTTTCTAACCAACTTTACAGTTCTCAATCTACCCTTATTTAATTTTTCACTTCTACTTTTTATTATTTTAACAAGGACTTTGTGTTCGTGTCATAGACATGGTGTCAATAAAATTAAACAACGGATCAATGTATGTTCAAGATATAAGTATTTTAAGCAATTTCTATTATAGTCGTTATAGTTTGTGGAAAGTAATCAATTACAAATGTTGTGAAAATCCACTGTTGTTGCAGTGACCTTTTTTCACATTTATGCTATTTATGATTTTTCTTGTACAAAAATTCAAAAATTCAAAAAATATTAAAATATTATTGTTAATACAATAATCGGTGAAGATAAGTTCATTTCGATAATGATGTAAATATATTTTTGTCCTAACGGGCGTGGAAGGGTTGGGCAAAATAATGTATACAATATTATGTATTTATGTGTTATACATGTAACTATAGTGGATCACTTTAATGCATGACTAGCGTTAATCAGTCCCTAAACTTTTTTATGTAAGTGGACAATTTTGTCCTTGAAGAAAGGGTACTTAACGGCTGAAATTGGATGGAAGAATCCAATAATATTTTAATATTTTTTGAAATTTTGATTTGGGCAATACAAGAAGTTAGTATTTTCGATTTTTTGTATAGGGATAAATCTCAAAAAAGGAGTAAAAGTACATGGACCAGTAACGCAATTTCCAAAAAAAAAAAGAGTAGGCCAAAGCAATATTTCGATTCAATTTAAAAAGAGTTACGCTATTCAACCCCAATCTTATATATTGATCCCCCAAAAATCTAAACTTTATATTTTGCCCTTTTAATTTACCCTACCCAACTAATCATACTCTCTCCCTTTCTTCACCGTGTAGCACAGTAGCAGTGCCTCCCTCTCCCCACTCATTTCTCCCTCCTCCCCCTCCCCCCACCGCTCCCTTCTCTCTCATGGAATCTTAATTTGTTTCGTGCTACATTTCCTACCCATGTTCAAATGGCTATTTGGCCATCTTTCTCTCCTCAGCAGGCGCAGATGATACTCTTGGGACAGTGTAACAGTCAACAGAACAATTTTCGGTACAATCAGCTCATCAACATTTGTGCAATATGTCCCTAAATGGAAATTTATCTAATGATGGTCAATCGAGCCTTCTTACATTCCTGATAAAGTTTGGATTTATCTTTGGAAGCTTCCTATTCCCCATAAGATTCAAAGTTTCCTGTAGCAAGCTTTACTGGATTGTCTTTCTAGGACTAATAACTTCCATAAAAGGATTCAGTCAATTGATTCTCAATGTAAGTTATGTTTGCGGAATGCTGAGACAGTGGATCATCTTCTTCTAACGTGTCCTGTTATTGCTCCTTTTTAGAAATCATGCCTTTCAATTTCAATATTCAGTCATTTTCGAGGACTAGGATTGATGGTTTCTTTAGGATTTGGATAGTTGCATGGATAAAAAGCGAGGTTCGGTGTCTACTTTTGTTGCAAAGATTGCTATCGGGCTTTGGCGTGTTAGGACTGCTTGCAATGAGGTAGTGTTTTGTAATAATTTTTTTCGATACAGTTGGTTCTTCAACACTTCAATGAACTCACATCCTTATTATTTTTTAAGAACACACCTTCTTCTTGGTTCACATTCAACCACACTTACTCCTATAACACAAATGCCTAATTTGGATCGATCAGTTTGTTTTACACTTCCTCTCATGTGACATTTGACGATATGACTTGTCAACCTGAGACCCTGATTATGTGTGTGACTACGTGGGTTCCCTCTACTAAGCGTCTGGAAATTGGGATTGTAACTTTTAACTTACGTGGCAAGAAAATGGGTGGATGGTTTTTCTCTTCAACAACAGAGTCTCAGTTTGTAGGAGATGTTTTGTCTGTTTATTTTGCTGTCTTGGGCCTTGAAACACAATTACTTACACGTGTCGCTCTGCTCTAATTCTCGTGTTTTCATGAATGATGAGACGACACTATCCAACAGTTTAGCTCCAATAGTCTATGATATATGTAGGGGTGTGCATATGATCAGCAGACGGGCATTACATTTATTTATGTTTTTAAATAATTTTCTTGTTTTCATTCAAACTTTGGGTCTTAAATTTCCCATTAATTCATTGTTATGAACTTTTTTTTTTCAAAATATTATACTTGCAAATTTGAAATAAAACACAGTTGAAGTGAAAGAAAATGAAGAGAAGCAACTAAGTTAAAATATAAATTCAGTATGTAGTAAACAGATTCATATAACTCGACATTACCGATGTCAAATTTTAATCTTGCATGTGATGAGATTGAGAATAGAATATCAATAGATGTATAGATGATTGAGTAATTAATTATTAAAATAATAGGGTTTGACTTTTAGGTTTTTATTTTTAGCAATAGCTTTATTAGTTGAAGTGTATTATACTATTACTATATTTATAGATTATAATTTATAACTTATAATATATAAATATAGTAATAGTATAATACACATAAATTAAATATATAGGATTTGATCAAAGATCTATAATTAAAAAATTATTAAAAAGTTATCATAGAAGAGAAGCAGGCAGGAGCAGCTTGAAAGCCAGAGAGCCAGAGACCACGGGCATTTGACTCATCTAAAGCCCAAGATTATGTAGTGCCCATGGGCACGGGCCCATGGGGATTTGATGGGCATTGGCGGGCTCTCACCCCCAGATATATGTATGATAGCAGCGACTAGCGAGCATGCAAATGTGTGTTTTTTATGGTACTGACTGCAGACTAACATCTAATCACCACAACTCGGCATCTAGCTTCTTTTGCGGGTCATGCTCAAGTTGATGTGTTTCATGGGTGGCTTCCTTGTAATAATTTTAGATGTTAGTCGTTGTAATAACCTTTTGTGTTTTATTGTTTGTTTTCTCGAACTATGTATGGGCGCCCCGGATTTGCGTCCGCGCCCCGTCCGCCCTTTTTTTCTAGGGGTGCACGACATGCGGTGTGGACATCACGTTTTTCATTCCACCCTATCTTGTTTAGGGGAAGACGAAATTAAAAATGCGGAAAGGATGTTGTCAAAAAGCGCGTAGAATACGCCTCGATCACTTTAGTGATTTTTGGTCCAATATGAGAGCTTTGAGTTTTCTGTATCAAGTTATCCCTTTTTTAGGGGATAACAGGATGCAGGAAGACATCACCATTTCATTCGCATCTTCCCTTGCCTAGGGGAAAATGGAAAGTGCAAGAAAGGATGTTGCGGGTCCCACTATGGACTTTATGAAATTACCTTAAGGCCTATTTTGGATCGTTATGAGTGCTTTGAGTTTTCTGTATCAAGTTATCTCTTGTTTAGTGAATACCAGGATGCAGGAATACATCACCCTTTCATTCTCATTCTCCCTTGTGTAGGGGAAAATGAAAAAGTGCAAGAAAGGATGTTGCGATGCCTCACTGTGATCTAAAATGTTTTGACAGAGTCGCCATCTTTATTTTAAGGAGAAAACAAAGAAAAAACCAAAAATAAACCAGAGATAGAAAAAAACTGGTTCGGAGGCTAAGTTACGAGTTGGGAAGGTGCTAGGCACCCAACTCACCATTTCGGTCTCAAAAACAGTTTTTTGCTAAAGTATGTTTTTTGTTATATTTATCTAGCAAATACATAAAGCATTGAAAACAAAATAGGTGTCCTTGTTGGGAATCTGCGTTGGTGTTTTTTTGGAAATACGTTGGATATATTCGTTGTGGGAATCTGCTTGGTTCTTAAGTCCTTGTTGTGATCAGGACCTGAAAAAGAAAGCAACGTTAGGGAGTTGAGAGGTTGTCCCAGCTAAAGTCTACCGGTGTGAGAGTCAGTAACATGGTTGTATTGACTGGTGCTAGGCGCTCCCTAGAGCTACCAGTGATAATTTTGTATTGAGATAGTGTGTTGTGTGCTTGAGAGTGTGAGTGAGAGCGTCACCTGTAAAAGGTGATGAACAGTCTTATTTATAGTCCAAGGCTTGCACATTAAGCCAAGACTGGTTGCTGGACGTGGAGATCAACCCATAGTTGGTCGGCTAGCTGGCAGTCCCCTATTGGCTCGTACCCTTGTCTGTTGTACTTTGCGTATTAGAAGGTTGGTTAATGGAAAGGAAAGCGACTGGTGTGGAGCATGTTTTGTGTCTTTCCAATAGAGGAGCGCCACCTGGCATGTATAGTATGGTGATGACATTCTGTTTGATTATGCTGACCACGGTAGTTTTTTGTTAGATGGTCGATCATGCTCGGTCTTCATACTATCTTCGGCATATTGAGGATCCTCAATCAACTTAATAATCGTTGCCTATTTGGTCGGTGGTCATCTTCATCGAAGCACGTATGGTCGAAAGGTAGGTTCCCCTAGGTCGCGTCGGTAATCACGTGGGATGAGCCAGGTCGAGTCCCTTCATAACCCTTTTTTTTTCGGGTGAAAGAAATATATGGTATAAAGATTATTAAGCATCTGGCGGATTATTAACGCCAAATGATTATTGTCATAAATATAAAGAAAAAAACAAATAAACCAAACATATTAAAGACGATTTGGAAATGTAGGTACAGACGTCCAGCGAGACAAATGCCGTATTTTTGGACATGAAATGTGGGACCCAATGTACCAAGTGATCCTTGCAAAACATTATTTTTTGTTTCGGTACAAGGGAGGGTTGAAGCCCAAACTAATTAGAAATCAAGCGCATCTATTCTTGGCTAAAAGAATCGCCTTCTACACACGAGGGGGATCACTGAGCAGTCCTTCGCCAATACGTCCGTACTTTTTTTTTTTTTTTTGGTTTTTTCTAATAGTAGTAACAATATTTTAAAAGAATTATAATATATTTCTTTTAAGAACGTCTTTTGGATCTTAATTTATAAAATGAAGCATCATCTTCTTATAACTCAACACACTATGAGTCGGGTAAGTAGGATCCATCTTATAAGAAAAATACGGAAGAATGTCTTACCAAGTTTTTACCAAAGAAATAATAGTTCTTTTCTAAGACCATCTTACATATCTTAATTTATTTTTTTCTAAGTGTAAATGGAGTAAGCAGCAGTATATCATCAGTAGGTACGTAATGAATTATGGACACATAAAACCAACGACCAACCAGTAACCACCCATTGCTAGCAAAAAGTTTGTTTTCAGAATTAATTAATTTTAGCACTACGCATTGCCGAGCAAATGTTTTCTGCTTTTTTAGGACTCCATGAATGATTGAACGAAGGCAGAAAAACATTTCACGTAAATTCTTAAGTACAATAAGTTAGTCCAAATCCAAAGTGACGTTGCGATTTCCATGATCAATCAAAAATGGATAAATTATATAGCTAAAGATTAGCACTACACTAGTCTGTTATTTTCAAAATAAGTGTTCCCTATACATCACTTCATTTTATCACAAAATAAAAAGAAAATACAATAAACAATTTACTTTTAAAAAATTACTAGTATTAAAATGGAAAAAAATAAACAATTGTTATGATATCTTTTACAAATAATGGAGACACTTGTTATGATCATGATAGTGTTGAAGGCGAAAAAGAAAAAAATGCAAATGGTCCCACCTAATAGATGCCATGTGCAACACATAGGAATTTCCGAATGCTGCAGCTCCAAATATATTTTTCTTTTTGTCTTTGTTTTATTTCATCCAGAAAATCTGTAAAAGAGCACTTGGGTAAAATGGGGCAACACCAAGCTTGATTTCAGTAAATGTGTTGCTTCACCCCCCATGAGTCATGCGAGAAAGAGAAATATAGCAGCAACTTTTTTAGGAAAGATCTTAGCTGTAAATTTATGACAAAGTTTCCATAAATACTTTCCATAATTATCGACAACATTCACACTGTGCTCACTGCTCAGTGCTGCTTAAGATCAAGTAAATTCAATCAACAAAATAGAACCCATGTAATACAAATACAATACTTTAATCGTTTTCTTTTTTACATTAAAAAAATAATTCATTTTTATAAGTTGGGTTGGAGGGGAGACAGTGTTTTCCAGTTCATCATTTCTGTCATTTTCTGTCCATAAACTGAAGCAGAGTACTTCTAGTGAGAGAAACAAGTCTGCGTGCGTGAGGAGATACTGAGCTAGTGTTTGTGGAAGGGGATAAGAGGTTTCTCTGACTAATCTTGTCTCTCAGACTGATAGATTTTGGTGGGTATGTCTGATCTGTTTTCTCTTTCATACAATTAAATCTATCTAATCATTTTCATGTGCTAAACGTGTTTTTTTAAATGTATTCTTTTGAGATTTACTCGTCAAAGATTTGATTTTTTGTTTTGGGTTACTGCAAATCACTTTCATGTTTATCTTTTTACCCATGTGATCAGCAGTTTTCAAATTTTCAAACTGTGTAATGAGGGTTTCTATCTTTTGGATTTCAAAAGACTTTGAGTTCAAGAAAACCTCATAATTGGAGAACTCTTTACATTCATTAACTAGGTTTTTTTTTTCTCTGTCACAAGGGTTTTCCAAGATTAAGATTTTGTATGAAGTTTATATCTTTTCTTATTTTCTAGTGTTTTCCATGTTAGTTTCTGTATTTCATTGTATTTCTATTGCAATCTGTTAGAAGACCTGTTCTTCATCGTATGTATTTTATATTGTAAAATTGTTATATATTCTGGAATTGTGCGACTGTATCAGACTTATTTTGTTTATCTATTTCCTTATTTGGTAAATATGAAAATTAAAAAACTAAAATGACTTTATAAGTATATACACCGTTGTTTATGACAAGAAACTATTTACTGTTTGGTTGAATGAATTTGATTTGTAGACGAGTATTTTGACACAAATTTTCCCTGATTCTGTAGCATTTTTCATTGATTCTGTTGTGTTGTTATCATATGTGCAGTAAGTAGATGTCAAAATGGAATCTTTCGAGGCTGCAAAAGTTGTTTATAGTAGAATTATAGAATCAGAACCAGAGTATGTTACCAAGAAAATCATTGGATACATCTATTTACAAGACCATGCCGACCGGGAAATGATTCGCCTGGCTTTTGGACCTGACAATTTGATTCACAACTTAATACGCAAAGCCAAAATCGAACTTGGAATGGGCTCAAAACCGATAATTTCACCTCCCATATCACCTTCTCTTCAATTCAAACTCTTCTCCCCACCTTCATCTCGACTCTTCCCCTCCCCTGGAACCTTACGTGTTCCTGAGCCTTATTGGGAGTTGCAACAACTAGCAGACGAGCAGCAATTAGCCTATCCTGATGTGGTTCATGAAGAATTTAGGTACCAGAGTCCGCCTCAGTTCATGGGTTCAGAGGAACCGTTAGAGCCAGTAAATCCTCTGATTTTGAGTTTACCAAGTGATTACTATTTCCCGGAATCTCCGTTGGGCAATTTGAGCGTTAGAGGGAGAAGACAATATCTGAGCCAACCTGAATTTCCAGTTAAGATTTGTCATTATTTCAACAAGGGGTTCTGTAAGCATGGGAGTAACTGCAGGTACTTTCACGGAACATCTTTCCCAGAGAGTTATCCTCACACTTTTGATGAAGTTGCTAATGAAGATCAAATATTCTCACCCGGGTCCCTTGAGAAACTAGAATTGGAAATTACGGAGATCTTGAAATCTAGGAGAGGCAATCCTGTTTCTATTGCTTCTCTTCCAATGATATATTATGAAAAATATGGAAGAACACTTCAGGCTGAAGGGTACCTCACTGAGAGCCAGAGACATGGCAAAGCCGGGTATAACTTGACCAGGCTTCTCTTCCGATTGAAAAACAGCATTCGACTGATTGACAGGTGTAAATTATAATCCTTGATAGCATTTCTTTTTCTTTCTACAGAATCTTGCTATGAACATAAATAACTTGTACAAATTTTCACCTCAAGTTACAGACCTCATGGACAGCATTCGGTAATTTTGGCTGAAGATGCACCAAAGTACATGGAAGCCCGGTGCGAGAGAAATGACCCAGGCCCTATTGTAAGTGGCTCGAGACAAATATACTTAACTTTTCCAGCTGAAAGCATTTTTACCGAGGAAGATGTCTCGAACTACTTTAAGTAAATTTCTAATCTCAATCTGTTAGTTATTGAATTTTGCTTCTTGCAGTTAAGCTGTTTGAATGTTTATCTGATGCTTTTGTTTGTAGTACCTTTGGTCCAGTCCAAGATGTGAGAATTCCTTGCCAACAGAAACGGATGTTTGGTTTTGTAACTTTTGTTAGTTCTGACACAGTGAAGTTAATATTGTCGAAAGGAAATCCACATAATGTTTGTGGTGCTCGTGTTCTTGTGAAACCTTATAGGGAAAAGTCGAAGCTCATCGACAGGTAAAATTTCATACTTCTCTATTAACAAATGAACTATGTACATTGTGTTTATGTTATAAAACCGAAATTTCCAGGTATTAACAGTTTCTCTCTCTCTCTCTCTCTCTCTCTCTCTCTCTCTGGTCCTGTTCTATTGCAGGAAGTATCCAGAGAAACTTGAGAATCCTATATGCTATCATTCGCAACAAGGTGACATGGATTCTGAACTTCAAGCAAGTAAGACCTCTTAACTTTCAAGATAACCTTTAGCTACTATAGCGGTATTAGTATATCGCTAATGATATTCATGAAAGGATTTTCAAGCTGCTCTAAAACTTCAAAACAATTGCATGAGTCGACTTTAGGAATGTCATTCCAAATAGTCACTAATAGTTAAATGTTTTTGTGCCAACAGGATGGGAGTCCTCTAGGTTTCTCAGGCAACAGCTGATCGAAGAGCAGGAAGAGGCCCTTGAGCTTGAGAGGATGCATCTCTCCAAGCTGCAGTTGGCACGAACACCTCCTGCAAATCAATCCTGCTTTGGGTACTCCATGGATGAACTCAAAGTTTCAGAAGGTGCAGTAATGTTCTTTTTTAAAAACATAATAATCTGACTTTCCCTGCCTCTTGATATAGTTTCTCTTTCCTTGTATTTTTTTTGTTCCCCTTTCTTGTTATTTCCAGTTTTAATTCTTATAAGTCGTATACCATGCAGATCATTCCAAGTTCTCATCTGCGGAACGGTTCAACTATCTGCTCGATGTTCTGAGAAGTTGCCCTCCAAGTGACGATAACACCAAGAATGCAAGCCCTAATTACACTGATCAGGAGAGGTAAGGACGAATAACAAGGACTTGAATAAACCAGCATATTTCAGTTCAGTTTAGTTTCATGGTTTTTGTTACTGCTTTTTGACTTGGTGTGGTGTTGTTTCGTTGTTGAAGCAGCCAGGGACTTAATCTACCAGACAGCCCATTTGCATCTCCACTAGCAAGTGGGATTTCTACCGCCACATAAATAAATTTGGTAACCCACAAGAACTATAGAGTTTGACGGATAACAATTTCCAAAAGGCGAATGACATCTTTGTTTTAGCATAATAAAGGTGTTTTCTGCTGTTTTCAGCTTTCTCATCTAGTAAACCAAATTTCGATGCAAGTATATATTAGCAAAGGAAGAAACAACAGGAGAAGCAATATACCCTCCCCATATCTAGGGTAGAAGGAGGTAGGAAAGAAGAAGCTGATATGGCAGTTTCAGAAAGTTATGTATAAGAAAGTTGCATAGTTTTTCCTTGACGTTAATGACATATAAAGAAGGTAATGAAAGTAGTTGATGAAAGAAAGTAATAGCAATAGACTGATAGAGTGTGCAGGGTATTGGAGATGAAAATATGTTTAAAATCTCTGTAATGCCGAGCAATACTTGAAAATAACTTATGATCAGAAACATCAGTTTGCATCTATGTAACCTTAAATATTTTAGAATGGTAATTTCTTGTCGGTTAGTTCTCTGCTAACAAAACAGAACGTATTTATCACTATAACATCTATAGCCCTTGATGATTAAATATTTTGTTTACAATCTTCCCTATATGTACCATGGGGGATGGGGGGAGTTGTATGGATGCATGTCATTGGTGACTGCATCATACCAAGTGAAGTTTGACTTGGATGTACGAACTGTATTCAATGTTTTTCTTCACAACTTGGACTGTAATGTCTTTAGCATTTAGCACCGGTGACGAGCTTAAGAGTTTGTTGATCTCGCCGCCTGTTTATTAAATAAAGGACCCGAGCTCAAGCTGAACACTACTCCTGATTCCATGATGGCACGGTAATGGTCATAGCATGAATATTTCACATGATCTTTATTTGAGTGGTAAGTAACGGATTGCCATATGATGGTGCAGATTTTGGTTTGCTATATATTATGCCAACAGGAATGTTGGTCCGGTATGGATCAAGATGATTGGGTCGCATGCTAAACAATGGATTTCCATGATTTTGGTTGATACTGAGCTAACAAGAATGTTGGTTGGGTATGGCTGCAGCCTGCAGATGATTGGGTAGATGGTGTAGGCTAACGAGGAAGTTGGTTGGGTATATGGATCAAGGTGGTCAGGTAGGTGCGAGATTGAACAAACTCATAGCAGGTGCAGGGGCTGCCTTGCAAAAAATTGGTTAGGGTGGGACTGGGACTACCAGAGTGCCCACTAAAAGCGGTTGGGTAACTTGGATCAGGTCGCCGTATATCATCATATGTGGCAAGGGGATGCGTAATGCATATGCAACACAATACAATTCTTAATGTGACATGAAAATAAGATTAAAGTTTGGAAAGATATTCTATAGATCCACTGAGAGCGAAAGTTTGATCAAGTAGCGAAAAAATAAAAACAGAAGATAAATAAATAAATAAATAAAATGAAGCATTTAGTCCATGAAACGATAACAACAATATTTTCAACTTTAGTCCCTGGCCTTCTGCATCACCAAAAGCTTCTAAAATATTCAAACATTTATTTGGTTTAACTCTCAATTTGGATATACTATTTTCACTCAAAGTCATTCTCATTTTACTTTATTTTTTCACAATTTAATTATTCTACTTGGATTTCACAATCAACAAGCTCAATTGAATCATTTTCATTCCTTATGTTGGACGGAAATTATGAAAAGGACCCAAATATAGAGTTTTGCAGAAAACTTGATTTAATTGTATTCCGTGATGACTCTAAATACATGATTTACATATGAGAATATATAAGGATAAATACAAATAATATATTTACAGATTTATGACTCAAGTGAGATCAGGTTGGACTCTTCTTATCCTTATTGGGTGAGATACCAGTTGGTGTGCTAACATGCCCCCGCAAGACGGGGGCTCCATTGGAGACACCGAGCTTGGACCGAATGGAGAAAAAGGAAGGATGGCTTAATGGTTTGGTGAAGATGTCAGTCCATTGATCTTTTGTATGAATATGCTGAACTCGTAGCGCACCATCATTCACATTGTCCTGAACAAAATGATAATCAAGAGCAATGTGTTTCATCCGGGAGTGAAACACAGGATTGGAGCAGAGATATGTGGCACCCGTGTTGTCGTAGAATAATGTGGGAGGCTTCCGTAAGACAATATCAAGTTCTTTGAACATATTTTGAATCATGTCACCTCTGCTGCAGTATTGGCAACCGCCTTGTATTCAGCTTCAGAAGATGAATGAGAGACTGATTTTTGTCGTGAAGATTCCCAACAGATGGGATTGGAGCCAAGGTAAATAATATAACCAACTATCATGTTGACCAGCCCAATCTGAATCGTTGAATGCAGTGTGTCACGGATGATTGTCGACGCGGTGATAGACCGACGTGATGAGCTGTGCCTTTGAGATAACGAATGACTCATTTTAAAGAAGTCCAATGAGCTTCTGTGGGCATGTGCATGAACTGAGAAAGACGATTTACAACAAAGCTGATGTCAGGGCGTGTAATAGCTAAATATTGAAGATCACCAACAAGTTGTTGAAATGGAGAAGGATCAATAGAAACTGATTGAGCATGCAAAAGGGTTTCTGCAGTAGAGCTCATAGGTGTACTAATTTCCTTAGCACCTAACATTGAAAACTTGGAAAGGAGATCAGTAACATATGGGTGTTGAGAGAGAAATAAACCATCAGTATTGGAATAACATCAACACCAAGAAAATGATTCAAAGATCCCAAATCTTTCAATGAGAAATGAACATATGTATGGAATTTTGATCACTTCCAGTCTGTATTATGTCATCGACTTAGACAAGAAAATACATAGTGATTCCTTGATGTTTGTATATAAAAAGAGAAGCATCAGAGGTGGAAACAGTGAACCCGTAGCTGAGTAGAAAGAGTGAAGTTCTTTGTACCAAGCGTGCGGAGCCTGTTTAAGACCATAAATAGCTTTCTATAACTTGCAAACATGGTTAGGATAAGTTGAGTGAATGAAACCCAGTGGTTGGAGCATGTAAACCTCATCATCAAGAGTACCATTGAAGAAGGCATTATTAATATCAAGTTGACAAAGAGGCCAGTCGTGACACAAGGCAAGAATGAGAATAACACGAATAGTGACGGGTTTTGTGACTGGACTGAAAGTGTCAGAGAAATCAATTCCAGGATGTTGAAATCCCTTCCCAACAAGTCGGCTTGGTATCTATTGATGGAGCCATCAGTGTTACGCTTGACCCAAAAACCCCATTTACAAGAGATCAAATTTTGATTTAAGCGAGGAACAAGATCCCACGTATCATTACGGAGGAGGGCATCAAACTCTGCAGACATGGCAGCTCGCCAATGAGAGTCTTGCAATGTTTGAGTTAAACATATTGGTTCAAGGGGCACAGGAAGCTGGTGAACAGTCGTATTGTTTATAAATTTGGAATTGAAGTATTTGGGGTTGTGTTTCCTGGTGGATGGTGGACGGAGGCGAGGGAGGTAAGGTGCTGGGGACGGTGATTGAGATGACTGTGGATTTTCGGGCAGACTAGGTGAGGCAATATCAGAAGGTGAGTTGATGCCTTGATGGGTAAGGTGGGTATGAAGGGAAACATTAGGTTGAGCAGGAGGGGTTGGTAATGAAGATGTGGGAAGCAGAGAGATAATTGTAGAAGGGTTTGTGTAAGAGGATGAGAAATGGGTAGAGAATCGCAACCTGTGGGGTGGTTGCTCAAAGTCGAACGAAAAATATGTGTACCATCTGTGAGACCATTAAATTCATTTTCAACAAATTGAACATGACACTAGAAATATAGCCTACTGGTTTTAATATCTAGACACTTGTATGCATGTTTGGATGTAGAGTAACCGAGGAAGATACAAGGGGCAGACTTCGGGTGAAGTTTTGACGGAGAATAAGGCTTCAACCACGGATAGCATAAACATCCAAACACTTTAAGGCGCTGGTAATTTTGTGCACGATTGAAAATAAGCTCAAGTGGTGATTTGTTTTGACAACTGAATCTCGAGGGTAATCAATTGATAAGGTACACAGCAACCTCGAAAGCATGAGACCAATACGTCAGAAGAAGAGACACATGATGGAGAAGTGAAAGATCAGTTTCAACCACATGGCTATGCCTTCTTTCGGATGTTCCATTATGTTCAGGAGTGTGGGCTGGGGTAGTGAAATGGGATACGCCTAGAGATTTTAACAAGGTAGTGAGTTTTTGATACTCACCGCCATTGTCAGAATAAACAGAGATTATATGAAGTTGGAAGAATTTTTCAACCAGCATTTTAAAGTGAGGAAACAGAGTATTGACATCAGATTTGTGGCGCATTGGAAACATCCATATGTATTTAGTGTAATGATCAACAAAGATGATGTAAAACCGAAAACCATCAACAGATAAGGTTGTTGCACCCCAAACATCAGTATATAGCAGTTGAAGTGGTTTAGTACTAGAGGTGACAAATTTTGTCCGCACCGATTTGCCCGTCCAGACCGTCCAACAAATAATGGGTATAGGTACACTGTTAGAATATTAGATAATATTAGATGTATCTATAGCATATTTATCCCTTCCTTATTAGTTGATTGTATAGGGATCTTATACCTAGTTTAGCTCCTAGATTAGTGCTACGGAATGAGCCGTGATGAGCACAACATCCTTTATATATACTGACTTTAATGAATAAGAAAACCGGGGAAGATATTCTTATATGGTATCACAAGTCCTAGGTTAATTCTTTCCTCAACCACTTCTTTTTTCCGCTGCGCCTTGGCACTGTAACCTCCTTCTTTCTTCTACAATGTCTTCCTCTCGTTCCATTCACCCGGCTCTTGTTGTTTCTAACATCAAGAACCACCTATCTATGACACCATCGAATTGGAAAACGTACAATACGCTACATGGGCGGAATTGCTTAAAGTTCATGCCAAATCCCATTTGGTCATTCACCACATCATTCCTCCGGCAAAAGGCAAGGAGAAAACGCCTAAAACCGACGAGGAAATTGAGTTGTGGGAAGTCCTTGACTCCACCGTCTTGGGCTGGATTTATTCCATTATATCGCCTGACTTTCTCAACACCATTATGGTACCTGATTGCTTGGCTATGGAGGCTTGGAATAGCCTGCGATACATCTTTCAAGACAACAAAAACTCTCGAGCCGTGGCTCTTGAGCAAGATTTTTCTCGCACCATGATGGAGGATTTTCCCAACACCTCTTCCTATTGTCAACACCTCAAGCAACTTGCCGATCAGCTTAAGAATGTTGGGGCTCCGGTATCAAACGAGCGTTTGGTATTGCAGATGGTGGCTGGCCTCTCCGAGGCATACAGTGGCGTTGCAACCCTCCTACGTCAACACGATCCGCTGCCTAGTTTCACTAAGGCAAGATCTATGCTTACTTTGGAGGAAGCAGGCCTGAATAAAAAGGCCTCCATGACCTCGGTAATGATGGCAAGAGAGACTGCTAATCCAGTTTCGGTGGTAGATCGTGCATCAGCTACAGGGAATTCCAATGGTGGCCAACGGGGAAACAATCGAGGTAAGGGTGGCGGTTCTTCTGATCGTGGGAACAAGAAAAATAATGGTAAGGGTGGCAGCAAGGGTTCTCAAGCTTCTGCGGGTGCTAGTCCGAGAGGTAATTATGGTGGTCATCCTTCCAATGGTTTTTCTCAACCATGGGCACAAGCTGGAAATCAACAGGGCCATTGGGGCCCAAGCTGGTCATGGCCTTAGGCTCCTCCACCATGCCCATACCCATCCACACCGACGTACTGGCCTAGGCCAAATTCTTCTTATGCTCAGCCTCAACCCGGCATCCTTGGGTCACGGCCTCAAGCACATGATGCTTCAACTACCTCCTCACCGACTAACATAGAAGCAGCCATGTACACTCTGGGTCTTACACCACCACCAACTACACCTTGGCACATGGATACGGGTGCTACCTCTCACATGACGTCCGGACAAGGTATTCTCTCGTCCTATTCTAATATGAGCAAAAATCGTAATATACTTGTTGGGAATGGCCACTCCATTCCAATACACGGTTTTGGTAATTCTACGTTGCCTTCCCCTCATCCCCCATTCGTATTAAAGAATGTTCTTCATGTTCCTCACCTAATTAAGAATCTCATTTCTATTCGTATATTCACAACCGATAATTCCGTTTCTATTGAGTTTGACCCCTTTGGCTTTTCTGTGAAGGATATCCAGACGGGGGCGCGTCTAATGAGATGTGAAAGTCGTGGCGAGCTCTACCCTATCACTCCTCATGTCACCACCAATAATACACAATCATCTGTTTTTGCTACTATCACTCCTACTCTATGGCATCAAAGATTGGGGCATCCGGGGTCACCTGTGGTAGAGACACTTAGGAAGAATAAAATGATACACTATAGTCCGTATCGTATATCTAATATTTGTCATTCTTGTTCTTTGGGGAAACACATTAGATTACCGTTTGTTGATTCAAATTCTAGTACCTTTTTACCATTTGATATTTTGCATTGTGATCTTTGGACATCACCTGTGTTGAGTTCTTCGGGACATCGCTATTATATGCTTTTGTTAGATGATTATTCCAATTTTCTTTGGACTTTTCCTTTAGCTAAGAAATCAGATGCTTATTCCACTTTTCTCTCATTTCAAACATATATTCGAACCCAATTTGACCGTAATATTAAGAATATTCAAAGTGACAATGGTACCGAATTTGATAATGGAAATTTCTTGGAATTTTGTAAAAAGAATGGACTTGTTTTCCGTCTCTCGTGCCCTCATACTTCTTCTCAAAACGGAAAAGAGGAACGGAAAATTCGGTCCATTAATAATATTGTTCGGACTCTCTTGGTTCATGCCTCATTACCTCTCTCGTTTTGGCATCATGCACTCCAAATGGCCACATGCCTCCTCAATATTATTCCAAGTAAACTCCTTGAATATAATACCCCTCTAAAAATCCTCTATCAAAAGGATCCCACTTACTCCCACCTTAAAGTGTTCGGGTGTCTCTGTTACCCTATTTTCCCATCCACAACAATACACAAGCTTCAACCACGGTCAACTCCGTGTGTGTTTTTGGGATATCCTCTTAATCATAGAGGTTTTAAGTGTTATTATTTGTCGTCAAAGAAAATTATAATCAATCGTCATGTCCTATTTGATGAAAAACAATTTCTGTTTGCTTCCTTACATACACCATCCACTCCGTCCTACTCCTTCTTAGATGATGAGCCCCATCTTTATATCAAGGCCCATTTATTTTCTCCACCTATTCGGCCCACTGGCCAACACCAACACAACCCACCTTCTGTCCATGATAGTCCTAATGCACTTATCAGTCCTCATATTCCTGTCCCTCCTCCCATTCTGCCTCATTCTCATTCTGTTTCGACTCAAGGACCGGTCACTCGTAGTCAACGAGGAATATTTAAACCTAAACAATTGTTTAATCTCCATACTTGCACTATTGAGTCCCCATTACCTTCTAATCCCGTGTCAGCACTTCATGATACAAATTGGAAAATGGCTATGACCGACGAATATAATGCTCTTTTTAGCAATAGGACGTGGGAATTGGTTCCCCGTCCACCTGGGACTAATGTTATTCGCTCCATGTGGATTTTCACTCTTAAACACAGGTCGGACGGATCGTTTGAGCGACATAAGGCACGGCTTGTTTGTGACGAGAAAACCCAACAAGTTGGGGTAGATTGTGGAGAAACTTTTTCCCCGGTGGTTAAGCCGACTACTATCCGAACTGTACTTAGTTTGGCTCTCTCCAAGAAATGGCCTATGCACCAACTTGATGTGAAAAACGCATTCCTTCATTGGGAGCTCAAGGAAACTGTGTACATGCATCAACCTCTTGGCTTTCAGAGTCGTACTCACCCGGATCACGTTTGTTTATTGAAGAAATCTCTCTATGGGCTAAAGCAAGCTCCGCGTGCTTGGTATAAACGTTTTGCCGACTTTGTTTCCTCTCACGGATTCACCAATAGCAAGTCAGACAACTCCTTGTTTATTTACCATAATGGGACGGACATTGCTTATTTGTTACTATATGTCGATGACATTATATTAACTACCTCCTCAGATTCTCTTCGCATGACGATCATATCTTTTCTTGGTTCGGAGTTTGCAATGAAAGACCTTGGTCCCTTACATTATTTCTTGGGAATAGCAGTTCAAAATCACAAAGGAGGTCTTTTTCTGTCCCAGGTAAAATATGCTAAGGAGATCCTTCATAGGGCCGGCATGGATACATGCAAATCCTGCCCCACGCGGCACACCCGTGGACAAAAAACCCAAACTCAGTGCCCATGTTAGCAAGCCTTTCGAAGATGTAACCTTGTATCGAAGCCTTGCGGGAGCTCTTCAATACCTTACATTTACTCGACCGGATCTTACGTATGCCGTCCAATAAGTTTGCTTGTTCATGCATGCTCCTAGAGAAGAGCATATGGCAGCCCTCAAACGTATCCTAAGGTACCTAAGCGGCACTCTCACGCATGGCTTGCACTTGAGTCCGTCTTCATTTACCTCACTTCGGTGTTTCACAGATGCGGACTGGGGAGGATGTCCCGACACGCGTCGATCCACCTCCGGATATTGTGTTTTTCTCGGAGATAACTTGATATCTTGGTCCGCTAAACGTCAGGCTACACTTTCTCATTCTAGCGCTGAGGCGGAGTATCGGGGAGTTGCTAATGTCGTTTCGGAAACATGTTGGCTTCGGAACCTATTACTGGAGCTCCATTGTCCAGTATCCAAGGCCACCTTAGTCTACTGCGACAATATTAGTGCCATCTATTTGTCGGGCAACCCGGTTCAACACCAACGCACCAAGCATGTAGAGATGGATATCCATTTTGTGCGTGAACATGTTTCTCGTGGGGATGTTCATGTTATACATATTCCCTCCCGTCACCAGATTGCGGACATTTTTACAAAAGGACTACTGCTGATTTTGTTCGACGATTTCCGGTCCAGTCTCAACGTCCGTCTCCCTCCTGTTTCGACTGTGGGGGAGTGTTAGAATATTCGATAATATTAGATGTATCTATTGCATATTTATCCCTTCCTTATTAGTTTATTGTATAGGGATCTTATACCTAGTTTAGCTCCTAGATTAATGCTACGGAATGAGCCATGATGAGCACAACATCCTTTGTATATATACTGACCTTAATGAATAAGAAAACCGGGGAAGATATTCTTATATACACGCAATATTTTAAGTGGACACAAATGGGCATGTCCATATAAGACCATTAATTATGATGGGCTAAATGAGCGCCCACTTGGGCACTCATGCTAAAACTTATTCCCTTGCTCTTCAAATTTCACTTCGATTTTTGCTCTCTTCGATCTCTTAATAATGACGTTTAACATATTACATACTATATATATATATATATTGCAAAATTATGTCGTGTAGACTTGTGCTCGGATATTATTTCGAACTCCATATGGTTATTGTTGGAATATGCTTCTTGATAATTAACTTATCACCTTGCATATTTTGAATATTTTGATTTGCTTGTTCCCATTACTGTATGTCATAACAAGTGGCTAAGAGGGCTGCGTACCGATTAGTGTGGCAACTTGTTGGACAACACATAGGTCTTAGGTTAGGTTGTCCTAATCTAGCCCTACCTTCTAAATGATGATTGAACAGATCAGCGCTTCATATGCACCAGCACCAGCAGACTTGCTGTAGCATCAAGGTTTTCGAAAGACTCGTCACCAGCAAACTTGTCATATGCACTAAAGGACACTTTGAAGACTTGCCACTAGCAGACTGCTGTAGTGTCAAAGTTTCTCAAAGGACTTGTCACTAGCAGATTTATCAAGTGCATCACGGAAATACCTTGAAGACCTATTACCAGCAGACTTGTTGTGGTTTGAATGTTCACACCGCAACCAGCTACCAGCAGTTCTTCCTTACAAGAAGACTCACTATTGAACATCACACCGACAGACTTAATTCTGCACGTGCTACAAAGAGACAGAACCGCAGTAGATCAAGACAAGACAAATGTGTTCAAGCTTCAAAAGCAATTCAAATCTTTATGAAGCCTGACATCAGTGATGCTGCAAGACTTTCTCTCACTCACGTGGTCTGGAAAAGTCAAAAGAATCTACTTTATTGGACAGACCACTTGATAGTACATCAGACGTCAGACTTGTTTTACAGAGACCTATCAACACAGTCTAACATGCAACCACTTCAGGATCTGCAAGACAAAGCTTTTACCCAATAGTCAAAGATCTTGTGAACAACATCTCTATCCGACAATCTCCCACAACGACATCTCTCTAACGGATAGAAAATCCATCTTCATTTCTCAACAATCAAAATGACCCCGGTCTATAAAAGAAATCTTTCCTCTTCTTCAAAACAAGAATAGACAAATACGAAGACACCTGCAACAAGAACTTCAAAAAAGTTGTAAGATCTACAAGAGATTGTCTTCACCAACGCACCTCAGATCTTTATAGAAGATTGCAGTGAGCTTACCCAAGCCTTAGCAAAACAATCTATGTGGTTTGCTTGGAAGAAAGGTTTTGATGAAGAAGATAGAGATCAGAAACTTCAATAGACAGAGATCGGCATCTTGGTCAAGAACTCAGTTCTTGATTTGAGTTCTTCACCCTTCTTCGAAGAACTCAGCCTTTAGCTAAAGCTTTAGGACTTTATTCCTAAAGCTAGAGGTCAAGCTCTTGGATCGATTTGAAGATTTATTTCAGATGGTGCCCAAGGAAGATGAAGAGATTTCTGTAAATATTACATTCATATCTTCAGATTTGTATTCACATACAAATGTCGTTGATTGTGCAATAACCAATCATCATAGAAGGTCGAGTGTTGTGCACTCAATCGTTCAGATATTTATATCTGAACGACCTTCAATTTCTTCTCATATCAGTTTCTCGTTCTTGTCTCCTATTGCCCTCTTTACTTAAGAATTCATCTATGAATGATTAAGTAAAGATTAAGGCTTGAAAGGACGAGAACGTAAACCGCATATGAGTGTCTAGGCTGATGTAATCTGTAATTTATCTTTGAATAAATTCAGATGTTCTTTCAAACAATTTATCTTTCAGTCTTTACCTCTCTATGAGCTTTTATAAATTGATTTATCCTTTGAAAAACTATTCTCTAATGATTTCCTAAATCTGCATTTGGAAGAAGGATTAAGTGTGTTGTTGTTCTGATCATATATTCGTGTACAGCCACTTAAGACTTCCCTAAATCTAAGCCTAACTATTTCCGCTGCTTAATCTCTTTCAAACAGGCTTTTTATTTAAACGGCAGTTCACCAGCAGAGTTCTTAACTCTTCTGAGAGCAAGTCTGCTGTTCCTTGATACTAGCAGACATGTTCACCGTGCAAACTGTCTACGCCTTTAAAACCTATACTTTACTTATATAAAAAGAAGAAAAGTTTTAAATGGCAACATATGCTATTCACCCCCCCCTAGCCTATTTGAGCAATCATGTGGACCAACAGTTATTCATATTTCAAGTCGGCTTTTGTTTAAAAGTCTAAGTGCTAGATGCCTAGATCACTCCCTGTTGTCTTGTGGCTGAGCATGTTACTCTTGGCCCTCCGAGTAATTCTTATCATGTTTGGAAGTCCTTTCAAAATAAAATTTCCCTCTAGTTTGGCGGTAGTTTGTGATATATTATTGATCGACAGTGTGTGCCGCTTTTTGATGGCGAGGTGAACTTTACCCGTGTATCATTTCCTTTTTGAGTGTTGGTTTTCAATTTTATTTATTTATTTGGAAAGAACAAAATAATATTTACCTTTTAATAATTGGCATGTATGCTGGAAGTTATGATGCATTGATTGGATGCTGTAAGTGAGCCACTGTCAAAGCTCTTTGCTTTGATTTTATACGTGTGCGACGCTTTCTCAATTACCAATTTATCACTTTGGTCTTGAAATGTTATGTGAAACTGGGGTTTGATGAGTGGAAGGTTAGTGCATTTGTAGCATTATTATGTTTGTAGCATATGGAACCGGTCGTTTTGGTTGATGTTATGGCAAATCATGTTTGCTTTAACTTTTAGTCTAAATTTATCCAAGAATTTCATGGTATTTATTTCTTTGAAATTAGTGCACTATGCATTGGTCTTCTTTTTGTGCATGGTTAATGTTCACATCTCAGTTATTACTGGGTGTATGATTCCTATTTCTTTTGTTATTTAGCTAGTTAATATTGTCCATTGCTGTAAATTTGAAGAGTCTTCTGTCAGAGTTGATACTTTTTTATGCAGTGTGGTCATTGGTGGATTAGATGAGATGTGTTACCGTTAAACTTAAATGGTATACCTGTTTTGAACTGGAGTAGGCTCTCGGACCATCTTTTTGGTATGCCATATTACTAGTGGCATGAAGTTGGTCCCGACCATATTGGGGATTTGTTTCACTGGATCATCTACATGGCTTTCTTATTTCGGTTGCTTTTCTTTTCTATTATCGAGCCAAGGATCTCTATAGCAGTTAGACTTGCTACACAAATTAAGAAAACGGTTGAAAAGTATTAAGCTTTCTAGAAGAAAATTAGAGACCTATATATTTTGGAGATTTTGTTTTAAATTGATTTGGTTGGTCTGTATTTTTATTATGTTATGATATGATTCCCAACACAGATAGGACACATGATGCAACTCCCCCTCCCCCGGCCACCCTTTAAATTCCCTCACACGGGACTTGAATTCGACATGTGGGATGGATCCTTGTCCAATTTTGGCTTATCAGTTCCTACGAATTATATAATGTTATTACCATTCAAATGTATGCAGTGGTACGTCAGCCTTTCCTCAGCTTAAGCTATGATTTGATTAATTAAATTGTTTTGCGCAGACTCTAATAAAACTTTCATGTGTGCATGGTCTCCTTAGTCTCACAATGAAATCACTAAAGCCACTTACCTGCCAAGGAAAATGTTCCTGCACACCAGGTTCCCTGGAGCTAAACCACCCTCCTTCATAGGCTTGGACACTCCACGCAACTTAACGGTCTCTCTCACCCTCGTCCACTTCTTCCCACAAAAAACCTTCATAATCTTCTCAATCCTCTTTACAACACTAACCAGAATTCTAAACAAGAGGGAGAGAAAGTAAAGAGAAACACGTGAAAGACACACATTAAGTCATTAACAAGGGTAATCAACTCTTGAGGGGGGAAAGGCTCTCTTCCACCCATCTAACCTACTATCTTAGCTACTATGTTGACCATAGGATCCCAAAAAAAGGAATCACCAAGTAAGATAAAGGCCATGAAAGGGCCTGCTGCCTATCAAAGGCGCATATGAAATCATATCATGGGTATTTAAATTAATCCAGACCAATGTTGTAAGTCATTAACATGATTTTTAAAACTGTTCTTAGGATTCATGTTGATTGGAATCTAAAAAAGCTTTTAAGCTTGGTTGTCAAGCTACCAAATATCATTCATCAAAGCTTGGGATCGGCTGTGTGAATATATGACTCTAAGCACAACTAACATTGTACCAGGATCAATACCAAACTTATGTTCATAGTCTGGTTTCAACTCTATCGAGTACCTACAGTTGGTAAGTAACCATAGCATGCGCGAGTAAACATGTTCCTTTATCATTCTGTAGTTTGTTTAATCTTTGATCAAAAAATGATGTCTTAGCTAGTTTTAATGTTGTTGGTTCTCTATTCGATATACCTCGTCTTGCAACACTGGTGTGGATATTGTACATGTGTACTGGAATGTAAAGGTCTATATATAACTGAATCAGAAATTCAAAAATGATTGTTGATTTGTACTAGACAGCCTCTGCAAGTCGTTTGATACATTTTTTTTTCTCTGGTTCCCAAGCTTCTTCTTGTTTGCCCTAAGGGGGTAGGAGGAAAGTGAAACAACTGGAAAAGGATTTGTCTCCTGGGAACATGTTAGTTTTTTTCACATACGAAAAATTGTTTAATGGATTGATTGAGAAGAGTCTATTTTGAATATTTATGAAAGATTAGAAAGAAAGAAAAAAGAGATTAAGCAATTTTGTTTTGTAATGGCAAAAGTTGGATTTTTTCTGGTTGATGCAAGATACAAATAGGCTTGGAAAGAGTTTTCCTAGTGAAGTATGACTCCTTCACTTGGATTAGATTGTGCTTCCCTACTAAGTTGAAGTTTGACTTCATCACTAGGATAAGTTCTTGTTGAAGTTGAGGCAACTCTTGCCCTATAGAGCTATGGTTTCTTTTCTAGGTCAGTTTTGTCTAGACAAATTGTGTCACCCTATTATCTTTGGGAAGTGGGAACATGTGAATTGTGCAACAGTAATATTTGCCCATTTTCTGTCAGTTTTATGTGAACTGAAATTTTCTTATATTTCCTTAGAAAATGAAAATTATGTGATTATTTCAATTGATTGTTTTATTTCATTTATTTTTCTAGGTTGCTTTTGGGAATAACACAAGATGTCGTTCGATGCACATCAGTCAAAAATTATCATCAAGCCTTTGTTTTTGTTTTTTTATGATGTACTAGTTTGGAGTTTAAACTAGTTAAGACCATATTTCTATATTTCAAGAAGTAGTTTGTAGGTTGGTTAATTAATCTTAGGATCTAGTAAATTTATTCTTTTGGTAAACAATCAACTTTATTAGCAGATTGATGTAGTGATTATCTTTTATTATTAATGATATTTTTTTTTACTAAAACCTTTGTTTGTTGTATTGATGAAAATGTTCAATTATAATTCGTTAATAGAATGCATATATCAATATAAGAAATTATTGTTTTATAATCAAGACGAAGATATCTTGATCCTAATGTTTTGTACATCTTTTGGGACGGTGGAAGTCGACCTTGATAAGTTTCTCATAATTTTTCCAACAACATTTTCCGTCACTATTTTCAGTAATTTCCTACCAAAGGTTTTGGCGCCAAAACATTTAGGACGGCAACAATCCATCTTTTTTGTTTACACACCAATAATTTAGAACCAAAAGTGTTGGCGCCAAAACATTTAGGACTGCAACAATCCGTCCCTTTTTTTTCCCACCAATAATTTAGAGCGTTTTGAAACCTATTAGGGTTGGCAAAAGTAACATCTTTAAAAACCTTTAGGGACGGTTCATCATGTCCCTAAAACATTTAGGACATATATTATTTAAGCCCCCAATTTGTCGCCTCTATGGTCGTCCTAAATACTATTAGGGACGACAAATGGACTTTTAGGGACGGAAAATGAGCGTCCCTAATACTCTCTTTTCTTGTAGTGACACTTATCACATGTTTTACAAAATATTTTAGCATCTCTAAAAATAGAAGGCCAGTATAAACCAGATTGTAAATTTTTCTAGCAGTTTTACTACTACTAAAATATCCACCACAAGAGTATTCATGGCAGAATGCCGAATACTTTGTTGTTCTTGATTTGGAACACATCTCCTAATTAAATAATCTGAACACATTTTGAATAAATATAGATCTTCCCAAAAATAATGTTTAGCATCTGCCAAAAAAAAAATTCTTTGATAATAATTAAAATCAAGATTTATGATATTTGCTAAATGAAAATTCACGAAATCAGCATACCATGGTTCAAGATCTTTAACTGCAAAAAGTTGTTCATCAGGGAAGTCTTCATTCATGGAGATTTTATTGTCAAGAAATTGACGTTCAAGTAAAGGTAGAAATTCTAATTTGGACAGATGATCTGCAACAACGTTTTCTGATATCTTTGTATCATTAATGGTGATGTCAAATTCTTGCAATAATAACTTTCATCTAATGAGTCTAGGCTTAACCTCTTTTTTGCTCAAAAGATATTTTAAAGCTGCATGGTCTGAAAATATAACAACTTTCACTCCTAACAAGTAGGGACGAAATTTTTCTAACGCAAACAAAAATGCTAAAAATTATTTTTCGATTGTGGTGTAGTTCAGTTGTGCATCATTTAATGTCCTACTTGTATAATGTATTACATGGGGTTTCTTATCTACCCTTTGGCCCAACACCGCCCAACCGCAAAATCTGATACGTCACACATGATTTCAAAAATGGAGAGACCAATCAGGGCTGATTAATATAGGGGTTGTTGTTAATTGTTCTTTGAACAAATTAAATGCATTTAAGCATTCTTGATCAAATATATATAAATTTTGTATCTTTTGCTAATAGATTGCATAGATGTTTATAGATTTTTGAAAAGTCTTTTATAAATCTTCTATACAAAACCTACATGACCTAGAAAACTTATAACAGCATTTACTGTAGTTGGAGGAAGTAATTTTTAGATAACTTCAATTTTTGTCTTATCTACCTCAATTCTATGTTTAACCATAAAATGACTTTTCTCCCAACTTAGGGTCAAATAGGTTTCACAACATCTTTTGACAACCGATGTTAGATTTTCTAGGCAATTATCAAATGATTTTCCAAATACTGAAAAATCATCCATGAATATTTCTACACACTTTTCTACTAGATCAAAAAATATTGAGATCATACATCTCTGAAAGGTAGCATGGGCATTACATAGTACAAAGGGAATCCTTCTAAATGCAAAGGTTCCAAAAGGACATGTAAAGGTAGTCTTTTCTTGATCTTCCGGTGCAAGCAGAATTTGATTATAACCAGAAAAACCATCAAGAAAACAATAATAATCATGGTCAACCAATCTTTCAAGAATTTGGTCAATGAAGGGCAAAGGAAAGTGATCTTTCCTAGTGGCTGCATTTAATTTCCTTAAGTTTATGCACATATTATAGCCTGTTATAGTTCGCGTGGGAACTAACTCATCTTTCTCATTTATCACAACTGTAATTCCCGATTTCTTAGGAACTACTTGGACTGGACTGGACTTACCCATTTACTATCAGATATTGAGTAAATTATACCCGCATCAAGAAGTTTAAGGACTTCTTTTTTAACTACTTCTTTCATATGTGGGTTAAGTCTCTTTTGATGTTCTCTAAAAGGTTTGGTACGTACCTTCTTCCAAGTGAATTTTATGCATACACATAGTAGGGCTTATTCCCTTTAAATCTGCTAAGGACCATCTTACGGCTTCTCTATGTGTCCATAAAACTTCCAGCAAACTTGCTTCTTGTTCTTCCGTTAAATCAGCAGCAGTTATAACGTGAAATTTTTACCTTCCCCAAGAAATGCATTTTTCAAATGGGGTGGTAAGGGCTTTAAATCTAGTTCAGGAGGAGATTCAATAGACGATGTGAACTTTGGAACTTCTAGTTCCACTTTTTCAGTTTGAACATCTTTAGGAACTTCAGGTTCCTCTTTTTCGATTTGAGTATCCTTTGGAACTTCAAGTTCAACTTTTTTAGTTCGAGCATCCTCAGTACGGATCTCTTCCTCTAATTCCTCAATATCGAATACCATATCAGGAAAATCTCTATTATTTGAATCTCTTCCGAGCATTACTCGTTCTAACTCGTCTTCCTTTAAATCTGGTTCAAAGTTTTGGGTTGTAAGATTTTCTATTTCATCAATTGAAAAGCAAGTGTTCATATCGCTTGGTCTATTTAAAGCATCAAAAACTGAAATTTCTACAGTCTCTCTCATAACTGACATTGACAGCTTACTATTCCTCACATTAATCATTGTATAGGTCGTGGCCATAAAAGGTCTTTCTAACAAAATAAGAACTTCATTATTTGTACATATTTTCCTTTCTATCTCTAGAACCACAAAGTCAACCGGTATGATCAATTTATCAACTTGAACTAAAATATCCTCTATTATTCCTAAGGGATGTTTGACCGAACGATCGGCTAATTGTAAGGACATAGTAGTGGGTTTTAATTCTCCCAATCCTAATTGCTTGTAGACATCTGATGTCTTATTTTTTAACCTCGCAAGTGTACAAATCAATTGAAGTATAGCGTACGGAAAGCAAGGGTCGAACCACAGAGACAAGAAGTATCTAAAGCAAGTAAGCAGGTAACAATTAAACTAAGGGGGGTTTTGGTTTATTTATCTAAATTATTCTACTAGAAAGCGGGTAAACTAATTAATAGTTTATTAAAGCTGCAAACACAGTTATGAAGATCTTATGGTGGAGGAGAATCTAGGAATGTGGATTCACTTGTATCTATTCTACTGCTCTTTTGCCTAATGTATCAATCAATTAATCTTGGGTTCGTTCACGAAAGATTGGTATAGATCGTCAAATTATAATTCAGTCTCCATCCTAAATAATTCATCTGAATCTATACCCTTAAAAACGAGAACATATTAATTTATGTCTATCACTCAGAAACATATATATGAACCTAACCATAACTTATCACTCTTGTGCATCGATAGGTTTAATTTATCACAATGGTGAGCCAGTGAACGATATATGCATTTGGCCGTGCGGTTATCCGTACCTCTTGATCTTTAACTATTGCGATACCATTTATTAGGAAAAGGCCAAATAGTAAAGAGATTGATAAACACTGTGATCAACAAGATTTGATTGAATACAAATATATAACAGAGCAGAAAATTCGATACAAGTTACCTCTGATTCCTAGATTATGGAACGGTTAATTCATCCTTGACGATGAACAGATTAATGAGATGAAAGAATACATGAACGATCTTCTAAACTATGATTACAAGCAATAAAAACTATGAATTACACACTAAAATCAGATTATTTCTGTCCTTCGGCTTGAGGCTACATGGCTTGTGTTTATACTGATGTGTCTAGGAATAAGAGATACAATTAGGGTACAACACCCGTTCGCAAATACGGAAGGGCTTACGGGGGCAAGGTGTAGAGGCAATGCGGCCGCAAGGCCTTCCTCTTTTTGGGCACGCGTACTGGAGACCTTGCGGGGGCAAGGGGTCTTGACCTTGCATCCGCAAGGGGTTTCTTCTTCTGGTACATCTTCTTTGTAACTTTCAGCATTTTGCATCCTTCCTTCAATTCTTCACTTTAAGCCTTGTAAATCCCATAATTTCACCTAAAACCCTAAAACTCACAATAAAGCTCCAAAACACATATTAGTAGCCAAAAGCCTCGTGAAATTGCTATTTCTAATCTATAAAAGTACTCAATAAATGCGTATAAAACACATCTATCAACAGCGAAAGACATTAAATTAATACTCGCACCTAAATCAAGCATTGCTTTCATCTTTTTAAAGTTACCCAAAGAAACTTGGATATCGAAACTACCTGGATCTTTTAATTTAGGGGGAGTTCAGGTTATAATAATGCACTTACGTTTTCAGAAACAATTATTTTCTCGTTCTTTTCAAATTTGTGTTTCTTAGAGTAGAGATCTTTGAAAAACTTGGCATATGATGAAATATTTTCAATAACGTTGAGCAAAGGAAAATTAATATTCACTTTAGACAACATATTATAAATTTTCTTAAATTGTTTATCTATTTTGTTTTTCATCAATCTGCCAAGAAATGGAATTGGTGCAACATATGGTGAAGGTGCAACATATGGTTCCTCAAGAGATTCTACCTCTTTTTCTTTATCTTTCTCTTGGATTTCTTTTTCAAAATCTTTTTCTTTTTCTTCAACTTGAATTTCTTCTCCAGAATTACTTACATTATCAGGAATATCAGCAGAATGAGTAGGATCACTTACCTCCTCTCCAATGACTTTTTCAATACGCACAGTAGTGATTGATTTTGCTTATTCATTTTGACTAGGTAACTTCCTTTTTTTCTCTACCTCTCATCAATTGAGTAAAGTCATTTGACAAACGGTCCATATGCGCCATTATTTACTTGTTAAAAGCAGTCTATATATCTTTCCATTCATCATTTTTCGTTTCTTCAATTTGAAGTTGTCCTTGTTGAGGACGCAATGGCTTATTTCCTCCCCATGAGAAATTATGATAATTTCTCCAACTCGGATTGTACGTGTTGGAATACGGATCATTCCTTTGTCTTGGATGATATGAGTTCATAGCATTTGTCTGTTCAGAAAACAGAGTACTAGATTGACAAAAATTAGTAGCATGATTATTTAGTCCACAAATAGCACACATTTCTTGAATTTGAGATTTATTTTCAAATTTTTGTTGTAGGGCTTCAATTTGTGCTTGCATCCGTTCAAATTTAGCATCGCTATTCGAATTATCCTGAATATGATACAAACCTTTATTTTTACCTCTAGTGTTTTTCTGTTAAGAATTGGCAAATAGTATTTCAAACAAATCTTCTAATTCAGTTGGTGTCATTCCTCTAATGGAACCACCGGCTGCACTGTCAACCATAGTTTGAAAAGGAAGTGCATGATAAAATTGGGTAACTAAAACATCTTGAGAAAGATTATGATGGGGACACATGATTTGTAAATTTTTAAATCTATCTCATACTTCATGGAATGTTTCTCCTGGTTCAGTTTGGAAGGCAATAATTTGTCTTCTGTAATCAGATAGAGATGCATGCTGATAAAATTTATCCATAAATAAATCTTATAATTGAGTCCATGTATAAACACTCCTTGGTGTCAAATTCATAAACCATCTTTTCGCTGCATTTTTTAATGCACATTGAAAATATTGCATTTTCAATTGATCTTTCGTTAGACCTCCTAACATAAAATTATCAGTTATAAAACCATATTCTTTCACAAAAGCAACTGGGTCTTCGGAAGGTAGTCCATAGAATGAAGGCAACATATTATAAAAATGACTTTTAAGTTCAAAATTTCTTACTGCATCCGGTAATACTAAATATGATGGTGTCGCATTCAGCATTTGACGACCATAATCATTTATAGTTCTTTGATTTACTATCACTTCCATATTTCGAGCAACTGGTTCCTCTCTTTGATTCATTAGAGGAACCGGATTTTCAGGATTTTGATTATCCATTGGAGGATTATCCGGAGGATCCTCTCTATCTATTTGTTCTTGATTGATTGGTGGATTGTCAAAATTATCAGGATTTCCTTGATTTCTACCAAGATTATTTATATTTTGATTTAAATCTGTCAGCTTGGGATTTAAAGATCTACAACCGTGCATACAATGCAAAACTAAAACAAATAAATAACTAGATTAAAATAAATTAAAAATATTTTTGTAATTTTCTTTTTATAAAAATTGAATTTAAACGTTACCAATAAACTAGTTTATCTCCGACAACGGCACCAAAAACTTGATGTCTTATTTTTTTAATCTCGCAAGTGTACGAATCAATAGCAAGTATAGTGTACGGAAAGCAAGGGTCGAATCACAGAGACAAGAAGTATCTAGAGCGAGTAAACAGGTAACAATTATACTAAGGAGGGTTTTTGTTTATTTATCTAAATTATTCTACTAAAAGTAGGTAATCTAATTAATAGTTTATTAAAGCAACAAACATAGTTTGTGAAGATCTTATGGTGGAGGAGAATCTAGGAATATGGATTCACTTGTATCTACTCTAATACTCTTTTGCTTAATATATCAATCAATTAATCTTGGGTTCGTTCACAAAAAATTGGTATAAGTCGTCAAATTATAATTCAGTCTTCATCCTAAATAATTCATCCAAGTATATACACTTAAGAACAAGGACATATGAATTTTCGTATGTCACTCATAACCATATATATGAACCTAACTCTAACTTATCACTCTTGTGCATCAATAAGTTTAATTTATCACAATGATGAGCCAGTGTACGACATATGCATATGGTTGTGCAGTTATCCGCACCTCTTGATCTTTGAATTCAGCGATATTATTCATTAGGAAAAAGCCAAATAACAAAGAAATTGATAAACACTGTGATCAACAAGATTTGATTGAATAAAAATATATAACAGAGCAGAAGATTCAATACAAGTTACATTAAATTCCTAGATTATGAAACGGTTAGTTCATCCTTGACGATGAACAGATCAATGGGATGAAAAGAATATATGAACGATCTTCTAAACTATAATTACAAACAATCAAAACTCTAAATTACATTCTAAATTCGGATTATTTCCGTCCTCCTAGCTTAGGGCTACAAAGCTTGTATTTATATTAATGTGTCTAGGGTAGGAGATACAATTAGGATACAACTCCCGACTTTGTGAAACGGAAGGGCTTGCGGGGGCAAGGTGCAAGGGAATGCGGCCGCAAGACCTTTGCTTCCTTTGGGCTCACGTACTGGAGACCTTACGGGGGCAAGGGTCTTGTGTCTTGCGGTCACAAGGTCTTTTGTATTTCTTGTACATCATCTTTCAATCTTTTAGCATTTTGCACCCTTCCTTCAATTCTTCACTTTAAGCCTTGTTATTTCTATAATTCCACCTAAAACCCTGAAACTCGAATTTAAGCTTCACAACACATATTATTAGCCAAAAGCCTCATGGAATTGATATTTCTAAGCTGCATAAGTACCCAATAGATGTGTATAAAACACATCTATCAAAGAGACAGAGACAAATCTAGTTCAAGACCATTTTGCCCTTCATTTAACACAAATAGGGATACATTGGACTTTTCTAAGCAAAATTAGACGACAAATATAACGTTAACGGGGAGAGGGAGAATCTAACAATAAGAAGCAACATATAGGACCAAACTGATTTTTAAAAAAATTGTAGGACCAAACAAAAAATTCAAAGCAAGTTGAAGGACCAAATAATTATTTAAACCTTTTTAAAACTCAATATTTTCAAAAGTAGTTTTTTTCTTGTAAACACGTTTGGAAAACTATTTCAAAAACTATTTTCATGAACATAATAGTTGTAAGCGCAACATATTTTTAAAACGCTCCAAATTGAAGCGTTTTAAAACACTGCATTGAAACACTTATAAAGAAAAAATATATTTTTTGCTAATATTTTGGTTAAAACGTTCCACCAAACAAACACTTAATAGGATGAGAGTGAAACCCCAAAACCCCATGAGTTTCTCGTGTCCGCAGTTAAGAATACCCTGAAGAGAAACTCATTTTCCCACTTTCCCACTTTCTCACTATCTAAACATGGATTTAGCGCCAAAAAGGTACAATTCATCTACCTTCGCTCCAGCTTCCTTTCCAGACTCCAGTGGCTCCCCATTGTGAAACCCAATTTTTGGCCTCGTGACAGTAGTCTCTTCGACTTATTCCAACCCCAACTACCAATTGATTCCTCAAATCCACTCCAAACAAATCCCTAATTCCCTTGAGATCATCCGCAAACACTTTGGAAGTAATAAGGAGGATGTTGACATAGCAACAGATAAGAAGTCTGTAAACAGTAAGGAAGATCCACTGGCTAACCAAGTCCAAGGGAGTCAAGTGTCAATATGGAAACTTGTAATGGAAATATCGTATTCAGTTGTATGTCTTTGATATTGTATAGAGAGTATAAATAATTAAATACTTGTAGTTACAATTGTATTCAAGAGAGAATGAAATTCCCTCTCCAAAGTAGATTTCTATGATAACTCGGACAACAAGGGAATTTTGGTTTATAACAATGGTGGATCACCATTTCAGCTTTGGAAATATAGGAGTCGAGTAGAGTCATTGTATTCAAATCTCAAAACATTTAGACTAACCCTGGTGATACCTCTAGGCTCTAACAATGTTGTATTTAATTTTAGTCTACTCTCAAGTGTCTGTAATTGAAATTTAGAGTACTAATGGTAATACTCAATGAAAGGCTGATAGAACAAATGGTGCCTCTAATCTCGAATCTCAACCTCTAAGATCCTACTTTAACAAGAAAAAATCAAGAGCTCAATGTGTAGATATCTAAGTAAATTTGATCTAATGTCACTAACACTAAAGCGTCTAATAATACCACAAACTCAAGCTCGTAATATCATTCCTTATACTCAATAATTATGCAATGTAAGAAATTCGCATACAACACTAAAGCTCATAATATAATTTGCCACAACTATTGGAACACCTCTAGCTGGTATCAACTACTACCTGGCACTTTCCTTTTATCTATTACTAACTTCGTCCAAAATGAGTAACCATTTCTATCCATGCTCATAAATAATTAACTGTGAAGTGCTTGAGAGCTGAGACTAATGCACGAGGATCCTACCAGTCTGCCAGTGAGGGCGTATTCTATGTACGGCGTTACTATTACATCAAACTCGATCTTCCTTGAAATAAGAAGAACAGGGAAAAGAAAATCATTATCTATATAAAACTTCTCTCGACTATCACCCAGATGACTTTCGCCGGGTTATCATGCCTAGCACCATTTCAGACATTCTCCACACCCTCGGGGGCCCCTTCCTGATGTTCCAGTTAGGAAAATCAGTGGCACAATTGCTGATGTCTTCGGTACAAGCAGTCGCATTGAAGCACTTCCAACAAATAGAAGCAGATTAGAAATCAATATATTTAGCTGTAAAGATCAACTTAATGCGCTCCGAGAATATATATAGCAAAACAAAAATCAAGAGTCTCTGTTAATCATAAGGTAATGTATCATATGCAATATAATCAATCACAACTATACAGCAAAACAAGGACAGGAAATTACATTCCCTGTGGGCAAAAGTAAGAAGAGATGGGGGTGAGCTATAACCAAAAACTTCAAGCTGTCTAAGCTTGCTACTTCAGAGGTATGCTCTCGCAGAGTGATAGTCGACAAAAAGACCTGACATAAATTTTAAAGTCAGATCCTTGTTTGGCACATGAGATGCAACCCTCAAACTAAGATCACTTTAGTCCTAATGCTCGTCTGCCTATATAAAATAATTGAAGGTGCATTCTTGCTCAAAGAGAGAATTGACTAACCTTAGAAGCATCTGTTTGGAAGTGATGCCATTTGATTTCTTCAGTAATTAGAGACTACTACAGACCAACAATTAATTTTCTCGAGCCTCTGCTACTGGTCGAGAGAGAAATAGATCCATTCCTGGCAGGTAGAGGACTGTTACAGAATTAATGCTTCAAAAATAATGAAATGTTTCTAAGAACATTGACTGAAGGTCATTTACCAGGGTTCATAGATATAATTCTTCTCCGTAGAAGCTCCAGGGGAATCCATAGAAAAAGTTACACAGGCTTAAGTTTTAGGAGAGGTGTTGCTATATTTCTATCAATTCAACAAAAAGTGAAGTACCATGAGTCCAACTACAGTCTTTCATATTTCTTTGCAAAGCCCTCGAGTAGTAACCTCTGACGGAATGCCAAATATTTGTCTACACTAGTTCCTGCCCATTGCTGACAAAAGCTTTCGTCAGATGGAACCAACGCACCCAACGGAAAGGGTCCTTTCAGGGTTTTCTTCAAGGAAACCAAAAACCTATGTCTTGGGCGAATTCTCTTATGCAAGGACAAGCTTAGGTATGTTGGGTATTTGGTCAATGACTTCACCTCATTTCTAAGCTCATTGATCAAATACAAGTACTTGGGCTTCAGATTTTCCTCCAGTGACAGTGAGAATACCTGCCAAACCACGTCAACATCACTTAAGAACACTCAAATGGTGACCATGAGATCAATCACATCCTTTCACATATCATTCTAATATACAAGTATTCTTTTTTGATATACAAGTATTCTTTTGACCCAAATAAACATAATGCATGTCAAAGGAAGTATTATCATGAAAATATTTATCCATACACATGAGAAAGTAAATACTGACTACTACTATATACAACACTAAGCTTTGGCAATCCCTGTTCTCTAACATGAAGATAGTGTCCAATGGAAGCATACCTGTGTAAGGCTAGTAGATACTTTCAATATGTCAGCATTGCGCATTCCAATACTCCTTAGAAAGTTAATTCTTGGTAATAATCCATCTTCAATGCTGTAGTGAAGAAGTTGGGGATGCTTCGTGACCATCTTCACTATATTATCTCTGGGTGCTCCAATTTCCTTCGTAAAGAATCTGACTCGAGCATTCCAGGAATTATCAATCCGCATTTCCAGAATCTGAGGACTTAGCTGCACAACTTTGCTTAGATCACTCTTTTTTATACCAACCTCCTCAAGTAAGTACCTCACTGTGGGCTTCAATGAATCTTCAACACTATAAGAAAACAGGGATGGACGAGCAGCAATTATCTGCCCTAGTCTGGAATGTGGAATGCCCAAGCTCATCAAGAAAGCAACATGGGATTTTAGATTGTTCTCCACCGTATACCCCAAAATCTGAGGTTGTCTCAAAAGCATCTTCTTAATGTCAGTATGATTGACACCAATACTCAACAAGTATTCCAACCTCTCCTGTGCGGAAGAAACATTTATCTGCAGAGAAGACATGTGTCTCTCATACATTTGTACAAAGTGAGACTCTTTAAGGCCAAAAGTGGTCAAGTAATCAAGAAGTGGAAGCCATCTTTCATCTAGCTCTAGGTCTGCTAAACGTTCAAATCGAACCTTCAAAAGCTTCAACTCTTCCTGCTGGAATACAACAGACGAAAGCTATTCAGGAACATTATAAGAAAGTTTAGAAAGCTTACCCGTTAGTCTTAAATACCTTTTCCCTTCTGTCGACACCTGAAAGATCAACACTGCCATTTCTTACACCCAGAGCTTTGGTAACTTTCTGCGGCCTTCCCTTTTCTAAATGCCCAAAACTGCCTACAGATGCAGACGTACGCTTCTATCAATATTCCCTTAAAAGAATGTTTTTAGATCATTAAAGTAAAAAATGGACTACCATGACTTCTATTCGCAGCACCCTTTGACTTGAGTCTATGTACATCAGCATCGGAGTCTTCAGATTCTGAAAATTCATCCTGTAGAAACATCAAACATCCCAGAATCAAAAGGGGGAACTATACTTCATATGGAAATAACACATTTAACCAAGTCAAGTATAGTTGCCAAGTGTATTTATTCAACATTTAGGGAGTAATAGGGTTGTTTTATATAGATAGAATACAAAGAAGGTGTAGGGGATTGTTAAGATATCTAAGTTAAACTTTTGAAGTTCCGCCCAAAGGTAAGGCTGCTTTTGAGGATCACAGCTTGTGGAGATAAGGACACATATATTAGACCTTCCAAGACCCCATGCACTCTGACTGCATTTTTTTATTGATATTTTTGTTACTAAAGGAAAAAAAAAATAGAAAAACCAATCAAAACAAAAGTGCTTTCAGAGCTCTCATAATAAAGTAAAACTTGCTAGCATAGTAGTGATTTTCGCTAATTATGGACTAACCATAGGCTAATGAAGGGGCATAAGGACTAGATAAGTCGAAAATGAGCTCGTCCAAAATACCAAAGCACATGTGCGTGCTGGCTTGCTACAAAGCAATGTTAGAAAATCAGAAACAGCCGCCAGCATCTGCTCATGAGTCATGAATGTGATTATAAAGCAAGTAATTAGTGCATTTGTGGAAGCCTTCAACATTGAGAGATTCACTCATCTCATATGAATATCTTATCTATGAAGCAAACCTCTGTTTTATTTCCCTGTATGCCCGTAATACCTAAGGGCCAAATATTTGCTCTAACAGTTCCTCAAGTTCCAACATAAGCAAAACTTTGTCCCAAAACGACTGCCCTTTTCGAAAATTTAGGAAATTCAAAACTTATGAAATGAAATAAGCAAATACGCAAGTTAAGTGAAACAGAAGGAAAAAGCTGGAGACTTTACATCAGAAAGCCGGTCGTCATCTTCGTCATAAAAGCCATCGTCGGAATCGGAAGGAAAGGATAGGTCGCCGAACCTAGACCGACGATTGGTCTTGAAAAGATTAGCATTTGAATGGTAGGAGAGTATAGCATTTGAATGATTATGAGCGCTTCTTCTTCTTCTTCTAAGGCTGAGTTCCGGTAAATACAGCTTCTTCAGTGTATCAGGAGAATAAATATTAAGGGGGCGAGGGGATAAAATCGAACTGGATGTGTAGAGGTAGAATATTGGCATTCTTTTGGATGGAGAAGATAGAGAAAGAATATACTCTTAAACCCTAACCTAACTTGAATAGATGCAGTAACAGATTTTATCTTCTTCTTTGCTGTCCCTTCCTACCCTCACGCTCACCCTCGCTTTCTTTGAGCCTGAGGCCATGATTTCGTGTCCACTCCAGACCGTTAATTTCGAATTAACTGACCATTTAATCTTCTAACTTTTCGAATTAACTTTTCATAAGCCGTTTGTGAAAGATATACTGTATTTCTTTTGATACCAGTCGAATAAGCTTGAATTCTAGCTACAAATATCAAACGTGATTAGAAAAGTCGAGTTGAAACGCAATTTCACTCTCAAAACTTAACTCTCACCAACATATTACTGAATAATATTTATTATTTAGTTTATGTGTAATTATTGTATAGTGATAGTTTCTTATTATAATTCTTTCCTTATGTAATTTTAGTCATCTGTAACTTTACTTGTAAACCATTTAAATAGACGAATCAATCAATGAAACGCTTATCTTGTTATTCATAATTACTAATGACGTACTTGTGCTTATACATGTATATAAAATTATATACTAAATTAAAGTTGAATAATATGTAATTATTTTTTTATTATTAACAAAATAAACAAAAAATAATAAACAGTAAAATTAAATATAGAAAATACTATAAATTTGTAAAAAATAATATAAATTTTGGAATACTTTTTATATACAATTAATTTTCATTCAACATGAACGACTATTGCAACTATAAATACCACATAGTAATTTTAGACAAAGCTACATACAACTTATGATAAGCAAAAACATATGTTCAAATGGAGTCTTATATTAGACAATGATTTAAAAATAATATCAATAATCTTTATCTTTAGGTTTAAAAATGTTTAACCTTTTTTGGAGAAAAAAATCAATTTATAGAATAAAAATATTAATAATTTCAGTTCAATTCAAATTCTAATATTTTTTTCTGGATATAAACAATAAAATTTACATTGAAGCCCACAATTCAAATTCTAAACAATGGAATTGTGGTTCATTTTCTCTCATTCTCTACTTTAGAGTCTCAACAAAATTTAAATTCACTTATGTGTTTTCTCTATTAAAAAATGATATTAAAATATATACAAATAAATATATATAAATAAAAGTTACATTAACGTTAAAAAAATTAATAGCGCATATAATATCAAACAAATGGTAAATTGTTTGTGATATACTAACATGTTTTGTCATAAAACCTTCAAAACTACACTTTTAAAAATTGGTAATTTTTACAAAATAATTCAAGTATTATGGTTCAATTTAAAAATCAGACATAAAGAAATAATAATTAAAATAGTATGTAACCAAGGAAAATAAAATGTAGGAGATTGGTCAAGGAAAATGAATCAAAAATTCAAACGATCGATGGATAGACATCGGAAAATTTGGTTTAAACCGTGCAATGGATAACTTTTGGACCGCGACCCGATAAACAATCATAAAACCACGTTGTTTTAGTTAATGTATATAAACGAAAAGAAAACACTTTTACCCTAGTTTCATCACAGATTGCAAAAAAAGAAAAACACACATTTTTTGCAGCGATAACGAACCTCAAGTTTAACACCTAAAGAAAGTCTGGCAACGAAAGCTATGACCACCGACTTACCGGAAACTTGTTGGTATGTTCATATTTCCAAAAATATTTCAAAAACTCTGTTTAACTTCAAAACTCGTTTATTATTTTTAATTCGTGATTTATGTCAACTAACAAACAAATTTGAAATTAATGTTGATTAATTTCCTTATCAACACTTTTTTTATATCTGAATTTTTTAACATGTATAAGTAACTAAAAAATCAGAAATTATCGGGTTATCATTTTTTTTCATGTAGCTAGCTGTCTCAAAAAATTGGTCCTATCTTGATTTATATATTTTTTTTTTACAATAATAACTTTGGTTATGATGAAATAGAGAAAAAATTGTCAGATCTTGGTATTATTATTAATTGATTATTTGTGAATTAGTTTTACTTCAAAGAGTGTGTATATGATTTAGTTTCAAAATCGTTGTTTTATTCCATATTTATTTTTCTTAGCCTGGATATTGATGCAAAGAAATTGACCAAAAAAAAAAAAAAAACTTGGATTTGTTATCTCTCATGTTTCTACTATGCATATTTTTCTTAATGTACTAAATAAAAATGTAAAAAGGTTTTGAAATCATTTATCCAATCAACCATAATAATGACATTTTATATTTTCAATTTCCAATGTAAAAAGGGGAGTATATATAAATTAGAAGTGTTTCTAAATTTGGAAAGTCACTTTTGGCGGGAACTTTCCAAATCTTTCTCCTCTCCTTTATATATGTATAGATTGTGAGTTTCTACATAGTATCAGAGTTTTGCTCATAAACCTCCCTCCCATTGCCGCTGTTGCCGCCCAAACTTCCGCCTCCATGGCTATTGGCAACCAAACCCTCACCATCCACAACCCCGTTGATTCAACCCAAACCTTCCAACTCATTAACATATCTTACTACAACTTCGTCAAACTCGTCACCACCAACTATATAGCTTGGAAACTCCAAGTTGAGGCAACCGTCATTGGCTATGACCTTTACAAGTCCGTAGATGTCTCACATCAATATCCACCTCATACCATCCTCTCCAAGGATGCTCAAACATCCAAGGATGTTCCTACGCCTAACCCACTCTACCAACCTTGGATCCGATAAGACAAACTTCTGTTTGGTGCCCTTGTTGGCTTTCTCTCTACTCCTTTGGTTCCCTTGATCCAGCAGGCCACTACTACCCGCGATGCATGGCAAACCCCTACTCACACCTATACTCGCCCAACTCGCAGTCATATATATCAAACAGATCAAGGATTACCTTAAACGAGCATCCAAGGGTACTCAAACGATCTCCGCATGCATACAGTATGTCAAAGGTCGTGCTGACGATCTCGCTAATCTAGGTAAACCCCTCGACCACGAAGATCTCATTGAGATCATCTTAGGGGCCTTAGATGATGATTACCGCCATATTATTGATGTGGTCGAAGGCTGGGACACTCATATCTCACTTGATGAGCTTCATGAAAAACTCATCAATTACGAGTTGTTTCTCAAGCAGTCTTAGTCTGCGTCCTTCTCGCATCCCTCTTTGGCAAATCCTGCTGCCCCGAAGACCAATAGCTCTTCTCCTCGGCAACCATCCTCGTAAGCTCAGCAACCCTCTCAGTCCTCAACCACAACTCTTCGACAACAACGGCATATCTTGGCAAATGTCAAAGATGTCGCCAACAGGGACACACGGTTGCTCGATGCCCCAACTACCAACTGGTCGCCACCACGCCCCAGCCCTTTACTCCCTACTTGGCAAATGGCCCCAAGTGGCAATCGCGGGCACATCTAGCGACCACAACAGACACAGGGACACCGAGCTGGCTTCTTGACAATGGCGCCTCTAACCTTGTCATTGGCGACCTCGGTAACCTCTCTCTTCACTCAACTTACAGGCTCAAACGAGATGGTCATTGGTGATGGTACATGATTACATATCTCAAAAACTGGTTCTTCTTCCCTTAACACACCATCACACACCTTTACATTACAAAATATCGTGTTTGTTCCTAGCATGAAATGTAACCTCATCTTTATATCTCAATTTTGCATCTCAAATAACATATCTATTGATTTCTTACCATCTTCTTTGCATGTGAAGGATTTACTAACAAGGAGCATACTACTGACCGGGCAATCTAAAGATGGTGTGTATGAATGGCCGACCATAACCCCCTCTCCTCACCCCTCTGCCTATATAGGCTCCAAAGTATCTCACCAAGACTGACATCATCGGCTTAGTCATCCATATGAACTCGTCCAATGTCAAATTCTATCTAGTTTAGGTTTAGCATTAGGCACTGCTTGCAATAAGCATATCCATTGTAATGATTGTTTATCTAATAAAAGTCATAAACTTCTGTTTCATCAAAATACCATTGTGTCTACTTCCCCGCTTCAAACCATTTACACTGATGTTTGGATCTCTCATCTTCACTCTGTTAATGGTTTCAAATACTATGTGAGTTTTGTTGATCACTACACACACTATATTTGGCTTTATCCGCTCAGACTTTCGTCTGAAGTCGCCACCATCTTTCCCCGTTTTAAGGTTGAAAACTATTTCAAAACAATCATTGTCACCCTCTACTCGGACAATGGTGGAGAGTACACTGGGCTTGCCAGGGACACTGGCCTGGCCGCCTACATGTCCACTAATGGCATCTCCCATCTCACCTCACCACCCCACACTCCGAAACATAATGGGTTCTCGGAACGTCGCCACCATCAAATTGTTGAGACTAGCCTCTCATTTCTCTCTAAAGCATCTCTTCCACTACCCTTTTGGTCGTTTGCGTTTCAAACAGCGACCTACCTCATAAATTGCCTACCCACACAAACTTTGAAATAGCTCTCACCCTATTAAAAAATGTTCGGGTCTCCTCCCAACTACTTCAAACTTCGTATCTTTGGTTGTCTCTGCTACCCTTGGCTCCGCCCATACTCCGTTCATAAACTTGCCGCTCGCTCCACTCCATATATCTTTCTCAGTTACTCGCTCATTCGGAGTGCTTATCTCTGTTATGATCCAAGCACAACCAAACTGTTCATATCGCGTCATGTTCGGTTTGTGGAGTCTACTTTTCCCATGGCCAAAATTGACATTCACCTTGCTCGCCCTGATGACTCCACTCAAGCCACTTGATTACCTCCACATGAATTGCTCATAGATTCATACACACCATCCATTACATGCTTTAGTGACTCCACGTCAGTTAATCCTAGCACTAATCAAATAGTGGTTGATCTCAACTCCCGCATAATTCAACCTCACCCAATCAGTACTGTTGATACTCATTGTATTTAGATTTATATCTGCTCATACATTACACTAGTTTTATACATCAGTGACTAATTGGGCTGCGTATCGATTAGCGTGGCAACTGTGTATAGAACTTTGCCAAGTATAGTTTTTATAGGACTTCACAGGTTCAGCGGAAGACCTCTTCAAGGCTTCACCGGAAGACCCGCTCAAGCTTAAAACAGTAAATTCTGACCCCTTTTTATCGCAAGTCAATTATAAGCTTGACATATGACCTCTATTGTATTATAGATACTTAGTAAGATTGTCATTCCTAAGTTTTTACCTTTATCCAAAAGTTAATACTCCCTCCGTCCCTAAATTATTGTCTTGTTTTCTTTTTTCGTTTGTCTCAAAATAATTATCTTGTTTGAAACTTACCTTTTTAGGACAATACTTTTACTACTTTACCCTTATTTTTTCATCATATTTTAATTATGGGCTACGTACACATGAGCTTCAAAATAAACTACATATCCAACTAATATTAATAATTCAGTAAAATATATTTTTATTAAACTGTGCGACAAGTCAACTCAAACGATAATTTTTGAACGGATGGAGTATAAGTTCCAATTGGATTAGGAAGACCAACGAATCCTAAGATTTTGTGCAGCTTCTTCCTTTTATAAGGAGTTTAAAGTCATCACAAACGTCATGCATTTTCAGCTATTTAAAGACAATTTATTAACTTACAAACAACGAAATTCACATTATATTATATTAATGATAAAAATAGCATTCTCCCTCTCACGACTCACGAGTCTTACAAGCCTTCTTACGTCGTGTTTGTTAACCCAATTAAAAGTTTAATTAAAATAGATTTAAGTAAGTTTAAAAATAAAATTATTTAATAATACAATATTGCATCACTTAATAATTAACGCATTTTCAATTGTATTCTATGGAAAGCTTCTCCATTAATGTGATACACATACCAGTTTTTAAGTTTTGTCCAGGCCCAATATATACAGTAATGGGCCAGCTGAAAAAGAGAAAGAACATTCTGCATTGAAGATCACTGGGCTAAATAATAGTCAGTCCACATCTGGTATTTCCCAACCAGATGATCCCAGTCACGCCCTCCCACATTTCTGTACCAGGCGAAGATCAACAAGGGACTGCCGTTCGACTTCAGTCTTCTTCTGCAGCTAGCGGGGCTAGAACAAAGAAGCCGGAATTAGAGAGAGATGAACACTGACATTACAGCGTCGGCGACTCCGGAGTACCCAGTCATAGATCGGAACCCACCCTTCACTAAGACCGTTGCCAACTTCAACACCCTCGATTACATCCGTTTCACCACAATCACCGGCATCTCCGTTACCGTCGGCTACCTTTCTGGTACTCTATCGTCCTTTTGCATACAATTTATTGTAATTTCAATCTCACCCATGGGCGAATTTGATACTCTTGCAGGTATAAAGCCAGGAATCAAGGGTCCATCGATGGTAACTGGAGGGCTGATTGGTCTTATGGGTGGATTCATGTACGCCTACCAGAACTCAGCTGGGAGGCTGATGGGTTTCTTCCCTAATGATGGTGAAGTTGCTCGGTACAAGAAATAGGAACACCTGTTTGTTTCCAAGGATTTTTTGTTTCTTTACCAAAAGTAACTCGATTTGAGCGCATTTGGGGTTTTCATGTTTCTGTAAGAGGCATTTGTTCAGGCTATCAATAATCAGATACTCGTTCTCGCTTGTTTTTGCTGTTTGTCTTCAACTTGCATTGCAATTTGGGTTATAATGTAATTCCCAAATATCATCTTGCTGAAATTTCATATTGACTCAATATTTTTGTTCTTATCTGTTCACATTCTATAAGAACTGTCTGGTAATGGACTAGTAACAAGCTTGTTGACCTTTCTGCCGTCGACTATAATTCTAGTTTTACTGTTTGTGAAGTAGTCTACTAATTCTTTTTCTGACACTCTGGAAACAACTTCTTCATGTATTCTTACTCTACTAATTTTTGAACCCAAAAACCTGTTTAACAGTTTTACTAGCGCAGCTGATAAATGAAGCTACTGAAGAATAAGATTGCATCATCTTTGCTTCATGTTTGTGACATCAAAACATAATTTCTGCCTGGGATGTAAATCTCAAATTTAGGTATGGAGTATGTTTCCACCTCGATCACATTGTTCAAATTCCTTTAATTATTGTAGAAGCCTGCAACAACCCAAAAGTTCATATTTATGTTGACTCTGTAGTTTATCCAAATGGTCGTTCTTAGCATTGTTCATAGAGATGCATTGATCGTAACATCTGCAGAGTATATCTTCGGGTAAGTTACAGATTATCATATTCCTTTCAAGAAATAGGTGGTTTTTGGTGTTTATTTCCTTCACAGCTGTTCGCATTCAGAATTCTGACGTTATGGAATTGGTCCAATTGCATTAGTTTAGGAATCATCTTCACGCTGAAATCTTTCTCTATTATATGCTGGATGCCCTAAACATGATAACCTATTGGTGAGGTAGAGAGTAAGGAATGTAAACTGTCCAGCACATCGGATGCAGTAGGATGAAAGTAAGGCAATCTAGAGTTTTTTTTATCTAATATGATTAAGAGTCGTTCAGGTGTCCGAACAAAAGGGGGAAAGAACAAAGATGTCAAAGTGAATAACGAAGATTTTGAATCTAGATTGTCACTGTCTTCTTGCCCCATGTGTGAAACAGAAGAGCTACCGAAGCAACAGTACAGGAGGTGTTACTTGTTTTGAAGATTGGCAATGTAAAAAATGTTTATCTTGTTTTTCCTAATTGGAGGAATTGGCCTCTCTTTCTTTACTTAACCTAAGGAAATTCCCTCTTTCGGAAATGCTAAAACAACTGATGGTGTTGAAATGGTGCCTTCTCCCAAAGCAGGCTGAACTGTAGCAACCAAATTGTTGTTACAGATTTCCTCGTGTTGTTCACAGAAGTTCATGAATTTCAGAAAAGCTTGTACTAGTTATTTGAGACAAGTTGTGGTGCAAGTCTGATGCCTTCCTTCTCTCTGTATGCTGAAGCTGTGGCTGTGATTTTTAAATTGACCCAACCAGGTACGTTGCTTTTGGTTGTTTGAGAATTAGTTTTGGTGGGACAAGAAACAACATGTGTGCAAACCAGAAAGGATATTAGTTCTAAGTTTAAGACAGTAACTGAAGTTGAAATTAATTCACCTTTTTTGCTAACATTGACTATTGTGGGAACAAATTTGTGGCATGGTGACGGATCAGATTGAAGAAATTCAATTGTGGTATGAACTATGAACAGAGTTACATTTAGGGTAAAAACTTATTAGATGAATGTGTTGTATGATGCTGATATTTGAGGTTGGGAATTTGGTTCCTAGATAAATCATCTGAAGAATAATTTGGTATAGGGAAGTGGTCAAAATTGTGTATACGCCAACTCTGCACTCCACAGTTAGTCTAAAAACATGGCCCCCTTTTTGAGTTTTGAGTTTTGAGTTTTGAGTTTTGAGCTTTGAGCTTTGAGCCGATGCTGAAGAGATAGGTTGTAGCTGATAAATGTATTCACAATTATTTGATTGTTTCTTAAAGCCTCAGTAAATCTTCTTAGATATATTAAACTTGCAGGTAAATGCCTAGTGAATGAGTGAATGCTATCTTAAGTATGTAATTATATGCATAGGCAATGGTGCAAATATTGATTTGAGAGAGCTGGCAACTGACAATGCTGGGCTGGACGGTGTTGGCTGCTTCAGGATAAAATTCATATGTTAATGGTGGTGATAGTCTTTGGTAATCAATCTTCCACAATGACTCAGTTCATTTCTAATTGATCGTCGGTTGCCCTGTTTGTCATCCTCTCCATCTCTTATTCCTTCATTATGCAAATCATTTGCTGAAACCTTTATAAAATAAAATTAAAATTGATTCACTTACCTTTTTTCTTGCCGGCCATTAAAGGGTGTTTTTGCATATCATCTGCTGTTTCTTTTATAAAGAAAAAAAAATTGATTTGCTTTAGTTGAAGGGCTAATTACGCCAACTAGTCTAATAAAAATTATCAGTTAAAAGGCTAATCAAGCCAAGTAGTCCAATTGAAATTATTGCTTGATTGTTTCAAGAATCAAGATTAGAATTTGAGCAAAATTTGATTCAAGGGAAGAGTTCTGCCCTATTATTAAGATGCAGATATTACCACCAAACAAATTTTGAACGACAATAGTGCTATGTGCACTAACCAAGTAGTATTTCGTTTAGGGGTAAATTTGGCCCGTTCATTTTCATAAGTCTTTCACGATCAAAATACCTTACGTTTTTTTAATATGAAAAAAGCACTTTTAAGAGTGAAAAGATTACGCTACCCTTAATGAATCGAATGTGTGCTATGGATCACTCACTTAGTGTATTGCGCAACATCAATTTTTGTATCATGATGCATCAATTTAAATTACTTGATCCAATTTTGCAGTGCGATCAATTTAAATTACCTAATTTAATTTTGCAGCGAACTACACTAAGTCAAACACCCAGTTCATGTATCGCGTTGCAAATAGTGATACATTGTGTTGCAAAATTATAATGAACCAGAAGTAATCAACAAATTATTCAAATTAATGCATTTCAAATCCAAATCGATGCATCATGATTCAAAATTGATGCATCAAAATTCAACAACGAACAAATTTCTATTAAGGCATTTAATGAAACAGTTTAAATGCATAGCAACACAAACATAAACTGAATAAATTTTGAATCAAACACAATGAAAGAAGATGATAGGATGAAACTAAAAATCGGTAGATGAAGAAGAAAGAAAGTTGGAAGTTAAGGTGGTGGAGTAAATGAATTCAAGACAAAAAGAACATTACCACCCTACCCTCTTTGTTCTTCATTCCTGTGACATGCTACCATACTTTCTACTCTACGGGTATTTTTGGAACGAGGTAGCTCACAATTTCTCCAATTGAAAAATCTCACATTAGTTAGTGGTACTGTGATAGGTATGTAGGATATATCTCGATTGGAATTGGGCTATTGGTCTACAACTTGAAATTGGATCCTCCAAGCCCGTCAAAGCATCTTACATCTCGGGCATGACCCGCTATCATTTTCATGGGTTCATTCCATTCAGCAAGAGAGACCCAGACCCAGACCCAGACCCAGAGTAGAGAGAATAAATAACGTGGACGATGATGGACGTCCTCAAAACTATGTGGCTGTGAATGTGACCACCCCAAACCTCAATAATAACGACGGAATAACTCCACATTCGCCGATAACTCGCTATTGGGTTAGTATGAAGGCCTCTCCAATCTTATTGCATATTCCTGTCTCTTCGGCTCCAAATTCCAAATGCCTTGGCTCAATAAGAAAAGGTGTCAATCCCAATCTACTTCCTACCTCCACCACACGTAAAAACTTAACCGGAAACGACCGGTCAACCCGGCGAGTCTCTGCCATCGAAGAACTTTCCGCTGTGACTTCCGACCCAATTCAAGGGGAAGTCACCTGGGAAATAGTCGTCGGCACTTTAGGTAAGTCTCCATCCGTTTCTTAATAATTGTTGGTTGGGTTTTAGCTTTTAAAAGTCACTGTTTGTTTGTTTTTCAAATGAAATTGAACTGTTGTGTTACATCATACATGTAGATAGAAAAGAAGTTGATCTAATTTTGAGCTTCTTGCAGCTGGTGTTACACCTTTCGTGGTTGCAGGGATCGAGTTCGGCAAGCGAATTGTATGTTGTATTAGACTATTAGTCCAATTCCAATTTCAAAATTTGACAATGTGTTACTATAATTCCATCATCCATGTATTATAGTAATAACTAATAACCGAAGTGAGTTTCCGATCGCAGGTGGCTCAGAAAAACTGTGGGGTGTGTGGTGGCTCAGGGCTACTACTTAGAGACAACAAATACTATTTTCGATGTCCTCGATGTGGTATGATTTTTATAGCTTAGAAATGGTTTTTAGATATTAGTCCATTAATTGATTGATAAAAACCTGTGTAAAACGATCTTATGGATATTTTTTGTAAACGGATCCTACTAATCCGATTCATCATGTGTTAATGGATTGAGCTATCAAAGAGTGGAGCTCCGTCTTACAAAATAAAATCGTTTGACGATTTTACATTAGACCTATACTAATTGATTTGGATGGGTGATTGTTGGTTGCAGGTGGATTTCTGCCATGGCAATCTTGGAAAAGATTCTTTTCCGGTTAAACTCCATTCCATTATGATTTATGCCCAATTAGTAATTTGTGTATATACAAATATACAATTGATAAGGGGTGGTTTTTCGAGAGATGAAATCTATATATATATATATATATATATATATATATATATATATGGCAAAAGTGTATAACTCTCATATTTATAACAGTTTTTCACTTAAATCAACTTTTTAAAATTGGATTTTCATAAAATTATTATAATCAATACTAATATTTAATAACAATTAATGTCTTATATATAAAAAATACATTTCTTGAAACTCTTTGTATTCTATCCAGATTCTTAACATTTTTTACATTATGTCTCTTTATATTTCCATCCATATATATTATTTATTATTGAACTTCAAAAATAATCTCTAAAATTTTAAAAGATAAATTTAATTTAATCATTTTGATATTTTCACATTATTTTTTATCTAAAATATTATAACGTTGATCATTGTTGATGTCAAGGTAAGTATAAAACTTATACTCCTATATATTCTGATTTTCTTTTTTATTAATTATCTAATCTAAAAATATAACTTTTATTGTTGTATTTGCAAAGTGATAAATAAACAAATTATTTGTTTATACTACATATCAAATGTTTCGGTGTTTTATAGTCATGACAGATACATATATCACAACAATCAACCACAAATTACAATTTATGTCATCTAAATTGGTGACAAAAACTCAAGGTTCTAAAAATCGTTAGGCAATCGTTAGGTGACACACTAGCGCCTAACGTTTAGGAGACTAGTCGGGGCGTAATCGGGGCCTAGAATTAAAGCATAATTACCTTTATATATATATATATATATATATATAATTTACATTAAAGATCAAACACATTGACTACAATTTTTTATTTTTTTTTATGTTTGTCATTTTATCAAACACTTGTTAATATTTGTAAAATGAACAAAAATATACAAACTTACCATTAATCCCAATTTCCAACAACCCCAAAGTCATAAATCAGTCAAATTTATAACTTATATATATATATATATATATATATATATATATATATATATATTACTCCACCTACCTACTGCCCCTACAACCCACAATCTAACATATCCTCCATAATCCCTCCTCATTCTAAATTCTGAGTCCCGAAACAGCCCCCTTCTTCTTCATTTTTTTCTTCTTCTTTTTTCTCTCTATCTGGCAGACCTGCAACCCTTTTTTCTTCCTTACTTTTTTTTCTTCTCTCTCTTTCCGACAGACCGACTCTCCTCATTTTTTCATCATCCAATCTCTTTCCTCTTAGATCTGACCCTTCAATCTATCCCATCTCTCAGCCCACCGAATATCCACAAAATCAAACTCTTTTTCTTTCTACCTCCATCTCTTCCTCACCATTACCACTCCCCATTCCTTCTCCAGTTCCCCCCCCCCTTCATTCTCCGGTCACCGCACGCCACAAAATCAAAGCTACAAAAATAAATTAAAGTTGGCGGGATTTGGCGTAGGCACCAACTTGGCCGATTAGGCGACGACTAAGAAACTCGCGGCGGTGGAAAAGCGCCTAGTGCCTAGGCGGAGACGGGGAGTTTTAGAACACTACAAAAACTTCTACAAAACAAATTTACAAATATTTTATGGTGGTAAAATTAATTCACCATATTTATTTATCAATTTCCTTTTTTTTTTTTTTTTTTTGTTGAAGTACTTAAAACACAAAGTGTGCAAATTTTAGTATCGTTTTCGGTATAAAATAAAATAAAAAATAGTTTATAGTTGTAAGGTTAATTAATCATATTTGTTTATCAAATTTCCATTTTTTTTGTTCAAGTACATCTAAAACAAATGGTGTAAATTTAGTTCATGTTTTTGGTAAACTACGTACTACATATTCGCGCGTGTGTGTGTACGTGTGTATATAGAGACATATAAATGACAAATAATTTTTGAAATAGCTCTATAATACTATAATATAAAAATCATGTTTATTAATAAATTGAACATGCGAAATAAGAGATAATTATCCTATTATAATTTCAAAGGTTGATTTATTGATGTATATTCTTGCATCGTAATAATTAATAACATTTTTACCGGCTATTTAGTAGATGTATATGTCAAATGATTCATATACAACACACAATGAGTCACAAGTAGCAAAGTACATGATATCATTTTAATCATATTTCATTATATCCAGGATATTGATACACAATGTGCAACAAGACAGTGTAAATATTAAAACAAGCTTGTAAAATCACGAAATGATTGAAGCAATTTTGATATGTAAAACATTCAAAATAATTTGATTTTCATTTCATAATACATGTTAATCGATTTTCATTTAAAATATGTGTTCATCTTCTAATTTTTTTTCTTTCTATTCATTTTGTTGATATATAATTTAATTTAAAAATATATATGTTGTGCGTTTAACTAGAGGTGGCAAATGGGCGGGTCTAAATGGGCGGGCAAGTAAATGCCTATTTAATAACATGGGCAATATGGGCGGGCACTAAATGGGCATGTGCGCTCATTTACTCATTAACATGCACTTATCAAATAAAATACAAATTTTTTTTAAAAAAAATTTAACAAAAAATTATCAAAAGTTACAACTAACCATATATATATATATATATATATATATATATATATATATATATATATATATGTATATTATGATTACAACCACAATAATTGGAAAATGTCAACATTTTTTGTAACATTTTAACCTCTGTCACCATTTCCAAAGCAACTAAATTTCTAAAAAGAACTCAAAAACTTTACATGGCGTGTTAGTGTTGGCAGAACCACTAATAATATCAAAACAAAAACATATTTTCACTTTTGCCTTCTGTTAATTGAAATAAAATACTCTCTTAGTTCCCTAATTTTTACGTCGAATCGATTGTTTTTAAATGAAAATTTGATATATATTTTTTTCCATAACTAGAAAATACGAAATTGACCATATATAAAAAGTAATATGATATCGAGAAAAAAATGGGTCAATTTTTCATTCTTAAAAAATAAAGGTTATTCCCACCATTACTGACTATTTATTTGATTTTGAAAACTAAACTCAAAGAACAAATAGCAGCCATGTATCTCTCTCTAGTTTCTCTCTCTACCCCCACAGTCTTTCAGTCTTAATGAATAGTTTTTGATAGAAATGTGAGTATATAGTAAGAAACAACTTTGGATTATCAGGTATACAGAAAAAAAAAATTGATTGTGAAAGTGAGAGGTGAAAATGTGGGCGTCTATTTATACACATATTATGCTCATAAAATTTAATGATCCAAATAGATATATTTATTTATGTTCAGATTAAAATTTAAATATACCAATGTCCATATTTTAATAAATAAATATATAAAATCACCTCTACGTTTGACGTCAGAATGCAAAAACTAATCGATAGTATAAGATTCATAGGAGAAGTCAGAGTCTTGCTATGAAATCATAAACTAAGCTATGTTATTTAGTGGTGCCAACTTGAGGCATATATGGATGGTCATTTGTTATTTTACTTTTCTTAGATCAATCATTGCGTAATAATCCAACTTGTATTTCTAGACTTATAAGTTCTAGTGCCTAGTGGTTGTGCCAACTGCCAACCTTTTATTGATGTTGATGTGTAATCATCATTCAATGACTTATCACTCAAATTATTCATTCAGTAGTTTTAGGTCATTTAAACTGTGCACTTATATCATTTAAATTACTTTAAAATTTAAACAACTCATCAAGGGAATATTTTAAAAATTCATCTCAGTAAATAATTTATTGTTCTGATTTTCATTTTCGTCAACTATAAAAATATTATTATTATTTAACCCTTTACTGTTTTTTTTACTAATTTAAAAATGATTCATAGGCATGAACTTTATTCAATACAACATACTATTTTAATATTGGTAAAAACTTAGAAAATCCGTCTTATTTTTTATAAGACTGGTATCCCTTACTCAATTCATCTTGTGTTAGTTGATTGATTTGTGATTGATTGGGCTTGTTGGTGGGTTGAGCTGTAACTGACTGATTGGGCTCCGTCTTACGAAATCTCATAATGGACCTTCTATTTGATATTAATAAAGGGTGATAATCGGGCCGCTCCCTTGTGATGATATTATAACTGAAAAAATCTCATGTATTGTTTTCCACCGTTAAAATGTAGTTTTTATGATAAAATGACGAAGATAACCTTAATCAACAATAAACGCGCACACAAAGTCACTTCCCAAATTTGGGCATCGGAATGAAAACATTGGGTATCGAAATGTACGATTAAAATATGTCAAAATTTGGGCGTCGAAATTCAAAAAGCCACTGCTCAATTTGGGCATCAAAATGCACAATTGAACACTGCCACCAAATATCAACATAGATGGACATTGTAATAGAAAATTTTGGCATCGAAATAAATTAAATACTGTCACCAAATATCAACAAGTTTGAGCATCGAAATAGATAAAATTGAACACTGCCATCAAATATCAACATAGTTAGGCCTCGTAATTGAAAATATCGGCGTCGGAATGAATAAATTAAATAGTACCACCAAATATCAACAAAGTTGGGCATCGAAATGGACAAAATTGAACACTGCCACCAAATATCAACATAGTTTGGCTTCGAAATAGATAAAATTGGTGTCGGAATGAATAAATTAAACACTTCCACCAAATATCAACAAAGGTGGGTGTCGAAATTGACAAAATTAGCGTTGGAACGAATAAATTGAACACTGCCCCCAAATATATGTGTAAAAATTGGGTATCGGAAAACTTTCGAAACTCAAAACAGTGCTTAAACATTATTTTTTGGCCTTAAATTGAAAACATCACAAGGTAAACCAAGTGTCTTGTAGATCTTGTTGAGAGCTTCAATTTAATAAGTGGTAGGTCATGTGATTTATCCGGGATCAAAAGTTATCGAGAAAATGGTCGAAGAAAATGAAAAAAGGTCGACAATAGAGAAAAGAGAAATGGAGACGAAGCTGAAGGAAGAAAAAAAAGAGTGTGACAGAGATAAGAGAAAGAAGTAGCAGGAGGTAGAAGAAGAGAGAGAGAATATATGACAGAGTGAAAAAAACTAAGTATTTAGAGGTCACGAACAGTTTTAAAAAAAATTATAAAAAAACACTGTACCGATTAAATGAAAAGAAAGTGGACCGAAGAGGTTATAATATCTTCAAAAGACACCGACCTGTAATTATTCATATTTATAATGGAGTTAAATACTCTTTAATATTTATGTGTCCAAATCAAACAATATAATTATTTAGAAACGGATGGAGTGCTTATCAAAAAACATAAGACAAGTACCGGTAGATAAACGGGTAGGATTGAGTAAATACTCATACAAGTATACATTGAGTAACGTCCGGCTAAATAAATACACCCCTCTTTTTATTGGTGAAAACTTAAGTAAAACGGTCTTATAGTTATTTTATGTAAATGGATTTTCTTGTCTCAATTCACCATGCATTAATTGATTGAGTTATAAGAATATAAAATTTTACTTTACGAATTAAGATATATAACACGATTTTACATGAAAGTTACTCTCGGTGATCGGGAGACTGCAACCAATGGCTTATACAACGTACCCAAAATCTCGGAAGACATACTGATGGATAACTTGAAAATTCTTCTTCAATGATGTCTTGTTTTGAAAAATCATTTTTCAAACACACCCTCGTTGCATTTTCAAAGCACTTGACTTTCCACATGACTTACCTACCGAGTTATAAATAATAATAAAGAAAACTCATATACAGTATTTCTTAATTTCATCTTTGCCTAGTGCATAATTATAATATTTTAAAATTATCTTAAAGAAAACGCTTATTTTGGAACCAAGGAAATAATATTATTATTACTTAATTTTATGGTGAAATTTGGTAAAGTCCACTTTTACATAATTTTCAACCGCTATAGTATTATATATTTTTTATAATGGAAAAAACATACTTTTTTGTTGGAAAAAAAACTACGATACCTTTGATGAACCTAAGACGCACTACAGATCACTTATATAGTGCATCGCGTTTCATTAATTTATACACCGTAATACATCAATTTAAATTATTTAATCCAATTTATGCACCGTGTTACATCAATTTATTCACACTGATGCATCAATTTATATTACCTAACCAATTAATGCATCACACTATAACAAGTCAAGCAACCAACTAATGCATCACGCTGCAAATTATAATGAATCAGACCTTCATGTTCATTGTTTATTTAACACAATCAACAAATAATTTCAAACTGATCTTTCATGTATCCCAAATCCAAATCAATGTTCCTGATTCACAAATAATGCAACGTGATTCAAAATTGATGCATCTAGATTGAAGAATGGTGTTCAACAACAAACAAATTTATATTTTAACATTTCATCAAACTGTTTACATGCATAGCAATAAAATATACACAAACTAAATCTATTTTGAATCAAACACAAACACAATGAAGAAGAAGAAGATACAAATGAAACTAAAATCGATAGATGACGATGAAATAGAGTAGGAAGTTAGTGTGGTGAAACGCACTAAGTTTTCTTCTTAACTACCCTAACTCCCACCTCATCTACTATTCATCTATACAATTTGGTGTCATTCTTTCTCTTCTACAGACATTTTATGAATGATTTTCAAGAAAATAGATTTCACTAGTTAAGAAAACAAAACAAAACACTAGTGCTTGATAATTTGGGAAAATGATCGACTTGCAACTTCTCATTTTTAACTCCAATATTTATAGGAGAAATTACAGGTCAGTCCGCTTTTCAAAGTTTTCAATCACTTCAGTCCCGAGTTTTTTTTTTTCAACCGAAAAATGACACTTTTGGAGGTAAAAAGACTGTGATACTCTTAATGAACCTGAGACACATTACGAAAATGGATCACGGTGCATCGATATTTGCACCGCGATTAATTTAATTACAAAATCTAATTTTGCATCGCAGTGAATCATTTTTTGCACCGTGATACATATTTTAATTACCTAATCCAATTTGCATCGTGTTGCACCAGTTTTTATGTATTGTGATGCACCAATTCAAGCAACCAATTGATGCATCGCGATATAAATTGTGTTCCAATTTTTACACCGTGATACATAAAATATTATATAATCTAATTTTATACCGCGATACAAAATCGTAATGAATCAGACCATGGATTCCACCTTCTTCTTTCATCTCCTCCGTTGTAAGCCTTCTTCTTCCTTCTCCGTCTCCTCTGCCTTCGTCCTACTGAAAATTCCTTCAACCCAATATAGATTCATTACAGTTTGGTACTTAATGAGACATCTAATAATTCTCGTTTCGTAGCGCAACAATAGTAATTTTCGAAACCAATGAATTTACCGAAAGTGTTTAAAGAAACGATAATATTTTTTGAATAATTTTTCAAAAAATGGTTTTTAGCGATTGAATATTTCTTTTTACTAAAATGATTACAATTTTTTTTAAAAAGGAGCGGTCAGAATTACAATCATATTTATAACATGTTTATGAGTGAAGAGAGTTATCTGTATAGGCTGGGCTTCTCCGAGAGGGAAACCGTGTGGACCAGCAGCTCTGTTGATCCGGCGACTGACGGATTACCAAAACGCCCCACCTCCACTCCAACTTCCTCATTAATAATGAAAATACCCAAAACAAAATGAAAGAATGAAAATCCACAAAATGAGCGTACTGTATTTATTAGAAACCAAAACCTCATTCTCGTTGGGGGTTGACGGTATCGCATTTGTTTGACCTCAAGTATAGTACTCCCTCGGTCCCCAAATTATTGTTCAGTTTTTCTTTTACGTTTGTTTCAAAATAATTATTTTATTTAAAAAAAAATTTATGATAATATTTTTATCGTTTTACTCTTAATTTTTCATCATATTTTAATTATGAGTCACATACACATAAGTTTTAATATAAACTACACCTAAAAAAATATTAATAATTTAATCAAATGTATTTATTTAAACCGTACATCAAATCCACCGAAACGATAATTTAAAAACGAAGATAGTATTTGGTTGGTTCCGTAAATCCCCATTTTCAATTTTGACTCTTTTAAATAGCTCAACCTAATTACGTATAGTAATTAATTACAAAAATATATATCAGTCGAAAAGTGCTTCATTAACATCAATTTAGTGTTTTGATAAGATAACACATAGGATGTCACACATAAAAATGACGTGACATTCAATGTATTATCTCTCTTAAGCTTTACTCTTTACGTCCTTAAATTATTATCATTTTTTTTCAGTATATTTTAAAATAATTATCTTGTTTAAAACTTTTCTTTTTATGATAATACTTTTATCATTTTGTCTTTACTTTTTATTTTATTTTAATTATGGGTCACATAAACATGAGTTTTAAAGTAAACTACACATCAAACTAATATTAATAATTCAGTCAAATGTGCTTACTTAAACCGTTCGTCAAGTCTACCAAAACGATAATTTAGAGACGGACGAAGAGAGTATTTATTAAATAAGATTGATACATAGGATGTTACAATTATTTGGTGTTGAGACCTTAGGCATTACTCTCTCCATCCCAAAATATATGACGTTTTAAGAGAATTTTTTTGTTCCTAAATAGATGACACTTCGCAATTTTTAAAGAATTCTTTTTTTTTTCTTCAATTCTACCCATATTTATTGACTCGGTAACTCGTGTTTAGCTCTTTGGGCAAGAATATCAATATATCTCATTAATGTTTAGATAGGGACAATTTAGTCTTTATAATATATTTTCTTGGTGTGCCTAAAAACCTCAAAACGTTATATATTTTGGGATAGAGGAAGTACTATTTATCACCAGAAAAAAAGTTTAAGTACATAGTGTCTCTATTGGACACCACTTTTGACATTCTATTTTTCAATCAAGGTGATTAATGGTATATGATATAAATCAATTAATACAATAAAATAAAAAATATTTATTTTAGAATATTTCAAAATAAAATAAGGACAATGTATTTGAACAGTACGAGTATTACGGTAATGGTATTTGAAGGTGAGCATAAAGAAAGAATTCATAACATTTATTCCTTTTGTTTGACATAATAATCTAGTTTTGACTGAAAGCTTATATAGAGTTATTTGTCCTTAAGAGGGTGGTCCAGTGATAGAAATGAGACAAAATGTGAAGTTACAGGTTCGATCCATTCGAGAGAGAGAGAGAGAGTTACTTGTTTGTATACAAAAAATAAAAGAAATAATTTAATTGTGTACATCTTTATTGAAATTATATTATCTAAATTAGAACCATTATTTGTTGTATATTTATTTTTATAGGCACATATTAGATTTTGAGTATACAAAGTGAACTCTTTTGGTTAAAATAACAAAAAAATATGACTTAGAAAAAGAAAAGAAAACAATTGTCTTGAATATGATTTGTTTATTGGGGGTTAGTTTTTGGTGCAAGATTACTATTACAACTTCTCTAAATCTCTCCCTTTTTTTTTTTAATATTCTTTGATTATTAATATTAAAAAAATAGTTTAAAATCCAACCTTAAAACCACGATATTTTGTGAAGACCTGGGGTGGCTCATAATACATTATTTAGTCAGGAGTTGGGACCACATGCCGTTTAGGAAGGTTATTCTGGTAATTAAATTACTCCTATTAATTACTCCAATACGTAGCTCTCCATCTTCATGTGTCAGCGCGTGAAAAGGAAGGAGCGAGGGAGGGAGGAGAAATGACGTAAGAAGTGAGGGGGTTTAAGTGTGTTACCATAGAAGAAAAGGAAAAAGACATTCATTTGAGTACCTGTCTGTCTTTTGCGTATATAGTCCAGAGAGAGAGGGCAGAGCAGAGCCAGAGCCATTGGATACTTCGAATTTTGCGCACACACTCGAGACTTTGTTTGACTCCAAAGATTACACAGAACACAGCAAGTGAAGATTTATTCGAAGAAAAGGTATGTTATAAACACCCATCGAATTCTTTTTTTTTCTTGAATTATTCATTCAATTCGGCTTTTGCCTCTTTGAATTCGGAATGATTTTTACGGGTTTTGAGTGAAGTCTAAGGAATAAAGATGTGGGGTGCATAAGGTGTTCTTACTCTGAGCTAGCTCCGGTTTGAGGCCTCAGGTCTCAACTTTTCTTTAATTTACCGGGAAAAAACAACAACCATTCTACTTTAGTTTTGAGCAATGGGTTGCTCTTGAATTTGTTAAAGATGGAATCTTTTTCCTCGAGAATCTGATTTGAGTTGAAGCTGTTAGGTATTTCAATCTGTGTTTGTGTGTTTCAAATCAGAAGCTTGAGAGAGTGGGTTGAGCTTCCTTCTGTAGATTTCCTTAGATAGGGAAAAAATGTGATTAGAAAGAAATTGAAGTCCAATTCTCAAATCTCACTCCCTCTGAAGTTATCTTTGAAATGATTTCCATTAAATCTTTTAGTTAATTGGCTGAATTCTTTAATGTTTGCTGATATTTGGTCGTCTTCCATTCCTATCTTGCTGGGGATTGAATGTCTCATTGTTAAGGCGCCTCTATAGAATATTCTTGCACGACCTGTCCTCCTGTTTGATGATTAGGAGATGAATTTGTATGACTTGTACTGTTAGTTATGAAGCCAACTTGTTTCCTTATCATTAATACCCGATTGGAGCTTCCAGTTTAAGAAATCACATTTCTGAATAAAGATTCCTCTGTGGGAAGGTTATGTTTCTACAATATAACCAAATTTAAAGTATTCACACAATTATCATCAAATCAATAGTCCCATTCATGCCCACCTAAGAGTAATTGTTGAATTTCTTAGAGGTCTCCAAAATTTCATAGATGCTCTGAGTATTAGGTTAGTCTTCGATATACTTTTCACTTTTTGTGCGTCCCTTAATTATTTTTCCCATACAAAAAATACCAGTCTTAATGATGATTTCACTTTCTTTGCAGGTCTGTAGTATCTGAAGTGAATTGGATTGTTGCCTTGTTCTGGAAGGCTAAGTACTGGAGTGGTTGAGTTCGGAATAATCAAGGTTTGTTATCCAGAAGCTAAACTCCAAGGCACTTTCTCCTGAGTTAGATTCGGACTTCTGTTCGGGAGTTATTTGTTATGCTGAATCAAGGAGTAGGTTATTCAGCGATGCAGGCATCTCAAGAACATGGAAGTTTAGATCAGTCTTACTACTGGAAAACTTCTCAAGATGTTGACCACTCATTATACCCTGCCGATGTGAGCCAAGGGAGCCATTTTTCTCTTCAGACATCTGACCATGGTAATAATTCTACTTCTACTGTCAGTTTCTCACCCAATGGTAGTCCGATATCACAGGCAGATTCTTACTCCCATGCGCTAGACATGCATTGTTCCCCTGGCAATGCTTACAACTCAAATGTGAGCAGGGCTTCCTTAATTGATTATGTTGAAGACCTAAACCTGCAGCATAAGCTACGAGAACTAGAGACTGTTATGTTGGGACCCGATCAAGATGTCCTTGAAGCATATGATCTTTCTGTTTGGGGTGGAGCTAATCAAGTATCATCAGAGACAGAGAAGTTCCAAAAGTTGATGGAGATGATATCTAGAGGAGATTTGAAAGAGGTGATATTTGCCTGTGCAAAGGCAGTGGCAGAGAATGATATAATAACTGCCGAGTGGTTAATATCTGAGTTACGCCCGATGGTGTCAGTTTCTGGTGATCCAAAACAAAGATTAGGAGCTTACTTATTGGAAGGGCTTGTTGCAAGATTGGCTTCTTCAGGTAGCTCTATCTACAAAGCTCTAAGGTGCCAAGAGCCCACCAGCGGTGAACTCTTCTCATATATGCACCTACTTTATGAAGTTTGTCCTTATTTCAAGTTTGGATATCTGTCTGCCAATGGAGCAATTGCAGAAGCCATGAAGAATGAGAACAAAATCCATATAATTGATTTTCAGATAACTCAGGGCAGTCAGTGGTTCACCCTCATTCAGGCACTTGCAGCGCGACCAGGCGGCCCCCCTCAGGTTTGCATCACGGGTGTTGATGATTCAACAGCTGCTTATGCGAGGGGAGGTGGATTAGAGATTGTAGGACAGAGGCTATCCAAGCTGGCAGAATCATGTAATGTACCATTTGAGTTTCATGCTGTATCTGTTTCTGGTTCTGAACTCGAGGCTAAAGATCTTAGGGTTAAGCGAGGGGAAGCATTGGCTGTTAATTTTGCATTTGCGCTGCATCACATGCCTGATGAGAGTGTGGGCCCGCAGAATCATCGCGACAGACTCTTAAGGTTAGTCAAGAGCTTGTCTCCTAAGGTCGTAACCCTTGTTGAGCAAGAATCCAGCACCAACACTACCCCATTCTTTCCCCGGTTCATGGAGACATTGGACTATTACACAGCTATATTCGAATCAATTGATGTGACTCTACCTAGGGAGCATAAGGAGCGGATCAATGTTGAACAACATTGTCTAGCTCGAGATATTGTCAATATAGTAGCTTGCGAGGGTCAAGAGAGAGTGGAGCGCCATGAGCTCCTAGGGAAATGGAGATCACGTTTTGCCATGGCAGGATTTATGCCATATCCATTGAGCTCCTATGTAAACGCCACCATCAAGACACTGTTGGAAAACTACTGTGAAAATTATAGACTTGAAGAGCGAGATGGGGCTATGTATCTTGGCTGGATGAATCGAGATTTAGTTGTCTCATCTGCATGGAAATAAACCCGTCCATATGCTAAGCATGCTTGTAAGTTAGAAAATCATGTTTCTCCTTAGATTATGCACAAATGTGTTTAATAGTTTTCTTGGCACTTGTTAAATTTCATTGTGCAATAATATCTGTTTCATTGTGCAATATACGTTGCTCTCTACTAGGTAGTTGCTCTTAGATTTATGAAATATAAGCTGAAATCTAAGGCCTCTAAACTGTGCACTCTATGTTTATCTGTAAACCATGCAAACAAGAATTCTCTCCAAGTCCATGTCCATGTCCTCGGATTTTATCTTAATCACTGCTCATTGCATTAAAGCGGATCTTGACCAAATCTTATATGGCTGCAGATGAGGCAAGCTCCAAGCTCCAACTTACTCATCCTAGCTTATGAACGAAGCTGAGCTGAGCATAATAACTTACCTGAAAACGGCTTATCAAAAAAAATAGTGGATGTAAAAGGTAACTTGTTCGTTCATAAATATGTAAACTAGCCTTGACGTTACATAAGAAGCTTGAAACTTGAGCGGTCTCGGCTTGTTTACTCGATGAACTGAATCTAAACGGAGCGTCTAACTATGTGGAGTGAAGACATGTTCACTTGAAGCGCATTTACTGCCTTAAAACATAATTGTTGTGGAAATAATTAGCAAACCTGAAAGGCTTCAATTAAGTTGAAGCATAAGCACGAGGAGGTTCACAATACATTTCAAATTGAAAACAATTTCAAAGCAAGGGAGTACAGCGCTTGAAATTTTTACAAGCAAGTAGTCTAACCTGCCACTGTAATTGAATCACAATCATATTCAGACTCCCATAGCTACCCTCCCAACAATTACTCGACAATCTATGACAGCACTTGTCACATTCTTCCCATATGTAATGACATTTGGATTCTCATTCAGTTCCTCGCTGCTGGTGCTCAATCGAATCCCAGTTTTCTTCTTGTGGCTGTACTGAAACCAGATTGAAGTATTCTGCAGACTCTACAAGCTGAATCTGTACAGGGCATAGAAACTCCAGATGTTTTTCCTGTGCAAGAATTCATAATTGTGCTATAGAACATGCCACTGCTCATGGCAGTCTATTGTGCTCCTACGACGCTTCTTATATTTCTCCTTGGATCTGTTCTTTAGGGTCTCTGTGTACTTTTCGAACATTTCCACAATCTCCATTGAGTTATGCACCCAAAAACTTCTTTGATTTTCCTGGAATGCCGTGATGGGTGTGCAGAATGAGATTATTTCCCATAGGTGAAAAAAGGTGTGAACTTTACGGAGAAGATACCAAATTTTAACATTTTTAACAAACAAATGTCCATCCCTTAACCTCGACTTGTGATACTAATACTCATTACTCACTTTAGCTCCTCTCTAAAATGTGTTAAATTCTTTCTTATAATAGATATGAATCATCAATGGATCAAATATGTGTGATCTGGACAGAAACTTAGTAAATCATTCATTTGTAGATCAATGGATCAAATTTTAGTGATCTAAATCATCTTTAAATTGATCAGATCAAGATCCGATCCACTGCGAGACCTGCAAGTTCCAATATTATCACATGTTCCCGAAGGTACATAGATATATCTTTGAAATTTGAACCCTACCCTAGTCATGTGAAGGAGCAGGTCGTATTTGGGGAAACGCAGGAGTGCGTTCCTAGTAGAGCTCCCGGTCACTGTGTTGCTGTACGTACTGTCCTACATTTTCAGGGCAACCAAGAAATTAAAGGGATTTTTGTACTAATCTGTATGGACTATTGAGGACCCCAATGGGAAATGTCAGCCCTTTTCCTAGATAACAAAAACTTTCTAAAATTTATGCAGAAAACAAAGTTGGAATCATTCTTCGGCACAGGTATGTAAGATATAGGCATATCATATTACAACCCGGAGCACGTTAAGCCAACCGGTTCAGTCTGAAATTATCCAACTCGACCAAAACTGTTAACATTTGCAGGTTGAAACAGATAACCCGTTTCAAGCTAAAAATATGGATCGGGTTAAAGCGGGACGGATATGTTACCCATTTTGACCTGGTAGTGTTTATTCTATAAATGTATGGATTTTCTGGGAAATATTTTGGCCAAAGATGGACGACACGTTCTAACCCGATCTAACTCAACTCATTTTGACACGTTTGATATTTATATTTTAATGGGTTCCAATCCGTTTCAATCTGTTACCCGTCCAAACCCGAACCAACCCAATTGTCAAGCCCAGTACAATGCTACTTTTATACGGTAGATGTAAATTGCCCGCAATCTTGTCACGTAATCGCACTCGTACCTACAACAACCTATTTATCATTGTAATTTGTAAGGTATAAACTTATTATCATCTAATGCTATGAACCCACCAAATGTATTGTTCCAAGATTTTGTGGATACACATTTGATGAATGGCTTGGAGGTTTGTTGAATGTCGAAGCTATGGGATTCGACATTGGTATCCCCATTATAAGAGAATATAATATATTTAATATATATTATATTTATAGTATTAGTAAATATAATATATATGTAATATATTATAATTATCTTTAGATTTACTTTCCTAATTTACTTGTATTTAGGTTTCCTAGTTCTTCTTGTATTTAGGTTTCCTAAATCCCTCTTGTATTTAGACTCAAACTTGTGTAGCAAGTATTGTACTCCTATAAATATGTTCACAATATCAATAGAAAGGTCATGCCATTATTCCTAAACTTTATCAGTTTCTACATGGTATCAGAGTCTCGCTCTTAAAACCTACAACCACCATCTTCCGCAAACCCAATACTTCATCAACCCTAAAACTACCTCTAATCACAGCCGTCGCCAACCCAGATCTGACCACCATACCAACCCAACATTCAGATCCGGCGACTCTCCACAGCCAAGCCGGTTTCCACCTCCCCTGCCTTTGAGCAACCAAAGGACACCTTGGCCAACCAAGCTTTGACAAGCTCGCCTTGGTCCTTCCTAAGCCGCCTCTCCGTTAGCACCCCTAAACCACCAACCTTCCGCCTCCTTATATCTTCATCCCACCAAAGCCGTGCCAAACCGGATCCGACTGTCACACCCAAAGTTCGATCCGCACCCATCACCTGTAACGCCCGGTTTCCCCTCAAGAACACCAAGGACACCTCGGCCAACCAAGCTCTGACGAGCTCGCCGAGGACCTTCCTCAGCCACCCTCAACCAAACCTTCTGCCTCCATATATCTTCCTTACATCGAATCGCCAACCCGGATCGACCACCAAACCCAACGCTCGATCCGACACCCATCACCCCGTAAACGCCAAGTTCCCTACGCAACAAGGACACCTCGGCCAACCACGCTCTGACGAGCTCGCCGAGGACCTTCCTCAACCACCCTTAACCAGACTTCCGCAACCATAACCCTTCATCTCACCACACCTCACGCCCCTCCTACACCTTGGCACCTCATTGTTTATCACACCACCTGTCAAAACCCTCTTCACGCTCATCGAGCACCCCAAGGACTCCTCGGCAAACCTGGGCCAGATCGGCTCGCCGACGCCCTCCCTAACCCAAATTTCCTTCTCCTTGCAATCCCGACCACTTGGCAAACCCGGCTTGCCCTCCTCCTCAAGGCAAGCTCGCCAACTCCCTCCTTCAACAGCCGAGGCCCTCTCCCACACGCCTCCCTCAACCCGCTGGTTCTCAAGTAGTTCGGCATCCTTGGCAAACCCAGCTCGCCCTCCCTCCTTCTGAAGGCAAGCTTGCCACCGCCTCTCCCTCCACTAGCTCGTTTATCGAGCAACTCCGACCACTCTAAGGCAACCCGGCTTTCCCGCCGACATCCTTCCTCCACTACTTGCCTCTCCCCGTATCCCAAGGATTCCTCGACAAACCCTCTAACCACTGCCGAGGCCTCTCCTCACGCTTGCTCCTCGAGCAACTCACGACTCTTCAAGAAACCCGGCTGCACTGCCGCTCTCTCACCGCCTCGAGCAGCCAGACTCTCGGCCAACCCGCCTCCATACCGGCGACACTCCCTCAAACGGCGCCTCGAGCAACTCACTTGACTCTTTCAAAGAACCCGGCTCTACCGCCCTCCTCAACAGCCGCCTCGAGCAACTCAGACTCCTCGGCCAACCCAGCCTCCACGGCCGACGACACTCCTCAAACAATCGAGCACCTCACGGACTCTTCAAAGAAACCCTGCCTCACCACAGCCCTCCTCATCCGCCTCGAGCAACTCACTGACTCTTCAAGAAACCGGCTCGCACGGCTGCAGCCCTCCTTCAAGCTCGCTCATCGCCAAGAAACCATGTCTCTTCGGCAAACCCGGCTCACCAACGAAGACCTCTCAACCAGCTCATTCCTCGAGCAACACACAGACTCCTCCTGGCCAACCCAGCTCTCCACAAAGACGACACTCCTCAACCAACTCGCTCCTCGAGCAAGCCATGTCTTCGACAAACCGGGCTCTCACCCGCCGAAGACCTCTCCTCAACAACTTGTCTTCCTCGGAAGACCCAGCTCGACCCCTCCCTCACTGCCGATCATCCTCCCGGTTTTCAACTCGCTGTCCGTGATATTCTTTACAAGATTTGTCTCTCCTAACGGTGATCCATCTTGCGGGAGCATATAAGAGAATATAATATATTTAATATATATTATATTTATAGTATTAGTAAATATAATATATATGTAATATATTATAATTATCTTTAGATTTACTTTCCTAATTTACTTGTATTTAGGTTTCCTAGTTCTTCTTGTATTTAGGTTTCCTAAATCCCTCTTGTATTTAGACTCAAACTTGTGTAGCAAGTATTGTACTCCTATAAATATGTTCACAATATCAATAGAAAGGTCATGCCATTATTCCTAAACTTTATCAGTTTCTACACCCATAGCAGACTGAAGTCAGGAAATCGGATTCACAGTCATGCATTTTGTTAGGGTTGCATAAAATTAATTTTAGTGGTTGAAAGTTAAAACAAACTGCGGCATGATGACATTCACAAATGAATATCAGTTCAAAACGATAACAAAGCAAGGGAAGGGAGCAGGGCAAAAATTTGAGTAAAACGGTCTTATGGATATTTTTTTGTAAGAAAGATCATCTTTACCTGACTCATCGTGTATTGGTAGGTTGAGTTGTGAGAGAGCGGAGCTTCGTCTTACGAATTAAGATCCATAACGCAATCTTACAGGAGACCTACTCTGGGAGCAGAGGGCATGAACTTCTAACGAACTATTAAATGTTTGAAAGCTTAGAGCAACTCCTATGGATTGATGTATTTGATAAAGCTTTATCACTATTGTGCAAGTCCAACTCACCACTCCAAAATATGAAAAACTTAAATGGACAGGTTCATTCTTGTCATGCCATTTGTTTGTTTGTTTTTATTTGTTTTTTAAAATAAATGTGTATTGTAAAAGAATAATTAGTAATGGGTCTATGTTATAAATCTTTTATTAATTTATATATAATAGAGAAAAAGTTTTAAAGAAAAAATGTTTATAAGCTGATGATATGACATGATATAGAATGAGAGATAAACTTTTTGATGAGTTTATTGTTGTGAATACTCTCAAGACTCTATTCAAGATTTTAGATTATGATTCTTGTCGAGCATCTCCAAGGGGAGACTCTATCACTTCATTAGACAAAATGAACTATTCCCTACTCCAAGGAGAACTCTAAAACCATCTTTAAATTGAACACCCCTCCGTCCTCTTCAAATCTGGTCCATCACTACAGTTGTTTCATCTTCACTCTTCTCGTTTTTTTTTAAATAATAGTTTTGTATTTTAGTTTTTATCAATATTGTTAATTTCGTTTATATTTTAGTCTCTATTAATGTCATGCATTTAATTATTAATTTTAAATGTTTGTATTTCAATTAAATTCTTGTATTTAATTATTAATTTTAATGCATTTTATTTAATTTTATATAAATATTAATTCAATACATAATATATTTGTTTTGCTAAAATACATTAATACAAATAAAATAAAATGAAACAAAATATATTTTTTAAATAAAATAATAAGGAATATACTTGGAATATTCTTTTTACAATAAAATTTGAAGTATAATTGTTAGAGATGGTAGAAGAAATTTGGTACATAAATTGTACAAGTTTAAAGATTTTGTGCAATTTTTACATCAAACTGTTGGAGATGACCTCAATCTCTACTCTACGGTCGTTAGAGGTGACAAATGGACGGGTATGGGTGATGTCCATGTGGGCGACAGGCTTTAATGGATAGACAAGTGATTAAGTGAGTGCCCATTTAAGAGCATGGGCACAAATGGACGCTCATTTACTTATTAACATAAAATTATCAAATAAATACATTCATTACAAATTATTTTTAAAAATATGAGAAAACATGTACAACTAATTATTTTAAAATTTTATATGAAATGGAAGAAAAAAAATGTGTGACATTTTAGGTGACATAGCACCCAAAAAAATGTATTTTTTTTTTAAAAAAAATCTTTTTAAGTAGCTTTAAAAAATATCTTAATTTTCTGCTTCTTTCAACTCAATTTTTGTGGAAAATAATTTTTTTTAAAGCCTGTGGCATTTGGGATAGTGATTGCATTGCACAGGTGGGTGGGTTTTGTTGTGTGCGTGTGTGGGTGGGTGTGGGTGTGGGGTTCTTATGTATTAACATTTTGCAATTCAAAGTTCTCAACTCTATCCGGACCTCCTTTGTATGAACTCCTTTTGATTGATACATTAGATAATTGTTAGAGCGGTGCGACAAAGAATTGCAATTAGTTGATCCCAAAGTGAGCAAATTCCATAAAAATATACTCCCTCCGTCCCTAAATTATCGTCCTCCTTTCCTTTTTCGTCCGTCCGAAAATAATTGTCCACTTTGAAACTTACCTTTTTAGAACATCACTTTTACCACTTTACCCTTACTTTTTCACACTACTTTAATTATGGGCCACATATACATGGATATTAATGGAAACTACACATTAAACCATTATAAATAATCAAGTCAATTACTTTTTCTTAAACTGTGCACCGGGTCAAGCAGGACAATTATTTAGGGACGGAGGGAGTATATAATAATAATAGACGCCCATTTAAGTCCTATATGTCCATGATAATCAATGGTCTTAAAAAAAATTAGTCTGCCCATACCCATCATTTGATGGGCGGCCTGGGCGGGCAAGGAGATAAATTGTCACCTCTAACGGTCGTGTGGTTTGGAGTAGGTTTCAAGTCTCCTTATGTATATGATGACCCCAATTCGGAATCTCAGTCCTATCTCGCAGCGAAAGTGACCACAACTGGTCCATGATGCTACCGGCCTATTGTACAGAAAGGGGGTTCAAGTCCTTTTATTGCCAAAGTTTCTAACCCGTCTGTATATGTTCTTCTAACATAATACCACAGATTCAGTGAGAAACAGAGGACTCTTTGGCCTCTAGAATAAACGATGGATACAATTACAAGTACAATTCCCACCAGAAGTCTTCTATGGAGTAAAGATCAGTAAGTAATATTTTAATCAAATAAAGTATTAATACATCGTTACATAGTACACCTTCATCTTCATCTCCCAGTCTTTTAACGATTTGCCTGGAAAAAACCGACAAAAAAAAAAAAAAAGGTCCGTTCTTTCCTGCAGTGCAGCTCGGAGGAGCAAGTATTATACAACTGTTTTCACAAACGTTACAGTAATATATATAATCCCATTAGAGCTGAAAGAAACAGATAGAGTGCTACTTGCCTTCTCGAGCACCTTTAGCTCTTTAACTATTTCGAGTTACCTTGCAATCTTTTCATCAGGACGGTACCTGCACTCTCCTCCAGTGTTCATATTTGTACAATCTTGAGTTAACATGCCCGACTTTAGAATATACAACACCCCTTCTTGAGTTTACATGAAAGCTGGAATGCTCTAAAGTTATATATAGATGTATCTATGTTTTCGACCATCTTCACTACTTGGACATTTTCTTTAACCCCCAATAGCACATGGGGAAAAAATGCCCAGTATTTTATTTAATATACCTTCAAACTCCATAACAACTATGGGCCAAGAAGTATTCTTCCAAGATTTTGTGGGTATGGGTTCGAAGAATGGTTTAGAGGTTGAATATCAAAGCTATGACCTTCAACATTATTTACTCGAGAATACAGATCCATGCCACCATTCACAATGCCATAGCATGCGGACTGAGCCCGAAAATTGGAATCACGATCATGCATTTGGTTTTGGACGGTTTGGGCATCCAATGACTGTGGTTGCTCAGAGGTTCTATTTTCAGCGGCAAGGCTATTTCCAACCCCAAGGTCAAGGCAAATCCTATCATCCTCTCCCGATCCAATCCTTGACATTCCATTCCCAACTGTTAGTCCAGTAACATCATGGCTGCTTGTTCTCGCAGTAGGTACATCATGATTGTGTTTTCCCTCATACGTAGTTATGACAGCTTTGGGGTCGTGGGATGCCCTTTCCACGTGCTTCCTAACTGGGCATCCAGCATTTGTGCATTTGTAATAACTCCTGCAAGAAACGTGACAAAGATAAGTAGCACGATATATCGACCATCCATGGAAGAACAAATACATAACTTCAAGCCCTACAGCAGAAAATTTACAGCTTCGTTGTTAGCTAATTGCTTGTCATACGTGGAAATCAAATCTACCTGGTAATTACCCAAGGTCATGTAAAAATTGGGTTCTCCATCTACGGGTCACCCTAATTTTCAGAAACTTGAAATACGGCCACCAAACTACAAAATTTTGCAAATAGGCCACGATACTAAGTTTACGGCCCCAATATGACAGTAGGTGTGTCTTCCATTATATGGTTGCATTTTATCCCTTCACTCAAGCCACCAAACCTAAAATAAAGGGACATTTTACAAGGATAAAATAAAACTTCGATTTATTTAACAGATAAATTCAATAGCTATCCAAATATAGAGCATATTGGAGCCATGAATTCATTTTAGAGGGCCTGTAAGTAATTTTGTAATCTGGTGGCCTTATTGCAAGTTTTTGAAAAGTAGAGTGGCGTAAATAGGCATTTTGCCTTCTTAATGTTCTCTTCTATTTTTGTTTTTGTTTTGTACTTTTCAAGTCCCAGAAGTTGTAGCCAACAAAGACGCGTTTTTTTATGTTGTTCTATAGAGAAACAAAACATGAAAGGTGGTCGTTAAATATCAGGCTAGCTTAGCCACAGGCACATACACACAAGAGAAGACGAAAGTCTTTCACATTTAGCGATGACCCTGTATTTCTTTTTTTTCCTTTCTCAGTCTCCCCTTACTTAATAAGCACACTATCCTCCATCTCCAACAACCACAAAACATTAGTGTTCTCGATCACTCTCTCCCCTCTTCCAAGTTCCAGCTTCTAGGTTCCTCTCCTCTCCCCTTGTTATTGAACTGAACTGAAAACTTTTATTCTTCCCATAAATGCTAAAGCTACTCCCTCTAAACTCACGGATTCCTGATTTGCTCTCTTCTCTTTGCTAACTTCAAATTCCTTTCTAGGCAATTCTAGCTAGCAAATATGATTACTTTTCCCTTTTTCATCTACATAATTTATTTCAATTACATGATTAAGGCGCAAAAATTAAATGAGTTCATTTTTATTTTCGATAAGTATTTGTAGTTATGTATTGAGATTTAATGCACTCTTGACCGACTTTTAATGCGCTATCAATGGATAGGCAGCTCTTTTGGGAGTGTGTTGGACTCTATGGAGGGAAAGAAACCATAGGACATTTGATAACGAGGAAATGTATCTGAAGAATTTGTTGATTCGTACCCTTCATTTTTGGTGTTCCGAGGCTGATCACTCCACTCCTAGTCCTAACACTTCTATTGTAGATTTTGTAAAGAGTATAGATATTGGCTAATCCTTTTGGTAAGGTATACTCCTAGTGTACAAAGGACGCATCACCTTTTTTTATGTTTTTTTATATAATTACTTACTTATCAAAAAAAATAATAAGAAAACCCTCTGACAAAAAGGAACTCATCTATCCTCTGTTCTGCCCAAATACAGTTAAGTCAAAAAAATATTTCTACATCCCGGAAAATTTAATGGTTAAACATCAACCCAGAAATTACAAGTTATAACAATTTCGATTGGGTGCTGGAAAGTTGAAACAAAATAGGGAAAAGGGTCATGCCTCCAACCTTTACAAGGGAAAGTATGAAGTAGGCTTTTTTTTCTAGCCAATATGGCTATAGGATACTTTGAAAAAAATTCCCAAAAAACATGTCCCTAAGACTGTCCTCAGTATGTGCGTCACATGTCCTTGTTTGCAGGATAAAAACTAGTTTGGACCTTGGACAGTCTACAAGTGCTCGAGGGAATTGCAGTGTGTTAGAATTTTGATCCCAAACAGAAAACAAATGAAGCATTGGTTCGAATATGTGATACGGTGCATTACACTAAAGGTACTAGGAGTCTAGGATACAGCAACTTCTCGAACGCTAAGATATGGATACTGTTGCATACTTTGATTAATGATAAATCTAAATTTTATCTTCGCGAAAGAGTTTCATGCTAACAATGTCATAAATCTTATTATGTAGTAGATGTCAAAATGAAAAATAAGATTCAGATTAGGCTAGGTTTAGTAACATTTTTTGGGAAATAGGTTCATTCCTTGTACATTTGGATTTAAAATCTTAAAAGCAGAGCTTCAAATTTAAAGAAACTATGTTAGTTTAAGGTTAAAATGTTAGGAAATTGGAACTATGGTTTATATTTGGAGGTTGATTTTGAACTGGGTTATTGATCAACAAAAAAAGTTAGGTGGATTTATCTTAGGATATATAACTGTCAAATACTCCCTCCGTTCCGGGTATAGAGTTCACTATTCTATTTTCAGATGTTTCACTTAAAGAGTCAACTTTCAAAAATTAAGACTTAAAAGTATCATTTTACTACTAATGAGCTACTAAAAGTGTCATTCTCTTAAAAAGTTTGACTTTCAAATAGGGATTCTTTGCCCGAAACGGAGGGCGTATCTATTTTCTTTCTTGATTTCCAACTGTTGGATACGTGAAGGATAAGTCATCCAATCCATAAACGAATTATCTTCCAGAAATTTCAAGATAAAGCATGTACTTGAGGCACCGGGATGAAAGCTCAAAAGGGAGTTTCGAACAACCTAATAATCTGTATACACCATTTAGTGATATGGTATTGATGATACTTTTTCGAATTTACAAAGATTACCATAATATGCTCCCACATCAATAATCATATACTGCCTCCATTTGTATCAAAGAGTCCACTATTCTACTTTGAGATATACAATTTAAAGAATCCACTTTCAAAACTTAAGCCTATAATCTCCTTAACGTTTCAACTTTACCCTCCAATGTCATGTAATCTTGGGTATACTCCGCACTTTTGTAATTATGTCCAACTTCAAGGTTACTGATATACTCCCTCCCTTTCGGGCAAAAGTCCACTCTCAAAAAAAATAAAACTTTTTTTGACAAGTAAAGATTTAAAAGTGTCATTTTATTTCTAATGGGTTATTAAAAGTGTCATTTTCTTAAAAAGTTCGATTTTCATACGGGGACTATTTGCTCGGAACAGAGGGAGTATCTCTTAATTATTGGACTTCTCAAAGGTGTACTCTTTTGATTGGAAAGAAGGGAGTAACTCTTTCCCTCAATTCTATCTTCTCGTTTATAAATAATCTCATTAATTCCCTCAATTCTATCATACCATACATTATTTCCTAATAGATCTATAACATTTTTGTTTCCAAAACTTACAAACCTCCCTTTCCTATTCCTCGTGAACCTAATTCCCTAACCAAAAAAATTACCACGGACGAACTCAACTTTACAAAAAACTAATCATTGTTCCGTAATTAAAAAAATTGATTACAAACTTTTTATTCAAGTTTTAGAAAAATAGTACAGTACAAATCAGAGTTAAATATTGTTCATTAGTTCAAAAAAGTATCATTAACTCCAGCACCTTATATGTTAATCACCACGGATTTGTTCTTGACATAGGCTTGCAGGCTCTACCCATTAATTGGCACTCCTCATTTATAGGAGAGCGCTAAAACATTTACTTGATGCTCTTAAATTTACAATGGAGCAAACAGATCAGTAGATACACTCAATCTCAATTATAACAACATATACATGTCATAATACCCTCGCTATTGAGCAATGATATAGAGAAGCCACAAATAGAGTAAAAGGTTGCAGTCTTTCCATTTTTGCACCTGGCCAGGAAACTGATACATACCTGGGATTCGGATTCCCTCGAACCACTTTTTGGCCATATTTACGCCACCGATACCCATCATCAAGTATGTCAACCTCACTGACAGTTTGCACCACAACGCGTGGTTCACGGATAGGCTTAACCACTGGTGTCACATCAAGACTACCAAAATCTGTCCGCCTGATCACCATTTATGGACAGTCCAAAAGTTAATGCATGAATACAACAAATTAGGTTAAATTTTGAAGGCTTCAGTTTGACGATATTTTATTATTACCTTCGCTTAGAAAATGGATCATCATCGTCAACTTCATCATTTGTGTTGTTCAGTTGTGAAACCGCACCATCATTACTATCATCATTTGGTCTTTTAGGGGATGGCAACGGAGTACCATTTGTATCGAAGCTAGGATTCTGGGCATTAATTCCAGAGTGGTCTTAAAAGAAAAAGAATGGATCAAAAAAAAAAAGAAACTTAGTATAACAGATACTGTATACAGATGAACAATTTAAAAGTAGTCCAAATTACCAGCTTGACAGGTTAACAATGGAAGTTTATCAGTTTTTTCTTCCTTTATGGACATAAGAGCACCAGCAGTGAATCGGCGGCTAGGCTGAGGTTTAGGATGATCATGAGTGCCTTTATACACAATCTCCGTTATTTGTCCAGTATAAGATCGTTCAAAAATCTTTTTCACCTCACAGTTAGGATGTGTGCATTTGTAGTAGCTTCTTGGAAATTCACTTCCCTTAACAACTTTCTGCCCATATTTCCGCCAGTTATATCCATCATCTGAAGACCTATCATTCGGAACTGAAGGCCCAGGATCTTTATGATCGGACTGGGATAGTTGAACCCCAGGCTGAGAGTTCCCTGTGCCATTTGTTTCTTGATAAGCAACAGCAGCAGGTCCACCCTTAGGAGCAAGCATGTGCACAGGTGCAGAGAGACTTGATTCTTTTGGTGCTGCCATTTCACAATTAACCAAAGCAGATGATGCATAAGACAGGGACTCGCATCGATCCTGAGCTTGTCCACTTAGCTCACTTTCCTGAAGGTTGAAACCTGCAGAAACCTATTATAAAATGTAAAGCTTCGCATAAACAGAGTTCAGACCAGTTCAAGGGTAGACAGTAGTCACAGATACACATATAGCAGAACCATATGCATAATTACATAACACGTATAATTGAGCATGAAGCATTTTTATTTTATTTTTGATAAGCAATTGAGCATGAAGCATAGGGTGTAGGCAATACATTTATGAAATAAATACACTTTGAGATTCATTTTAGATGAGCTGATTTATGAGCTGGTTTAGCAGAGATCACATCCTCCGTTGGGTGGTTAAATATAAACACTATTGGCATGGCACCTACAGTTTCGAGTTCAACAATTTTAGTTTCAGTAAACAGCAATAATATTCTACAGCAGCCATTATTTGCAAGGAGTGAGAAATGGGAAATATCAAATAATTCCTGATTCAATGAACACAATTAGATGAATCCATGAAATAGGTCCATACAACCACCTGAGTAAAGATAAAACAGTAAATAACATTTGTGAATATGATATTCACATTTTCTACATGAATTAAAATTAGAATATTAGATCAAATAGCAATCCAATAGGAGCACCGTACCGGAAGTGCTGCTGACAATAATCCTGAGACAGAAGTAGAGCCACTGTGCGGCTTAAACTCAAAGTGACTGGAGCTACTTCCATTGTAGGGGTTGCGATTGGAAGAGTGTGAAATTAATGAGAATGCAACAGAACTGCCAGGCCCCCCCTGCATAATTTGAGGCTTGAAAAACGAGCCTGTAGTTGGAGAAGGCTCTGCCTGCGAGATTTTCAAAGAAATTTATAAACATGACACCCAAAGCTTCACAACACTTTAGTCATAAAGAAAAAAAGTTAACTTCACACAATCATACCTCTCACAAGCTCCGAGATATAGTAGTTATAATCACAAAGGTACAAACAACGAGACAAATTTATATAATTAGAAGCACCCTTGGTGCCAAGATTCGGGAAAGTATGTAAGAAAATACATCAATTTCACTTTCCGAAGGAACAACACAAAAAAAGAGCCAAGCACTAACAAAAAGGAACATTCAATTTTGTGAAAAAACAACACTGAAGCTCAAAGACAAAAACAAAGGGGGATTAAAGGCATTAAGAAAACACACACACACACTCACTCTTAATGAAAAAAACAATAGAGTGGAATAAATGCGGAAAAGAATCTGATTGAAAAACAACATAATGGCGGCATCAGAATCCAACGGTCCCAAAACAGGCACACAAGGCATATAAATAGTGCATATTCCTCAAATGAGCACTAAAAATGGACTAATACAAATAATTGATGAGCAATGAAAAGAATCCAGAACATGCAAAATAACCGAATATCAAAACTTACTTTACCAAAAGAGCAATGTATTATGAAATTAAATGCATAATACCCAGATCACATCAAGGAATTCGTCCACTAAAGCAACTGTGACGTAACCACACACCTCCGTTTGTTTGCTGATGTTAATTTTAGGTCACCAACAGCGAATACAAATCAAAAATTAGATTCGCATCTAATAATACGATAATACTCGCAACGGAGAAATTCAAAGCTCACGCTCTTTGCTTTTCTTAGCAACCAAGTAGCCTTTAACATCTGTCTCGTTAGTGGAATGGAAGAAGAAGCTAAGAGGAAGCTGACCTTAATGTTGGAGAGAAGGACGGGGGACTCGAGGAAGGACGTCGGACTGAGACCAGGAGGGATGGTGATACAGGTAGAGCGTGAGATCGGTAGTTTAGCAGGAGACATGAGCTTGTACTTAGCGCCGTTGGATCCGACATCTCTGTGTTCAGTACCGTACATCATCACGTGACTGGAGACATTACGTCGATCGGGTGGAATGTTCTGGTCGTGCAGTTGCTGCGGCGGCTTGGAGGAGCTCAGAGACTGAGAGTGAGAAGAGTCTTCCATGGAGGATCCCCTGAGGAAGAGAGAGAGAGAGAGCGCGAGAAGGAGGGTTGAAAGTCAAAAAAGAAGATAGAAAGAGAAAGTAGAGGGCAGAGGATGATATTTCGTGAGAAGAGAAGAGGAAGGAAGATGAAGGGGTATTTTGGATATTTGTGTGGGTACGAGTTACGACGGGAAACGGGGGCAATCGGCAATGTATATTTGTGTGTGAAGGTAGATTTGTCAGGACTGAGGAGTCGACGCAGTTAGTTGACTTGTTACATTGGATCTAAATGTAAATTGTCACTAGTCAGTGTCTCCCATTCCATTTCCATAGTTGTACCGTACTCCTATTTCTTCTAGCAATTTGAATGTTTGCAAGTTTGAGGTTGGAGATTGGAGAGAGTATGTTTGTGAATTTCAAGCATGTTTTGCTTACATTTGTGTTAATGTTAGTACTACTATTAAATTAATTATTTAAACTAAGTCATCCAAGTCAAATAAGGTTTCTTCCCCCACCCCCCCCCCTTAAATTTATTGTTTTTGTTGTGATTTGTGTTAGAGGTGTTTCACTTAAACCACAAATTCCTTGTTTGATATATTTTGTTATAATAATAATAATAATAATAAATGTCAATTTTGCTCTTGAAAAATGTTCAAATGTTTCGTTTGATCAAAAAATATAGAACATGACAATAATTTAATAGCATGTTTTTTAATGACGGTTTTATGGATCTTAATTCGTAAGATAAAGTTATCAATGTTAAATGGATCAAAGATTCAGAAAATACAGCGCCACCTCTCAACTTTCGAAAATTATAGCGTCACCTCTCAAATTTTATAAATGGAAACCGTCAATTTTTTAGCCTTGAATATGTCACTTTTGCCTTTAAATGTGTCACTTTAGTCGTTAACTGTATCACCTTTGTATTTAAATATGTAATTGTTAGTCACTCGATGTGTAAGTCATTGTGTATGAAAGTGCGTCATCTTTACCGTTAAATGTGCCACTTTGAGTCCATTAATGCATCACCTTTAATCTCACAATGTGTAAATTATTATGTAAGAAAATGTGTCATTTTTGCTTTTAAATGTGTCACTTTTAGTCACTCGATACTTTAGTCATGATGTATGAAAGTGTGTCATTTTTATCTTTAAATGTGTCACTTTTGTCTTTGAACGTGTCATTCTGCATCTTTAATGAAAAATATTATTTCCCCCTTAAAAATGACACTTTTTAAAAAAAAAAAAAAGTGACACTTTTACCCTTTAAAAATGTCATGTTTGCCCTTAAACGTTTCGCTTTTGACCAAAGTTTATAGTTGACTTAAAACTAAAATGCAAAGTCTGACTGGTTAGGACTTCGACAACCACGTTCGAAAAGAGGGAGAGCACCGGAGCACGTTTTGGAAGATGGAGGGAACCTGAGCAAATCAACAAGCATCTAATTACATGGTGGCAACTCCTACGCGTGCCATGTGATCTGCCTCCTTTCGTCGACCCACGTGTTTCATAAATGGTTTTGGTGTTGATCAGCGGGTTTCAGCCCACCCGCCCGGTTTTAAGTTTTTTTCCCTCTCTCATTTTGACTCGTTTTCTTGTTGGACAACACGCAGTAATCATTCGATAGGTTGTCCGCTTCAACAACCTCACCTTTCTCTTTTTTGGAGCTTCGTCTTGCTGATTGAGGATTCGTAAGACGCTCTTATACAAGTTTTTGTCATAATTTAGAGACGAAGTGAGTATTAAAGTTACTTTTAAGAACTATTACTCTTTTAAATAGTTTCCACTTGCACTAGTATGGACACGCGTTACTAAAATGAAATAAAAAATCTAACTCTTTAATTTTTTAATGGAAAAACTAAAAATAAATTTCAATTTTGCAATGAAAGTAGTACTTCCTTGGTATGAATGTCTGATTTTCCTCGTAATTTCTTCCATCCAAAAGTAAGTGTTTGTTATTTGTCATAATTCCTTGAGTTAAAATAGGTTATTTTCTTCCTAATTTCTTCCATCCAAAAGTAAATGTTTGTTAATTGTCGAAATTCATTGGGTTAAAATAGGTTATTTCCCTAATGTATTCACCAAATTTCATTTTAATAACCCCAAACAAAATGACTTAAAAGTGTTGAGAAATTTTATTTAGATGATCTTGAAATAGAACATGACTCAAAACATATACTATATATATATATATATATATATATATATATATATATATATATATATATATATATATATATATATATATATATGTATGTATATATATATTGAAATCGATAATATATAGCTCATGAATGAATTAAATCCACTCAATTCGGATCATTGATACGTAGAAGCACAATTTTGATATTTTGAATCATGATAAACACGTTGGATCAATGATCCAATGAATTGTGATCCAACCCATTACTAGGCCTAAGTGTAAGCACGATACTAAACACCAAATATTATGATACCAGTTTAGTTTTACATAAAATGGTCAAAATAAGGAAGAAACTTGGGTGAAATTCGGGTTGTCCACTTTTATAAGTTCCAATCTCGAGGCTAACATCAATGGATTTCGCTTCACCAATTTGAAAAGGAAAAAAGAATTCGCTCAACAATTTGCAGAATGCAGAAGTGTGAAATGGAGATTGTCATAAACTGTATTTTCCAATTGTGGATGGCATCTCCTTATAAAGGAGTAGACAAGAGACTGTATTAATAACCACATTGATGATGAAATAAATTCATCACGCGCTTGCACATGAGTACGAGATCCCATGATTTGCTCCAACCTTTCTATACAAGCTTACCCTTATAACATAAGGCACTTGTATATAAACCACTCAAGTTTTTGTTAATCTTCCAATGTGGGATAAACCCACTTCCAACAACCATACTTTAATCAATCATAACTTATTCATCCAAACACCAAATTGGACAAATAAATATATGATTTCGATGTTCTCACGGAGTAGAACGCGATTCCACAATTACCCTTGTCATTACACAAACGACATGTAAAGAAATCCGTGCCACAAAATGCACAATTTCATTCTTTAAAAACACAATTTTTCCAACAGGCCTAAGTGTAAGCACGATACTAAACACCAAATATTATGATACCAGTTTAGTTTTACATAAAATGGTCAAAATAAGGAAGAAACTTGGGTGAAATTCGGGTTGTCCACTTTTATAAGTTCCAATCTCGAGGCTAACATCAATGGATTTCGCTTCTGAAAAGGACATTGGGATGAACTAGCTCTTAAACGATCGACCGAGATCCTCTCCAACTTTGATTGGTTTAGTTAGTTGTGGATCCACACCTCTTTGACCTTAAAAATGATCATTTAATAGTAGGGAAAGGAAATCCCGGTGAGACCATATGAGGTCCTAGCTTTTGGGGGTGTTGCCCCGTACAACGATTAGGTGTTATCACCTCGACCCCATAACCTGAATGGGAAGGTCGATTCATGTTCTGTTGCCCCAATACTTGTATTTTCAAACAAATTATAAACAAGTGATAATCGAGTCTTGAAAATTTTTTAAAATTTTAGGTGGTTCCAGCAATTGAAGGTGATTAGTGGAGAAGCGATTAATGAAGATTACTTGATGTAGAAACTTGCATGCTTTAAATTTACTTAAAATCATTAAGTTAAAACAACTAGTTTATATTTTATCAAATCATTTAAGATGTTTTACTTAGACTTTATATCAAGTCTAAATCTATCTGTTGAACATTCAGCAAATAAGATGTCATTTTTTATTTAAATACAACAAATACCCTTTTAGACTTGGTTAAACAGTCTTCTTTAAATTAAAACTATGTATGCTTAAAGCTAAATCAGCAGCTAGCAGCTGCTGATAACATTGTGTCAGTATATGCTAAATATTTTGAACTCTCTATCTGCTGAAAACTATTTACTATTGAAACGTTTGATATTCACGCTCTCATATTAAATTATTATTTGGTCATCTATTTTCAAACAAAAGACTTATTTACATGTCTTGTCAATAGTAGACTTTCGTGTATGTCTTAAATATTCTTCTATATTATATCATAGCTAACCATCCTCTTTATTATTTCATGCTAGGAAATACTTTTTGTCTCTTATCCTCTGCAAGATTTCTGTGCATTCAATGAAAGATTTCTTCATTATCATGTCTTCAAGAGATTCAAGTATCAAACGACTACATTCCTGAAGATCTCTATAAAACATTTGAAGTAAGGATTGAAGATGACACTTTCGCATAATTACGTGCATTGTTCTCATAAATCTCAAATCCTCAAAGTACACTGAAAGAGACAAATACGTTGAAGCATTCATCCAAACTGCGAACTTCAATCTTTTTTTTGAAGAGCTTCTTCTATCAAACATTTACTAAATAGTCTCTCACATATTATTCTTTTATAGTTTCTGTTTGAACAATCATTGTTTCGTTTGTTCATTCATTCTTTCAAATCTTTAAGGAACCCTTGATTTTTGCACGAGTTTGATCCTCGCTTAGATCAACTCACTCAAACACTGGTTTTTTTATTGTACATGATCCGTTAGTGATCATTAGTTTCTTAATATATTTTAATACACTTTAAAAATCTAAGTTTGACCAACTTGGTAGTGGACGTAGCAGTTTATTCTGTGAACCACTCAAAATACTGCGTCTGGTGTACCTGATGTTTTCATTGTTTATACACTTAAGCAATTGCTATCTACTTAAGTGTTTAACAGTTACATTCTTGAATTCTTTGCTTAGTTGATCTTATATATATTGTCTTTCATTTCAGTCCATATACTTTAGTGATCAAAAGAAAACCAAACCAAGTTGTTTTACGTTCAACAGCTGCTACCTGCTGATTTTACATCAGTTGCTGAAAACTTAACTTTTCTGCTGCAACTCTTAAAGGTTTTCAAAACAACCTTCAAAGTTTTTAAAGGCCATTCACCCCCCCCCCCTCTAGCGTTATTTTGTTGCCAACTAGACTTACACTTGATGAAGCAATTTGAAAAGCTAAGAGAAAGACGAGCACATTTGACGTTGATGGCAGGAAGACATTATTTGAACAAATTTATGAAAGTGTCTTTTGTGGGTTATAAAAAAAGGAAACTGTAGCAGTTGAAAGTTTACCAAAAAAGACCAGGCAGCAAATTTCTAAGGAAATTTTGAACCACATGGAGCAACCCAATCAATAAGGAAGGTCTTGTTTAGATAAATGATGCATTTATGATTTTTAGTTATTTTTGTGGTTTTATAATGATTGCATTGCAAAATAATATAGAAAAAAAGGGGGGGAAATTCATCAAAGAAAAATTTAAAATGGCAAACGATATTACGAGCTTGAATTTGTGGTATTCCAATGAGCTCTCTTGTTAGAGGTATTGGATGATTAAGCTAATGATGATCAAATTTGATTTGACGAGGTTGAAATTTAAGTAATTTTTTTTGAGCTCGTACTATCATAATTCAATAAAAATTAATAACAAAGCTAAAAACAACAAAATGAACCAACCCGACTGCGTAGTGAAGAGAGCGAAGTTTGTGATTAAGTTTCTTATCTAGTGTTTTTCTTCTTCTTTTCTCGAATCATGGTTTTATTTTATTTCAATTATCAAAAAATGCAAATAATACAAAAAGAAGCAAACCACCTATCCGAACAAATAAGATTATTATGAACAAACAATATAGGGAGAAATTCCATTTTGTAAAGTTTTTAACCGCTCTGCTCCCCATTTTTTTGTAATCGAAAAAAATAACTTTATGCATCGAGATGGAAAAAATGAAGCACTTCCATGCATTGCAATGTACAAATGATGCATCATAATGCAAGAAGTGACTTTTTCCGATTGCAAACAATACTAAAAGGACGGAGCAGTTAAAACTTTTAAAAAAAGACCGACCCACAATTTTCCCAGTAATATATGCCAACAGCTTAAGGGTGATAACCGGGCCAGTCCCATAGAATGAAATTATAACCTCATCAATCCACTTTCTTTTTATTCTACCGATTAAGTACACTTTTGAGGGTAAAATGTTGAAGATACCCTTAATGAATAAAATACACACTTACAAAGCATCCGCCCAAGATTGGGTCTCGTAATGTAAAATCTGAGCATTTGAGTAAATATTATACTTTGGGATGGAAAAAAGTGTCTGACCTTGAGAATGAAAAGAGTTTTTATGACTTTCTCTTTCTCTCTCACACACTCTCTCATCATTAATGTGTTTATCTCTATTTATGCATTTCTCTCTCTCTCATCGATTCCACCCATTTTCTGCCTCTCTCTCCCACTTCCTTTCTTTGTTGGCACTTTCAAAGTCGTTAACCCGTCTTTCTCATCATTAACAAGTTAAATTATCATTATTTATTTGGGCATCGCAATGCAAAAATCATCGCCCAAATTTGGCATCGCAATACACAATTGAAGTTTGTCCAAATTTGAGCATCTCGCAATGCAAAAATCTTCGCCCAACTTTGGGAATCGCAATGCAAAAATTAGGCTTCACAATGCAAAAAACCATGCATCAAGGTGTACAAAATACATCGCTCTTCGCTCAAATTTGCGTTGAAGCTTACATCACCCCTTTAGTATTACAACCAATGTCCACTACATTGGAAAGAATAATAAAAGAGATCGTATTAAATGAATACTTCATTTTCTCCATATCACAAATTATGAAAACACAGTTTCTTTAGATTCCATGGCCATTTCTATCCTCTCCCTTTCTTCAGCAAACTTGAGGTTTATTTTGTCAACTGCTTTGTCTGTGTCAACACTACTGTAATTTTCAGTAAATTTTGAGGTGGGTTTGGATATTTTAGCTAGTTAGGCGAAAAAAATGGGGGTTATAATTAGGTTTTGTGTGAGGAATGGAGTCACAGTGTTTGGAGATCTTTGAAAAGATCATCTGGAAACCAATTTAAATGGGGGAAAGTTGATGGACTCTTTTTTTTGGATAGAGATAGAGAGAGAGTTCACAGTGTTTAACGGACATAAGGTGGAGAGGCCAACTTGGGCAAATTTATAAAGGAAAATTTTGACGCTTACATCGACTCCGATGCCTGCATAGTAGACTCTAACGCCTGCATCATAGATTCCGACTCATGCATCGAAGACTCTGATGCCTGCATCGAATACTCCGACGCCTGAAACAACTTCCTCATCTGTACACAACTTCTTCATCTATAGATGGTCGTGAATCAGAATGAGATAAAGCCCATAGTAATTCGTGAAAAGAATGTTTGAATGGAGGGAGTTGAGATTTGATGGTGGAGTTAATCGCACATTTAAAAGAAAAGAATGTTTGAATGGAGGGAGTAGAGATTTGATGTTTAGTAATTCACTGGACAATGCCCATATCATCAAATCAACTTACATTTTTTCTTGGACAGTGCCCATATCATCATGGTTAAAAAAAACTTATTTTGGCTGGAAGTATTTTAGCAAAGCTTCCATGGACAAGGAAAAGAAAGAGAGTGAAAAGAGAGAATGTTGAAGACGACGGTGGGTATTTTAGGAACAATTTTATTAAAATGGATTTTGGTGATTGGATTAAAAAATGGGGGAGTGGAGCAATTACAATTTCACAAAAAGGAGACCGACTCGCAATTATTCCACGGCTTAACAAAAAGAGAAGAGCTGCAAAAGGAAAGAAAAAGCCCAAAACAAAATATAGGCTCAAAGACAACCCACCTGCAAGACCCATCTCACAATCATCTTTAGTTGGAATAGATTTTTCGAATAATTGTGGGCCGGTCCCCTTCACCAAGTTTTCAATTGCTCATGTTCCGTGTTTTTCTTTTCAACCGCAAAAAGTCATTTTTTGGGTCGAAATGACATGATACCCTTAATGAGGCTGAGGCGCGCTACGAAAATGTCTCGTGATGCATAAATTTAAATGGAATCAATTTTAATTTACCTTATCCAATTTTAAATTGCAATTCATCAATTTTAATTACCTAATTTATGTTTATTTATCAAGTCCAATTTTGCATCGCGATGTAAAAATTGATACATTGCAATGCAAAAATCAATTTTAATTAATAATCCAATTTTATTTACCAAGTCCAATTTTGCATCACGATGCAAAATTTGATGCATCGTGATGCAAAAATCGTTGTGAAATAGACATTCATTTATCTTCTTTCCACTACACAATCAACAAATTATTCAAATTTATATGCATATTTTTCATGCATCCCAAATTCAAATAAATGCATCATGATTCACAAATAATGCATTATGATTCAAAATTGATGCATCTAGATTTAAAAATGTGTCAAACAATGAAAAAAAATTATTCATGTATTTTATCGAACAGTTTACATGCATAACAATACAAAACAAATAAGTAAATCTATTTTGAATCACATAAATATAATGATGAAGAATAGATATGTCAAAATGGGTTAGGCACGTTCGTCTGGCCCGACCCGCCACCTAAAAAGGTGGGTTGGGTTGGGAAAATATGAACTCATTAGCTAGGAGGTGGGTCAAACGGGTTGTGCCCGCGATTGGTTGCGGGTCGGAACGAGTTGACCGGTCATATACTAGTTGCAAATAAACAAGGCACAAGTTTGAAACAATTAGTTTAAATCATTTTCGCTCAAAATGTGAGATATATTTTTTATATTTGAAATATTAGTAAATAATTTTGAATTCGTTATAAAAGTGGCACTTATAGCAACTAAAGATGTCAAAATAAGATATACTAACCGCAATATTTACAAAAAAATGATTATAAGAACATACAAAAAGATTAATGATAAAATAATTTCTTACTTCTATTTTTTTTTTCTCATTTTATACTATTAATATTAGAGAAAGTTGTTAGAAAACACTATTAAAAATATAATAGTATAAAATATAATTTTTAATGAATTGTGACATTTTTTGCGTTATTTATGATTATGATTATTATTTTTATTAATTAAAAGAAAAGTTGGTGGGTTGGCAATTTCCCGGCCCACCACATTTCATAGGTTGGCTCGTCCTGCCCTGCCCCTCCAAATGATGGGTTATAGCGGGTTGCGGGATGGTCCACCTCGTCAACTCATCTTGACAGCTCTAATGAAGAACAACAACAACGAAAACAACAACATGATGTGAATAAGTAAATGAGTGAGAAGTTAGGGTGATAAAGAAACAGTTAGTAGTAACCATTGTTCTTCTTCACCACATGTAGACACCTCAAATTCGTACCCTTAATTCATAACCATCCTAAAAGTATAATTTATAAATAAAAAGAACTAACGAATGTTAAAGTTTCCATTTAAGTTTCAGGAGGGGCCAAAGTGTCAAATGAAACTCAAGAAGGTTCAAAAGGACAAATGACAACAAGCAGGGGGAAAAGAAAACAAAAATAGGTTGAAAGCAGTTCTGGGCGCCCAACCCCCACAATTCTGGGCGCCGCCCCATTTTCTGCATAAAGCAACACCCCTTTCTGCAATAGGCATCGCCCATTTTGGTTTTTGGCCTTCTGCCATTCCTTCGACATACCACCTTTCAGCGCAGGGTACAATTCTTCGCACCTCAGTACAAAATATCTCAGTACAAAATATCTCAATCTTCCTTCGTGGTTAAGTCTGCTTCCTCCCTGCCTATAAATACAAGGCTTCCTCTTCTTCATTTGAGGACCTTAACACAGACAATCTCCCCCAAAGTTACGCTACCCCCATATGCTCTCTCTCCCTCAAATATCCCAGCAAGCCAACCTTCCTTCCTTGCCTCGCAAGCCTTCATCCGGGCCTCCGTCCTCGCTCCTGCGAGCCGATCAATCAACGTGCCTTGCCATTACGCCGCCCGATTTCAGACACGACATATAACAAAAGTAACAAAATAAGCAGTTACGCTGTCCTAATTCAAACACGACAATCAACAAATATAAGCAGTTACGCCGCCTGAATAGAGAGGTGGAAAATTGCAAATACAAGTAATTACACTTAGAGCCGTCAAAATGGGTTGGGCCCGTTGGGTTAGCCCACCCCGCCACTTAAAAAGGTGTGTTGGGTTGGGAAATTATGAACCCAAAAAAAGGCGGGTCAAATGGGTCGAACCCACACGGGTTTTGGGTTGAGGCAGCGCGGGGCGGGTTGGGCGCGGGTTGACCCGCCAATTTGCCAAGTTGGAAAATTATTATTAGTTTAAATGTTTAATTCCTTAATTTCCTTAACAGTTAACAACTTAACATTTTTTTTTTATATTCAAGAAAGTTGATGTTATATTTTCCAACAAACTGCCGGTCTAACAATACAAACTGAGCTGCAACTTTTTTACACTTCAACACTGTGATTCCTATGTCCTCCTGATGAAGTAACCAACCAGAACACCTAGTAGACCAGCTAGCAACACAAACAAGATGGAGAATCCACCAGCACCATGTTTTCCAGCCTCTTTTCTCATTAGCTCCATTTCCCGTCGAAGCTTCTGACTTTGTTGAATCACAGTTGCTTTCTCGTCTGTCAACTTCGAAATCAAAGACAATGCCTCTGAAGATGAAGATTTCTCCTTCGGCTCTTCTGAAGACCTCGTGACAGCATCAGGCCATGAACCATTTTGGTTCCCATCTTCTCGAGAAGACCTTCTTCGATCCTCGGGGACAGGTGAGGGAGGATTAGCCGGAATGTAAATGACCCTCAATTTGAACTCCTCAATAACCTTTCCTTCCTCTTTACAATACGTGCCTACTCCTTTTTGTATTAATTGTTTTTTATAAAGTTTGTAAAAATTTGGTGGGTTGACCCGTCGAACCTACAACCCATGGTGGGTTGGGTTGGGTTGATAGTTTTTAGGCCCGCCGCTTTTTTGGGCTGGCCCGCCCCGCCCCGCCAAATGGCGGGTTGAAGCGGGTTTTGGGCTGGCTCGCCCCGCCAACCCATTTTGACAGCTCTTATAACACTGCCCAAATTTCAGCAAACAAACAAACAAAAACAACAAAAAGACTTCCTTTCCCGGAAGGACAGGGGAAGCACATGTAGACCACCTAGAGGGCTTAAACCTAGACATATACCAGGTTCAGACACTCACGCTCCAAGAGGTAAGTTCTGTCCACGTAGCTATTTATTCTAATCTATAAATAAAATATAGATATTTAATTAAGTTTCCTTTCTGTTTTACTTTAATATAAAAATAGTTAAAATGTAGATATTTAATTAGTTTCTTTTATGTTTTTTACTTTAATATAGAAATAGTTATACTTCTTACTGTTTAATTAGTTTCTTTTCTGTCTTAATTTAATGTAGAAATAGTTATACTTTCTTACTATTTAATTAGTTTTCTTTATGTTTTTTTACTTTAATGTAAAATAGTTATAATTTCTTACTGTTTAATTAGTTTTTTTTTTCTCTTTATACTTTAAATGTTGAAATAGTTATATTTCTTATTATTTAATAAGTTTCCTTTCTGTCTATACATGTAATATAAATAAGTAGTATTGTTAGCATAGCTATTTTATTATTAAGATAGCTATCAAAAAAATGTTTTTATTACTCTCCAATTTTATTATTTGAGTTGTATCTTTACTTTATTTTATTTAAGTAAAATGTAACGTAACTTTTCTTTATTTCTTTCTATTATATATAAGTCTATCTTTTTAAACCAAAGTATACAAAATAAAACAACTATATTGACAAACACATTGTGAGACCGAAAGGGCGAGTTGGGTGCCTAACCCCTTCCTAACTCGTAAATTAGCCCCCGAACCCATACATTCCGGTATTTTTTGTTTTCTCTGTTTAACCATAAAATAGAGGTGACAACTCTGTAAACATACTTTTGAGTCCACAACGAGACCGGACGTATTCGACGTGCTCAAAGTTTTGCAACCACTTGCTTTTCAGTAGCGAGGAAAGTTCGAAACGGGATTCTCAAAGTGACGACTATGCTGGGGACTGAAATTGTTTAAAAAAACAAAAAAGAAGGCTAAACTCACTTTCTTTGGGGTTGTTAATATGCTTGGTTTTTTTTCTTTCTATTATATTCTTTAGCTTCTTTTATGTATATAATTTTCAGTCTTTCAAATAAATCAAAAACAAAAAGTTTCTTTCCTTCAATCTAGTTTTGCTTGCATATATATTGAGATTTTTGTGTTGTTTTCCTTTGGTACCACTAACAGCTTTACAGAGGCTGGAAAAAGAAAAAAATTGATTATTTATCATTTGCTCTGCTAAAGAGACTGTCCAGAGATACGTAATCATCCCATGCCATTCCAGAAATCACAAACTAAAAAAAAGAGTTTTTCAAAAAAAAAATATTTTGTTCTTTCAAATTAAAAATAAGAGCAAGTGTTTTTCAAAAAAAAAAAATCATGTGCAGTACGTGGTTTTCTTTTCCTTTCAAAAAAAGGGGTGCATTTTTCAATTCAAAAGAAAAAAAGTAAAAAGAAAATATGTTATTTTTTCTTTTAGAAAAAAAATAGAAGTAATTTATTTTTCAAAACAAATTTAATTAAAAAATAAAAATAATAATAAGCAAACAAAATTTGTTTTTCCAATTAAATTTTTTTTTCAAATTCAAGAAAAGGAAAGAAAAACAATAAGGATTTCCAAAATGTTGTCTGTAGTATATTTTTCAATATGTTTAAAAAAATCAATCAAATTTTGTTTAGCAAAAAGAAAATTCCTTTGACAAAGTTGAACGACGATGACCTGAGCCTATTATTGAGAAACATAGGCAGCCTTTGGGTCCGGTTAAATGCTTTGATTTACTATGCAAAAAAAATGTTTATTTGCTTTAGTGTTTTTATATTACTGCAAAATATTTTTTTCAAAAAAAATAGATAACTCACATACGTGCACTCATGTAGAAATATTCTGAACTACTACCCTTTTACCCGGATAAATACGCCCGAGAATCCTTGTTTACTGAACTTGGAAACTTAGGCCGAAATTATCCCACTTTGCGCCCTTTAATGAGGGGCCAACGGGGTGTAAGCCAGCCTAACCCTGCATCAGCCACGTTAATATCATGTATATCTTTTTAGGACACTTCATGGACCGGTCGGTTTTTTTATACGTCAAAGTTAGTGATCAATCCTATGTGCAAAAGAAAAATAAGAAAGTCGAGAAATCCATTGACCAATTTTTTAAAAAAAATTGAATGGTCAAATAAAAATACACTTGGATTGATTAAAAACTTTGATGGTATCCCCTAGATCGTTTGAATGGTCGATCCTTGAAAGATCATCTTCGACCCATTGTGACCGAGCTATTAAAATCACACTGGGCTTCCCACCATATACCAAAAGAGGATCCATTTGCCCAAAACCAGGGCTATTTCACCCTTATATATCCACAAAGAATGACCATCCGTTCGCCCCAAAATGAGAGAAGACATTCCATTAAAAGCTCTTGCTATAATGCTCCGAGATGTCAAAAAAAAAAAGGAAAAAGAAAAGAGGAAAAAGAAAAGAAAAAGGAAAAGGAATAAAAAATAAAAAAGGGGGGGGGGAAGAAAAAAGAGGAATGGCTAGGTTGCAAATTCAAATACAACCTACGCCAAAGAAAGGAAATAAAGAAGGGAAAGTACCTCTCTGGGGCGGTCCGTTAAAGTCCCTCTCTAACCAATTGAAGCCTTTCCTAAAAAAATCTCCCATCAAAGCCAAAAGCCAAAAGTCAAAGTCAAAGCAAAAATCCAAAATCTAAAAGCCAAAAGCCAAAGCCAAAAATCCAAAGTCCAAAAATCCAAAAGCCAAATCCAAAGTCCAAAGTCCAAAAAAACCAAAGCCAAAAGCCAAAGCTAAGAGCAAGAAACCAAAAGCCATCCCAATCATAACATTGTTAGTCCTAAATAGCACAATAATAAGCTAGAATGGGGGGTGAATAGCTTATTAAACACTTAAAATTTTTCTTATTGATTCCTAAAACAAGCACTTGCAATCTATTGAAAAGATTGAAGTAGCGGAAGTCTTGCAAGGAAGACAGACTAAGTCTGCTGGTGAAGCACTACCGATAGACTTAGTTGGTTACTCAAGTTTGCTGCTAAAGGAATAAGTTAACAGATATGAAAACAGTGTAAAGCAGTAAGTAAAGAACACATGTATTTTGAGATGATTCGCACTATAAAGAGTGCTACGTCTACCACCAAGGCACTCAACCTTGGATTTAAATAAACACAATGTTTTCCACTAGTTCTATTACAGAAATGTCTAATGGATCGTGTACAAAATATTTGACTTGTATTTGGGGAGGGGGTATTGAATATCTAGACAAAACATAATATTCAACGTGCAAAGCAGTAAGTAAAGAACACAAGTATTTTAAGACGGTTCGCACTATAAAGAGTGCTACGTCCACCACTAAGGCAGTCAACCTTGGATTTAAATGTGCACTATGTTTTCCACTAGTTCTATTAAAGAAATGTCCAATGGATCCTGTACAAAATATTTGACTTGTATTTGGGGAGGGGGCATTGAATATCTGGACAAAACAGAATATTCAATGTGCAGAAGAATAGTAAAAAGAACAACAAAAAGAAACAAAAGAGTAATGGTTGATGCAGATCTTCTTGTTGTTGTTGAGGACATCGTTGACCAGTTAATGATCTCTTGAATGCACTAAGTATATAAAGTTTGATGTTGTTGTGAAGATTCAGAGCATTGTTTTTTTTTCAGTCTTTAATGGCAGTATGTATAGCTTGGGCATTCTTGAGATCGTTTGAGAAGACGAAGTGAGTAACAGCTATATTAGGTTGAATGCATTAAATGCCTGAAGCTGTTTGTTGTTTCTTCTTCAACTGATACTGAGCAGGGAATGGTGAAGAGTTGTTGCAGCAACTAGCAGATGAGTGACAATCAGAGTTTGCAGACCTGCAGTAGTTGGTACTAGTCTATATGTATCAATCTGCCGTTGGGGGCTGCTTGAAGTCTTCCGGTGAATCCTTCAGCCGAAGTCTTCCGTTGAACCTGTGAAGTCTAGAAAACTATTCTAAGGCAAAGTTCTATACATAGTTGTCACGCTAACTAGTACGCAGCCCAATTAGCCACTGAGTATAGAACCTAATGTAATGAATGAACAAATGCAAATCAAGATACAATGAGAAACAACAATCTCCTCCTATTTACATCTGGTCATCATTACTTACAAGTGAGGGCTATGAAAACTTTAGGGTAGATAATAGCATGTCAGAAAATATTTTAGTTTTATAACGACAGACATGCCTCTATAAAAAAGAAAACTCCTCAATTGTAATAGCTAATCTAAGTGCTTACAAACAGATGAGATGAAGGAACAACACAAGGATTAGTAATAAACAGTTCAAATAGATTTAAACTGGATGTTTAAATTCTGAGCATATACATGAGTTTAAATAACAAGAATTTAAACAGTAGATGGTTTTTGAAAAGAAGGAACATATGTATTTCAAACAAGAAGTTTAATGTGTACAAAGTTTTCAAAAACATGATAGGTACAAAGGATTAGGGATAGAAAAAAATATGAGCTACCACGGCCTTTTTCCTTTTCCTTTGTTTGCTCTGTCAGCTGCTTGTCTTTCTCTGCGTTGGCGTTCGAGTTCTTCAACTCTTCTGGTGTATTCATCATCGGCAGAGGTTGGTTGTATGGTGGAGCGAGAACGGTAGTCGAGTTCTTCTCGAAGTCTGTTGTTCTCCTCCATCAGAGTTCGGTTCATAGACCATAGTTGTCTCTCCTCCGTGATGGCCAGATCACGTTCACGCTCGGTATTGATAAGATCATGTGATGAGTTGAGCATTTCATCGTTTAGCTGTAGTACTGGAGTGCGGCCATGACCCAGATGAAGAGTTATCCCGTGGAAGAGCTGGTAGAACAGAGAAGAGCATAGTCTGACGCACTCATTGCGTTGAGCTTCCATGTTGATTTTGAGGACTGTAGACTCGTGCCACATTTCTCCAAATTTTGTCCACGCATCCTCCTGAAATTGGCGAAGGATTGCGGCATTCCTGCCGGCAGCCTAGCTGCCCTGATCCAAGAAAAAGAACTGGCTGAGACTCGTGATAATGATGCTGAGCAGAGGGCTGGTCAGGCCGAGCAAAGGGCTATTCAGGCTGAGTAGATGAAGGCCTTGGCTAGAAGGAGGTGACCGAGTCCTCGGCTAGGATTTCTGAGCTGGAGAGGCGGGTTGATGAGGTGAGGGCCTCAACTTTTGGACAGTTCAAGGATACCAAGGAATTCACCAAGGAGGTCCTCCCTTATTACGAGCGAGGTGTGCGCCATGTTCTCCGGTTAGCCGCTTCTTCGGGGCTCACGCTCGGGACCATCGTTGATTGGGGAGGTGAGTATTTCTCTAGAGAGGCATCGAGGGAGGGACACGAAATGGTCCCTTTTGATGAAGGCGAGCTAAAAATGATCCATGCCAAGGATGCCACCGATGGTTTCGAAGAATGGGTGCCCCCGACTCTGTGGTCACAAGATGCCATCTCTCTGATCGGCGCCGTGGAACGTGGCGAGGATGTAGAGTTCGATACTGAGCTTAAATTGAAACAATTTATAGGCGAGCAATCGAACTGTGATCAGTTTGATAATGAATCAATTGCTGCAAAGCAACGAGGTCTACCTTTCCCAGCCCGTGATGCCGAAGTGGTTGATCTCCCAGAATGATAGGTTTCTAATCCTCGTTGTGCCGAGTTGACTGGGCGGGTGTGCCCGTTTTTCCAAACAATTTTATTAATGTGTTTGTAATTTAAATAAATTTTTTTCCTTGTCTTTTGATTTTGCTATATGAATGGATTTTTACGTCCGTTTTGTTCTTGCTTTTCATTTCACACTTGTCTTTATTTCAATCTATTTGTAACCTTCCTCGAATCCCGAGGATAGGTTTTAGTCCCACCTCCGTATGAGGATGGGAATGAGCACTTAGCTCATTTCTTTATTTGCAACCTTCCTCGCGTGCCGAGGATAGGCTTTTGTCCCACCTCCGTACGAGGATGGGAATGAACACTTGGCTCATTTCTTTATTTGCAACCTTCCTCGCGTGCGTAGGCCGAGGATAGTTCCACCTCCGGTTCCACCTCCGGCTTTGTTCCATGAGGATGAGAATGAGCTGATAGCGAACACATTTGCTTTGAAAATATACATCATTTATTCAACTTTGATCTTTGCTCAGAGGTTACATCAGTGATAGTAGGATTTGAGATGATCGACATGCCAAGGGTTTTTCAAAGGTGTGCCGTCAGGCTCCGCTAGTTGATACGTTCCTTCTTTCACGATGTTAGTTATTCTGAACGGGCCCTCCCAATTTGGTGAAAGCTTATTCCTTCCTATCTTTCTGTCGGTCGCCTCTATCTTTCTTAGGATTAGATCACCGACTAAGAAAGTTCTTGGTTTTACTTTCTTATCGTGATGGATCTTAGTAAGCTTTTTGTAGTTGATCATTCTGATGAGGGCTTCCAGCCGCTTTTCTTCGAGGTTGTCCAGGTTGAGCTGTCTGGACAAGTTGTTCTGTTCTTCATCGAAGAAGGTGACCCGAACAGTTGGAAGGGCTAATTCAACCGGTGCCATTGCTTCTGACCCATAAGTAAGTGCAAACGAGGTTTCACCAGTAGATCCCCCTATTGACGTTTTAATTCCCTACAGGACGATTGGTAATTGTTCTAGCCAACTTCCTCTTTTGTTGTCCAAATTTCTTTTTAGGGCATGCATAATCTTCTTGTTTCCTGCTTTTGCCAGACCATTGCCTTGTGGATGAGCCACCGAGGACATTCGGTGTTTGACGTTCAGCCTTTCGCAGCTCGTCGTGAATTTTTTGGAAAACTGGGTGCCATGGTCGAAAACGATCATTCTAGGCAATTCGAAACGACAAAATATTTGCTCGTATACGAATTTCATTGCTTGGTCCTCGGTTATGCTAGCAAGCGGTTTTGCTTCTACCCATTTGGTAAAGTAATCCACCGTGACAATAACATACTCGCACCCATGCTTAGCTTTGGGGAAAGGGCTAATGAGGGACAATAACATACTCGCACCGGAAGTGGTTGCTCCTCCCCCTCAGCCTGGATGGGGTACTGGCGTCAGAGATAACGGAGCCGGTCCGAGCAACACAACCGTCCACGAGAATGGAGATGCCGGTGATGATGAAGGAGAGACACTTCTGGTGGTTCTGAGAACAGGGGTTCTTCTGCGCCTCGCAGAAGAGGGATATGGGCCCGGCTTGGTGGACGCTGCAGGCATGGATAGACCGCTAGGAGGCTGAGCTGCAAAAGAAAGGAATGTTCGGGGGAAACAAGTGGGGGTGTAGGCAGGAATATATATATATATATATATATATATATATATATATATGTGTGCAATGCAGTTAATGTATAATAAAAATGTCTTAAATAAATATTCCTAAGTTGCACCTTAGGACCTTGTAATATATTTTAATATTTTAATGTGAGCTTCCTTTGTGGTATTTCTTTTCCCTTTGTCAGTTGAGCCTGTTGTATGCCAAAAGCTGGAGATAGTATGCTGAGGATTCAAAAGAGTGCCTTCCCTCTCCTTTTTCTCCTGATTTTTTTTATATGCTCTAACTTTTACCTAGGCCGCCCTTTCGGGTTTTCAACCTAGCGAGCCCTTATTTCTCCTTTTTATTGTTTTTTTTTTCGCTCTAACTTTTGCCAAGGCCGCCCTTTCGGGTTTTCAACCTAGCGAGCTGGAGAGGGAAACACTTTTGTCAGATAGATTGGCTCAAGCGTAGTACCTTTTGAGCTTGTCAAGGTTGAAGGGCTGAACAAGGTCCTCTCCTTCCTGGTTTGTGAGGAGTACGGCACCTCCTGACCGGATCTCTTTGACTATGTATGGTCCTATCCATGGAGATTTCCATTTTCCCCTAGTATCAACATGACTAGTGGGTTTTTCTCGGAGCACCAGATCTCCGACCTGGATGTCGCGGCCTTTGACTTTTTTGTTGAATGCCCGGGCTATGCGTCTTTGATAGGCTCGAGTGTGCTCGAGGGCTAATGCCGCCGTTCATCGATCGGGGCTAATTCTTCAAACCGCCCTTTGACCCGGTCGACCTCGCTACATCGAGATTCCATCATTATTCTTAATGATGGTATTTCAACTTCAATAGGCGCAACGCCTCCATGCCGTATGCTAAAGAGTAGGGGGTAGCCCGGTGGGTGTCTGGGGCGAGGTGCGATAGCTTGAGAGGGCTAGCGGTAATTTTTGGCCGATCTCTTCTGTGTCGGCCATTTTTCGATGATGTTCTCGAGAGTTTTGTTGGCTGCTTCAACGGCACCATTTGCTTGTGGCCGGTAGGGGGAGGATTTGTGTCTTTGAATTTTGAACTCGTCGAGAAGACGATTCACGTCCCCTTCAAAATGAGAGCCGTTGTCGGAGATGATTTCGAAAGGCACCCCATAGCGGTATATGATATTGGCCCGGATAAATTCGGACACCTTTCTGGCATTTAAGATCTTGTAGGAAGAGGCTTCCACCCACTTTGTGAAGTAGTCGACGGCTACTAGGACGTACTCATGGCCATTAGATCCCTTCGGGTGAATTTGGCCTATGACGTCGATACCCCATGTTGAGAAGGGCCAGGGGGCTGTGGAGTTGTATAGGATGTGCGGGGGCACGTGCTGCAGATTTGCGAAACGTTGGCACTTGTCGCGATGTCGCACCAGCCAGAATGCGATCGGTTTCAAGTGAGCTCGATAGTACCCTTGCTTGGGATAACTTTCTTGGATAGCATGTGGCGTTCATGTGGGGTCACACAGGTACCACCATGAAGTTGGTCCATAATTTGCTACTGCTTTGGCACTGGTCGACGCATAAGAGATTGAGGCCTTGGTAGTGCCTTTATATAAGCACCACCGCTGAATCACAGTGCGATGCCCATCTTCGTAGGGAAATCCTCCCTCTTTTGTCTAGGCCAGGGGGATAGATTCCTTTTTGAAGCAGATTTTGGATGTCAACATACCAAGGCTCGTGATGCGTCGGGGCTGCAGATAATTTCGAGCGGTATCTTGGCGTGACTTTCTTCCGACCCTGAGGGTTGGACTTGTGTTTAGCGGGAATTTGAACTAGTGATGCTAGAGTGGCCAATGCATCGGCAAATTGATTTACGTCATGACAAGTAGTGGAATGAGATGGAATCAAACCTAGCGGCAAGTCTTTGTTAATTTGGCATGATAAAGTTGCGGTAGGGGATCTTGGGTTTTCCACCTCCGCCGACTTGGTTTATGATCGAGGCGAGTGTCAGACCGAGATTTCTCGCCTTCCTTTGGAGAGCCTCTTCGAGGGCCGCCAATACAAGCCGTATTCGGTGGTGTTGTTGGAGCACTCAGAACTCAATCTTAGGGCCGATTGGGTGTGAGAATCTGCTTGGGATCAATAAGTAGGATTCCTATGCCAAAGCCTCTTTTGTTTGCGACTCAGGTCAAAAAGAACATCTGCCGGCCAGTGTCGTGGTCGGTGATTTCCAAGACACCTTTATGCGTATGCAGGAAGGTTGGGCTCGATAGCATCTTCGGTTTTCGAGAGGTAGATCGGCTAAGTGATCTGCGATTCTGTGCCTTTGATAGATTTGAGCGTGACATATGTTATGTCAAACTCGTTGAGAAGGAAGGCCACTTAGTGGTCGGCTAGAAAGTGATGGTTTGCTTGAAGATGTATTTTATAGGGTCCATCTGGATATGAGCTTGATGGATCGTCCTTGCGGATATGTTTTGAGCCTTTGGGTTGTCGAGACTAGGCCAGGCAACTTTTCTCGATCTTAGAATAATTCAGCTCGCTTTCTTGCGACTTCATCTTGATGAAGTATATGGCGTTTTCGATGTAGGAGTCTTTCTTTTCTTGAGGAAGCATGGCTCCCAGCGGCGATGTCTGTGACAGTTAAGTATATGAGGAGGGTTTATGTGTATGGTGGGGCTAGCACGGGAGGATTGGTGAGATAGGCTTTTATTTTGTCGAAGGCTAGTGGCATTTCGTCCCAGGACTTGGTCGGTATTTTTCTTTAGAAGCTTGAAGAGGGGCCCACATGTGGTGGTGAGTGTCGATGAAGCGGCGATATCTTGTAGTCGGCTTAACTAGGAAGCCTTTGACTTATGTCGGAGTTTTTAGGCTGTGGCATTTCTATGATAGCTTTGATCTTTGGAGGCTCGATCTCAATGCCTTGCTCGATCACTAAGAATCCCGAGGACCTTGCCTCTGGTGACCCCAAATGTGCATTGGTGGGGTTGAGTTTCATCGATGCTTTTGAGTCTTCGAAGAACTTTCGAAGATCTGATATGAGCACCGTTGGCGTCATTTGGAATGTGCGATCATGTTGTCGGCGTAGACCTCGATCTCCTTGTGGATCATGTCCGTGAAGAGAGTGGTGGCAGCCACTTTGATAAGTAGCCCGGCATTTTTGAGCCCAAATGGCATGACAGTATAACACGATGAGTGCGTGAATGAAGTCTTCTCTTGGTCTTCTGCTGCCATTTTAATTTGATTGTAGCCGAGCATGCCGTCGGCGAAGGACTGATCTTGTGTTGACAGGCATCTACCACAATATCAATGTTTGGTAGCGGAAATCATCTTTGGGCGGCGCTTTGTTGAGGTCGCGGAAGTCGGCAGTTCTAACCTTCCCGTTGGGCTTGAGGCGATCACTATGTTGGACCGCCGGATCGGGTATTCAACCACCGAATGAAATTGACATGGAGGCTGCTTCATAATTTCTTCTTTGACTTGCGTGACTATTAAGGTTTGATTCGGCGGAGCTTATGATTAGATTGGCCGGAGCAT